>CP124712.1:46332500-46957500 GCA_031232105.1 Capsicum rhomboideum | reverse complement strand
TAATAGGGTTCATCCCACCTATAGTGGTTATGGTAGTTAGCCTCAGGGATGTGGTCAGTCCAGTTCATCGACTAAAGGTGATCATACCGGATCAGCTAGATCTTCTAAGCCGGCCAGGGAGCCAGGAGCATGTTTTGCCTATGGGGTTGTCGGTTATTTCACACGTGAGTGTCCTCAGTGTAGGGCGATTAAGCCTTCAGTTTAGATGGCACAGCCCATCAGATCTATACCGCCAGAAGGCAGAGAGGGTATACAGGGTCATCGGGGTGGTCCCTAGGGTTCTCGAGGTAAAGTGCAGAGAGGTCAGACTGGTGGTTAGGTTGGTGTTCATGCTAGTGGTAGCCAACTTCAGTTGTATGTCGTGTCGGCTAGGCTGGAGGTTGAGGCTTTGGATGTAGTGATTACAGGTATGATTTTCATATGCCATCAGCCAGCTTCTGTGTTATTTGATCCCAGATCCACATTTTCTTATGTATCTACTTATTATGCACCACGGTTGGGTTTATGTTCTGAGTTATTATTTGTACCCTTACGAGTATTTGCGCTCAAAATTTGGAGGCACTATTTGTACGGGGTTCATTGTGATATTTATACTAATTATTGCAGTCTTCAGTATCTTATGAGTCAAAGGGATCTTAATTCGAGGCAGAGCTGATGGGTAAAATTGCTGAAAGACTATAACATCTCTATACTCTATCATTCGAGAAAGGTGAATGTAGTTGTGTATGCCTTAAGTCAGAAGGCAGTGAGTATGGGTAGTTTAGCCTTCATTCTAGTCTCTTAGCGTTCATTGTCTTTGGACATTCAATCCTTAGCAAACTTGATAGTGCGTTTGGATATCTCTGATTCTAGGAGGATTATTGCTTGTGTTGGGGAGAGGTCTACTTTGTTAGATCATATTCAGAGTCGATAGTTTAAGGATAGTGAACTTCGTGATCTGCGAGAGTAGGAAGTGAGAGGTGAGTCCCAGAGGGCTACTTTGGGTTCTGATGGTGTACTGAGATATGATGGTCGTGTATGTATTTCGAGGGTTGGAGAATTGATTCCTTCGATTTTGTGCGAGGTGCACAGTTCTAGATACTCTATTCACCTCGGGATGGCTAAGATGTACCGAGACCTGAGAAGGCACTACTGGTGGAGTGGTATGCAGTGAGATATTTCTGAGTTAGTGGCTCGATGCCTGTGTTGTCAGCAGGTAAGTTCGAGCACCAGAGACCCGGTGGTTTGCTGCAGCAGTTGCCCATTCCTGAGTGGAAGTGGGAGCGAGTCACTATGGATTTTGCTGGTGGATTACCTCGTACATCCCACAATTTTGATAGTATTTGGGTTGTTATAGACCGGTTGACTAAGACGGTGCATTTTATCCCGTTTGATTTTCCTACAGTGCTGAAAGATTAGCTCGTGTATATATTCAGGCGGTGGTTTGCCTACATGGAGTGTCAATATCTATTATTTTAGACCGAGGGTCTCAGTTTACCTCCAGTTTTTGGTGGACTTTACAGGAGGATTTGGGTACTCAAGTGGACCTCAGTACTGCGTTTCATCCTCAAACCGATGGGAAGTCAGAGCGGACTATTCAGGTATTAGAAGATATGCTCCGTGCTTATGTGTTAGACTTCGGGGGTCAATGGGATCAGTTCTTGCCTTTGGCAGAGTTCACGTATAATAATAACTTTCACTCCAGCATTCAGATGGCTCCATTTGAGGCTTTGTATGGTAGACGGCGTCGGTCTCCAGTGGGTTGGTTTGAAACTTCGGAGATTAGTCCTCGTGGTACAGATTTGCTTTGTGAATCTTTAGACCGAGTTCAGGTGATTCAGGACAAACTACGGATAGCTCAGAGTAGACAGAGGAGTTATGCTGACCATAGACATCGTTCGTTGAGATTTAGACTTGGTGATAGAGTCTTCTTATGAGTATAGCCCATGAAGGACGTGATACGATTTGGTAGGAGGGGCAAGCTTAGCCCCAGATATATTGGACCCTTTAAGATTCTACGGACAGTTGGGGAGGTAGCGTATATGTTAGCATTGCCTTCGAATTTTCAGCTATTCACATAGTGCTTCATGTTTCTATGCTGCGACAGTACATTTCGAATGAGTCGCATATGCTACAGTGGGACTCGATTCAGTTAGACGAGAAGTTAGCATTTGTAGAGAAGCCTATGTCTACTTTGGCCAGACATGTTAGACGATTGCGCTCCCGGGACATTCCAGTGGTTAAGTGATGTCGCCCAAAATATGCCTTCTAAGAAGTATAAAGCGGTCGCTGTCAAATATAGAACCCAACTAGGTTGGGTTCGATCCCACAGGGAATAGGACGGAAGTAGGTTAAGTTCTTGTTTGAGTAGTTGGCAAATAAGTAAAAACTGGGGGGGGGGGTTGTAAGTAAGAAATAACGGTAACGATTCCTAATTATAGAGTTTGTAGTCAATATGAGAAGTACACTAGGACTGTGATCCCTAATGATTCCTTAACTCCACCGGTTACTTGTGCTAACAAAACCGTCCCGCTATGTTGCATGCAAAATTTGACAAGATATGTTCATCTAAACGTCTCTCGACCTTGGTTAGACGAATTTCACTCTTCTCCTCTCGGTCTCCGAGTGTCGCACTACTAACCCTTGTCCTGGATCTCAGATAACTATTCCCGCTAAGGCTCAAGTTATTATATGAAGGTTGATAGCTTCAAATCTCTATTGTTATCTCCTTTTCCCAATCTATACCTCTCTCTCGAGCAAGTCTAGAATACAGGCTAGTTTCTAACGTTTCCAACCGTTAGAAGATCAATCACAACGAAGGAAATACCAATACATGCATTCACAGTAGTTCAGAATTGCTTTGCACTTAACCCGTTTCATTAATTCCTCATGGTTCACACAACCCTAGTTGATGAATTTAGCTACTCATAATTGCAGGAACACAAGAAGGATTCAAAGATGAAAACATAATTCCACACTCACAATAATGAAGAAAAACTGAAAGCTCAATTATGAATAAAACTCAAATCTAGGGTTTTTGATTACAAAACCAATAATATATTTATGAACTCAAAAACAATAGAGAATATCTCTCAAAACAATGTACTGACTAACTCTCGCACATAGGACTATACAGGGGTATTTATAGATAAAAAGCTAATCCTATCCTAATCAGAACAGGAGAACAGAGTCGGCAACTTTCACGATATCGTGACTTGGTATCGTGGAACCAAGTCACGCCACGTAGGTGACTGTCATGGAAATTAGGCTCAAATTGACAGATTTAGAACATAACTCATGCCACCTAGTCACACCACATGAGTATAGTCACGCCACATGACTGCCTGGCATGGAAATCAGGCAGTTTTTGATCCTCTGAAAGTCAACTCACGGCAGGACGTGAGTGGTCCTCACGGCATGTGAGTGCTGTTGTGAATCACCTATCTGGTGCAGATCTCATCTCTCATCTTCCTATACTCCATTTTCGGGCTTGATTCTTTCTTTTGATCATTTGTTGCCTTCAAAACCTATTTTCCTATAATGTAAGACATAAACCACATCATACCAACCAAATACACCCAAGTTATTGCATATTTTCCTTGTTTTAAGCATCGAAAATGCCATGTAACCATGGTGCATCAACACCCTTAACTTAGAACGTTTGCATGTCCTCTGGCGAACAAAACAAAAACAGATATATACGATGCTTAAGTAAGAGAAACCTAAGGGACCTATGGCAGTCAACTCATTGTCTTTGGCACAAAAAGCTTTTCCGACCCCTCCTATTTGCAAATCAAAACCATAGTGTGTATACAAGCAGCATATTATCATGACACAGAAGGGATCAAGCAATGGCACCAGATTATGAACAAACAACTAAGCATATATGCAAATGACATTATTCGATAGCAGCTAATAATGCAACCCATGTACTCTCACAATAAAAGAAGTCCCATGCACTCACAGTATGCTAATAAATCTCAAATTAGGGACTTGGTCAAAACACTCTCTCTTATAAAGAAGTTCAAACAGTGTGCATGAAATACCATAGGCTTGCCCTTATTTTCTATGTCTTAGTTTTTCGTACATTTGGATTAGGATCACTATAGGACTTTACTTGGCTTGTAATGTAGGCTTGGGACGAGTATTGTACATATGGCTATGGTGACTCAACCCTCCTTGACACTACACTATTTTAGGCTCCAACTTCCAACCATTCTCAATTTTTACTCTCCTTTATTCTCCTTTCTTTTATTTTTAGATTTTGGGTGTGATTTTTCTCAAACTTCACAACACAACTCTTTTTTTTTTCTTTTCTTCACACCTAAAATCTGTTCTCTCTTTTTCTTTTACTACCCCCTTTTTCATACCCAAATCAATCTACGCACCCCTATAATAGCTACCCTCAACTTAGGCTATTTGCCTGAGTTGAGGTATACAGTGTCCAAGGAGGGACCAGGGCCAAGACAGGTTCATTGTAATTAAAATGGGAAGGGGAATAGGCTAATGAAAGAAATTGGTCAATTCAGGCTCAAAATCGGGATCAAGGGATACTTATTTTATTTGGTCGGGCATTTAGGCTAAAAGTGGACTTATTCAAAAATGGCCTATGATCCTTTCCTAACCACTATCCTCTGACCTAAGCAAGACTAACCGGGCAAGTTCTGTATCGCACACACAAAGTTAAGTAAGTAATGACCTCACGCACACATAGCACATAGTTACATTATCAACTACTACCTATCTGATTCATGCAATGCTAGCTACAGTTATTTTGTCTATAATCCTAGATCCATAACAAGATCCAACAGCTGTCACACATAAACATGCTACACACACATACTTCAAAATAAAACTTTTTAGGAGGGGTATCCTTAACATTCAAAAAGCATAATTTTTTTTCTTCAAAACTAGACTGCACTATGGTTCCCTTATTTTTCTCCTAATTAAACACATAAACATATGAATACTATAAATAACACCCTAAATATGTCGGTTCTACGATGATAGCACACTCGAGGGAAAAGAAACACGGCAACAAACCCCCCCAAGTGGTGGTACACCCCCACCCCCAACTAACAATGGCGCACTGCCCTCAGTGCACAGATATCAATAAAATACAAGGGAGTGAAGGCATACCTATGGTGCCCTAGGCGCTGAAAGTGGGCCCACCCACAGCGGGATCATCAGTCTGCTCTATAGGCTCTGTAGTAGATGCATCCGATAGAGGAGGTGCCTGGCTAGAAGTGGTACCACGTGCCCTCTGCTCCTATGCAATCTACCTCGTATGGTACTCCAGCCTGGAGGCCTTAACCTCTCTCCGAAGATCACCCTCATACTCATCACCCCTGTCAACCTGGTCCTCCGAACTACATGGTCTCTTGCCTCTGTTAATTGGAGGCTCCTCGTCGGAAAATAGATCCACCTCAAAGGTTGGTCGCATCGGTGCCTGAGCAGGCATAGGTGGGATAACAGGAGTGCTGCTCGAAGACAATGCTCTAACCTCCTCTCTCAATGCTGCCACCTCCTGCGTCAATCCAGTCATGTCAGGACCCTGTGAAACACTCATCCGGGTGGCCATCCATGCCTCAAAGCCGTCAATCCTCCCATGCAGCCCCCTCATAAACTGGTACATCATCGCAGTCAACCGGGCCTCCACCCTAGTCTCTACAGCCTCTACTGTGGTCCTATCACACCCTGAATCCCATCGGGACGTGATTGGCACCCGAAGTCGATATGGCCCGAGAGAACCAATCTTTGCTCATAATCCTTCACATGCATGTCCTTGTATGAATCTTATTTTTCTTTATGCAGCTATGTAGAAATCATAAACATGGAAACGTATGCCATAAACATATATATAAAACTTGGCCGTTAGGGCCATTAAACCAAGACTCCATGAGTCATCTTCTATACATATACATGTACCCATATATGTCTACAAAAGCCTCTAACAGATGCATTGACCATGACAACTAAAAGTCGGGACCAGTTCCCGCTTTATACAATATATACAATATTTACAACATCAAAACAATGTATACTATGACTCGAAAAGCCCCGAACCAAGTGGAGCTCACCAAAACTCTGCAAATGATCCCCAGTCTACAGATGAGGTCTACTTATGCCTGCACCTGCACATGTAAGGTAAGTCCCCCGAGGGGGTCAGTACGAGAATGTACTGAATATGTAAGGCTAGAGAAATTACATCATACATGAGAATGTCAATGAAATAAATAGGATAATGTCAATGAAATAAATAAAAGAGATTATTTAATATGGGTAAACCATCGTTCTAATTGGAAACTTGCATACTACTTTCGTTATGAATAATTTCGGACATTCATTTTATATCCTTACCAATCATAGAATATCTTTCATACGTATTTACACCCAAGAGATTCTTTCCAGCTTCTATGTTCATTATCACTATGGTTCTACTACTTGGTGAGTAAATTTCATTCATACACATCCACTCTCTTGGTGGATGAATAATATAACCTACAACCACTCTATGGTAGGGGTATCATACATCCACTCTACTTGCTTCTCTACCTTAGCTTACTTCACTCAATAACGTATTAATCATATACTGCCCGGGCCCAACTGATCAGTGGGAAATAATATAGAGAACCGTCATGCAGGTGTACATGTCACCCCATGGATGATATATAGTGAACCGTCATGCAGATGTACATGTCACCCCATGGATGATATATAGAGAACCGTCATGCAGGTGTACATTGCACCCCATGGATGATATAATAGAGAACCGTCATGCAGGTGTTCATTGCACC
The DNA here is from genome assembly GCA_031232105.1 of Capsicum rhomboideum. Classification (NCBI taxonomy): domain Eukaryota; kingdom Viridiplantae; phylum Streptophyta; class Magnoliopsida; order Solanales; family Solanaceae; genus Capsicum; species Capsicum rhomboideum. The sequence goes on along the minus strand of CP124712.1, from coordinate 46,950,724 downwards.
CCATGGATGATATAATAGAGAACCGTCATGCAGGTGTTCATTGCACCCTGTGGATGATATAATAGAGAACCGTCATGCAGGTGTACATGTCACCCCATGGATGATATATAGTGAACCGTCATGCAGGTGTACATGTCACCCCATGGATGATATATAGTTATACCTCAACTCTTACTAGATTGGTACAACCTAATCATAACCTTACTAGACTTTAGAACATCACATTCTCAGAACTTGGAGTTAGAATATATACACACTTGTATGACCTATCGAGGATCACAATGCTATTGGAAACACATATGTATATTCTATGCCTTGTTTCTCTACTCCCAAGAGATTAACCCCTTTACTACTTCTTATAAGGTCTTCTATAACAAGAACTAACATAGCACAATATAGGGATGTTTTATATTAAACTTCTACCCCTTCAGAATGTGATCCATACTTAATGAAACATATAACAACCACGCGCATTACTCCTTTACAATCTTATGCCCTTCACTAGGTTATGAGAATATACACATTTCACTCCACTTCTTCACTTCATGAGATCACTAGCACACATCTTCTTATGAGAGAGATACATACTTTATCTATTGAGAATTTACATACTAAGGATCAAGACACTATTTGAAACACACCTATATCTATTACCTCACTTCTCTACGTCATGAGATTGATACCTTAACTTATGAGGGAGGGTTAAATTAGCTCACATCCTACTTCCTTCATTGTTTTTATAAGACTTCTACCTATGAAAGATGGGTACAAGAACAACAATCATCAAACTATGAGACTTTGGGATCATGACATATTTTGGACATGCTAAGCAAGCATTAATAGATTCTCGTTATACCTTACTCTCTCTTGAGATCGTCCTTTTAGGACTCACGACATTCTGACATCTTTGGGATTTCAGTCAATGAATAGCCAATGGATATGAGATAAGTAAATCATAGTTCATCTAAGAATAGGGCATATATGGATAACAATATATGTCAACCTGAATTGAGATACTTCACAACCTTTAGAAATAGAACAAGCCAATAGGTTACATATGAAGAATAATATACGTCAACCTGAATTGATGTGCTTTATGCCTTTCGGAAGTGAAACATGATCAACGTCAATAGGAACAATATGATGTAGAAGGACACGGAAAGAGTAACCTTCCATACCTGCACTTCCAAGTATGAATACACGAATCTATGTATGAATACAATGGTCCAGCTCCTTCTTTACTTCTTAGTCTACAATACAAGGTCATACCGAACTTACATTAGCAACTAGTCCCTATATAAGCGTACAAGACGACAATGAACTATGTGGCTACCATATAATGTCATGTCACCCCTTCCCAATACAATCCACTGCATTTACATACCAACAACATCATGACATTACACACATTGACCAAAAGATCACACATCGATAGCATTTCACACCACACTTACCCTTTACGCTTTTCCCTTTATCATTTCATCGTAATTATGCCTTTAACAACATATAAACAACCATCCATACTTAACATAGTCCAAAACACCTCCATACGACACTTCAAAGTCATTAGAATGACATTACAAGTTGATAATTACATCCCAAAAGGGTATCGGGGCTTTCGGGGATCAAAGGAATACGAAAGCAACCAAAACACATTTCTGGACTGACCTGCGCAGCCACCTGCGCACGCAGGTCAGTCACATGTGCACGCAGATGGCCATTGGCAGTAGCCAGTGCCATCTGCGCCCGCAGATGCCCTCGTCTGCGGGGCGGATGCCCGTTTTGGTCCGAAATGGCTTCGTTTTGGGTATTTTGATGCCATGAATGGTCCATGATCATAACCAACTTCATTTTAACATATTTTTGATCATTCAACATGCCAACCACCAGCCATGATTTCACAACACACATAACATCACCAAAACGACACTTTACGGCCAACATGCCACCAAAGCCATAACCAATTTATCAATGGAATTTCCAAACACTATACACAAGTATAAAACAAGTCAAGACTATAATCACATATCATATATCAATATTGAATCCATAAAGTTCATTTCCATCAAGATCACAAACCCATGTTCAAGTTTTCAAGCCATAAATCATCCTCCGATTTAGCAAACACAAATTGTTTTGCACATAGGGAACTTCTCCCTCTTCACCAACATAACCAACATGATATGAGTAGTCTCTCATGCACATAATATATTAAACCATGATAGTATATACTTACCAAGTCTTGCAAGATGATGCTTTGGTCCAATAGATGGAGAGTTAGGGTTTGTATTGTTGAAGAAAATGTGTGAGAAAATTCTAGAAATGGCATGGGTGGCAAAAAATGAATAAAAATCTGATGGTTACCCATATATATAGGCCCCTTAAGTCTTGATTATCCTTTATTTTTATGTTGAATGGGTCAAATGGGTCAAAAGATGGAAGAATGGGTCATTTCCATAATTGGGCCATGTCTTCTCATTATTTTTGGGTTCTATTTAAGGCCCAATGACTTAAGCCCAAGATGGAAGAATGGGTCATTTCCATAATTGGGCCAACATTTTAAAAGCAAAAATCCTCCAAGTTCTCATGTTTCTTTATTTCCATAAATGCTATAGGAATTAATCCGACTCCGAAACTTACGGGGTGTTACAGGTCCTAACCCATGGCTTAAGCTGGGATACCAACTTAGCCATCTGGGTCTCAGTGTGGGTCTGCCGCTCGAACATCTGCTTCTGTCTATCAATCAACTACTGCAGAAAGTCCCTCGAACCTGAAACCATACCAGAGGGAGACGGTGGAGCTTTAGTAATGGGTACGGCATCATCAATAGGGCCAGTGCCCTCAGTCGGTATATGAATAATCTCTGGTACCCTAACCGATACTGGAATAGGCACAGGTGTACTAACCGTCTTATCTCTATCTCCAATCCCTTCAAAAAGGGTTGCTCCTAATGACCCGGACGACTGAGACCCTCATGGAACAATGGGGTGAGATCCCCGCTGCTGGATCAAACCAATATTTGTTATATGGGTCAACTCTATATAATGATCGAGGGTAGGTAGCCTAGCCACACCCGCTCTATCACATAGACTCTGGATCAAGTAGGGGAACGGTATACTGGTATGATCTTGAAAGGCCCACTCATGAATCTCCTGTATGATGTATCTGGCAATATAAATATCATAACCAGCAAGGATTCTGGCTACCACCACAGCCTGGTCCAATGTAAGTGAATTGTCAGCATTAGTTGGACCCAACCGATGCCGAACAACTGACCACCAAAATCTTCCTTCAAAATATAGTGTGGATTTCTTGATATCCAGCTTACCAGTCACCCAACTCACAGCCACACCGTCCTCCGTTATATACCCCACAATCCACTTCAGCAGCTCTAACTTCTGGTCCGCATCCCGCATCTTAATTCGATCTCTGACAGTGTCCATATGGTAATCAAACTTAGCAGTTGTAGATGGCAGTGGACGATCTGCACCAAATAAGAAGCGGTGGATGGTCTGCTCCGATATATCAACTCGGGTACCTCGAACCAAAATGTGTGTCAATAAGGGTTGATCCCTGTACCGCTGCCCAATAGGTGTACTCAAGTCAACCGACACAGCATATGAGGCATAAAATTCTCGGACCAATTCTGAGCTATAGTGACAAGGAGGCTCTGCCATCCAACCAAACCCATACCGCTCAAACACCGCCCAAATATAAGGCAACCCCTTCAACTCCTCAAGCCTATAACGGGGCTCCTCCATAATACTCCCCCAACATACACCCCGCTCCGTCAGCTCGTCATCCCTATCATAAAATACACGCTTGCCCTAAACACACCACCGCTGAACCTCCCTACTCTGTACGGGAGTCGGAGCACTTTGCGCACTAGTAACTAAAATAGAGGTTGTAGCCTCCGCCGCAGAGGTACCCTGACTTGTAGCATCCTCTGTAGATCCTGATTTTAAAGGATCCTCCCCCTCTTCATACTGGGGGGCAAACTCAAAAGACTAATCCGAAACAACCGGCGCTACAGGCGGTGGAATGGTCTAAAGTGTAGCCCGGGTAGCAGCTTGGGCCCGAGTCTGTAACCTCGTGGTACGAGGTACTAATGCAGTATCATCATGTCCAATCTCAAACTCCTCCACGGACCCACTTTTGTCAAATTCAGTCGGTTTATCACGCAAACGGGTTGTTAAAGCTGGATTTTTGATATGAATTTTGGACGAGGAATCAAGGTGGTCACTTTTGGGGTTTGATTTGGGTGGAATTGTGTCGTGTTTGGGTCGGATTTGGGGTATTTGGGTCGGGTTTGGTCAGAATTTTGGGTGGGGTTCGGTTTTCGAATCTTGGGATCGGGTTTTGAGAGTGAGTGGGTCAGATTTTGGGTAGTTGGGTTGGGTTTGGGTCGAATTTATACGTAGGGTTTGAATTTTGTAGGGTGGGGGATGTCGAATTTTGGGTTTTGGAGAAAGTGATGATTATGGGTTTTGGATTTAAGGTTGATAATGTAGAGAAAGTGGAGAAATTAGGGTTTATGTGTATGAGTGTAAATTAAAGAAAGAGTAGGGTGGATTCGGATTGCTATAGGGTAAAGAAGAAGGGTACTGAAATTTTGTATAAAGAAAAGGGTCGGGTCGGGTCGGGTCTCGGGTTGTCTGCAGGTTTTTGATTTCCACGGAATACCCACATGACGTGGGTTGCACTCATGTCACATGGGTCTGTGTCGTAACTCACTTCCTGCAACTATAATTCACCTCTGATTTCCACGGAATCACCCACGTAACGTGGGTCTACCTATGTCACGTGGGTCCCATGTCGTAGGTAAGATTCAGAAACACCACCTTTTTGTCTGATTTCCATGGAACCACTCACGTGATATGGGTGTTACTACTTCGAGTAGGTTCCTGGCGTGAGTAGCCCTTAACTTGTTCAGGTAAATCTTGTGAATTTCAGCTAACTGCTCTTCCAATGCTCAGATCACAACATCCTCAGATCGTGGGTTGTCTCCCAAGTAGCGCCTTATTTAATGTCGCAGCACGACACAGCTAACTTGGATACTCAGACTTCACCAACCAGCCCATGGGTTGCCTCCCATAAAGCGCCTGATTTAACGTCGCGACACGACATGGCTAACTTGACTACCTAGACTTCATCAAGCTCAAGTTCCTGACATGTCTTTATTTCTTCCGTGATTCCCACATATGTTTGACATGCTGCCCATTGACCTTGAATAGAACATTATCCGCTCCTTTTAGCTCAATTGATCCATGTGGGAATACCCTAACCACCGTGAATGATCCAGACCATTTGGACTTTAATTTTCTAGCAAACAAGTGAAGCTTGGAGTTATAAAGTAGCACCAAATCTCCCTGGTGAAACTCTCATTTCTCAATGCGTCGATCATGATATAATTTCATCTTCTCTTTATATAAAGCTGAACTTTCATAAGCCCGGAGACAAAATTCATCCATATCATTCATCTGCTCAAGTCTCAATTTAGCCGCTTCACTCTAGTCTAAATTCAACCTTTTCAAAGCCCATAAAGCCTTATGTTCAAGTTCGATAGGCAAATGGCAAGATTTTCCGAAAACCAACTGATATGGTAATGCACCAATTGGCGTTTTAAAAGCAGTTTGATATGCCCTTAACGCATCATCCAATCTTCAAGCCCAATCAGTCCTATTGGCATTCACTGTTTTTGCCAAAATAGATGTATTTCATTCCATGTGAGCTCACAAAAGGGCCCATAAAGTCAATTCCCCACACGTCAAACAATTCAAGCTCAAGTATAGTTGTCATGGGAAGTTCGTGTCTGCTGAGATATTGCCTTTCCTTTGAAATTGGTCATAAGCTCGAGCATAGCCATGAGTATCTTTATAAATGGTAGGCCAGTAGTACCCACATTGTAAGATCTTATGAGCAGTCCACACACCTCTATGATGACCCCCAACTGGAGATAAATGACACGCTTCCAAAATACTCATCATCTCAACCTCTGGAACATATCTTCGAATTATGCCATCTGCACACACCCTAAATAAATACGGCTCATCCCAGAAGAATTTTCTTACCTCATGCATAAATTTCTTCCTCTGCTGATACGACATATCTTTCGAAACTAGATCACTTGCCAAAAAGTTGGCAAAATTAGCAAACCAAGGGATTAAGTCTTGAGATGCTGCCAGTACTTGCACATATGGAAAGGTATCATCAATCTCAAGATCATCCATTAATTTAAGCATGGCCTCATCCTCAAGACGTGATAGGTGGTCAGCAACTTGATTTTCAGTTCCCTTACGATCTTTGACTTCAAAGTCAAATTCTTGCAATAAGAGTACCCACCGAATTAATCTTGGCTTAGCATCCTTTTTTGACATAAGATACCGAAGCGCTGCATGGTCTGTATGCACAATCACCTTCGTACCTATCAAGTAAGATCTGAATTTCTCAAAAGCAAATACCACTGCCAACAATTCCTGCTCAGTCACAGTATAATTCTTTTGAGCTGGATTAAGCACTTTGCTTGCATAGTAAATCGAATTTAGCAACTTCTCACGTCTTTGGCCAAGGACTACACCCAAAGCCACTCCGCTAGCATCACACATAACCTCAAAAGGCATCGTCCAATCTGGTAACCCAATAATAGGGGCTGAAACCAACTTCTCTTTAAGACACTCAAATGCTTTTAGACATGCCTCATCGAACACGAACTTCGCCTCTTTCTCTAAAAGTTTGCATAAAAGATGTGCAATCTTAGAGAAGTCCTTGATGAATCTTCTATAAAAGCCAGCATGACCTAAGAAACTTCGAATACCTTTCACAAAAATAGGTGGAGGTAACTTTTCAATCACCTCAATTTTTGCCTTATCAACCTCAATACCTTTCTTTGAAATCTGATGCCTCAATACAATACCCTCGTTAACCATAAAGTGACATTTTTCCTAATTCAACACTAAGTTGCACTCCTCGCATCTCTGTAGCACATTAGCAAGGTGTGCCAAGCAATCATCAAATGAGTTTCCCACAACAAAAAAATCATCCATAAAAACCTCAATAGTGTCTTCCACCATGTCGGAGAAAATAGACATCATGCAACGTTGAAAAGTGGTCATTGCATTACATAGATCGAAAGGCATCCTTTTAAATGCGAATGTCCCGTATGGACAAGTGAAAGTGGTCGTCTCTTGGTCTTCGGGAGCAAGAAAAATCTGATTATACCCCGAATAGCCATCAAGAAAACAATACCATCCTCTACCACTTGATGATCTCTTTCTTCACAACCTCTTGCATCGGTGGGTTTAGACGACGTTGGGGCTCAATGCTCGGTACGCACTCAGGAGTAAGTTGAATTTTATGAGTGCAAAGACTGGGTGGAATTCCTATAATATCAGCAATGGACCAACCAATAGCCCTCTTAAATCTTCTCAATACCAAAACCAGAGCCTCTACTTGCCACTCTTTCAATTTAGAAGAAATAATCACAGGCAAGGTATTATTGGCTCCCAAAAATATGTAGCAAAGGTGAGCCGGAAGAGCCTTAAGCTCCAAAACTGGAGGCTCCTCAATAGATGGACGAGCTGGTGGGGTCATCCTATTCTTAAAATCGAGATCAAGTTTCTTTGAAACATAAGTGTATGCTCCCTTCCCAGTGAGTGCACTAACCATCTCATCATATTTCTCGATACCGTTACTATCAAAATTCATAATCACAGCCGCAAGAGCTTCTACCCCAACCTTTCTTAAAGAGACATAACAACATCACTATCATCAACCACATCTATTACCGCAATCACCCACTTATCTCTTGGTTGCTTCATGGAATGACAAACATTGAAAGTGACATGTTCATCATTTAACCTAAATTTCATCTGCCCTGTTTCCATGTCGACCAGTGGAAAGTAATGGTCTTCCCAGTACAATGGGAACCTCGAAGTCAAATTCACAATCAGGAATCACAAAGTTAGCCGAAAAGATGAAAGATGCAACCTTTACCAAAACATCATACAGAATGCCCACCGGCTTTTTCACAGTCCTATCGGCCATGAGAAGTCTTATAGAGGTTGGTTTTGGTGCTCCCAACCCCAACTGCTTGGAAACGGCTAACGACATTAAGTTAATGCTAGCACCCAAATCACAAAGTGCTTTAGCAAAGTTATAGGACCCGATAGTACAAGATCCTCCTTCTTTTCAACTAGGGAATGCGAAGCAACTGCACTACAATGATGTAAGTTATCTGCTGGCTCAAAACTAACAGTTCTCTTCTTTGTCACCAAGTCTTTCATGAACTTAGCATACCCTGGCATCTGTTCCAATGCTTCAACAAGAGGGATGTTGACCGATAGCTCCTTCAATATTGTAATAAACTTCTGATATTTGCCTTCCTCAGCTTTCTTTTTCAACCGCTGAGGAAAGGGAGGAGGAGGTCGTGGTATAGTCTTCAACTTTTATGGGACCTCATTTTCCTGCCTCTTTTCAGATTTTACCTTTTCGCTAGTATCATGATGATCTGGAATTGTTTTTTTCACGACCCGAATTCCAACGGGGCGTACTGGCACCCGAAGCCGATAAGGCCTGAGATAACCAATCTTTACTCATGTCCATTTGTATGCATGCCATCAGAAACATCACCACCACGTAAGAACATAAAATGCTAGTAACGAAAATCATGGAACATATGGTATATACATTTAAGAAACTTGGTCGTTAGGGCCATCGAGTCAAGATGGACATATGTCTCTTACGTTTATATACCCACATATGTCTACAAAACCCTCTAACAGAAGTACATACATAACCACCCTAAATTCGGGATAAGTCCCCGCTTTACACAATATTTACAACACCAAAACCAATATAAAACTGTGACTCGAAAAGCCCCGATTCAACTGGAGCTCACCAAAGATCAGTAGATGTCCCGCAGCTTACTGTGGAGGTATACTGCCTGCAGCAAATAAGGTAAGTTCCCCAAGAGCGGTCAGTACAAAGAATGTACTGAGTATGTAAGGCTGTATGAAACTGTATCAGTACATAAGAACTTCAATGGAAAAATAATCATAAGAGAATGCCCAATATGGATAAACCATCAATCTATCTATCTATCTATATATATATATAGAACTACACATATTACTTTCGTTACTCTTTTTGCTTCTGTACCTCACTTACTTACTTTGTCAATCATTAATCATATATTGCCCGGCCCAACTGATCAGTGGGAAAATAATACCGTCATGCAGGTGTTCATTTCACCCCATGGATACACCCATAATATTGGGATGATCATCATGAAGGTGTTTCTTTCACCCCATGGATATCATCATGAAGGTGTTTATTTCACCCCATGGATACAACTAATCATACCTTATTTCATTTTTTTAACTTCTGCGAGATTGGTACCTTTACTTGTGAGAGATTGTTACACTCACTCATGAGAGATTAATACATTCACTTATGAGAGATTGGTACTTTTGTTTGTGAGAGAGATTGATATATTTATAGTCATATCCTTATTGGAAGCTTTGGAACATAACATGATTGGGACTTTGGAACCATGTCCATAATTATGTAACACAAGAACAACTACGACTAATGAATGAGAAATATGTGACTTAACAATCGATAACAACCTGAAATAAGACACCTTTGGACATTTCGAAATGAACTAGTACAACATCAATGTGAATACTATGAGCTGCAGAAGGATACAGATAGAATAACCTTACATACCTTGTATTCTCAATATGAATATACAATCTTAAATGTGCATACAATAGTCCCACTCCTTCCTTATGGTTCACTCTATAACACAAGTACATAATGGAATTTATATTAACCACCAACTACCTTACAATTGCATATAACGACAATGAGTTACATGATTGCCTTAGCATGACATTTCCCCCCTTGACAATACCATTTATGAACTATCATACCAATAATACCCCAATCATGCCATACATTTACCACAACATCATATACCAATAGCCTTTCACAACAAGTTTCCCCTTTATACTTTCTCATTAACACCATATCACAATTAATCCACCAAGTCATCTTAATACACCTCATAACAACATATCGGCCAAAATTCCATAATTTACACTTATAGAAAAATAACAAGTTTAGAAACATAATTCCACCATACATGTTGATATTTCATCCATACCACGCACTTTCACTAAAACCACAAGTCACCTTTCAAGTTTAATTCACAAAAATGACACATCTTTTACAAAAACAAAAGTGCACCACTTACACTTTTAGACATAATCATCATGATCTACATGCTATACCATGCATATAATATATTAATCCATAAGAATAATCACTTACCCAAACTTGTAAAATGATGATCTTGCCTAAAGAAGTGCCTTAGGGTTCTTAGGGTTTGAGAGAAATATTTGAGAAAATATCTAAAGAGGCATGAGAGTTACAATGAATTAAAAATCTGATTTTGGGGCCTTTATATAGTTATCAAGTCATCCTTAGCCATTTCCTTGCATTAAATGCTATATTGGCTTGGTCAAAGTGGAAGAATGGGTCATTTGCCCCATTGGGCCTTGCATTTTGGTCTCTCTTTGGGCTTTAAATTGAGCCCAATAACTCATGTCATATTAACCCAACAAATGTAATGTATAATCCACCATATATCTCATGTTCAAATAATTCTATAAATGTCTCGATAATATTCACTTACGAAATTTCCGTTCGTAGCCTCAATCGCAAAACTAGAAATTCTAGTCGCTCATGGCTTACTTGAACATAATTTGTTAAAACATTTGTGACAAAGGATTAACCCCAACTCGGATGCTAAACTCTCTTAAGAATAGTCCTAATATTATGGGGTAATGATACTATGACTTAAAAGTCTTATATACATCATAATAGTCGAAGAAAAATTTTGGCGAAAACCACCCCGGCATGCCGCTTGGCGCGCCCCTTTGCTGCCTATGTCCGAAAAATTTCTGGCATAGGAGGCCTGGCGTGCCCCAGGTCTACCTGTGCCAAAACAATTTTGGCCAGAAGCGGCCCGGCACACCCCTGGGCGCGCCCCACACCCAAAATGTGATTTTTTTCCGTTCTTCGACTTTTCTTTGCGGATTTGGTTAGATCCTTCAAGTTCAAGTCCTTTGCTTACCTCCTAACCTTAATATCCATTGCTTGGAAGTCCTCCAATCCTCATTTTTCACCCCACAATTGCTCCACGAAGTCATAAACACCTCCGACAAGGTCCAATCACATGTAATAGGCCCAATCTCAAATGTTTCATCAATGACACTATCAAATACATACTTATGGCTCTTGACACCTGAGTAAACATTGTTTAGAGTCGTCAATTAGGGTCGGAAAGGTATGGGGTATTACAGTTTTGCCCTTTGAATTTTTTGACTCTAACTCAGTTTCTTCATCAATAACCATCGGCTCATTGGTCTTACCACTGTCGGCAGGTATAGATGGATCTTTCATGCATTTCCCGCTTCTAGTAGTACTGGCTAGACAATGTCTATCATTTTTTGAATTTTGGATGGTGTTGCTTGGAAGGGTGTCTGGCTGACGTTGATTCAGTGCCAATGATATCTGCTCGAACTATTGCTCCAACTGTTTAATGGCAGTTGAATGAGACTCTGACTTATTCTCAAAATGTCTAACCTAATCTCCTTTAAGCAATTTTCCTATCTCTCTGACCCTTTGACCAGTTTTTTAAGAAGGGCCTCCATCCTTGAATTTCCAGACTCATCATCACGGCTTCCTGGCAGTACATAAAGGCCAATCTTCTCTCTATAATCATCCTTCCATCTCCAATCACCATCACGGTCTCGTTCTCGATCTCTATTTCCCGACTTGTTGTAATTGTCTCCATAATAGTTCTGACCTTGATTCCCTTGCCTCAAGTTCCAAAAGTCTTGATTAGACCCTTGGCCCTTGGTCCGAAAACCCGCCACTTCGCGATACAAGTATTTAGCCTCCTCATCAGATTCACTTTCGTCATGTTTAGGTGTTTTACCTTTTGTACCTACAGCATGCACCTTTTTAGCATCTTTAGTCGCAATTTGTTTAGCCAAAAGTCCAATTTCTGTCCTCAGCTGAGTGACCTCTTGAGCTACAGATTCGTCTAGAGCCCGTTGTGCTGGTGAAGCTCCAATAGCGTATGTCCCAGCAGATATTTCTGCCTCTCGAGTATGCCAGCCTCGGTTGGTCTTAGTGATACGATCTGATATCTCTGAAGCTCGTTCCCATCTCATACTCATGAATGCTTCACCAGTGATAGTATCTGCTACCGCCTTTGTGTTGGCATTTAAAGCTCTGTAGAAGATTTCAAGTAATTTCCTACCACTCAACCTGTGATTTGGCACATTCTGCATCTTCTTCTTGAACCTTAGTCATGTCTCGTACAGTGCTTCTGAATGTAGTTGTCTAAAATTATAAATTTCATCCTTCAACTGTAGCATCTTGGAAGGTGGAAAGAATCTTTCCAGAAATTGATTTCTTAATTCTTGCCAAGTAGTGATCGAACCTCGTGGAAATTATGCCAATCACAAAGTCGCTTCTCCTGTTAGATAGAATGGGAACAATCTCAATCGAATAACTTCTTGGTCAACTCCAGGCAGATTATACGACGTGCAGACCCCCACAAAATTCATCACGTGCATGTTTGGATCATCAGTAGGAAGACCGGTGAACACACCCTTCAAGTTTAGTAGGTGAATCATGGCACTGGTAATGTCGAACTTAGTGCCTGGAGGTAGCTCAGGTGGAATAATGGCACCAGTCTCTATTGGCTCGAAGTAGGCCACGTCTTCTTCCTCAGGATCATCGTAAACAGGAACATATGATCTCGGTTGCACTCTCAATCATCTTTGTCGCTCTTCAGCCTCAGCCAGTCGCTGTGCTGCTTCTTGCATCACTCGATTATCTCTTTCTGCTTGTCTAAGAGCAGCTTGCCTAGCTTGCTCTTCCCGTGTCAATAAAACGGTAGTTTGATCCGCTGTTTCATGATCAACTGGCTAAATTGGTTGATGATGAATATCTCCCGCAGCTGCGGGATCCTAAACTCCGTCAGTATTCACCATTCTTCAACTAGCTCTCAGAGTCCTTTCAATTTCAAGATCAAGTGGAATCAAGGGATTGCCTTGACTCCTAGTATTGGGCATACACCGACGTGTGCCCGTAAAAGTACAAGAAGAAAAAAACCAATCAACTCAAACAAATAAACTAATCAACTCCATAACCGTATTCCCCGGTAACGGCGCCAAAATTTGATGTTAAGCAAAATATGCCTCCTAAGAAGTATAAAGATGTCGCTATCAAATATAGAACCCAACTAGGTTGGGTTATCCCACAGGGAATAGGACGGAAGTAGGTTAAGTTCTTGTTTGAGTAGTTGGCAAATAAGTAAAAACTGGGGGGGGGGGTTTGTAAGTAAGCAATAACGGTAACGATTCCTGATTATAGAGTTTGTAGTCAATATGAGAAGTACACTAGGACTGTGATCCCCAATGATTCATTAACTCCACCGGTTACTTATGCTAACAAAATCGTCCCGCTATGTTGCATGCTAAATTTGACAAGATATGTTCATATAAGCATCTCTCGACCTTGGTTAGACGAATTTCACTCTTCTCCTCTCAGTCTCTGAGTGTCGCACTACTAACCCTTGTCCTGGATCTCAAATAACTATTCCCGTTAAGACTCAAGTTATTAGATGAAGGTTGATAGCTTCAAATCTCTGTTGTTATCTCCTCTTCCCAATCTATACCTCTCTCTCGAGCAAGTCTAGAATACAGGTGAGTTTCTAACATTTGCAACCATTAGAAGATCAATCAAAATGAAGGAAATAACAATACATGCATTTACAGCAGTTCAGAATTGCTTTGTACTTAATCCGTTTTGTTAATTTCTCATGGTTCACAAAACCCTAGTTGATGAGTTTAGCTACCATAATTATAGGGACACAAGAAGGATTCAAAGATGAAAACATAATTGCACACTCACAATAATGAAGAAAAACTGAAAGCTTAATTATGAATAAAACTCGAATCTAGGGTTTTTTATTACAAAACCAATAATATATTTATGAACTCAAAAACAATAGAGAATATATCTCAAAACAATGTACTGACTAACTCTCTCACATAGGACTATACAGGGGTATTTATAGATAAAAATCTAATCCTATCCTAATCAGAACAGGAGAATTGAGTCGGCAACTTTCACGGTATCATGACTTGGTGTCGTGGAACTAAGTCACGCCACGTAGGTGAGTTTCATAGAAATCAGGCTCGAATTGAAAGCTTCAGAACATAACTCATGCCACCTAGTCATGCCACATGACTGCCTGGCATGGAAATCAGGCAACTTGTGATCCTCTGGAAGTCAACTCACGGCAGCCACTCACGTAACGTGAGTAGTCCTTACGGCACGTGAGTGCTGTCGTGAATCACCTATCTGGTGCAGATCTCATATCTCATCTTCCTACACTCTGTTTTTGGGCTTGATTCTTCCTTTTGATCATTTGATGCCTTCAAAACCCGTTTTCCTGCAATGTAAGACAGAAACCACATCATACCAACCAAATACACCCAAGTTATTATATATTTTCCTTGTTTTAAGCATCGAAAATGCCATGAAACCATGGCGCATCATTAAGGTAAAATGGCATCACCGTATGGTTGAGGAGGCCACTTAGGAGCTTGAGCGTGATATGCGAGCCCAGTATCCCTACTTGTTCACGTTTTCAGGTATGCGCTTATTCTTGACTTTCGAGGACGAAAGTCCCTTTTAGTAGTGGATACTGCAATGACCCTCCAGGTCATTCCCAATTTTTATGGTGTTTAAATCCTTTCCATGACTACTTCAGGTCGTGTATGACTTGCTGGGACGGTATTACGGTTACTTGACAGTTTGTTTGACTTTTAGAGTCACTTTTCTATGTTGAATTTCTGGTAGTCAGGTACGGCTCCCGGGCCTAAACCCCTATTTAATGGCCTCGAATGCCATTTTTGGCCGTCTTATCAGATCTAGAATGTTGACTTTAGGTTAGGTAGACCTTTAGTTGGGTCTTGAGGTTCACGATATTATTTTGGGTGATAGGCCGACTATTGCCTAAAGTCAAGTCAGCCCTTGGGGCGTGGTCCCTAGTTTTACTCAAAACGACCTCTGATGGAAATTTTGACAGCATTATTGAGTCCAAAACATTAAAATTAGTTATGTAGCATAGTTCGTTTACGTGCACGGTACTCCGGATGAATCCCGAACACATAGTCAAAATTTCCTGGGACTTGGCCATTTTTGGCGTTGGCCATGTGCTTAAGCGTCCCTAGGCGCACTTTAGTGGCCAAGGCAGGCTAGGACAAGGCGCTTTATTGCCCAAGGGCATGGCTAAAGCGTTTATTGGAGTTTAAGCGACCCTTGGCTCTGCTTTAGCTTCAAAGCGGTGGAAGCGGTGGTGCACTTAAGCAACCACTTATGGCGCTTAAGCGGCCATAAGGACGATTTAGCGCCACCTGCCTAGGCTATATATACATATTTCACTCTCTCTCAGGTTTAAATGTGCAAACACGATAGATACACCATTTTCAGAGCTTCAAGCTCTTATATAGGCTTATGTAGCAAGGTCCAAGCTTGGATACTTACATAGTTGAGTTTATGGCTTCATTCTCGACATTTCTACGGTATGTTTTCCCAATTTTACAGTCGTTTATGTTTTCGTTGGATTTTTTGGTATTGTTATTGGTATTTGAGCTATGTATTGGGCTCAGATGATAAGGCATATGTTGTGACTATTGTTCACGGTGAGATTTGGATGCTGTGACGGTTCTGATTAAGTGGATTCTGCAAGTAGGCCCCACGTAAGTTGTCCGGTCACTTTTTGACCTAGTGATGTATGGGTATCATTGGTTATGCTTTGACATCTAGTTTACCATTTTAATAGTGTGGCAACAATTAAAGGCCTCTCGACAGGGGAAAGCTCCAGCTTAGCGGGTTCTTTGGCAGGCTTACAGCGGCGTCCAAGTAGGCTAGGTTTCATTTACCCTTAGATTAGGCTTATATGTAATATATTTATGCTATTATGATGGTGTTATGGGCTGGTACTATAGGCTTGGTGGTGGTTTGCTATGATTTAGCCTTTTAGGACGGATAGGGTTATTCAGATACATTCTAGGTCTGCTATCCTCGTGGTACACCACAGATGACGTATTTGGGGTCGGATAGTATTGTTGTTGTTGTTACTGGTTGGGGAATATTATTGTTGTACCTTAGTCCGGGCTTAGACAGACTTAGCCCAGACTTAGACGGGTATAACTAGACTTGATTTTTGGGACCCGATAGTGGGCCCCATTACCCTTTTTGTAGACATATCAGAACTTGGACATCTTTTGGCTTAGTTAAGCCTTAGTATGACATGTTAGGCTTGTGACGAGATTGAGTCACCCCACTTTTACCCAGTTGGCCTGTTTAACCTCTTAGTCCCTAATAGCACCGTACTTGATAGGGATTACTGGTCCCTGGCTTAGAGTTGGGAATCACCTTGCCATAAGCTACTCTAGATACCCAACTGACTTAGATATTGCATGATAGTAGACTATGGACCTAGGAGTACCCAGGGACTTACCTTGTAGCAGATGATTGGTTAGCTCCTTTGCCTATATTTCGGCTTCGGCTTGGGATTAACATGTTTCCCCGTTTATTGGTTATGATGTGACATTGGGTTCTGTTCTGGTTACTAGTTATGATGAGTTTCGGTTTGAGTTTGGCTACTGATTCAGGTATGAGGATTTTGGTTATTGACTATTAGGTGTCGGTTCGAGTCCGACCCCGAATTATGGTACACTATGAGTTCTAGTACTGGGTACCGTGATTATGATATTATTGTTCTATGAGTTCCAGTTTGATTCTTAAAGATATGATATATATATGGCCTATTGTTATTACCCACGGTGCTCGGTTCGATTTCAACGTCTGGCCTCTTGTTATTACCCATTGGTACCGGTTCAAGCTCGGTGCGCTCCATTGGTTATTGTGGTTACTGGATACTGGTACAGCTTTGAGACACTGGTGACTATGCATTTACTATTCTTATGTGTCCCACCGTTTTATGAGGGCTTAGTTAGGTATTGTATTCTTTCGTGTGCTCAGCGGGCTTATGGGGGCCCAATTGGCTTATGTTTGACTTATATGTTCAGTGCGCAGTTACTTATTTATTATTCAGTATTGCATTTACTTATCAGTTATACCCTGACTTAGCATGCACCCCCGTACTTCAGTTTGTTATGTTACATTGAGCTCAGTCGGCCGATGATGCCTACTGAGTACCCGTTGCCCCAGTACTCATATTGCACTTCTGCATCTTTTCCTGATGCAGATCCAGGCACTAGCCGGCTGTCGTGACGTGACTCTCTCCTCAGCACTGATTTTCGGAGCAGGGAAATCTTACTAACGTCCAAGGCAGATCCCACTCCATCTCTGATGTATAGTCTTTTGGATCCGAGACTGTTGTATATATGTTGTTTATATTTGGTTTCTGTCTTGTATTTTGGATATGTCTAGTAGTGGCTCGTGTACTGACATCACCAGGTCTTGGGAGGGTTTTTAGAGTTATTTATTGTCCTGTTCCTCTTTGTCTCGGTATGTATACTTTCTTTGTCTTTACATTGATAGCATATTGATGGTAATAGTTTTGCTTCATCTCCTTTCTTATAAGATTCCGCCTATTGGCCCGTCGCTTGTCGTCCCGATATAGGGCTCGGCTTGCCTATTGGTGGTTTTTGGTAGGCGCCATCATGACTCGAAAATCGGGTCGTGTCACACTTAACTCTTACAAACCCCCTTCTAGTTATGAACATTTCTACGTAAGTACTTTTACATGTTCAACACCCATTATAAGCTACACCATCAAGCTTATCCACACCATATTAGTTCATTTTAATAAGAATTCCCCATTTCTATGTCTATGTTCAATCAATAACCTATTTGTAGCTGCAACATTTCCACCCAATCACTAATAGCTCCTCTAACTTCTTGATTACTGTAATAGGAACCTGACATCATTATCATTATGCATAAATTATCCCCCCCCCCTCCTAGAGATATTATCGCTCAAGGACACTCCCTACCATCACCATCAACTAATATGGGACTCACTAACTCAGATCATACCTTATCAAACACACCCTTCAACTTTCATAACAACCTACCTAACTCACCTATTTAATACTAAGCCACATCTTCATCATCTAATATCCCATAACTATTAATATTCATTTTACAACATCATCCCTAGTTTACATATCTTACTAAGATTATGAAATTCTACGGTACGGGTTCCATCTCAAATATTTCTTGTCAAGGCACTGGGTTCCACCCCACACTACAACCACAGGAAATAATTTCATAGAATTGATACACCCTTCAAGAATACACAAAAATCAATTACTTATAACCGTGAACCTTTAACCAATCAGGTTATTATGCTAGTGATTAAATTGCTTTCGTTAAATTGAGGTCTCATGTTCTAGACTAGCTTGCTTTAATTATTTCGTTTATACAATTATATCGAAAGAATTTGAGGAAGGGTATAAAAATAGGGAAGGCTAGTAGTCTCACTGCCGGGAGCCTGTTGTGGTGGCCCTTCTCCCTAGCAGTGACTTCGAGAGATTTTAGTCTCCTGCATTTCCCCACCTTTTCCAACACAACTATCTTTCTATCACTTAAACCACCTAGCCACTTTATCCACGATATACAATTTATCCTTAAACCTTGAGTTATACACAGTATCCAGGACTTATAATTATTATTTTTAAACATACTACAAGATATCAAACGTACATCAAGTCCTCTAGTAAATATATGAATCGTCACTTAGACACCCAAGTCACAAATTAGACCTAACAGTCATCGATTGAATTCATCAATTAGATTATATTCAATAAGCATTTAATTCATACAGTAAGCAATCCAATCATCAAAGGTATTTAGGTCATCAATAAAATATTACATCCAGACAATTCAGTCATCAACGGACCCTTCAACCATCTAACAACCATTCAGTCATCAACAGACATTTCAATCACCAATAGATTTTTCATTCATTTAACCGACAATGCAGTCATCAATAGATCTTTCATTTATTTAACTGATAATCCAGTAATCAACAGACATTTCAATCACAAACAAATATTTCATTCATTAATTAAACCTTCAAGTTATCACAAAATTCAAAATCAAAATGAATTCTCTTTAAATAGACAATACAAACAACACTTTTATCAAATACATTTACAATTATGAAATCCACTTCCAACTATCACAAATATTCACACCTCGACACGGCCTATACGTCCAGATACCAATTGGAATCAACTAAGTTTCAATTCAATTAGCTAATATACCAATTGGAATAAATTGGTCCCAATTGAGTTGGTGGAGATACCAATTGGAATCCACTAGATACCAATAGGACTCAACCCATATAGACAACCTACCAGAATGGCATGACAAGAAAGAAGGAAAGAGAATAATACCTAGAATGCCTCATAGCTCCTTGAGGATTTGATGTGGACGTATACACACCAATCCATAGGACTCTACTTGACATTTGCTCTTGTACTTGTGAGATCGGTACCCTGGCTCTGATACCAACTATCACGACCCAACTGACTGGATCATACGGGAACCTACTCTAATCTACCTAGATAGAGGAACTCTTATCATCCATTCAGGAAAAAAAATATGAAAGTTATAAACAATTTCAAAGTCTGATAATTACAAACTTTTCCAAGAATACGATAAACAGAAAACACTTTTCCCGAGGAATTACTCTAAACATGTACAAGTTCTTCTAAAATAAAGAAAAGGATAACACAAGACCCAGCTTCCACCATGGAATGAAAGGACAAAAGTTGTTGGAGATCTCTAACCGCATCACGTAAGAAACATCAACTGATCCTGCAATAAGACTATACCCCAAAAAGGGTATAGCAAGAGTACTATTAGTCCAACCACATGTACTGGTAGATATTATTGGCCGACCGGGGTTAAATCACATAAACATAATATAGAAAGCCATAATCAAACATGAACATATAAACAATGAATTACATTTATTCCAGTCCATAAACCAGGTTATCACTCTTTTACAATAATCTTATCATTTTCAGTATATATGTATCTACTAGTCGACTCACCTTATTAAGATGACCACCAATATTCTATTCAATTCTCATTACACCTCACTATCAACCACTAAGTTCATGTTACATCAACAATTAATGTAATTAAGTATCATATTCCACACGTCCACCAATTTCTAGGTCATCGGCCTAAGGCAACATATAGGTGCACATATTTGGGGGAACACAAGATTGAGTCTTCATTTGATCGCAAATCAAGGACTCCCTAACCTTCCTCTTCCATAAATCACATCATTCCATCACATTTTCTTGATATATCACCTAACATCGAATTAGTCAACTGGTAAATCTTATAATCAATTAATCATAACCAAATTCATTCCCTTATAGTGGGCAAGAATATATGTAACTGTATTTAGCTTACCACACTTTCATGATTATATTATCACATCAAGACGATTACATGTCAATGGATTACTTAGGTGTCAACCATTATAATTAGGTAATTTATACTCAATCATTAAATTAACAACGAGTGATTATTCTCGATGCATCCTACTATCTTGTTCATCATGACTTCAATAACTTTTCAAAATCCCACACGAAAATCATGTGTCAATAATTGGACCTGTCGACCCAGAAACTGAGGTCATGATGGAACCTACACCGATCCAGACTTGGTAGGTAAGCCAAAAATCCACAACATATATGAAATATGAAAAAAGAAGAAATGAAATAATACTAGACTTTTAGAATGAAGTCAGGCCATAATAATCATAAATCCAAAATATATGAATAGAAATAAAACTGGATCTCAAAACCTGGCTTCATAAGTATAAAGAGAATCTAAGGCAATACTGAAATCTGATAATACATCACTGTCTCTGAATACAAGTAAACACATAAAGGATAGATGGAGGCTGGAACAAGGCTATGGATAGAGAGCTCACCAGTACTCCAAATCAGCTCTCACAGCACGAATCAGCTACTATGGGTCGCACTCATACTGGGATCTGCACCTAAAGGGCACATAAGTAGGAGTGAGTACGGTACACTTGTCCTCAGTAGGTATCAGAGGCCGACTGAGCAAAGCACAAAACTAAACAAGTAAATAATACTATGAACATACTTTCACCTGCATGTAAGAAAAGTTCCCAACACTGGCTCAAACCATATCTCCTAACAATTCTACAAGTATAATGTCTATATAAGAATAACTACACATGATACACAACCACAAATACATAAATAGTACAAATAATGCAATGCAATGAAGTGTTATGATGATCAGAGGCCGACTGAGCAAAGCACAAAACTAAACAAGTAAATAATACTATGAACATACTTTCACCTGCATGTAAGAAAAGTTCCCAACACTGGCTCAAACCATATCTCCTAACAATTCTACAAGTATAATGTCTATATAAGAATAACTACACATGATACACAACCACAAATACATAAATAGTACAAATAATGCAATGCAATGAAGTGTTATGATGATAAAGTAAGCCATTGCATAGCCTCGTGTACACCTTTCGAGCATAAGCTTCTAGGACCAGATCCATGGGGGGTCGCAACCCATATACTTTCACAACCTCAATCTCATATCTCAATCCACCTTGCTGGCAATATCTTAGGTCAAGGATTTTATAAAATGTTTCAATTTTCTTTCAAAATCAATGTTTCTCTGTGGTACTAATTCCATGTATATGGATGAATGATATAAGGATGCATGCCCATAACCAATATAATGACATATATAATGAATCAAGTCAATATGGTATCAAATTAGCTCAAATCTCCTTAATATCTCAATAAATCAAGATATAAGCCGTCGCATGGCATTACAGTAATAAATAGTCATGTAAGACATTAATAATATCAATTCAAGCCTCTACTCGGACATCACAATAAAGATAAATGGAAAATAATACTCAAACAAGATCAATATTAACCCCCACTCGAGTATCCCCACAATAATAATCTCTCAAGTCAACTATAAAGGTCACATAAGCCCCCATTCAGGCATCACAACAATTATAATAATCTCGAGTCAATAATCATACTCAAATAGGCCCCCACATGGGCAATACAACAATATAACTATCTCAAAGTATGATTCTCAGGATAATATCCCTAACCTATAGCATGCTTTACATGAATGGTTGACTATCCAACCTAGTCTGAAGAAAGTTAAGTCATAACCTACCTCGAAAAGCCAAAACACGAACCTGGACCCTTCAACACGGAGGTTTTCCTTTATGAGAGCTTCAGAACAAATCAAATCTATCAAAAACATAATCTACACATGAAAAGGATTCTAACCATATCCATATTGTCTACTTTCATTCCAGGTCCAAAAATAGTTCAAAAATTGACTCATAATCGAAAAGGGTAAATCTGAAATTTTATTTAAGAATCATGTTCTCCATACTAAAAGGGTTCTAAATCTGAAAAACCAATGAAAAATGAGTTTAAATTGGACTTGAAATTGAAGAAAACCCAATTTTGTACTTTACTGGGTAAAATCCCAAAATACTAGTTTGAATTCAAAGATTTGAAGGTAGATTTGTAAAGAAATCAATGGAAAATGATGAAAATATGAGTTTAGAGTTTACCCACACAGAATTGATGAAATTTCTGTTTGAAACCGCAAAATATTGAGCTCCCAAAGTCTAAAATGGTGAAAATGGGGTTTTGGACGAGAAAGAAATTTAAATTCTATCTAGGTATAATTTGCTCTTCGCAAATGCGGGCCTCCAACCGTGAATGCAAAAACCAGCTTGACCCAAGATGAATAAAAAAAGCAACCCTTCACAAAT
Source organism: Capsicum rhomboideum (assembly GCA_031232105.1). Classification (NCBI taxonomy): domain Eukaryota; kingdom Viridiplantae; phylum Streptophyta; class Magnoliopsida; order Solanales; family Solanaceae; genus Capsicum; species Capsicum rhomboideum. The sequence goes on along the minus strand of CP124712.1, from coordinate 46,927,770 downwards.
GCGATCCCACCATAGCATTCGCGATGAATAATACTTTCCTTCTCCACAATCAGGACCAAGGGCCTGCGAAAGCGAAAGAAGGTTCATTTTGCACCAGATATCAGCAAAGTGCTAAAGGGAAAATGGTCTAAAATCCTCCCAATGGAACCTCAAGATTCCTTTGGGATCCCACAAAAATAAACTAATAATGCTAATAGGATAATTTTGAAGTTACGGACTCAATGGAACCATTAGATTTATCAAAAGAGATTGCTTTCAACAAGTTAACACCCGGGACCTTTTTAGGCTAAATTTAACTAGTTTCTTATCTAATAGGTAAAAACTAAATATGAAGGATAGGAACCCGAACCAACTGTGCTACTAACAAAAAATTGACATTCTGGTTCTAATGGACTACTATAATCTTCATCCGATCCTCGAATCACGAAATATTAACCAAAGTCAAACTATACACTTATAAGGCTACTCAAAACCTCAAACTCACTCAAATCACTCCCCTATGCTTTGGGGACCATGTCAACAAATCCCACAACTCATAAATAGAATATAGCAACAACTGGAAGGGGCGAAATGGTCAAAACTCAGTAAAAGCTAAAAATCACAACAAGGGTTGTTACACTATCCACCACTTAAACACAAGTTCGTCCTCGAACAAAAAAGTAAATAAGGTACCTGAGTTGGTAAAAAGCTGGGGGTATCTACTCTGCATATTGAACTCAACCTCCCATGTAGCCTCCTCAATAGGGTGATGTATCTACTAGACTTTCATAGAATCAATATGCTTAAACCTCAACTTCCTAGTATATCTGTCTAGGATAGAAATAAGTTCTTCCACATAGGACAAGTCATGATCTAATACAACTAAGTCCCACCGAATCACATGAGAATCATCTAGATGGTATTTTTTCAACATGAAAACATGGAATACCAGATGAACAACTGACAAATATGGAGGCAAATCTATCATATACGCCACATCTCCAAACTTCTCAAAAATCTCAAAAGGCCCAATAAATCTCATACTAAGCTTCTATTTCTTCCCAAATCTCATCACATCCTCTGGGGAAGGTGATTTTTATAGGGTTAGTGGATTTTTTCTTCGTTTGAGGTAAGTAATTACATTATAGACTTGAATTTACTTCATGTAACCTTAGAAAATCACTAGAAAATGGATTAATGGTAGATTTTGGGGGTTTAAACCTAGTTCATAGAAATTGATAAAACATAGTGGGAATATGTATAATTTCAGTATATAATGATCCTAGGATGCTAGAAAATACTAATGGGACTAGAATCACTATTGGTTATGCTAATTCAAATAAAATCCATGAGGTTTAAGAAATTGAAATCCTAGGATGATGAAAATGTAACACCCCGTACTTTTTCTAACCTCATTTGATACCTTGAGGTCATATCTACCTAGGTGTTGAGATTCCATGGGTATGTGTTTTATAGTGTCATTGGTGAAACATTTGATATCGGACCTAATATGTGCGATTAGACCTTCGTAGGAGGTGTTTTGTGATTTCGTGGAGCATTTGTGTAATACCCCGTACACATTCCAACCTCATTTGGTGACTTGGAGTCATGTTTACTTGATTATTAATATCACTAAGTAAGTATTTTGTAGCGTTTTGATAAGGTATTGGATGATATGCAAGTATTGAAGAAGTGGCCGAAAAATTCAGCAAGGTGTTGAAACTTGCGCGCCACTCCCTGTTTCAGGGGGTGTGGCACAAGCCACCTGATTCAGAGGGGGTTCATTTCTTGCGCCACTGCCTTGCTTTGCAGCAGTGGCGCAAGGTACAAAAAATGTGCCCTTCCGGGCTCGTTTTGCAACACAATTCTACGTCGATTCTTATATGGTTTCTTTTGGTTCTTTGGAGTTCTTTGAGAATTGTTAATGCTTTGAATACTTCAATACACTCCTACATGATCAAATCATGAAATATAAATAGTTATCCAAAATGTTCAATGAAGCCATGGGCGACTAGAATTCCTATTTTGGCGATTGAGACTACAAATGAGAATCTCGTAAGAGAATATTGTCGTGGAATTATGGAGTTATTTAAACATGAGATATATGGTGAATTATATATTAAAGTTGATGGGCTAAGCTAACATGTGCAATTGGGCCCAAAATTAGGGCCCAAAATGGAATAAAAGACATGGCCCAAAAGGGCAAAATGATCCATTCTTCCACTTTGACCAAGGGACCATGGAATTTAATGCCAAGGAATGGATAAGGATGACTTGAGAGTGTATTTAAAGGAAAAAATCAGATTTTATTCATATAACACTCTCATGCCTTTTAGGATATTTCTCAAACATTTCTCTAGTTTCCAAACCCTAAGGCAACTATTTCCTTTGGACTCTTTGGTAAATATCATCACTTTGCAAGCCTTGGTAAGTTCCTAATCTCATGGATTAATATCTTATATGATTAATATGGTAGGTATATCATGATAGTTATGTTGGCAAGGTGGTGAATAGTGTATTTTTGCTTTTGGTGAAAGATGTGCCATCTTTGTGATTTGAACTTGAAAAGAGACTTGATGTCTTGATGGAAGAGCATGGTATGGATAAAATATGAACATGTATGGTGTGATCTTGTTATTGAACTTGTTATTTTTCTAAAAGTGTAAATTGTGGGATTTTGGCCGATATGTGCTATGAGGTGTATTAAGGTAATTTGATGGTTTATTTGTGATATAGTGTGGATAAGAAAGTGTAAAGGAGAAGTGTTGTGGTGAAATGTATTGATTATCATGTATTGGTCAATGTATGGAATATTGGGGGATTTTTGGAATCATAATTTCATCAATGGTTTTGTCAAGGGGAAATGGCATGTTTAAAGGCAAACATGTAACTCATTGATGTTATATGCATTTGTAAAGTATCTGAAGGTTAATGTGAATCCCGTTATATATTTGTGTTGTAGAGTGACACATAAAGAAGGAGAGGGACTATTGTATGCACCTCTAGGATTGTATATTCATATTGAGAATACAAGGTATGTAAGGTTACTCTGTCCGTATCTTTCTGCGGCAAATAGTATTCACATTGACATTATGCTTGTCCCATCCCGAAATGTGCTAAGGTATTCTATATCCGGTTATCAATGGTCATTATCATATGTTTCCTACTCATTGATCAATTGTGAATCTCATGTCTCATATTCATGATTAATGTTCCAAAAGCTCAACAATGTTATGTTCCAAAGTTCCAATAGTGGTTATACTCATGTATCTTGTTTATTTATTATTGTCTAATGGTTCCAATGGTGTTATGTTTCCAATAAGGCTATGTTTCCAACAATGTTTATTCACATGTCCCTCACTCATTGGTTAATGATCCAAAGCTTCAAGTAAAGTTGTGACTATCATGGTATCAATCTCAAAGTAATAAATAAAGTAATGCATATGTGGTCAATGATCAAGTATGGGCGGCAGCTTTGGGGGAAAAAGGCCTAGCTCAAGCCGATCCCGAGGTTGTTAGATCATGGGGCAGTCCTAGAGGCATAAGCCTAGCTCAGACCGATCCTGACAGGGGGCAACTCTAGGGGTAATAACCTAGCTCGAGCCGAACCTGAAATGTTGTATGGGTGGCAGCTCTAGAGGTACTAACCTAGCTCGAGCCGATCCAGATATATACATTGATTCATAGGGTGGCAGTTCTAGGGGCATAATCCTAGCTCGAGCCGATCCCAACATAACGCTATGTTATGTTTAAAACCCACTGTTCAGTCGGGGTCCGGGTATCACAGGTCAAAGGCAAAGGTGAATAATCATAGAAGTAAAGATACAAAGAATGTAATGAAAGCAACATACATGGTTTCCAAAGTACAAAATAGTGACTCATCTACATTGTGACTTATCTATATTGGTTATGCATTTGAACTTGAGTTCTTGACATATTTTCATATCTTAAAAGTTTCATATGGCCTTACATACTCAGTACATTCTTCGTACTAACCCCTCTTGGGGAATTTACCTTACTTGCTGCAGGCGCAGGTACTAGTAGGCCTCCATAGTAGGTTTCCAGTGTTGCAGATCTTTGGTGAGCTCCAGTTAGTTCGGGGCTTCTCCGAGTCGCAGTTGTACATATGTTTTGGTGTTGTACATGTTGTATAAAGCGGGGACTCTTCCCTACTTTTAGTTCATTTGGTCAATGCATTTGTTAGAGGCTTTTGTAGATGGATGTAGGTGTATAAATGTAAAAGGGATATGTCGTTCTTGACTTGGTGGCCTCAACGGCCAAGTTTCGCATATGTATATATATATCATGTTACATGAATTCCATTGTTGGTATCTATAGCTATTATGTGATTATGGTTCTTATGGCATGCATATGGTTGAATAGAGACAAAGCTTGGTTCTCTCGGGCCTTGTCGACTACGAGTACCAATCCATCCCGATGGGATTCGGGGCGTGACAGAAATAGGGTGAATGTATGGCTAAAATCAGTGGGTTTTAATCCTTAATAGTTAAAGAGGGGTGAATTATTGAAATGATTATATATTTTTGTTGTTATAGATTAAGAACCAGATCGAAAGGGAAAAAGAGTGACTTAAAGGTGACTTTGAGCAAAGGAGTTGAGGTAGGCTATGGTTTTATTGTAGCACTTAGACTTTCTTGGCTTTGTGCTTGTTTATGATTTAGGCATCTATGATTGCCTTCTAGCATGACTCATAATTTAATGACTGCTTTGCATTTCATTTGCATTGTGATGATATGTTGAGATAATGGTTTGGGCACCACGCTGGTATGAATATAATATATATTATGAAATGGGTCAGATACCATGCTAGTACAATGTGATATATTATAATGCTGGATTGGATACCACACCGGTACGTTATGATATTGATAATGAGGATGAGAAAAGTAAGAGGTGATGCACACATCTTGCAAACATGTACTGGGTGCCTTATGATGATTATACATGATGATTAATTGTTGATGAAAATGACTAAGTGTGAAACCTGTAAAATTAAACTTATAAGTTGTAATTATGTGATGATACATGATGTGTTTAGTTGAATGATATCATTGGTTATAAGTTTTGTTATGATCGCTTTTATACTTGTTTGGCTTGCTTACTTATACATTGTTGAGTTAGTCGACCTATGATGCTTACCAATACTTTTTGATGTACTGATGCTGCCTGTACTCTTCTTTTTGTTGAGTTCAGAATATCTTCCACTTGTAAACATGCGACCTTGGCTCTAGTTAGCAGTTCAGACCCAATTTTAAGGGTGAGCACCATATCCAGACAACCTTTAGATCTTCTTGTGATGTTGATGTCCTTTATTTTGGGACTAAGTCGATTCTTTTACTTATGTTTTGGAAATTTTAGTCATTTTTAGACTTAGTTACTTCTTAGATATTCTTGTACAGTGACTTCAGGTCCCGGAGATGTAATAAGTAGAGGTTGTCGTACTCTATTGGTTTGATATTGATGTTGGTTGGACGGGTGGTTTAAATTATTGAATAAACTTTCTTTTTGCACTTGTTTAATACATGGGGATTTATATAATATGAATGTCAGAGTAAAACATAGGTAAGTAAGGGTGAGCGCAGTATGGTTTTCCTGTCATAGGTTAGGGCGAGTGTCAAACATGACTATTTGGGTCGTGGAAAAGATGATATCAGAGAATTGGGTTCCTAGATCTCATCGTACAAGAATAGGTTAATCAGAGTCCTGCGGAACGGTACAGAGACATCTGTATTTTTCTTTGGAAGGCTTTGGGACTTTAGGAATGAATTCTTTCCTTTCCTTCTTTCGTGTTATAAGTTGATTCCAATTGGTATCTGGTGATCCAAATTGGTATCTAATCCTTTCTCTTGTTCATAGATAGTGAATACTCATTCCACCAGAGCAACAACAACAACTCCCATGATAGAAACTACAACAGTGCTCGCACCGGCTACTGTGGCCGCAGTCCGAGTTAGGCCTCGAGTTAGAGGCAGATCAAGAAGGAGAGGACAGAGAGAAGCACCCATTATGGATGAAGCACAGGCACCTGGGAGACCTGCAAAACAGAGATCGCCATCCCCTCCCCCACCACAGGATGCTCTAGGCCATGCTCAGGATGATAAGGAGGTAGTTAAGGAAGAAAAGATGATAGCTCTAAAGAATGTGGTGCCAGTACTAAATTGTGCAGTCTCCTGTGATTTAAAAAGTGTTGGGGTTTTTGGGTATCCTGTTGGGTACTGGCTACATTCCAGTGATTTTGACTTCTCCGCCCATAGCCTTACAACATGCCGCTGCTATAACACTAAGGATGGATAAAGACTCTAAAACAGGGGTGTTTCCTCAGTAGATACTTGGACCAGTAATGACTGATGACGAGCATGGACTGTTTTGTAATTTTATGAAGATGAAGTCTCCAGTATTCTTGTCACGCCCCAAATCCCATTTGAGGTGTGATTGGCACCTGAAGCCGATATGGCCCGAGAGAACCAATCTTTGCTTATATACATATGCATATCCTCGTATGAACATCGTACTATCTCATGTAACCGATAACATGTAAAATGCCAATGACGGAAGTCAAGGAAAACATGTACAATATGAAACTATGGCCGTTAGAGCCATCAAGTCAACATGAACATACGTCTCTTGCATTCCCATACCCACATATGTCTACAAAGCCTCTAACTGATACATTTACAAGACCAACTAAAAGTCGGGACAAGTCCCCGCTTTATACAACATTTACAATATCCAAACAACTGTGACTCGAAAAGTCCCGAAGCAACTGAGGCTCACCAAAGACCTATAATTAACTGTCAACCTACTGTGGAGGTCTACTAGTGCCTGCACTTGCAACATGTAAAGTAAATCCCCCGAGGGGGGTCAGTACGAAGAATGTATTGAGTATGTAAGGCTCGTAAGAAAACTGCATCAATACATAAGAACTCCAATGGAAATAATTATAAGAGAAAACTCTATATATGGAATCATATACCTTTCCTTTATTATTATTATTTTCGATCATTCAACCATATCCTTATCATTCATATAATATATTTCATAATTACTTTCATTCAAGAGAATTACTTCCAAGAGATTGACTTTATTCACGAGCTTCCTCTATACAAATGATTCTTCTTTTCAAGAGATTCTTAACATACATCCACTCTTTGGTGGGTCAACATACATCCACTCTTTGGTGGGTCAATAACATACATCTACTCCATGGTTAGGTTAACATACATCCACTCTATGGTGGGTTAATAACATACATCTACTCCATGGGTAGGATTAACATACATCCACTCTACTCCATGGGTAGGTTTAACATACATCCACTCTATGGGGGGTTAATAACATACATCTACTCCATGGGTAGGTTTAACATACATCCACTCTATGGTGGGTCAATAACATACATCTACTCCATGGGTAGGTTAACATACATCCACTCTATGGTGGGTTAATAACATACATCTACTCCATGGGTAGGATTAATATATCATTACTTTCTTTTCTTTCATTACTCTTTCTTTCATTCCATGAGTGATACCTTGATGATAGAAACATTCTTGAAACTTGGAACACAACGTACATTACTTCACGTCTTTACTCTTGTAAGATTGATATCTATACTTGTGAGGGATAGAAACATTAACTTGCACATTACTTCTTTCATTACTTTTGAGAGATTGGTACATTTACTTATGAGAGATTGATTCATTCACTTGTGAGAGATTGTTATATTTACTTGCCATAACATTATTTGAACACAACATTTTGGAACCATTGGAACAATAGTCAATGCATAAGAGACATGTGTATAACTCTATTGGAACTTTGGATCATGATATGATTGGAATAATGCTATTCAAACTAAACAAGCCCTCTTTACCTCATTACTCTCGTTGAGATAGTTCCCTTAGAATTTACAATATTATGACAGCTTAGGAACTTCAGTCAATGAATGAGAGATAAGTGAATCGTAATTCATCTAGGAGTAGGACACTTGTGAATAACAATATATTTCTAACTTAGTTAAAATACTATAGGACCCCTTTGGAATGCAACACTTTTGGAACCTTAGGATAATGATCACTAAATACGATACATGAGGGTATCAACGGTTCACCAACCTGAGATGCAATACCTTAGAACATTTGGGACTTTTGACATGTTAGCCAATGAACAAGAGTCAAACAATGGACATGAGTCATATAATTCACCATTGACCAATGAGTAGGAAACATGTGAGTAACATTAGCCAACTACCGAATACAGAATACCTTAGAGCATTTCGGAATCAAATGAGTACTATGACAATGCAACCACCACATGCTGCAGAAGGATATAGAAGAGTAACCTTACATACCTTTACTTCCAAGTATGAGTACACAAGTCTATATATGAACACAATAGTCCATCTTCTTCCTTATGTTTCACTCTATAATACAAGTCCACAATGGAACTCTCATTAACAATTATTTACCGTACGAGTGTACAAAACAACAATGAACCATATGACTGCCATATAACTTGATTTCACCCCTTACAATACAAATCACTACATCATCATGTCAATAACACCATAACATTACACACATTGACCAAGATTTCATACAACAATAGCATTTCGCATCACACTTACCCTTTATGCCTTCTCATTATCATTCCGTCCCATTTAATCCTTTATAACAACATATGAAAAACCATACATATTTAATACAGTCCAACATACCTCCATATGATACTTTAAAGTCATTAAAACAACATCACAAGTTGATAATTACATCCAAAAAGGGTATAGGGGCCTTCGGGGATCAACTAGAAACGAAAACATACAAAACTGAAATCTGGGCTGACCTGTGCTTCCACCTGTGCCCATAGGTGGCTGAGGTGTGTGCGCAGATGCCCTCTGGCAGTAGCCAGAGGCATCTGCGTTGGCATCTGCGCCCGCAGGTGCCTCCGTCTACAGGGGCGGATGCCCGTTTTGGTCCGAAATGGCCTATTTTTGGTCTTTTCATGCAATGAATGGTCCATGATCATAAACAAACTTATTTTAACATATTTTTGATCATATTGAATACCAACATTCATCCATGGTCTCACAACACAGATAACAACACCAAAATTACACTTTACGGTCAATACGTCATCAAAACCATAACCAATTTCACAATAGAAATTCCAAACATTATACACCATGAAAAAAAAAGGTAAGACTATAGTCACATATCACATGTCAATATTAAATCCATCAAGTTCACTTCCTTCAAGACCACAAGTGCATAGTCAAGTTTACAAGACAAACCATCCTCCGATTTAGCAAACATGTAACATTTCACACCTTGTGAACTTCTCAATACTCCACCAACATAACCAACATAGTATAAAACATCTCTCATGCATAAAAATATATTAAACCATAAGCATGAACACTTACCAAGGCTTGAAGAAGAGTTGATCTTGCCCAAAGAGGATGATAGCTTAGGGCTTGTGTATAGAGAGAATTGTGTAAAATTCTAGAAAGTGGCATGTGTCTATTTATGAATAAAAATCTGATTTGTGGCCTTATATAGTGCCTCATGGTCCTCCTTATCCATCCACTTATTCAATAATTGAGGGTCTTCTTTGGTCCAAGCAAGAATGGATCTTTTTTTCATTTTGGGCCATGTTTTTCTTGAAATTTTTGGGCCTTATTTAGGCCCAATGACACATGACTCCTTTAAGCCCCAACAATTTAATACATAATTCACCAATTCTCTCATGTGTAAATATTTCCATGAATGTTACGGTAATCAACTAGACTCAGAAACATACGGGGTGTTACAATTCTAAGGTATAGAGTCTGAGGATAATTTTGAGTTCTTAATAGATTGACACGAATGTCTGCACAATATGGGTATTTTTGAAAAGTATGGTGTGGAGTTTGTTTCCTTTCAGCTTAGAACGAAGCAAAACAATAGTGGAAGTCATTTGTGGAGTGCAGGGTTGCCTTACCTCCCCATACTTGGGCTCAATTTTAGAATGTATTCCTTGAGAAATATATTCCCTGTATTTATTGTGACTAGAAGAAGGATGAGTTTCTGAGGTTGGAGCAAGTTAACATGTCTGTAGTGGCCTATGAGGCCAAGTTTCATGCCTTGTCCCTCTATGCAATATAGTTGATTATCTCAGAAGAGGAGTGGATCAGGTACTTTGTGAAGGGTCTGAATTTGGGGATTCAGTTGGCTACTTTATTAGTGGTTGTGTCTAGTAAGTCTTTTTAGGATGTTGTTGAATTTTCTAAGAAGGTTGAAGCCCTTGAGAAATAGGGAGAGGTAAAAGTAGAAGAGAAGAAGGTGCAGACCTCGGGCCAATTCAATGGTACCTTCTCAAAGGGGCATGGTTCTTCTAAGCCCAACATTCAGCTATCCCAGTGTCAGGAGAGGGCCTGTCTGGTGTCAGTTATCAGCCTTCCCGAGCCGACAACTATACTCCTTCATTCTTTTTAGTTCAGAGGTCTACTTTTGGACCCAAATGCTTTGAGTGTGGGGGTTTGGGACACGTCAGAAGATATTGTCCTAACTTCTTATCTACAGGTCATCTGACACAGTAACCAGTTTTTGCTGCTCTAGTTTCGGCAGGTCATAGTGGAGAAGTAAATGGTAGAGGTCCTCCACAAGGTGGGCGTGATCGCTAAGCTAGGGGTGGAAACCAGGCCAATTGAGGTGGATGACAAGTTGGTAGAAATGGAGCTTAGGGTGGTAGAGGTGGTGGCCAGGGTGGTGACGGAGCACATCTTTATGCAGTTCCAGCTCATCCTAAGGTGGAAGCTTTCAATGCAGTAATCATAGGTAGTATTCTTGTCTGTGATTGTATGGCTTCTGTATTGTTTGATCTCGATTCCACCTTCTCTTATATGTCTGTGAAATTTGCTATGGGTTAGAACTTAGACTGTGAATATCTTGATATTCCTATATATGTGTCTACACTAATTGGGGTGTCTGTGTGATTTGATCTGGTTTATCGTACGTGTCCTGTAATGTTCATGAGGTTTAAGACCCTGACAGACTTAGTCATTCTCGACATAGAGGAATTTGATATTATTTTGGGGATGAGTTGGTTGACCTCTTATCATGCTGTTCTTAATTGTTACGCATAAACCGTCACTGTAGTGATGCCCGAGAAAGAGAAGTTAGAATGCAAGGGTACTTTTAAGCCTAATCCTGTGAGGGTTGTGTTAGCAATTTGTGCTTAAGAATTAGTAAAAAGAGGGTGTAAAGCATTTCTAACCCATCTTCAGAAAGATAAATCTGTAGTCCCTCATTTAACATCAGTTCTAGTGGTTTGTGAGTTGCTAGAAGTATTTTTGGATGATCTTTCGGGTATGCCTCCAGATCGAGAAGTTGACTTTTGCATAGATTTAGAGTCGGGGACTAGACCCATTTCTATTCCTCCATATCGTATGTCACCTGCAGAGTTGAAATCCCAATTGCAAGAGTTGTTAAAAAAGGAATTTATTCACTCAAGTGTCTCTTCTTGGGTTGCATCAGTGTTGTTTGTGAAGAAGAAAGATAGTAGCATGAGAATATGCATAGACTAACCCCAGTTAAATAAGGTGACCATTCTTAACAAATATCCCTTGCCCAGAATGGATGACCTGTTTGACTAGCTGCAGGGAGCTGCAGTGTTCTCTAAGATCAATTTGAGGTCGGGTTATCATCATCTAAAAATCAGGGTATCAGACATCCCAAAGACTGCTTTCCAAACTTGTTACGGGCACTACGAGTTGCTGGTTATGTCTTTTTGCTTGACCAATGCCCTAGCTGCTTTCATGAGCTTGATGAATGGAGTGCTTAATCCTTTTTAGATTTGTTTGTTATTGTGTTTATTGATGATATATTTGTTTATTCTAAGAGTGAGGAGGAGCATGAAGCTCATTCTGTGTTGAAGTTATTGAAGGAGAAACAATTGTATGCTAAGTACTCTAAGTGCAAATTTTTTCTTTCTTTGGTGTCCTTCCTGGGGCACATGGTTTTTAAAGAAGGGGGTTATGGTGGACTCGCAAAAGGTTGAGGTGATTAAGAATTAGGCTAGACCGACGAACGTTACATAAATCTATAGTTTTGTGGAGTTGGCCAGTTATTACTGTCGGTTTATTAAGGGGTTTGCTGCCATTGCTTCGCACATGACCCGCTTGACTCAGAAAGAAGTTTCATTTGAATGGGATGACAAGCGTGAAGAGATCTTTCAAAAGCTTAAAACTTTGTTTACTTTGGCTCCAGTGCTAACCCTGCCTGTTGAGGGTAAAGATTTTATTATATTTTGTGGTGCCTTACGTTTGGGTTTAAGTGTTGTGTTGATGCAGGATCGGAATGTGATTGCTTATGCTTCGAGACAACTAAAGCCCTATGAGAAAAACTACCCCATTCATGACTTAGAATTGGCAACCATGGTGTTTGCTCTAAAAATTTGGAGACACTACCTCTATGGAGTGAAGTGTGAGGTGTTCACAGACCACCTCAGCTTACAACACGTGTTCACCTAGAAGGATTTGAATCTGAGACAGAAGAGATGGATGGAGTTGATTAAAGATTATGACATCTTAATCTTGAATCACCCAGGTAAAGCCAATATGGTGGCGGATGCACTAAGCCAGAAGCCTATGAGCATGAGGAGTCCAGCATTGCTGGAGGAGTCCAGGCTCCCATTGGCGAGAGAGGTAGAGTCTTTGGCTAATGGTTTTTTGAGATTGCAGGAGACTAGCGAAGGAAAAGTACTAGCACATGTGGAGGTTAGGTCCACATTCTATGATCAAATTAAAAGTATGCAGTTTGAGAATGAGAAATTGAGCAACCTCAGAGGAAAAGTGTTACAAGCGGAGGTAAGAGAGGTTATTCTTGATGACAAAGGGACCTTGAGAATTCGAGGCTGGTTGTGTGTACCTCAGGTAGGTAACTTAATTCCAACCATTCTGGTAGTGGCTCATAATTCCAAGTACTCCATATATCCAGGTGATAGCAAGATGTATAGAGACTTGAGGCAACACTATTGTTGGTGAAGGATGAAGCGAGACATTGTAGATTTTGTGGTTAAGTGTCAAAACTGCCATCAGGTCAAATATGAACATTGAAAGCCTAGTGATACTTTCAGAGAATGCCCTTTCTAGAATGGAAGTAGGAAAGGATAACGATGGATTCTGTAGTTGGTCTTTCGTAAACCTTGAGGAAATATGACTCCATTTGCGTCATTATTGATCAGTTGAATAAGTCAGCTTACTTTATTCCGATAAGAGTTGATAATAATGCGGCCAAGTTGGCCAAGAATTATGTGAAGGAAATTGTAAGGCTACATGGGGTACCGGTTTCAATTGTGTCTGACAGGGGTACTTAATTCATTTCTAATTTTTGGGAAAGGTTTCTGTCAGAATTGGGTTCTAGATTGGACCTAAGCACAACTTTCCACTCGCAAACCAATGGTCAATCTGAGAAGACTATCCAAGTTCTTGAGGATATGCTCCGGGCTTATGTTATGAACTTAGCAGGTCACTGTGACCAATACTTACCATTGCGTGAATTTGCCTACAACAATAACTACCACTTTAGTATTGACATGGCTCCTTTTGAGGCCTTATATGGTAGAAGCTGTAGGTCCCCAATTAGGTGGTTTGATGCGTTCGAGGTAAGGCCTTAGGGCACTGATATGCCCAAGGACTCTCTGTAAAAGGTGAGATTTATACAGGAAAAGATCATAGGAGCTCAAAATCGATAGAAAGAATATGCTGACAAAAAGGTCAGAGGCAGTTTGAGAAGAGGGAGAAAGTACTCTTAAAGGTGTCACCCATGAACGGTGTGATGCTTTGACAAGAAGGGAAAGTTGAACCCAAGGTATATTGGACCTTTTGAGGTGTTGAAAGAAATGGGGTCAGTAGCATACATGCTAGCCTTATCCCCTAGTATGTCTGGGGCTCACCCCGTGTTCCATATGTTAATGTTAAAGAAGTATCATTAGGATGGTGACTATATTATTCGATGGGACTCGAAATTATATGATAAGGAACTGTCCTATGAGGAGGAGCCAATTTCTATTCTAGCTAAAGATTTAAGAAAGTTGAGGACAAGAGTCATTCCTTGTGTGAAGGTTCAGTGGAGGAATCGTACCATTGAGGAGGCTATATGGGAGATTGAAGCGGACATGCGTAAGCGGTATCCGCACTTGTTTATTGATTTAGGTACTTCTTTTTCATTATTATGTTTTTTAGGCCAGTTGTTGTTCGGGGAAGAATGAGTGGTAAATTGATATCTAATGTAAAGACCCAAAATATCATTATGCTAAAATAGGAGGTGGAAATTGCACCTAGACTCCCCTTAGTGAAATTTTGAGGAATTCAGGGCTAGTCTAGTATTGGCTTATTATTGAGGATGTAGTAGTTGAACAAAATTTGGTATTAATGTGATTGGTAATAGCAGGTTTTGATATGATAGTTGGAGAGCCAATGAGTATAGGAGGCAGTATCAACTTCTAGCACCTGAAACGGAGTTATAGAACTCTGATTATAGCGTTTATCATCGAGGGATTAGTTCTCGATGTTCTGATTCATGGTATGTGTTGTAAAATGAGCAAAAATAAAGAGAGGTCCCGAGTTTCTACCTGATAACGCTCAAATACACCCTCCAAAAGAAGTGTACATGTTCGTTAGCAATATATTTTACCCAACTAGGAGTCGGGGTCGAATCCACGAAGAACATTGTAACTAGCGATCGAGATAGTATGAAATAAAAGCAACTAGCTAGAATCCAAACCTACGATACAATTGTTTTGGGGGTTTTCAATATAAAAATGTAGCAAGGGTAGAACCAATATTAATATAAACAAGTTGAGCTATGGCTTTAACAAACGAGGGAAACATGGGAAATGATAACAGGGAATCAATTCTATCAATGACCCATTGTATTCAACTAATTACTTATGGATTAATAATTTAGCCTTGGAATCTTAAGTCTTTCGATCGATTGACGAATGTTTCTTGGCTAAATTCCATCGAACATTGGCCAAGTGTCAACACAAATAGTTCCAATCTATGGCTACACTTGAATTTGACATTGTCTAGCAACAAATCCATTAGATGGGTCATACATCCCGAATCGCGCTAAATTAATTTTTCCCAACCTCAATTAGCTCTTTCAAGCATTAATCAAAGCAGATGGGAAATTCCCACTCGAATATCAACTAGAGTAGAAATTGATAAAGCACAAGATTAATTTAAACAAGCAAACCCATTTATAAATAAAGAGTAATTAATTAACACAAAAACATGAGATAAAATCAAAACCCCAAATATTGCTATGTTTCCAAATCAATATTTAATACTAAAATAAAAAACTACACCCATATATGAACATTAAAAAGCCAGGAGATGAAGAAAAGAGTTAAAAAATTCTCAATACAAAGCTTTCAAATCTTCACTCCAAGGGTGTTGATGGTGTTCCTTAGCCTCCAAGCTTGAGAAAAATACCAAAGATCCAGTTTCAGATCTGAAAAATCCCTTTTATAGCTCAAAAATTGCATTTCAGGTAATTACGAAAATGCCATCGTATTGATCATCTGCTTTCTCACCTGCCACCACAGGTGGGTATCTTCCCCCTCAGTTTAGGGCACAGGTGAGGTTTCAACCCCTTTTAGTTCACTGTTTTGTCCATCTGAGGCCTCATATACTTGGGTAGGTCCCCATCTATGTGGGTGAGTGACCAATTTTTGATCCATGCATCATTCTAAGCCCCTTTCCTTCATTTTTGTGCTTCGTTTCATAAAAACTCTTTGTAGACCCAAAGTACTTGAGATGATCACCATTGAAAGGATAATTAGTCTCATATTATGAATAAACAATACAAAAAATCATTAGAAAAGAGATACAAATAAGTGGCAAAATAGCCAATTATCAACACCCCCAACTTAAAGACTTTGCTTGTCCTCAAGCAACACAAAATCAAAACTTAATGAGGCTATCACTTTAAGCTCAAAAGCCAATATCAACACTTTCACATCACATTTCAATTAGGCATCATGAGTATGACTTTGGTTGGTACTAATAATTAGTCAACAAGCATGTGAGTCTTACCCAAGCAACTTCTTCAAGATCAAACACACTTTCAAGAATACAATGAAGTTTTTAAGAATGATCAAGTAACAACAACCAATTCTCAAGAAGTGACTCACAATCAATAGTCAATCAAACATGCTTATTTGTCTCATTTTTGGAGTTTATCAACTTCACCAATCTATCTTAGTTTAGATGCCCTCATAACAAAGAAAGTCCCAAAAACACACAATATTTACAACACTTCTACAAGGGACAAATGCACAAACACTCACACTCAACAAAGAACTTCCAATGCAAACAAGTATCATACCATATCCTTGCCCTTATTTTCAATCGCTACTAACTCAAAAGCATCAGTTGGAGATCTCGAAGGACTATTTTCTAGATTGTAATGTAGGCTTGGGGAAAGGTAGGATAAGAATTTAGGATAAAGATGGATACACCCTACTTGAACTCTACAAAACACAATACAATCCAAACTTTGATCATTTTCCTCTTCATTTCCATACAACGCAAGTGCCCTTCCTTTTCATTCTAGTTTACCCACTTATTGACAACTTTCTCTTTTTCTTTTATTTTCTAATTTTCTTTTATTTTCTTTTTTTCCTTATATAATCTTCTTATTCAATCATTACTTTGTTCATAAGGTACTCACTTATAAAACCACGATGCATGACCACCTCTTCTAATTTCCACCATACCCCCAGCTTGGGCTTTTAACCGCAAGTTGGCAATTTCAAGTTCAAGTAGGACAAGTTTCAAAAGAGGAAATATTCAAAAAGGTCTAAGGCTTGTAATGTGTTTGCCAAACAAAGGATATTAAGCTCAAATGGGGTAACTAGTGATAACATTTATGCAAGGGTAGGATTTTAAGGCTAGAGAGGTTTTCAAAAAAAATAACACAAAGAAGGCCTAAGATCATTTCTCCAACCAAACACAATCAGGACTAGCATTGAAAGACCAACCGGACAAGTTCTAGATGACACAAGTAAGTACAAGAATTATTGGACAAAAACTCACCGCACATGGCATGTAAACTATTCTAGAAGGATCGGCTTCATTTCTGAAACAAGAATAAAAGGAGTCATTTTCCACATTATCACCATCTAAAGAGTAAAGAGTCACAAAAAGATTCAAAGTGTTTTCACAAACATCATTCACTTCCATTTACTTGTTTTTCATAAACAATTTCAGAGCGGTATGCTCATTCCAACATTTCACAATGCAAGACTAAATCTATTAGTACCAAATAAGTCACAATCCCACGTTTTGAGTCCAACAAAGGCAATAATGCCACGACTATTCAGACTTCATCATAGCAATTGGTTACTTATACTTTACCTTGACAACAATCACAACCCCAATTCATAATGGCTATGGGTACTCAGACTTCCCCTGCTCAAATGACTCCAACACCCAAAAACAACAATAACGATGATTTTCCCTTAAGAATGTCATCACTTAATCCATCATTTAGGAAAAGGTTGCCCAAAACAACTACCAAAAATAAGAACATTAAGAAGCTAACACGATAAAGAAACTAATCTAGAAGTGAAAACAAGAAACGACTAATCCAACAAAATCAAAATTAAGCTCAAACCCGACAAGGGCACACAATATCCATATCCACAAAAAACATCATTCAACTTGAGCTACCATCAAAACACTCTTTAGAAGACTTGACAACTTGTAATTAAGTACACATAGTAGCAAGAACATTTCCTAATATATATTAGCACATGAACAATGGAAGAAAGTAAAGAAAACTTCACTTAGGAATTTAATCAAATACATGGTGGGCGTTATAAAGTAAACATCATTAAGAGTAGTGTGGGTACTCAAGAATTACCAAAATTGACATAACTCAACTTCCAAAAACCAACAACATATCCCACATCTTGAAATTAGCTGCACACAATAACAAGAACACTCCAGGGACAAATATACTCTTCCGCATATTGATAATTTGTTATTTGTTAAGAACAAGGACGAGACTATAAGTATGTGTATTGATTATTAGCAGTTGAACAAAGTGACTATCAGGGACAAATATACTCTTTCGTATATTGATAATTTGTTTGATTAGCTTCAGCATGCAATAATGTTCTCTAAGATTGACTTCCAACCTGGTTACTATCAGTTGAAGATTAGGCTTCAAATGTTTTGATGACTACTTTCAAGACGTGGTATGACCACTATGAGTTCTTGGTTATGTATTTTGGACTGACCAAAATATTTATGGAGTTGATGAACAGGGTGTTTCAGCCTTATTTTAATTATTTTATGATTGTATTCATCGACCACATCTTGGTGTATTCCAAGAATAAGGCAGAGCATGAGAGGCATTTGAGTGGTGTACTTCAGAGGTTGAGAGATGAGCAATTGTATGCCAAGTTCTCTAAGTGTGATTTTTGGTTGGATTCAATGTTTTTCTTGGGTTATATGGTGATCAAGGATGGTATCATGGTCGATTCGACCAAAGTGGAGATGGTGCTTGATTTGGCTAGGCCTACTTCCCCTATCGAGATTTGGTATTTTTTTGGGTTAAGATGCTATTATCGATGGTTTATGGAAGGATTCTCTTCTGTTGTATCTCTTTTGACTAAATTGACTCAGAAATTTATTGATTTTTAATAGTCAGATGAGTGTGAGAGGAGCTTTCAAAAGATCAAAACCTTATGAACTTCAGCTCCTATCTCGACTTTGCTCAAGAAGGGCTTGGGTTTCACAGTGTATTATGATGCTTCTGGAGTTAAATTGGGTGGTGTATTGATGCAAAAGGGTAAAGTAATAACTTATGCTTCTCGACAGTTGAAAGTTCATGAGAAGAACTACCCTATTCATGATTTGGAGTTAGCGATGGTTGTGTTTGTGTTGAAGTTTTGGTGTCATTATTTGTATGGGGTTCATTGTGATATTTTCACCAACCATCGTAACCTTCAGTACTTCTTCAATCAGCGGAACCTTAATATGAGATAGCATAGATGGTTGGAGTTGCTTAAGGATTATGATCTCACTATTCTTTATCATCCAGGCAAGGCTAAAGTGGTAGCAGATGCCTTGAGTCAAAAGGCATCGAGTATAGGGAGTTTGACATATCTTGTGGTGGGGGAGCGATCTTTGGCCTAAGACATTCAGTCTTTGTACAACTGGTTGATTCGACTTAATATTTTGATACCTGGGTGTGTTTTGGCTTGCGTTGAGGTTAGATCCTCATTGTTAGAGCAGATTTGAGCTCAATAGTTTGATGATGGGAAGTTGAGGAAGATTCATGATAAGGTGTTGAGTGGTGAGGCGAAGGCAACATTTCTTGATTCAGAGGGAGTTTTCAGGATTAGTGGTCGAGTTTGTGTTCCAAAGGTTAGTGACTTGACTAGAATTATTTTGGAAGAGGCTTACATTTTGAAGTATTCTATCTATCCAGGATTAGCTAAGATGTACCATGACTTGAAGAAACACTATTAGTGGTGTGGGATAAAGAAGGATACTGTGGAGTTTGTGACCAAGTGTCTTAATTGTCAACAGGTAAAGTATGAGCACCAGCGACCGGGTGGTACGATGCAGTAGAAGTCTGTCCCAAAGTGGAAATAGGAGTCGATTACTATGGACTTTGAGGTTGGTTTACCCACGACTTTGGGAAGGTTGATTCTATTTGGGTGATTATGGATAGGTTGAAAAAATCATCGCAATTTATACTTGTGAAGATGAATTACAATGCAGGGAAGTTGGCCAAGATCTACATTCAAGATATTGTTCGGTTACATGGCGTGCCTATCTCCATTATTTCTGATAGAGGTACTTAGTTCACCTCAAACCTTTAGATTTCTATGCAACTGGAGTTGGGCACTCAACTAAAGATGAGCACGACATTTCACCCTTAGACAGATGGCCAGTTGGAGAGGACTATTCAGGTGTTAGAGAATATGCTTCGGGTATGTGTTATAGATTTTGGTGGTCATTAGAACCAATTCTTTCCATTAACAGAGTTCACCTACAATAATAGTTACCATTCCAGCATTTAGAGAGCGTCGTTCAAGGTTTTGTATGGATGGAGGTGTAGATCCCCCGTCAGATGGTTTGATTCCTTTAAGGTTAGGCCTTGGGGTACTATTTTATTAAGACTCAATGGATTGAGGGAGACTGATTCAGGATAGGCTTGTGGCAGCCCAAATAGACAGAAGGGCTACGCCAACCAGCGTGTCCATGATGTAGAGTTCATCCAGGATGAGTGGTTTTTTTTAAATGTGTCACCCATGAAGGGTGTGATGAGATTCTTAAAGAAAGGAAAGATTAGCCCAGGTTTCACTAGGCTTTTTGAGATTCCTGAGAGAGTAAGAGAGGTGGCCTATAGGTTGGCCTTACCTTCGAGTTTGTCAGCTGTTCATCCAGTGTTTCATGTTTCAATGTTGAAGTTGTACCGTCATGATGATTCTCATGTGATCTAGTGGGATTCAGTGGTCTTAGATCGTGATTTGACATTTGAGGAGGAGCCTATAGATATTTTGGATAGACAAACTAGAAAGTTGAGATCTAAGAATATTGACTCAGTGAAGGTTCAGTGGAGACATCGCCCAATTTAGGAGGCCACATGGGAGGTTGATTTTGACATTCAGAGTATATACGCCCATCTTTTTACCGATTTAGGTACTTTTCTTACTTTATGTTTGAGAATGAACGTGTATTTTAGTGATGGATAAAATCCTCAGAGTCTAATCGAGACCATTTTTAGCCTTAAACCACAGTTGGTGCAAGGTTGCTGGTGTAGCTACCATATCTTTTTCGCATTTATGACCCTATCATCGCATTCACGGAGAAGAAAATTATCATCCTCCATGAACATGATGGTGGGACTAAAAGGTGTATACAAAGTGAGAGTTTGTTCATTGCATTCATTCCATATCACCATGTTGCACTACATCGCATCTATTTTATTTGGGTGATAATGTATTTTGGATATCTTCAAATGTGGCATTTATTTATATATTTTTGTTGATATTGAATCTTATATTGCTTAATTATGCAGCTTGTTTCAGGTGAGACTTTTCTGTGTGCAGGGTGGTTACATCTCTCGTAGTTTACTTTAATTATTTTAGTTGTCTAATTAGCTTGGTCGGCCTATGATGCCTACTAAGTACAAGTGGACCGTACTCACTCCTATTTTTTGTACCTTTTTGATACAGGTCCTTGTTCGAGTGCTATCCGCGGATTGTTATCATGCAGCTTTGAGATTATCGAAGTCGTGGTGAGCTCCCTGTCCGGAGCATGTTCCCAGCTTCATGTATTTTATCTATGTCTTTACTTTATTTCAGATACAAACATTTGTGTACTCATATTCTATGACAGTGTAGAGTTGCTCTTGCTCATGAAACTAGATTTTGGGGATGTTCGAGTTGTATTGTCCAGATATTATTTTATTATTACTTTTGGTTTGACTTTATCCTAAGGTCTTGAGTTTTTATTTCATTCATTGATCTTCTTTGGATTCATTCTATCTTGATATTATGGGCTTACCTACCATGGTTGGATCGGGGTAGGTGTTATCATGACCTTGGGATTTTGGGTCGTGATAGTAGGATATGATCAAGGCATTTCTTTGTGAGACAAATTTTTTGACTATGTTTGTGTCACCCTATTCATTATTCGTAGTAAGCCCATTTGAGCCTGTTTAGCCTATTCTTTGACTAGTCACTTTATTAACCTATTCCCTTTTATTGAAGTGCCTCAGATTAAATCCAAATATTCCTAATACAGTTTGTAGTTGAAACACTTAGAGAGCAAAAGGAACAAAAGAGAGAGAGAGAGAGAGAGAGAGAGAGAGAGAGAGAGGAAACAAAGGGATTTAGTGATGGGTGTGGTGAAAATAAGAAATAAAGTTGATTAGTGCCCTTGCAAAAACAAATTGTGTCGTTAGTGAGGAGGAGAAAAAACAAAAAGAGAAACATTCAAGAAAATAAAAGAAAAAATTAGAAAAGTCTCCTTGCTAGAAATAAGTGAGTAAAGAAAAGGGCAACTACCTAAAGAAAAAGGGAGTTATAAGGAGAAGCATAAACAAAAATTAAAATTGAGGCAACATAAGGAAAAAGAGCGAAAAAGTCTAAGTAAGCATCTTAAAGTGAATATGGAGAGTAGTCACTATTTTACCAAATATTTTCTACCAGTTCCTTAGCCGACCTTACAACCTTTAAAAGTCCTTGTGATCCTATAAATTTTTTGCTTGTTAATGGAGTATTACACTAAAGGTAAGCTTATGGTGTATCTTGTATGCATGAAATTTTCTTTGAGAGGGTGAGTGTTTTGTCTTATCCATATGTACCAATTATATATGTATGCAAAATGTGAAGGATAGGTATCTCTCTTAACTGGTGAGGACACAAAACTGGTGATAACTTGGTGTATTATCGATTGCAATATTCACACATAATCATATTTGCTCTATTTTCATGAAGAGTTAGTTTTATAGGTTATGTGTTTCCAAATGAAGTTTCCTTGAACGTATGATAGATGAATTCATGAATGAGTGGGTTATAAGTCATGTTTAAAATTGTTTAGTTAATTTGGGTGTGAGTAGACTTGTTTAAGTGGCACTTTAAAGTATGATTTTATAGGGTGTATAGTGATTTATTCGAGGACAAACAAAGGTTTAACTGTGGGATGGTGATCTTTGGTATATTTATACGCTCAACTGCCACATTTTACCCATATTTACACCTAGTTTCAATGATGAATTCACATATATTCTTATATATTTGTGTAATATTATGATGTGTTTCGGGTTAAAATACGGATGGAATTGACTTAAGGGAGGAAATTAAGAAAAATTGGAGCCGTGCAATGAACTTAAACGAATTTTGGATGAAAACCATGGCCAAGTATATGGCCTGAGCGCCGCCCCAACCACAAAACTTTAGAGAAGTAGTAAAGCTATAGGTCTAGGTGATGATTTACCCATCGCCTCACACAATCAAGGTGTTGGCAAGAGCACAACCTTTCCCTTGAAACTTCAGAGAGGCTGCACAACACATAAGCCCCCATACCGTATTGCCCAGTGCCTAGCTAAGGTAAGGGTTTGGCGAGGGAGGCCATTTGATGGTGTTCCAGGTGAAAAATTTCACTAAGTCCAAATCCAAGTTGGGCAAGGACTGAGGGTTATTTCCCATTACTATAAATACAACCCTTGGATGTTTTCTAAAAGGTTGATCACTGTTTTTTCTAGCCACACTTGTAGAAGAAGATAAAACCATTAGGTCTCTTTTCTTTTCACTTTTCTTAATCATTATTTTACATGAACAATATTGAATCTTATAATTTTGATTCAGGTATGCGTTGCTAAACATCTTTGTTCTGGAGCTACGGTGTTTGCATGATTATTGGAGTAAACTTTTTATTCGATTTGTGAAGTTTATCATATAAGTTGTTCTCTATTATTTATTTTACAATTTAATTATTTCATGACTAGTAGAATACATCTTATTCTCATTGTGAATGATTGAACTCAAAAAAGGAATCATGGTTTAGAACGTAGAATAAAAGAAGTAAGCTCTTAACTTTAGACATCAAAGAGTTATTCGTGGATAGGATAGACATATACCTAGATCACCTTACTTGGTTAACAAATGGGAAGCACAATTATATATGCATGTTTGTCTTGATCATAAAAATATAGACATAGATATGTATATGAGTAGGTGATTGGAAGCTTGAAATAGCATAATCATAGGATAAAACTTGTAAATCAACAGTTAGATAAACTAAACAAGTTGGTGAAATTAAATACACAATATGGTTGAGAATTAGAGTCAAAAACCTGGAATCTCTTTATTACTATGATCAACAACTTTACTTGCTTTCTAGTTCTAATTAAAGTAGTAGAAATAGAATAATTCTAAAACTCAATATTTGTTACTACACACTTGTTCTAATTTTGCGGTATTAGATTAACTAGATCTTTGATATTCACAGGTCACTAAGGGTATGATATCTAACTTAACTAGTCTGTATTACTTGAATGACCACGTACATTTGCATGTGTGTCTGGACGATATCAGAATTCTTACTAAACCACCAGACATAGTCACCTACAATAATTAGTCTACCCCAGCATAGTGCATGAAAGGGAAAATCATTTAATTAAGGTAGGGGTCACACCCTTGAAAAGTCTGAGATGGCAATGGAACTAGGGCAGACTAAGAAGGACATATGTAGTTTGTCTTTCCATGTGTTTTGGGAATATAAAAAAGACATTCAAAACTCATGTGTACATTCCTCAGTCCTATGATAATATCTCAAATACACATATTGATATTGTTGACCCATTTTTTTAAGAAGCAATGAGAACCCCAAATTTTTTCTTTGGATTTGTTTATGTTTCCATCCCCCATCCCAGCCAATTCCATAAGCCCCCAGCTATCAGGCATCTACACTAAACTAGTTAAGGGAGATGAACCCACACCATATTTTTTAGAATCAAAAGACCCTAATTGAAAGTTCCTAGTTTACTGCCTCTTCCATCATCTTTGACTCCCTAAAATAAAAGATTGGGGTTTTATTCTAGGGGAACCTAGTGCAACTTTAGAAGGTGGTCAGTCAGTTTTTTTCTTCTTTTATACAAATATTGATGCTTTGATTGTCTTCTATGTCATTCTATATGGGATGTGATAAGGCGAAATAGATTTTGCGCACCTATTTTGTGTTAAGTTAGCTCTACTAAATGTGGTTTTCTGGGAATCTAATGCACTAACTCCTAGAGTTAGAATATATGTTCATAGAGATACGTTAGCAAGTAATACCTACCCCTATCTTGTCACGCCTCGAGCCTAGACCCTCGGTGTGACTGACACTCAGTGCCTTAACTTTTCCGAGCAAACACCTAACATTTCATGAGACATAAGACCATGAAAAAAATCATAAGACGAGACATCAAATAAATTCTAGGTAATATTTAGGGATTTATGAGTACGTAATAGTTCATCATGAGAAAACGTGAATGTTTCATACATAATTCTTAGCTAGTTCATGGAGGAGAAACATAGAAATGAATAATATACCATAGGGTGGAACAAAGATTCTATTACACTTATAGATAGTCTTACACACCTTGAATCACTCCAATTTACTTCAATTTAAACCCAAACATTAAAGAAAAATCTTAAAAGTCTGTTTTTGAACCTTGAAATGAGTGTCCTTGAAAAGCCCTAGGTTTTGATGGTAGATTCTTCTTTAGAATCTGTGATTGATTATTAAAATCACTTAAAGAGTCATAAAAATAATTACCTTGATGTGGAAGGAAGTATAATCTCTTTGCTAGAGATGAGTCTTTCTCAAAACCATAGGAGTGAGTTCTTGATTTTATTAGAGATAGGGGGTTTCATGTTAGAATTTTGCAAAAATTCATGGATTTATAGTGTAATATCATGAAGAACACTTAACTACCTTAGGAGGGGAGAAGAGATATCTCAGGGGCTGTTGGGGTTCTCCTAAGAGTGAAAAGTGATAAAACAAACCCAACATAGAATTTTTATAAAATCTAGAAGAATTGATATACAGTTCAGTATTGCTGATATATGGATTATATACATGCAATACAAATCGTATATAGGGTCGTAAGTCACCTGGCCCAATCCTCAATCACTTTCTCATGATGGCCTTCCAATTACGGTGGATTTTTGCAGACCATAAGTCACATTTACAGCCCATAAATATGATTTATATCTGCAACTCAACAATTTGACAGTGCTTTACAAAAATGGTCATAACTTTTTATTTCGGACTCCGATCTATGAACGATTTGATTCTCTAGAAACTAGACTCAAAGATAATTGATTTTATTAGTTGAGACCAAAATATTCTTCCTAGATTGGTATATATATTTTTTTAAAGTTGAACCTAGTGCGTAAACTAAACCTACGACTTGTGAAACCACCGATAGGTGACATGCCTTTCACTTACGGAAAGAAGTACACCTATAATTATCATCTAACGCTCGTGACTGGACCTTTTCCCCCATAACTGGACCCTTTGATGTTGCGCAAATTACACCTCAAACAAAAGTATAAAGCGGTCACTGTCAAATATAGAATCCAACCAAGGTTGGGGTCGATCCCACAGGGAATAGGTCGAAATATCAAACAAAAAATAGTTGAGTCAATCAATAACTATCTCTAAAAAAAAGGGGTTTGTATAAATAAAGACTTCAATAGTAACAGTTGTTGATTTGTCGGATTTGTAATTATTATGAGAAAAGCACTAGGACTGTGTTCCCCAATAATTTCATAACTCCGCAGGTTCTTCGTAATTCGTAACTTCTTTCGGTGTTCGAAATGCAGAATCGATAGGTTATGTATACTTAGAACAACTTTACGCTTTTTTCTAAGCAATATCCTCAAGTAAGTTTTCTCTTCTCCTGAGTTTGCATTACTAATCCCTACCTTAGATCCCAGATTAGCTATAACATATTATCAGCTCAAGCTATTAAGTGGAGGTTGATAGCTCCAAGTCTTTGTTTGTAACACCCCATACAATTCTGACCCTAATCGAGTGTCTTAACATTCATGAAATTATTTAAACATGAGATGGGTGGTGTATTACACCTTAATTTTTATGGGCTGAATTAACTTGTGCAAATGGGCTCAATTTAAGGCCCAAAATTAGGTAAAAGACATGGCCCAACAAGAAGGAAATGATCCATTCTTCTTTTGACCAAATCAACACATCAATTATTGACCCAAAAGTTGGATAAGGATGACCATTAAGGGTATATATAAGGCCAATAAAATCAGATTTTTATTCATTTGAACACACATACCAATTCTAGAAATTTCTACAAGATATTTTC
Organism: Capsicum rhomboideum; assembly: GCA_031232105.1. Classification (NCBI taxonomy): domain Eukaryota; kingdom Viridiplantae; phylum Streptophyta; class Magnoliopsida; order Solanales; family Solanaceae; genus Capsicum; species Capsicum rhomboideum. Next base: position 46,900,879 of record CP124712.1, on the reverse strand, counting down.
TCTCAACTCAAACCCTAAGACAACTACACTTGTTTGGGCAAGATCATCTCTTTGTAAGTATTAGTAAGTATGAATTATTATGATTTAGTATATTATATTCATGGTAGATTATTTATATCATGTTGGTTATGTTGACAAAGTGTTGAGAAGTTCACTATGGGTGAAACAATCTATGTTTGCTTAATCGGTAAAGGGTTTTGCCTTGTAAACTTGGAAGTGGACTTGTGGTCTTGAAGGAAGTGAATTTGATGGATTAAGTATCAAAATTTAAGGTGTGTTTATGTCCTTAACTTGCTTTCTCTTTGTGTGTAACATTTGGAATTATTGTAGTGAAATTGTACATGAAACCGGTGGCGTATTGAAAGAAAAAAATGTAGTTTTGGTGATGTTTATGTGCGTTGCGAAACCATGGATGTTCTTTGGAATATAAGATGATCTAAAATATGTTAAGAGAAGTTTATTTATGATCATGTACCATTCATTGCGAAAAAGGACCTTAAAATGACCCCCGGAGGCTGAAATGGGCATTCGCCCTAGCGGGTGGGGCACCTGCGGGCGCAGATGCCAATGCAGGTGACTCTGGACATTGCCAAGAGGCACATGCATACGAACCTCAACCACCTGAGGGCTCATGTGGCTTCGCAGGTCAGCCCAGAACTTCGTTTCGTATGTTTTTGTCTCTCTTTGACCCCCCAAAACCCCTATACCCTTCTTTGATGCAATTATCAACTTATGGTACCTTTTGAATGACTTTAAAGGAGTATCCCGGAGGCATTTTGAGTGGTATAAATTATGTATTGTCTTTCATGTATTGTTGTGAAGGTGTTTACGTGATGTAGTGAGGTAATTGTGACATTGTATTGAAGGGGAAATGTAAAGTATGAACTTGGCGTAAAATGCTTTTGGTTTATGAGGTCTTGGTCAATGTGTGGAATGTTGTGGTGTTGTTGGTATGTTAATGCAGTGAGTTGTATTGAAGAAGGATGAAATGATGCTATATAGCAGTCACGTAGCTCATTGTCGCCTTATGAACTAGTAATGTAGTTAATTGTTAACGCGAATTTCGTGATGTACTTGTGTTATAGAGTAACACATAAGGAAAGATATGGATTGTTGTATTCACATATAGGACTGCATATTCATATTGGGAAAGGTAAGGTATGTAAGGTTACTCTCTCCGTATCCTTCTGCAGCACATATTGTTCACATTGACATTGTACTTGTTCCATTCCGTAGTGTTCTAAAGTATCCCAGCTCATGTTGACATATATTGTTATTCACATGTTTCTTATTCCTAGATCAATTGTGATTCACATGTCTCTTATTCATTGACTGAATTCCCAAGTTCTCATAATGTTGTTACTACGAAAAGAACTATCTCAAAGAAAGTAATGATGTAATGAGAATCTATTCATTCTTGAGTAGCATTTTCAATAATGTTCCATTCTAAAATTCCAATGATGTTATGAATACCAACGTATCAATCTCACACAATCTCACAGGAGTAAAGAAATGAAGTAATGTATCGCTCTTATAATGAAAGAACAGAAATAATGTATAATTGTTTGAATAATCTTGAGTAACATCCCAGGGGAGACAGAAAAGCCTAGCGTGGGTTATCATAATAACATCCCAGGGGCGACAGAAAAGCCTAGCATGGGTTATCATAATAACATCACAGGGGCGACAGAAAATCCTAGCATGGGTTAATCACATCCCAGGGGTTATAATACCTAGCATGGGTTAATCTCATCCCAGGGGCGACAGAAAAGCCTAGCATGGGTACAACGATAAAGATGAATAAACGTAAAGGCAAAATAAGTAAAGGACGTAATGTACATGGTTCCACATATGTATACCGGTGGTTTATCTGCACTGAGTATTCTTTTGTATTTGATTTCACGAAAGTACTTATATATCATGTAGTTTCATATGAACCTTACATTCTTCGTACTGACGTCCCTTGGGGGACTTACCTTACATACTGCAGGCACAGGTGCTAGTAGACCTCCACAGTAGGTTGCAAGTCATTTGCAGATCTTTGGTGAGCTCCAGTTGGTTTGGGGCTTTCCGAGTCACAAACGTACATTTGTTTTGGTATTGTAAATGTTGTATAAAGCGGGGACTTGTCCCGACCTTAAGTTGGTTATATGTATGCATCTGTTAGAGGCTTTGTAGACGTATGTGGGAATATGAATATAAGGGATGTATGTTCATTTTGACCTGATGGCCCTAACGGCCAAGTTTCGTATATAGCATATGTTTCCATGCTTCCGCTATTAGCATCTTATATCTATCCGTGATGGTGGCGTTTCTTGAATGACATACATATGAATGTACATGAGCAAGGATTGGTTCTCTCGGGCCTCAACGGCTTCGGATGCCAGTCCGCCTCATTGGAACTCGGGGCGTGACATTGTTGATTATTTCCTTCTTTCCATCCGTACTCATCCTTTCTTCCAGGATACAGATTAGGTGAGTTCTAATATTGTGCACCATCAGAAAGAATTCAAACCCAAGGAAACAATCAATACACATATGAACACCAGTTGAAGATTACTCCGTACTATGAATCCTACTTTATTAATCTGTCATGGTTCTCACAACTTAGTTGTGGTGTTTAGCTACTCATAATTGAAAGAACACAAGAAGAAATACAATATGAAAACATAATTATGCACTTACAATGATGAAATAATAAACTCCAAAATCCCACTTTGAGTTAAAATCCTAAAATCGATTTTTGTGAAATTCCAAAACCAAAAGTATGCCTTAGAACCTAACAAGAATGTAGTAGAACGTAAAATAATACAATAAAATGAATAAGAGTATTTATAGACAAAATAAAAACCTATCCTAAACATAATAGGAAATCTGAGTCGGTCACGTCAAACGAGAGGAAGGCACGATCGTGGTTGGATACCATAATCATCTTTTGGTGCTCGTCTGATCATTCCTTACTTCAACTTCTGCAAACTTCACCTCTGATCCTTCTTCCCATGACCTCAAGGTATGATCATACAATCAAAACACAATTATGGGGAACTCTCATCTGATCTCCCTCGTACTTGACTTCTGCATCACTGATTTTCAAGTCTCCTTTCTATGATCACATTGTACGGTCGTGGCATCAAGCTACAATCATAGGGAGCTTCCGTCTGATTGACTTCTAAGAACCCTTCTCTGCTTTATACCATGATAGCCCTGGTACAACAGTGGTCAGATCCCACGGTCGTGACAATGGTCGTCTGATGCCTTTTTATCCAATATTCAACACTTCCCTTCTCCGAATCAATTTAACTTGCAAACACCAGGAAAAGACCATTATATCCACATGGAAATGCCCTCTAACTTGCAAATATTCACCATTTTAAGTGTCAACAGTGTCGTAATTTCATGGCATATCAACACCCTTAACTTAGACCATTTGCATGTCCTTAGGTAAACAAAAACACTATACTATCCCGACGCTTAACTTAGAGAAAAACCATACAAACTACAGCAGCCAAATTTTTACAAAAACTATTTTCAGCACACATCAATCGACAACACAGTTCAACACCCTCCAACCTCATCAAACTTCAACAAATACTGTATACACACAAACTATCAATATTGTATATAAAAAACTATCAACCATAACACAATGGGATCAAGAAATGGCATCACATTATCAGTAGACGACCCAACACTTAAACAAATTACACTACCCAAACAAGCAGCAACCATAATACAACCCCTATGCCCTCACAACAAAGAAGTCCCTATCACTCAGAATATGTAATACTTGCCAACACAGGGATGGAAACAAATCTCTTACTCTCACAAAGAAGTCAGGTCGTGTGCGTTTGATACTATAAGCTTGCCCTAATTTTCTACGCCTTAGCTTTCAGACAGTCGGATTAGGATCACTATAGGAATTTTATTGACTTGTAATGTAGGCTTGGGGATGGGTGTGGTACATATGGATAAAGTGACTCAATCCTCCTTGGCACTACAATACTTTTGACTCTATTTTCCTACTTTTCTTTTATTCTTTCTCTTTTTCAAACCTTTCGGACCCCGGGTGCGGTTTTATTTTCTAAATTTCTCTTTTTCTCTTGCTTTTTATTCTTTTCTTCTTTTCTTTTCTTTTTTGTTTCACCGCACCCGTATCCTTTTTCATTTTACTAACTTTCTCTTCATACCCATTATTCTTACACACCCCAACAATAGCCACCCTCAACTTAGCAATTTACCTGAGTTGAGGTACACAATGTCCAAGGAGGGACCAGGGCCAAGGTAGGTTCATTGTAAAAAATTGGGAAGGTGAATAGGCTAGTTCAAAGAAAAGGTCTACGTAAGATCAAAATCAGGATCAAGGGTTATTGTACTTATTCGGTAGGCTTTTTAGGCTTTTAGTGGACTTAATTCAAGAATGACCTACGATCCTTTCCTAACCTCCTATCTACACATCAACGAGACTAACCAGACAAGTACTAGACCACACATACATGCCTACTCAGTAAACCTCACACTCACTTAGCTCGGGGTTATGTATTCAGTCACTACCTATTCAGTTTATGCAAAGTTATGCCAGATTATCACACTAATAATCCTAATGCCATGACGAGATCCAAATATTGGTTACAGTTTAAATAAGCACACACGCAGCACAAAATAAATATTTTTTGGAAGGGTATCATTTAAATCATTCAAACAAATTCGCATGGTCTTTTTAGTTCGACTGCACCAAGTTTTATCAATTTTCTCTAGGTTACACACATAACACAAAAACATATAAAAATCAAATAAAAATACCTAAACATGCCGGTTCTAACTAAGATAGCACAGTCGAGGGAAAAACATATGGTAATAAAAACCCTCGGTTGTGGTATACCCCCACCCCCAACTTGGAATTCATGCAATGTCCCCATTGCATGAAAAGTAAAAAATTGAAAACTAGGGCAAGGAACATACCTGGGGGGAACTAGACGCCTGTCGTACTCTGGTCCACTGGGGTCTGAAATGAGACCCCTCCAGTATCTGCAACTCTCGTGGCCTTGGCTGTGGTTGGGGTACTCTCTGATACGTGGACACTAATGGCTATTGGTACACTCAATAATGTCATGGGGGCGTTCTCTACACCCTTATCAGTTTGAACTACTGTAACACCCCGTACATTGCCGAACCTAGTTGATTACCGTAACATTTATGGAATTATTTAAACATGAGATTGTTGGTGTATTACACATTAAATTTGGTGGGCTGAATTAACATGTGCTAATGGGCTCAATTTAAGGCCTAAAAATTAAGTCATAAGACATGGCCCAAATGGGGAAAATAACCCACTCTTGTGTTGACCAAGTAAACATAGTATTTAATGAACAAGAATTGGCTAAGAATGACTTAAGGGACTATATAAGGCAAGGAAAATCAGATTTTTATTCATATCAATACACATGCCATTTCTAGACATTTCCAAGATATTTCTTTTATCTCTCAAACCCTAAGTCATCACTCCTTTGGACAAGATCACTCTATTGCAAGATTTGGTAAGTGTTTATTCTTATGGTTTATTATATGATATGCTTAATATGGTGAATAAATCATGTTGGTTATGTTGGCAAGGTGTTGGACAGTTCACTATGTGTAAAACAGTCTATTTTGCTTAACCGGTGAAGGGTTTTGCCTTCTAAACTTGAAAGTGGACTTGTGGTCTTGAAGGAAGTGAATTTGGTGGATTAAATATCAACATGTAAGATCTGGTTATGTCCTTAACTTGATTTGTTTTTATGTATGACACTTATATTTGATTTCATTGAAGTATTTATGTATCATACTGTTTCTTATAGCCTTACATACTCAGTACATTCTTCGTACTGACGTCCCTTGGGGGACTTACCTTACTTGCTGCAGGCACAGGTGCTAGTAGACCTCCACAGTATGTTGCAGATCATTGGTGAGCTCCAGTTGGTTCGGGGCTTTCTGAGTCACATGTGTACATTGGTTTTGGTACTATGTAAATGTTGTATAAAGCGGAGACTTTTTCCGACTTTAGGTTGGTTACGTATATGTATCTGTAGATGCTTTGTAGATGTTGTGGGACAGATGAAGGGATGTAAGAAATGTATGTCCATTTTGACTTGATGGCCCTAACGGCCAAGTTTTATAGATAACATATGTTTGCCATGACTTCCGCCATTAGTATCTTATAGTTACATGAGATAGAATGATATTCATACAGTGATATGCATATGAATGTACATGAATGACGATTTGTTTTCACGGGCCATAATGACTTCGGGTGCCAGTCCGCCCCGTGGGAATTCGAGGCGTGACAAAAGTGGTATCAGAGTAGGTCGTCCTAAGGGTGTCTACAAAGCCGTGTCTGAGTAGAGTCTTGCTTATGGATGTGTTGTGCACTACATTTATAAGTAGGAGGCTATGGGACATTTAGGAGTTGTTTCTTTTCTTCATTTCTAGATCGTGCAATAGAGCCAAAATTTTAAGTGGAATTATATCTGACCATTGAAGTTGGTTTTCTTTGTTATAGTAAAATGCCGATGACAAAACGAGGTAGGGAAAAGGTAAGCAAGTGGATACGCTTGTCGAAGAAGGAATGAGTAAATAACCACCTGACCAAGCTAGTCAAGGTGGAGCTGACACTGAAATTGTATCGCAGTCTTCTTCTACTTTTCCAACTCCAGAAGAGCCGAGGAGGAGAGAAGAACCTGCAGAACCGCCTATGAATGCCACTGAACAGGATTTAAGAAATGTTATGCATATGTTGACTCAGATAGTTGCTTGACAAACTCAGGGATGAGCTGGTCCAACGACAAGTGAGGATGACGCGGCTAGAGTAGCTAGTCGGCGGACACAGGATTTTCTGAAATTAGACCCTCCCATATTCACTGGGTCAGATCCGAAAGCAGATCCACAGGACTTCGTGGACCAAATTCAAAGGGCTCTAGATGTTATGCACGTTACTGGTGTAGAAACAGTTGAGCTTATGGCCTATAGATTGAAAGGCGAGGCTATATTATGGTATGAAGAATGGAAACAATTGAGGGGTATTGATGCACCTCCAGCTGGTTGGGAGGAATGCAAAACGGCCTTTCTTGATCACTACCTCCCATATGAGATCCGGGAGGCACGTGCAGACCAGTTTCTAAATCTTCGTCAGGGGAATATGAGTGTCAGAGAATACAGTCTTCAGTTTAATTCTTTGGCCTGATATGCTCCGAATGTAGTGGCCACAATGGAAGACAGAGTCCATTGATATGTGGAAAAATTGGAGCCATATTTGGTGAGGGACTGTACCATTGCTGCTTTGAACAGAGATATGGATAGAGCAAGAATACAGGCTTTTGCACAGAAGATGGAAGATCAGAGGCAAAGAAGTAGGGTGCACGAATTTGAAAGAGGGTCGTCAAAGAGGGCTAGACCTATGGGACAGTCTATGGTGTCCCAAGGACAATCTAGGCCTCGTATGTTTCCTAGACCGCCTAGACCATCATTCTCTTATTCTACAACAGGCACTCAATCTAAATTTCGAGGGTTTAGAGGCAGTTAAGCTGGGCAGAGTAGTGGGCCTCAAGGTTCACAGGTAGTAGGATTTCCTCGTCAGCTGTGTCAGCACTGCGAATGGACTCATTCAGGTATATGCCGGTTAGGGATGACTGCTTGCTTTTGGTGTGGTATGTCAGGGCACATGATGAGAGAGTGTCCACAAAGGGGCACGGGTGGTATAGCACCACCTATGGGATCAACCGTTGCATCATCATCATCAGTTCCTTCCCTAGGCAGAGATGTACAACCTGCTAGTTGTGGTAGAGGTGCTAGAGGAGCAGCCAGTTCTAGTGGAGCCCAGAATCACACCTATTCTCTAGTGGATCGGTAGAATTCGGAGGCTTCTCCTGATGTAGTCACAAGTATATTATCCATACTTTCGCATAATGTATATGCATTTATTGATCCGGGTTCTACATTATCATATGTTACTCCATTAATTGCTGCAAAATTTGAAAGAACACCGGAATTATTAATTCAGTCAATTGAAGTATCTACACCAGTTGGTGAATCTATTATTGCAAAAAGAGTTATCGTAATTGTGTAGTAACTGTGTGTGATCATGATAAGTTGGCTGATCTTATTGAACTGGAAATGGTGGATTTTGATGTCATACTGGGTATGGATTGGTTGGCTTCTTGTTATGCCACGATAGATTGCCGAGCTAAGAAAGTACATTTTTATTTTCTACAAATGAATGTTCTTGAATGGACGGGTAATGTAGGGGCACCGAGAGGAAAATTTATTTCCTATCTTAAAGCAAGGAAAATGATAGCCAAGGGGTACATATGTCACTTAGTAAGAGTGAAAGATACTGATGTGGAACCACTAACTCCTCAGTCGATTCCAGTGGTCAATGAATTCCTTGATGTATTTCCAGAGGATCTTCCAGGTTTACCTCCAGAACGAGAAGTAGAGTTTGGTATTGATGTAATTCCAGGTACTCAGCTTATCTCTATTCCTCCTTATAGAATGGCTCCAGCAGAATTGTGAGAATTGAAGGAGAATCTAAAAGACTTGCTGGACAAGGGATTCATAAGGCCTAGTATGTCCCCGTGGGGTGCACCAGTATTATTTGTACAAAAGAAAGATGGCACATTGAGAATGTGTATTGATTATCGGCAATTGAATAAGGTAACGATCAAGAACAAATATCCCCTCCCCCAGAATTGACAATTTGTTTGAACAGTTATAGGGTGCCAAATATTTTTCTAAGATTGACTTGAGATCGGGTTACCATCCAGTCAGCGTAAGAGAAAAAGATATACCCAAGACAGTTTTTCGAACACTGTATGACCATTATGAATTCTTAGTTATGTCATTTGGACTAACAAATGCACCAGCTGTTTTCATGGATTTGATGAATAGGGTGTTCAAGCCATTCTTGGATGTATTCGTGACCATGTTTATAGATGATATTCTGGTTTATTCAAGATCACAAGAGGACCATGCTAATCACTTACGGCAGGTGTTACAAATTCTTCTTGAGCGTAAGTTGTATGCAAAGTTCTCTAAATGTGAATTTTGGTTAAAATCCGTAGCATTCTTGGGTCATATTGTGTCAGATGAAGGGATAAGGGTTGATACGCAAAAGATTGAAGCGGTGAAAAATTGGCCAAGGCCTACGACGCCTACGAAAATTTGTAGCTTCCTTGGGTTGGCAGGTTATTATCGAAGGTTTGTTGAAGGATTTTCTTCCATTGCTACACCTTCAACTAAGCTTACACACAAGGCAGTCAAGTTTCAGTGGAATGATGCATGTGAGAAAAGTTTCCAAGAGCTGAAAGATAAGTTGACTTCTACACCGGTATTGGTACTTCCGAAAGGCACAGAAGGGTATGTAATATATTGTGATGCTTTCAAAGTTGGCCTAGGGTGTGTATTAATGCAGCACGGTAATGTAATAGCTTATGCTTCACGACAGTTGCAACCACATGAGAGAAACTATCCTACACATGATCTTGAGTTAACAACTGTGGTATTTGCTTTAAAGATATGGGGCCATTATTTGTATGGAGTTCATGTTGACATCTACACCGATCATAAGAGTTTGCAATATATCTTTAAGCAGAAGGACTTAAATCTGAGGCAGCGGAGGTGGCTGGAACTCTTAAAAGATTATGATATTGATATCCTATATCATCCAGGAAAAACAAATGTGGTAGCTGATGCATTAAGTCGCAAAGCGGTAGGAAGCACTAATGGTTAGTTAGCATAGAAACAATGTATAGTCAAAGATCTATATCAATTAGCCAGTTTGGGAGTTCGTCTTCTTGAATCTCCAGATGAAGGGGTTATTGTGCAAAATGCAGTAGAATCTTCATTAGTAGCTGAGGTGAAAGAGAAACATTATGTGGATCCTATGTTATTGCAGCTGAAAGAGAATGTACAATGGGGTTCGACAAAGGCATTTGATCTTAAGCAAGAAGGAGTACTTCAATGCCAAGGTAGATTATGTGTACCGAATATAGATGAACTAAGGAAACGAATTATGACAGAGGTACAGTATTCAGGTATTCTATTCATTCGGGAGCTACCAAAATGTATCATGATTTGAAAGAAATGTGTTGGTGGGGTAATATGAAGAAGAACATTGTAGAATTTGTAGCTAAATATCCAAATTGTCAACAAGTAAAAGTAGAGCATCAGAAACCTGGAGGTTACATGCAATGTATCAATCTTCCAGTATGGAAGTGGGACATGATTAACATGGATTTCATCACAGGTTTACCTCGTACACTGTGGAAATTTGATTCCATATGGGTAATAGTTGACAGGCTTACCAAGTCAGCGCATTTTCTAGCAGTCAGGGCCACCTATACAGTTGAAGATTATGCAAGGTTATATGTTAAAGAGATAGTACGATTACATGGGATTCCAATCTCTATTATATCAGACAGGGGAGCTCAATTTACTGCGCATTTTTGGAGATCTTTTCAGAGGAGTTTGGGAACTCAAGTGAATTTGAGTACGGCTTTTCGTCCTCAGACAGATAGACAAGCAGAATGTACTATCCAAACACTTGAAGATATGCTACGAGCTTGCACGTTGGACTTTAAAGTTAGTTGGGATGATCATCTACCTCTTATTGAATTTGCCTACAATAATAGCTATCATTCAAGTATCAAAATGGCACCTTATGAAGCTTTATACGGAAGAAAGTGTAGATCACCAATTGGATGGTTTGAAGCGGGTGAAACTGCTTTACTTGGGCAAGATCTTGTTCATCAAGCTATGGAGAAAGTTAAAGTAATACAATAGCGACTACAAACGGCCCAAAGTCGACACAAGTCATATGCTGATGTTAGAAGAAGAGGGCTCAAATTTTCCATAGGTGATTGGGTATTCTTGAAGGTGTCACCAATGAAAGGGGTAATGAGATTTGGAAAGAAAGGAAAGTTGTGTCCATGTTATATAGGGCCATAAGAAATTGTCAGAAGATTTGGGTAAGTTGCGTATGAATTAGAATTACCCCAAGAACTCTCCACAGTGCATCCAGTGTTTCATGTTTCAATGCTTCGAAAGTGCATAGGAGATCCATCTCGTTTTGCTCCCATTGAAGATGTACAAGTTACGGAGGATGTCACCTATGAAGAGATACCTATTGCTATTCTGGATTGATAAGTGAAGAGGTTAAGGAATAAAGAAGTAGCTTCCGTAAAGGTACTATGGAGAAACCAGCAAGTGGAAGAGATCACATGGGAAGCTGAGGAAATGATGAAGTCCAAGTACCTAATTTGTTTCAAATGGAAGAAAAAGCTCAAGATACGGGATCGGAGCAATAACAAGTAAGTATCTATAAGAATTATTTGTATATGTGTATATGCTAAAATAAAGGTGCATTTTTTGTAAATGGGATGATGTTATCAACATTCAAGGACGAATGTTTCTAAGGGGGGAAGGATGTAACACCCCGTACAATGCAAAACCTAGTTGGTTACCGTAACATTCATGGAATTATTTAAACATGATATTGTTGGTGTATTACACATTAAATTTGGTGGGCTGAATTAACATGTGCTAATGGGCTCAATTTAAGGCCCAAAAATTAAGTCATAAGACATGGCCCAAATGAGGAAAATAACCCATTCTTGTGTTGACTAGGTAAGCATAGCATTTAATGAACAAGAATTGGATAAGGATGAATTGAGGGAATATATAAGTCAAGGAAAATCATATTTTTATTCATATCAATACACATGCCATTTCTAGACATTTCCAAGATATTTCTTTTATCTCTCGAACCCTAAGTCATCACTCCTTTGGACAAGATCACTCTATTGCAAGCTTTGGTAAGTGTTTATTCTTATGTTTTAGTATATTATATTCTTAATATGGTGTATAAATCATGTTGGTTATGTTGGCAAGGTGTTGGACAGTTCACTATGTGTAAAACAGTCTATTTTGCTTAACCGGTGAAGGGTTTTGCCTTCTAAACTTGAAAGTGGACTTGTGGTATTGAAGGAAGTGAATTTGGTGGATTAAATATCAACATGTAAGATGTGGTTATGTCCTTAAATTGCTTTGTTTTTGTGTATAACACTTGGAATTGTTGTTGTGAAATTGTGCATGGAATTGGTGACGTATTGAGAGGAAAAATGTAGTTTTGGTGATGTTCATGTGTGTTGTGAGACCATAGTTGTTTGTTGGCATCCAATTTAACCTAAAATATGTAAATATAAGCTTACTTATGGCCTTGGACTATTTATTACAAAAAGGACCCAAAAGAGACCCTTTTTAGCCAAAACGGGCACCCGCCCTCGCGGACAGGACACCTGCGGGCGCAGATGCCAACGCAGGTGGACTTGTATAGGGACAAGGGTCACTTGTGGCCGCACCTCAACCACCTACAGGCGCAGTTGGCTTCGCAGGTCAGCCCAGAACTTCGTTTTGCATGTTTTTGTCTCTCTTTGACCCCCCAAGGCCCCTATACCCTTTTTGGATGTAATTATCAACTTATGATACCTATTGAATGACTTTAAGGGGTCGTTTGGAGGCATGTTGGATTATATCAATTATAGATTGTTGCTAATATGTTATTATGGAAGGTATTGAGGTGACTTGATGGAGTAATTGTGATGTAGTGTTAATGAGGAAGCGTAAAGGATAAACTTGGTGTGAAATGCTATTGGTTTATGATGTCTTGGTCAATGTATGGAATGTTATGGTATTGTTGGGATGATAATGCAGTGAATTGTATTGTAAAGGGTGAAATGACGTTATAGGGAAGTCATGTAACTCATTATCGTCTTATGCACTTGTAAAGTAGTTAGTTGTTAACGTGAGCTCCGTTATGAACTTGTGTTGTAGAGTAACACGGAAGGAAAGAGCTGAATTATTGTATTCACATAAAGGACTGTGTATTCATATTGGGAAGATAAGGTATGTAAGGTTACTCTTTTTAGTATCCTTTGGCAGCATCTATTGTCCTCATTGTTACCAAGCTTGTTTCTCATTTCAAAATGTCTTAAAGTATCTCATGTCAAGTTATCATATATTGTTATTCATATGTCTCTTAATCATGGATTGATGTTCCAAAGCTCCAATAATGTTATGACTATTAACGTATCAATCTCTCAAAAGTAAAGAAATAAAGTAATGCATAGTTGTTGGTTGTAAGAGTACGGGTGGTAGCTCTAGAAGCATAAGCCTAGCTCGAGCTGAACCCGAGATTATTGGATCAGGGGGCAGCTCTACAGGCATAAGCCTAGCTTGGTCCGAACCTGACAGGGGTCAGCTCTAGAGGTAAGAACCTAGCTTGAGCCGAACCTGATATATTGGTTTATGGGTGGCAGCTCTAGAGGTAAGAACCTAGATCGATCTGAACCTGATATATTGATTTATGGGTGGCAGCTCTAGAGGCATAAGCCTAGCTCGGGCCGATCCCAACATAACGTTATGTTATGTTAAGAACCACTGATCAGTTGGGGCCCGGGTACGATATGATTCAGGTAATGATGAATAAACATAGAAGCAAAGAAGCAAAGAAAGTAATGAAAGCAATATACATGGTTCCAAAGATACAGAACAATGGGTTATCCATATTGACTATTCTCTTGTATTTGATTCCATTGAAGTTCTTATGTATGATGAAGTTTCCTATAGCCTTACATACTCAGTACATTCTTCGTACTGACGTCCCTTGGGGGACTTACCTTACTTGCTGCAGGCGCAGGTGCTAGTAGACCTCCACAGTAGGTTGCAGATCATTGGTGAGCTCCAGTTGGTTCGAGGCTTTTCGAGTCACATGTGTACATTGTTTTTTCTACTATGTAAATGTTGTATAAAGCGGAGACTTGTCCCGACTTTAGGTTGGTTACATCTATATATCTATAGAGGCTTTGTAGATGTTGTGGGACAGATGAAGGGATGTAAGAAATGTATGTCCATTTTGACTTGATGGCCCTAACGGCCAAGTTTCATATATAGCATATGTTTTCCATGACTTCCGCCATTGGTATCTTATAGTTACATGAGATAGAATGATATTCATACAGTGACATGCATAGGAATGTACATGAATGTAGATTGGTTCTCTCGATCCATAACGGCTTCAGGTGCCAGTCCGCCCCGTGGGAATTCGAGGCGTGACAACTACCACTTCTGTAGTAGGTGGGATCTCAACACCCTCCGGAATTACTGCCTCAGAGGTCTGTGCACTGTTTTTGGCTTTCTTATTTCTTTTTTCACTCTTCTCACCTCTCATTCTCTTTCTCCAAGGATGCAAATCATTTCCCGTCTCCTTAACCTAAGAATCATTTCCCTAACTACCAAGGTCCTGCTATAGAAATCTGGGACTAAGGAGTCCATATCAACTACTAGATCCGCTAAGGATGGCATGGAGAGAGGTGGAGGAGGTTCAACTGGGAAGTTCCACTCAGTAAACTCCTTGACCACTTCCTTCAGTGCAGCTAAGTCAGTAGTAATGGAACTTATATCTAGAGCCTGGACCACCACAATCTTGGCTATTATCCATCTCTGAAATCTATTAAAGCGAGTCTAAACCACCCGCACAACTGCCTTAATCTCATCACCTACGTAGGTCTTTAGCCCTACCTACAACTTTCATAGTCAAGCATCATACAATATCTGTGTTCTCATAATCTGCTCTAGCTGAGCAGTGGAATCAAAGTGTATTCGACTGGTGTATATGGATGGGCACTCAAAGGTGCTGCAACAGGCTATAAAAAAATAAAGTGGCACCGGCTTCAAATGCTGGGATCTCACTGGAGGGGGCACCCCCTGCAACCTCTGGTGGTAAATCTGGAAGAGGCCCCCGGGCTGAAGCTGCCGAGTTCCTTAAGTCCTTGATCATAGTAAAATCTGTCGTCTTTGTTGGCTGCTAAAATCTATCAACTGTCGGGATGGAAGGCACACCCGAATCCTGCAGTAACTGTGTGATCAAGAATGAGAATGGAAAAGTGGTGCTAAACTATAGCACCCTATCCTGGATCTCCTCCGTAATGATGTATGAAACGTTCAGCTCCAACTCTGCCATAAAAGTTGCTACAAGGAAAAAATTTGTGGCACCCAATGTATTGTCATTGGCTATGGGTGCTATGTGATTCCTTACAATTGACCACCAAGCTTTGGCAGTGAACTTCAATGTATGCTTATTTATTATTGCCCCATTGACCCATGGTGCACTCTCTCTAGTTTTCGTAATATGGCCCGCCAACCACTTATAATGCATAAGTTTGTCGTCTAAGGTCAACATTTTCACCCTCTTCAAATCATTCATCCAGAAATCATATTCCAAAGTCTCTTCCATAGGCTCAAATGCATCTCCGAACAAGGCTTTAGAGACGACCTTGATGAAGATATCAACTTCATTACCCCATACAACAAACCTATCCAACCAAGGATGCTTTTGAATGTCTTTATCTTTTTCGAAGGGAGTCATGTTTTAAAGTGTAGCAACATAGTTCGCATAAAATTCCCTAACAAGTTTTGAGCCATAGATATGGAGTGTCCTAGTTACCCACCTCAAGTTATACCTTTCAAACACCCAGACCACTTCTGAGACTTTTTGTAATGAATCAAGCAAGATACGGGGTTCCTCCTGGATGATCCTCTTTTGGTTCCCATTATCCATTAAGGACACCCCATCTGTGTAGTAGTCTCTCGAGTTTGGCACACTCCAGTACCTCAGATTAGTACCCCTTTGCAGTGGGGCAACAGGTCCCTCGGAGCTTATATCATCAGTAGCATCATCATGCTCAACCCCACCATGGTGTGTGTCTTGCCATTCCTTTTCATACTAGGAAAGATTGACAGGGGTAGTTGCGGGCACCAAGGCAGTCAATGTTGTTGCCTTGGCCTACTCAATCTCCTTGGCCTTGGCTCTCGTGGTCCGAGGTGAGTGTTATTTATCAGTGGCACTTGCCATGTATTCGACCTTGTTACCACTTGAGCTATCGGCCTTAGCTTTTGCATTGAAGGTGTGTCTCGGGGTGCCTGCTTCTTCAAGATATCTTATTAGGGGACATAGTACCTGTAAAGGAAAAGGTTAGATTCAAATCTAAAATAGTGTTACAAGTGAAGGAAATCACTCAGATGACCCTTCCTACGATCATGCAATGAAAGTACAATTGTATCTTTGATCATAGGAAAAACCTTAATTTACTGAGAGTATGTCACATCAGACGATCACATACCATGATCGTACCTGGATAGGATGATCATGTGAGGTGCTCGTATAATAAGCTCTTATAATTTAGACACTAGCACCCCACAATGATCCAACTTATGATCATATATTGACACCACGATCGTAGGTTGTGTCGTGGAGTACACTAACACTTAGAAGATTTTAAACAAATAATTTGACATTCATTGACCAAAATTTAGGAACAGTGGGTACTAAGAATTCCCCATTGCTATCACTCATTCAAAAAATCATACATAACATTTATTTTAATAACCTTTGTGTTATGCTACTCCCATGAACCTTAATTTTCACTCAATACTAAAGCCTTTAAACAGATGGAACAATAATACTTAAAGGTTTCTTTGCAGATTCAAGCACTTGAAGAGTGAATGAGTTCAAAAACTTAGGAGTATCTTGAACACGCGAATCAGAGGTAGAATTTTTGAACTCCATTGCTCTTTTACTCAATTAAATTTGTGTGAATTAGTGTTTGAATGAGTTGCAATTGATATCGGGTCTCAGAGATAGGGTATTAGGGCTAAATTCTCAGTCGAGTCTAAGTTTTCATTAAAATTGTTGGGCCCAACAGATAACTCAGTGTTACAATCATGGAATCAAACCAAGGTCGTGACTTTTTCTTGTATCAAGAGGTTTTAAGAAGACTTACCTAGGAACCTACGAAGCTTAAGGACGATCGTGATATGTAACCACTATCGTTCCTTAAAATCATAGGTTTGATGTCCTGCATGTTGATTCTCAGGAGTTACATCAGATGATTGACATCACGATCGTGAAATTTAAGTACGATTATGGTAACCAATCGTAATATAACTCCTAAATTGCATCCCTCTGGACTTTGTAAGTTGTGTGCAGACGACTGAACCCACGATAGTGGGATCTTCCCACAATCGTACAATCTATTCGTGGGTTCAGTGTTTGCTCCAGTTCTGAAGTTTCTTTTCTGCACAACCCCTGCACAAGTAACACACATTACCCTATAAATGTAATAAGTACAAAATCATGGGTTGTCTCTCAAGAAGCACTTGATTTAACGTCGTGGCACGACGTGGCTACGTTGGTTACTTAGACTTCACCAACAAGCCAATGGGTTTCCTCTCATGAAGCACCTGATTTAATGTCGTGGCAAGACTCGGGTATGATTGACTTCTCAAGCACCTTTTAGATCCACATCATATACCACTTTCACCTCCTCAATGGTCCCAAGATAGTGTTTCACCCTTTGCCCATTCACCTTAAACTTCTGGCCTTCTTTATTTTCCAGCTCAAGTACACCATAGGGGAATACTCTAGTTACTCTATACGGCCCTCTCCACTTTGACTTCAACTTGCTCGAAAGAAACTTCATCTTAGACTCGAACAATAATACCATATCATAGATGGTAAATTCTCTTTTCTCAATCTTGCGGTCATGGTATAGCATCATCTTCTCCCTGTACAAAGCTGAACCTTCATAGGCGCAGAGACAGAGTTCATCCATCTCATTTAGATACTCTAGTTTCAATTTGTCCGTATCGCTCCACTCAAGATTTAGCTTCTTCAAACCCCACATAGCCTTATGCTCAAGCTCGATAGGCAAGTGGCATGCTTTACCATATATAAGCTGATATGGAGAAGTACAAATAGGGGTCTTGAATGCTATTCAATAAGCCCATAGTGCATCATCTAACTTTCTAGCCCAGTTCGTCCTATTGGCATTCATAGTCTTTGTTAAGATAGACTTGATCTCACGATTGAAGACCTCAACCTGCCTGTTAGTTTGAGGATGATAAGGAGTTTCCACCTTATGTATCACACCATATTCTCAATCAAGGCTTTAAATAGACTATTGCAAAAGTGTGAGCCTCCATCACTAATGATAACCCTCGACGTCTCAAACCTGGAAACTATGTTCCTCTTCAATAATATTGTGACACTCTTCCCTTCGTTGTTAGGAAGCGTAACTGCACCCACCCATTTTGAAACATAGTCAACAGCCACCAAAATATATTTCATACCATACGAACTCACAAAGGGGCCCATGAAATCAATGCCCCATACGTCAAACAACTCAAGCTCTAAAATAGTGGTCATTAGAAACTCTTGCCTTTGCGAGATGTTTCCTTGCCGTTGGCAGTAGTCACATGACTTGACATAGTCGTGTGTATCTTTGAAAATGGTGGGACAATAGTATCCACATTGGAATTGTAACACCCCATACATTTACGACCTTACTTGACAACCTTGAACCATGTTAACCCTAGGTTCAAGAGCAATAAGTACGTATTTTGTATTGTTATTGATGGAATATTTGATAGTGTGCTAGTACATGTGATGAGACCCTTGTAGAAGGCGTTTGTGACTTTTTGGAGCATTTATGGAGTGAAAAGTGAGGTTTGAAGGACTTCCAAGCAAAGGATATTAAAGATAAGAGGCAAGCAAAAGATTTGGACTTGAAAGATCCAACCAAATCCGCAAAGAAAAGTCGAAATCAAAAATTAAGTGTGGGGCGCTGCAGGTGGCGTGCCAGGCCGCTTTGGCCTGAAATTTTTTTGGCACAGGCAGCAAGGGGGCGCGCCCAGGGGGGTGCCAGGCCTCCCCTGTACACCTTTTTTCAGAGCTGAAATTCAGCTAAGTCCCTAGGGCGCCCGGGAGCGTACCGGGGTGCTTTTTGCCAAATTTTTTCTACGATTATTAGTCTATAAAGAGGACTCTTGGGTTATGGTTCCATTATTCCATCGTAGTAGGACTACTCTTGAGCGAGGTTGGCATCCGAGTTGGGTTAATTCTTTGTCACAAGTATTTTATCAAATTATATTCAATTAAGCCATGAGTGGCTAGAATTTCTTATTTTTTAGATTGAGGCTACGAACATGAATTCCGTGAGTTGAATATTATCGTGATATTTATGGAATTTAAACATGATATTTATGGTGGATCATGCATGAAATTTGGTGGGCTAAGTTAACATGTGTATTGGGCCCAATTTAAAGCCCAAATTGGAGCCAAAGACATGGCCCAAATGGGGCAAATGACCCATTCTTTCTTTGACCAAGTAAACCCATCAATTATTGATTAATTGTTTGGATAAGGATGACTTCAAGGGCCTATATAAAAGGGAAAAAATCAGATTTTACTCATTACTTTACACATGCCAAATTCTAGACTTTTCAAACAAAAGAGATATTTCTCTCTATATCAAACCCTAAGCGACCATCTCTTGTGGATAAGATCATCCTTTAGCAAGCTTGGGTAAGTGTTTATTATTGTGATTTAATATATTATATGCATGATATATTGTGTATATCATGATGTATATGTCTGCAAGGTGTTGAGTAGTGCACTTTTGTTGTTTTGCTTTTTGGTAAAAGATGTGTCATCCATGAGATTTGAACTTGAAAGGTGACTTGATGTTTTGATGAAAGTGAATGGTGTGTATGAAATATCAACATGTATGGTGTGATTATGGACCTTAACTTGTCATTTTTCTATGATTATAATTTGTGGGATTGTTGTGGATATATTGTTATGAAGTGTATTGAGGTGACTTGATTGAGAAATTGTGATGTGGTGGTGATGAGAAAGTGTAAAGTAGGAACTTGGTATGAAATGTTATTGGTATATGATTTTGTGGTCAATGTGTGGAATGTTGTGGTATTGTTGGTATGATGATGCCGTAAATTGTGTTGTTAAGGGGGAAATGACGTTATAAGGCAATCATGTAATTCGTTGTCATTTTATGCACTTGTAAGGTAGTTGGTTGATAACGTAAACTCCGTTATGTACTTGTGTTGTAGAGTGAAATGTAAGGAAGGAGTTGGACTATTGTGTTCACATATAGGGTTGAATATTCATATTGGGAAGATAAGGTATGTAAGGTTACTCTTTCCGTATCTTTTTGCAGCACATATTATTCACATTGACATTGTACTTGTTCCATTCCAAAAGGCTCAAAAGTATTTCGTTTCAGGTTGTCATCTATTGTTATTCACATGTTCCGTATTCATTGATCATTTTTCATTCATGTGTCACATAATTGAGGATGTGGTTCCAGTTTTCCAACAATATTACATTCTCAAGTTCCAATAATGATGTTATAACCACCAATGTATCAATCTCTCAAAAATAAAAGAATAAAGTAATGTACATATGGTTTGTTGATTGAGAACCGGGACAGCATCAAAGGGGCACATAAGCCTAGCTCGAGCTGACCCTGATATTATTATATACCCACCGATAAGGTGGATGATTATTCTATACCCACCAATAAGGTGGATGATTATTCTATACCCACCGATAAGGTGGATGATTATTCTATACCCATCGATAAGTTGGATGACTATTTTATAACCCACTGATCAGCTGGATGAATAATAAAAATTGATGATCATACAAGCGAGAAAATAAGGGATGTAAAATACATGGTTCCACACATACAAAATGATGGTTTATCCGTATTGACTATTCTCTTATATTTGGTTCTATTGAAGTTCTTAGATTTCATGCAGTTTCATATAGCCTTACATACTCAATACATTCTTCGTACTGACCCCCTTAGGGGACTTACCTTACTGGTTGCAGGCACAGGTGCTCCTAGACCTCCACAGTAGGTTGCATGTCATTCACAGATCATTGGTGAGCTCCAGTTGGTTCAGTACTTTCCGAGTCACATGTGTACATTAGTTTTGGTTTTGGCATTTTACATATGTTGTATAAAGCGGGGACTTGTCCCGACTGTAGGTTGGTTATGTATATGTATCTGTAGAGGCTTTGTAGACGAATGTGGGAAGACGAATGTAAGAGATATATGTCCATTTGACTTGATGGCCCTACCGGCCAAGTTTCATATATTGCATATGTTTTCCATAACTTTCGCCATTGGTATGTTATATTTTATAAGTTACACGAGATAGAATGCTATTCCTATAGAAACATGCATATGAAGGTACATGAGTAAAGATTGGTTCTCTTGGGCCTCAACGACTTCGGGTGCCAGTCCGTCCCGTTGGAATTCGGGGCGTGACAAAAGTGGTATCAGAGCGAGGTTGTCCTAAGGGTGTCTAAAAAGCCGTGTCTGATTAGAGTCTTTCTTATGGATGTGTTGCGCACCACATTTATATGTAGGAGGCTACGGGACATATAGGAGTTGTTTCTTTTTCTTCATTTCTAGATCGTGCAATAGAGTCAATGTTGTGTAGGTGGAATCATATCTGACCATTGACATTGGTTTTGTTTGTATAGTAAAATGCCGATTACAAGACAAGATAAGGGTAAAGGTAAGTAGGTAGATACGCTTGCCGGAGAAGGAATGAGTAGACCACCACCTGACCAAGCTAGTCAAGGTGGGGATGACACTGAAACTGCATCGCGGGCTTCTCCTACTCTTCCATGTACAGAAGAGCCGAGAAGGAGAGAAGAACCTACCGAACAACCTGTTCATGATACTGAGCAGAATCTACGAAATGTCATGCAAATGTTGACTCGTATAGTTATTGGTATAGTTGTTGCACTGAACCAAGGACAGGTAGGTCCAATGACAAGTAGTGATGGTGCAGATAGGGCAGTTAGTCGACGGATACAGGATTTTCTAAAATTAGACCCTCCCATGTTCACCGGGTCAGATCTGAATGAAGACCCACAGGACTTCATGGACCAAATCAAAAGGGCTCTAGATGTTATGCATGTGACTGGTATAGAAACAGTGGAGCTTGCAGCATATAGACTAAAAGGCGAGGCTATATTATGGTACGAAAATTGGAAACGATCTAAGGGTATGGGTGCACTTCCAGCTAGTTGGGAGGAATTCAAAATGGCATTTCTTGATCATTACCTCCCATATGAGCTCCAAGAGGCTCGTGTGGATCAATTTTTAAATCTTTGTCAGGGGAACATGAGTGTCAGATAATACAGTCTACAGTTTAATTCTTTGGCTCGATATGCTCCAAATGTAGTTGCCACAATGGCCGACAGAGTCCATCGGTTTATGAGCAGATTGGAGCCATATTTGGTGAGAAACTGTACTATTACTGCTTTGAACAAGGATATGGATATAGCAAGAATATAAGCCTTTGCACAGAAAATAGAGAATCAGAGACAAAGGAGAAGGGCGCAAAAATTTAAAAGAGGGTCGTCCAACAGGGCTAGACTTATGGGACAGTTCACAGTGTCCCAAGGATAATTTAGGCCTCGAGTTTTTAATAGACCACCGAGACCCTCATTTTCTTACCCTACAGCAGGTACGTCATCCCAATTCCGAGGGTGTAGAGGTGGTCAAGTGGGGCAGAGTAGTGGACTACGAGGTTCGCTGACAGCGGGATTTTCTCATCGGCTGTGCCAGCATTGCGGGAAGTTTTACTCAGATGAATGCTGGTTTGGGACAAATATTTGGTTTTGGTGCGGTATGTCGGGGCACCTGACGGAAGAGTGTCTACAAGGGGGCACGGGTAGTATGGCGCGACCTACGGGATCAACCGTTGCATCATCATCACTGGTCCCTTTCTTAGGTCTAGATGTACAGCCTGCTGGTCATGGTAGGGGTGCCAGAGGTGTAGCTAGTTCTGGTGAAGTTCAGGACCGTACCTATGCCGTAGCGGATCAGCAGAATTTGGAGGCTTCTCCTGATGTAGATACAGGTACAATATTCATATTTTTACATAAGGTATACACATTGATTGATGCTTATTCTACATTATCCTATGTTACTCCATTGATTGCAAAAAAAACAAAAATTTTGAAAGACCACCAGAATTACCAGATAAGCCATTTGAAGTATCTACACTAGTTGTGAATCTATTATAGCTAAAAGAGTATATCATAATTCTATAGTAATTATTTGTGGTTATGAAACACTGGTTGATCTTATTGAACTGGGAATGGTAGATTTTGATGTTATAATGAGCATGGATTGGTTTACTTCTTGTTATGCCACAGTAGATTGCCGAGCTAAGAAGGTACATTTTCATTTTTCCACAAAAGAATATTCTTGAGTGGAAGGGTAATGTGGGAGCACCGAGAAGAAGATTTATTTCCTATCGTAGGGCAAAGAAAATGATACTCTAAAAGGTACATATGCCACCTAGTGATGGTACAGGATGCCGACTTGAGCCTCCAACTCTTCAATCGGTTCTGATGGTAAATGTAATTCTTGAGGTATTTCCTGAAGAGCTTCCAGGTTTACCTCTAGGATGGAAAGTAACGGAGCATCTAAGAGACTTTTAGGACAAGGTATACATGAGACCTAGTACATCCCCTTGGGGTGCGCTAGTGTTAAATGTACGATAGAGAGATGGTACATTGAGAATGTGTATGAATTACTGGCAACTAAATAAGGTGACAGTCCAAATTAAATATTCCCTCCCGAGAATTGATGATTTATTTGAGTAATTACACAATGCCAAATGTTTTTTTTCAAGATTAACTTGAGATTGGGCTACCATCAAGTCAGGGTTAGGGAAAATAATATACCCAAGACAACTAGATTGGGCTACCATCAAGTCAGGGTTAGGGAAAATGATATACCCAAGACAACTTTTAGAACACGGTATGGTCATTATGAATTTTAGTTATGTCATTTGGGCTACCACATGTACCTGCAGTTTTATGGAGTTGATAAATAGGGTGTTCACGCCATTTTAGACGTGTTCGTGACCATGTTTAGAGATGATAGTCAAGATCACAAGAGGACCATGCTAATCACTTACGACAGGTGTTACGGATCCGTCGTGACCATAAGCTATATGCGAAGTTCTCTAAATGTGAATTTTTGTTGGAATCCGTAGCATTCTTGGGTCACATTGTACATAATAAAGGACTAAAGATTGATACACAAAAGATAGAAGCGGGAAAAAAAAATTTGCTAAGGCCTATGACGCTTATAGAGATTCATAGTTTTCTTGGATTGGCTGGTTACTACAGAAGATTGGTTGAAGGGTTTTTCTTCCATTTCAGCACCCTTAACAAGCTAACACACAAAGCAACCAAGTTTCAGTGGAATGATATATGTGAGAAGAGTGTCCAAGAGCTGAAGGATAAATTGACTTCCACACCCATCTTAGTACTTCCCGAAGGTACAAAAGAGTATGCCGTATATTATGATGCTTCAGGAGTTCGTCTAGGATGTGTATTGATGCAACATGGTAATGTAATGGCCATACAATTACGTCCACATGAGAGAAATTATCTCACATACGATCTTGAGATAGCAGTAGTGACATTTGCTTTAAAACTATGACGTCACTATTTGTATGGGGTTCGTCTTCTTGAAACTCCAGATGAAAGAATTATAGTGTAAAATGCGATGGAGTCTTCATTTGTAGATTAGGTGAAAGAAAAATAGTATGCGGATTCCATGTTATTGCAACTGAAAGAGAATGTACAACAGGGCCTGACAAATGCATTTGATCTTACGCAAAAGGGAGTACTGTAATGCTCAATTTACAGAATTCTATTCATTCGGGAGCAACCAAAATGTACCATGGTTTAGAAGAGAAGTATTGATAAGGTTACATGAAAAGAACATTGTAGAAATTGTAACTCATTGTTCGAATTGTCAACAAGTAAGAAGTAGGGCATCAGACATCTGGAGGTTATATGTACTGTAGGAATCTTCCAAGTTGGAAGAGGGATGTGCTTAACATGGGTTTCATCACTAGTTTGCCTCGTACATTTTGGAAATTTAATTCCAAGAGGGTGATAGTTGACAGGATTGCCAAGTTGGTACACGTTTTACCTGTTAAGACCACTTATACAGCTGAAGATTATGTAAAGTTGTATGGTAAAAGATAGTACAATCACATGGGATTCCAATTTCAATTATATTAGACATGGGAACTCAAGTTACTGCATTTTTGGAAATTTTGTTTTCCAGAAGAGTGTGGGAACCCAAGTGAGATTGAGTACAGCTTTTCATCCTCAAACAGATGGAAAAGCAGAATGTACCATTCAACCACTTGACGATATGTTACGAGCGTACACATGGAACTTTCAAGGTAGTTGGGACGATCATTCACCTCTTGTTGAATTTACCTACAGTAAAAGCTATTGTCCAAGTATCAAGATGACACCTTATGAAGCCTTATATGGGAGAGAGTGTAGGTTACCAAGTGGATGCTTTGCCATAGGTGATTGGATAGTTTGACACTGTCCCCAATGAAAGGGGTAATGAGATTTGGAAATAAATGAAAGTAGACCCTATACAACGTGTCGTATAAGAATGTTTGAAGCTTTGGTCAAGTTGCGCATGAATTTGAAATACCCCAAGAACTCTCCACAGTTCAGTATATAGGAGATCCATCTCATAGTGTTCCCAGTGGATATGTACAAGTTACGGAGGATCTCACATATGAAGAGGTACCTATTACTATTCTAGATCGATAAGTGAAAGGGTTAAGAAATAAAGAAATAGCTTTCGTAAAGGTACTATTGGAGAAATTAACAAGTAGAAGAGATCACGTGAGAAGCAAAAGAAAAGAGGAAATCAAAGTACCCACATTTGCTTCACATGAAAGAAAAAAAAAGTTCAAAGTGTGGAAGTGGAGCAATAATAAGTAAGTATCTATAAACATTATGTGTATATGTATATATACGCTATATAGAGATGCGTTTGTTATAAATGAGACGATGCTATTAACATTCGAGGACGAATGTTTCTAAGGGGGGAAGAATGTAACACCCCGTACATTTCCGACCCTACTTGACAACCTTGAACCATGTTAACCCTAGGTTCGAGAGCAATAACTACGTATTTTGTATTGTTATTGATGGAATATACGATAGTGTGCTAGTACATATGATGAGACCCTTGTAGGAGGTGTTTGTGACTTTTTGGAGCATTTGTGGAGTGAAAAGTGAGGTTTGAAGGACTTCCAAGCAAAGGATATTAAATATAAGAGGAAAGCAAAAGATTTGGACTTGAAAGATCCAACCAAATCCGCAAAGAAAAGTCGAAATCAAAAATTAAGTGTGGGGCGCTGCAAGTGGCGCGCCAGGCCGCTTTGGCCTAAAAGTTTTTTGGCACAGGCAGCAAGGGGGAGTTCCTAGGGGCGTTCCAGGCCGCCCCTGTACACCTTTTTCAGAGCTGAGATTCATCTAAGTCCCTAGGGCGCCCGAGAGCGTGCCGGGGTGCTTTTTGCCAAATTTCTTCTACGATTATTAGTCTATAAAGAGGACTCTTGGGTTATGGTACCATTATTCCATCATAGTAGGACTACTCTTGAGAGAGGTTGGCATCCGAGTTGGGGTTAATTCTTCGTCACAAGTATTTTATCAAATTATTTTCAATTAAGCCATGACTCGCTAGAATTTCTTATTTTTGAGATTGAGGCTACGAACATGAATTCCGTGAGTTGAATATTGTTGTGATATTTATGGAATTTAAACATGAGATTTATGGTGGATCATGCATTAAATTTGGTGCGCTAAGTTAACATGCGTATTGGGCTCAATTTAAAGCCCAAATTGGAGCCAAAGACATGGCCCAAATGGGGCAAATGACCCATTCTTTCTTTGAACATGTAA
This sequence comes from Capsicum rhomboideum, assembly GCA_031232105.1. Lineage (NCBI taxonomy): Eukaryota > Viridiplantae > Streptophyta > Magnoliopsida > Solanales > Solanaceae > Capsicum > Capsicum rhomboideum. Next base: position 46,874,166 of record CP124712.1, on the reverse strand, counting down.
ACCCATCAATTATTGATTAATTGTTTGGCTAAGGATGAATTCAAGGGACTATATAAAAGTTCAAGAATCAGATTTTATTCATTACTTTACATATGCCAAATTCTAGACTTTTCAAACAAAAGAGATATTTCTATCTATCTCAAACCCTAAGCCACCATCTCTTGTGGACAAGATCATCCTTTAGAAAGATTGGGTAAGTGTTTATTCTTGTGATTTAATATATTATATGCATGAGAGATTGTGTATATCATGATGGATATGTTGGCAAGGTGTTGAGTAGTGCACTTTTGTTGTTTTGCTTTTTGGTAAAAGATGTGTCATCCATGAGATTTGATCTTGAAAGGTGACTTGATGTTTTGATGAAAGTGAATGGTGTGGATGAAATATCAACATGTATGGTGTGATTATGGACCTTAACTTGTCATTTTTCTATGATTATAATTTGTGGGATTGTTGTGGATATATTGTTATGAAGTGTATTGAGGTGACTTGATGGAGAAATTGTGATGTGGTGGTGATGAGAAAGTGTAAAGTAGGAACTTGGTGTGAAATGCTATTGGTCTATGATGTTGTGGTCAATGTGTGGAATGTTGTGGTATTGTTGGTATGATGATGCCGTAAATTGTATTGTAAAGGGGGAAATGACGTTATAAGGCAATCATGTAATTCGTTGTCGTTTTATGCACTTGTAAGGTAGTTGGTTGTTAACGTAAGCTCCGTTATGTACTTGTGTTGTAGAGTGAAATGTAAGGAAGGAGCTGGACTATTGTGTTCACATATAGGGTTGAATATTCATATTGGGAAGATAAGGTATGTAAGGTTACTCTTTCCGTATCGTTTTGCAGCACATATTATTCACATTAACATTGTACTTGTTCCATTCCAAAAGGCTCAAAAGTATCTCGTTTCAGGTTGTCATCTATTGTTATTCACATGTTCCGTATTTATTGATCATTTGTCATTCATGTGTCACATAATTAAGGACGTGGTTCCAGTGTTCCAACAATATTACATTCTCAAGTTCCAATAATGATGTTATAACCACCAATGTATTAATCTCTCAAAAATAAAAGAATAAAGTAATGTGCATATGGTTTGTTGATTGAGAACCAGGACAGCATCAAAGGGGCACATAAGCCTAGCTCGAGCTGACCCTGATATTATTCTATACCCACTGATAAGGTGGATGATTATTCTATACCCACCGATAAGGTGGATGATTATTCTACACCCACCGATAAGGTGGATGATTATTCTATACCCACCGATAAGGTGGATGACTATTTTATAACCCACTGATCAGCTGGATGAATAATAAAAATTGATGATCATACAAGCAAGAGGGATGTAAAATACATGGTTCCACACATACAAAACGATGGTTTATCCGTATTGACTATTCTCTTATATTTGGTTCTATTGAAGTTATTAGATTTCATGCAGTTTCATATAGTCTTACATACTCAGTACATTCTTCGTACTGACCCCTTTAGGGGACTTACCTTACTGGCTACAGGCACAGGTGCTCCTAGACCTCCACAGTAGGTTGCAGGTCATTCACAGATCATTGGTGAGCTCCAGGTTGTTCGGGGCTTTCCGAGTCGCATGTGTACATTGGTTTTGGTTTTGGCATTTTATATATGTTGTATAAAGCGGGGACTTGTCCCGACTGTAGGTTGATTATGTATATGTATCTGTAGAGGCTTTGTAGACGGGTGTGGGAAGACGAATGTAAGAGATATATGTCCATTTGACTTGATGGCCCTAACGGCCAAGTTTCATATATAGCATATGTTTTCCATGACTTCCGTCATTGGTATGTTATATTTTATAAGTTACATGAGATAGAACGCTATTCCTATAGAGACATGCATATGAAGGTACATGAGTAAAGATTGGTTGGCCTTAACGGCTTCGGATGCCAGTCCGCCCTGTTGGAATTCGAGGCGTGACAGCAAGATCTTGTGCGCAGTCTGCGTACCACTATGATGACCCCCAACTGGAGACGAATGACATGCCTCTAAGATACTCATCATCTCAACTTCAGGAACACATCTCCAAACCACTCCATCGGCTCAACTTCGGAATAAGTATGTTTCATCCCAGAAGAGCTTCCTCACATCATACATAAATTTATTGCGTTGGTGGAACGACAATTCTTTAGGAACCATATCGTTCACCAAATAATTCACAAAAACTGCATACCACAAAATCAAATCTTGCTATGCGGCTAGTACCTGCTCATCTAGAAAAGTATCATCGATCTGAAGCTCATCTTTCAGCATGTCCTCTTCCTCGAGGCATGATAAGTGGTCAACCACTTGATTCTCAGTCCCCTTTCGATACTTGACTTTAAAGTGAATTCCTACAATAAAAGTAACCAACGAATCAACCTCAGTTTTGCATCCTTATTTGTCGTAAGATACCTAAGAGTTGCGTGGTTGGTATCCACAATCACATTTGTGCCAAGCAAATAAGATCTAAATTTCTCAAACGCGAACATCATAGCAAGCAGCTCTTGTTCAGTCACAGTGTAATTTTCTGCGCAGGGTTAAATGTTTTGCTAGCATAGTAGATGGGGTGTAAAATATTCTCTCGCCTTTGGCCTAGGACTGCACCTAGCGCCACACCACTAGCATCGTACATAACCTCGAACGGCATAGACCAATGCCAGAATAATAGGGGCTGAAATCAACTTCTCTTTCAGGCACTCAAATGCCTTTAGAAATGGATCATCAAACACAAACTTCACCTCCTTCTCCAACAATTTGCACAATAGGTTAGCAATTTTAGAGAGGTCCTTGATGAATCTTATATAGAAACCTGCATGTCCCAAGAAGCTACAAATACCCTTCACAGAAATTATTAGAGGTAATTTTTCAATCACCTCAATCTTCGCCTAGTCAACTTTAATTTCCTTTTTTGAAATCTTGTGGACAAGCACTATTCCTTCTTTAACCATGAAATGACACTTCTCCCAATTTAGGACCAAGTTATATTTCTCGCATCTCCTCAGAACATTAGCGAGATGTGCCAAACAATCTTCAAAAAAATCTCCCACAAACGAGAATTCATCCATGAACACCTCAATAGTGTCCTCAACCATGTCAAAAAAGATCGCTATCATGCAACATTGAAAAGTTGTGGGTGCATTACACAGACCGAAAGGCATTCTTTTGAAAGCAAAAGTCCCATACGGTTAAGTGAAAGTGGTCTTGTCTTGGTTTTCGAGAGTAATAGAAATCTGATTGTACCCCAAATAGCCTTCAAGAAAACAACACCATCCTCTACCAGCAAGACGGTCTAACATCTGATCCATGAAGGGCATAGGAAAATGATCTTTTTTAGTCCATGCATTCCACTTCCTATAGTCCATGCAAACACGCCACCCAGTAACCGAATGCATAGGAATAAGCTCATTCTTATCATTTGGAACCACAGTAATTCCACCCTTCTTTGGTACACACTGGATTGGGCCCACCCATTTGCTATCTACAATCGGATAAACCATACCCACGTCTAACCAATTGATGATTTCTTTCTTCATCATCTCTTGCATAGGTGGATTCAATCTATGTTGATGCTTAATACTCGGCACACAATCCGGTTCAAGTTGGATTTTATGCGTATGAATTACAGGTGGAATCCCAATAATGTCAGTAATGGACCATCCAATGGCCTTTTTGAATCTCTTCAAAATAGACACCAATGCTTCAACTTTCCAATCAACCAAATCTGCTGCAATAATAATCGAGAAGGTGTTGCTGGCTCCCAAAAATGTATAACAAAGATGGGATGGAAGAGTTTTGAGCACCAAGACTAGAGGCTCCTCACTAGAAGGCCGAGCTGGTGTGGTCACTCTATTCTTCAAGTCAAGATCTAGCTTTTTTGGTGTATAATTGTATGAACCCCTACCATTAAGTGCACTCACCATCTCATCATAAATCTCAATATCATCACCCTAGAAACTTATGATCGCTGTTGTGAGGACATCAACTCCGAGCCTGTCCTCAATAGGAGCTACCAAGTCATCATCGGCGACTGTATCAATCACAGAAATAACTCGCATATCCCTTGGTTTCTTCATGGACTGGCATACATTAAAGGTGACATGTTCACTATTCAACCAAAACTTCATCTTCCCAGTCTCCATATCAACCAATGCACGCCCAGTCACGAGGAATGGTCTCCCTAAAATAATGGAAATCTCAACGTCAACCTTACAGTCAAGGATGACAAAATCAGCTGGAAAGATGAAGGATACAACCCCTACCAAAACATCACACAAGATTCCCACCGACTTTTTAACAGTTTTATCCACCATGAGAAGTCTCATCAAAGTCGATTTGGGTAACCCCAACCCCAACTATTTGTAAACTGCTAGTGGCATCTGATTTATGCTAGCACCCAAGTCACACAAAGCTTTTGCAAAGTTGAAACACCCAATAGTACATGGAATTGTGAATGTTCCAGGGTATTCCTTATTCTCAACCAAAGATCTGGATGCTATTGCATTACAATGGTGCATATTGTCAATGTGCTAAAAACTCATCGTCCTCTTCTTCGTCACCAAATCCTTTATAAACTTTGCGTAACCTGGCATTTGCTCAAGGGCTTCAACTAGAGGGATATTCACTGTCTACTCTTTCAGCATAGACATAAAATTTTGGTAATTTTCCTCTTTCACTTTTTTTTTCAATCTCTGTGGAAAAGGAGGAGGAGGTCTTAGAATAGGAGTCAATACTTTCGGGACCGGGACCTCTTTGTCCTTCCCCTTTCTTTCCCTTTCCTCATGATCATCAACTTGGTGCTTAGCTAGTTCATTATCATCTACTACCAAGTCTTCTGGTTCAGGACCCTTCTCATCATCAACAATTACCCGTTCTACCTCATTCTTGACAGTCAGGGGCAAAGGTGGATGAGTCATAATTGCCAAGCAATGACCATCATTCTTCATATTCTAGATGGTGTTGCTCAAAAGTGTACCTTGGTGACGCTGATTCACAGCCACAGAAATCTGACCAAATTATTGGTCGAGCTATTTTATGACGGTAGCATGTGATTCAACTTTCTAATTTATCCCTGAAATGTCCGCCTTAATCTTATTAAGGAAGTCTTCTGTCTTCTCTGCCCCTTTCACAACCATAGCATGCATGTTTTCCATCCTCAAACTTCTTGAACCACCATCACGATTCCCAAGCGGAACATAAAGGTCACTCTTATCCTTGTAGTCATCTTTTCTCCTCTAATCACCATCTTGATCCATTCTCCTATATTTATAACCATACTTATTGTAATTGTTGTCTACATAGTAGTTCCGACCTTAATTCCCTTGCCTCGAGTTCCAAGTGTTTGGTTAGACTCTTGACCCTTGGCATGAAAACACGCCACCTCTCTGTCTACATATTTTGCCTCCTCTTCGAAATTCAAATCTTCATACCTGGGTACCTTGCCTTATGAAACGACTGTATGTACCTTTTCAGCCACAGCTGCAGCAAATTGTTTAGTCAACAAACCAATTTTAGTTCTCAGTTGTGCTACCTCTTGATCTACCGTCTCATCTAATGCTCTTTGCACTGTGGATGCTCCAATTGTGTATGTACCTGCGGGTCTGTCGGCATCCCGAATATGCCAGCCTCGATTAGTTTTTGTGATCTTATCTAAGATCTCAGAAGTATGCTCCCAACGTAGACTCATGAATGCTCCACTAGTGATACTGTCTGCTACAGCCTTGGTGTTAGAATTCAAAGCTTTGTTGAAGATCTCAAGTAAGTTTCTACCAGTCATCCTGTGGTACGAAACACTCTGCATCTTCTTCTTGAACCTTAGCTAGGTCTCATACATTTCCTCCAAATGCAACTGTCTGAAATTATAGATCTCATCCTTTAGCTGCAATATTTTGGAAGGTAGGAAGAATTTTTCCAAGAACTGAGTCCGCAATTCATTCCAAGTAGTGATTGACCCCGTGGTAGCTCTGCTAGCTATTGAGTGGCCCCTCATAATCAAAGAGAATAGAAAGAGACGCAGTCTGATTGCCTCTTGGGTCACTCCAGGCAGATTATAAGATGTGTAAATCCCAAACATAATTCATTACGTGCATATTTGCATCATCATTGGGAAGGCCCTCTAACACTCCCTTCAAGTTCAGCAAGTGAATCATAGCACTCGTGATATCAAACTTAGTCCCTCGAGGTAATTCTGGTGGAATGATAGCACCAATTTCCACCGGCTCCAAATAGTACAAATCCTCCTCCGGATCCTTATATTGAGACAGATACTATTGTAAAGGTTGTTGTGGCAGTTGTTGTCCCCTATGCCTTATCTATCTATCTCGCTCATAAAGTGCAGCTAGATGGTTTGCTTCATCTTGTCTAGCCCTTTCTTCCCTAGCTGCCCATCTGACAACTTTTTTTCTAGCATTCTCCTCAGCCATCAACCGAGTCGTGATCCGTTTTGCAGTCTCTTGACCACCCTTGTGATGGAGTGGCTGATTTAAGAGTGTTGGATTATCGTGAACACCCTCAAGCAGAGCTTCTTGATTATGAACTCCTTCGTTAACCATCCTTGTGTTAGCTCTCAAAGTTCGCTCAAGTTCTGTATCAATTAGAATCAGGGGATTGTCTTGACTCCGCACATTGGGAATACATCGATGTGTAACCTAGAAACAAATAAAACTAAATCAGGAAACAGAAACAAACAACCCAACATACTCAATGAATCAATTTCGTAATGGTATTCCCCGATAACGACATAAAAATTTAATGTCACCCAAATTACACCTCAAACTAAAGTATAAAGCGGTCGTTGTCAAATATAGAATCCAACCAAGGTTGGGGTCGATCCCACAGGGAATAGGTCAAAATATCAAACAAGAAGCAGTTGAGTCAATCAATAACGATCTCCCAAAAAGGAGGTTTAGGTAAATAAAAATTTCAATAGTAACAGTTGTTGATTTGTCAGATTTGTAATCAATATGAGAAAAGCACTAGGACTGTGTTCCCCAATAACTTCATAACTCCACAGGTTCTTCGTACTTCGTAACTCCTCCCGGTGTTCGGAATGCAGAATCGATAGGTTATGTATACTTAGAACAGCTTTACGCTCTTGTCTAAGCAATATCCTCAAGTAAGTTTTCTCTTCTCCTGAGTTTGCATTACTAACCCCTACCTTAGATCCCAGATTAGCTATCTCGTATTATCTGCTCAAGCTATTAAGTGGAGGTTGATAGCTCCAAGTCTCTGTTGGTTATTTTTTTCTTCCCATCCATACTCATCCTTTCATCCAGAATACAGATTAGGAGGGTTCTAATGTTGTGCACCATCAGAAAGCATTCTTACCCAATGAAACAATCAATACACGTATGAACACCGGTTGAAGATTACTCTGTACTATGAATCCTACTTTGTTAATCTGTCATGGTTCCCACAACCCTATTGTGGTGTTTAGATACTCATAATTGCAAGAACACAAGAAGAAATCCAATATGAAAACATAATTATGCACTTACAATAATGAAATAATAAACTCCAAAATCCTACTTTGAGTTAAAATCCTAAAATCAATGTTTGTGAAATTCCAAAGCCAAATGTAAGCCTTAGAACCTTACAAGAATGTAATAGAACATAAAGTAATACAATAAAATAAATAAGAGTATTTATAGACAAAATAAAAACCTATTCTAAATATAACAGTAAATCTGAGTCGGTCATATCGGACGATAAGAAGGCACGATCGTGGTTGGATACCATGATCGTCCTTTGGCTCTCGTCTGATCATTCCTTACTTCAACTTCTGCAAACTTCACATCTGAGACTTCTTCCTACAACTCAAGGTACAATCTTACAATCAAAGCACGGTCGTGGGGAACTCTCATCTGATATCCCTCATACTTGACTTTTGCAGCACTGATTTTTAGGTCTCCTTCCTACGATCACGTTGTACAGTCTTGGCATCGAGCCAAGATCGTAGGGAGCTTCCGTCTGATTGACTTCTGAGAACCCTCCTCTGACTCATACTACGACAGACCTGGTACGACCATGGTCATATCCTACGATCATGATAATGATCGTCTGATGCCTTTTTATCCAATATTCAGCACTTCCCTTGTCCGAACCTATTTAACCTGAAAACGCCAGGAAAAGACCATTATATCCACATGGAATACCATCGTACTTGCAAATATTCACCGTTTTAAGCATTGAAAGTGCCGTAATTTCACGGCACATCACTCTTCCACATCAAAGCTTACCCACAACTCAAGGTATGACCCATAAGTGAAATCTACAACCATACTGTACACCATATCTTGCACAAGACCTTGTAACTTGATATTTTCAATCTCAATTCAACCCCAAACTTATGTAACACTTCACCAAGCATACTTAGGTCTTCCCAAAATCTATCACCAAAATTTTTTGGGTTGATTAAATCACATGTTGAATGGTTCAAATGTCAACACAAAGGTACTAGGTGTTACGTATCTAAAGTGATTCTAGGCTCTTCACAAAAGTGAACTTTGCTCGACTATATGATGAACATGTTTTAAGCTAACTTCATGTCGATCTCTTAAGAGGAGCTTCTAGTCACTCATTCCTCTTTTGTTTGAAGGAGCATTCTATTGGATTCAAAACTACATATAATATTCCATTTAGTCCCTCATTAACCCTTTGCTTGCTTGTACCAAGAGCATGCCTGAGGCGGCTACTATGATCATTGTGCACTTGCATTACCACCTGATCGCTACCACTCTTCCCATCTCCTACACCTATCGCAAACATGAATCATCACATGGCTTCTAAAGCAAGCTAAGCTTTGTATGACCCTGAGGAAGCCAAAAGACCCTTTCACGGTCAAAGGCACCACAATATGTTGAGAGCTTTTAGATCCCTTCCCCCCCTAAAATTCTCATAGTCTAGTTGTAGTTTTGAGCGGGTAACCTGTGTTCTATCTCTTATGAACTTAAAAGCTTAACAAGGGAGAGTCTGGGTTCACTAAAGGAAGAGGACTTCCAGGTTTTCTAGGAATTTGAATTATTAAAGAAGCACTCTCCCCTTTTATTATGTAAAAAGATTCACGTTTTTTTTAGCTTTCTATAAACTCCTTAGGTTACGACAACTTTCTACTCCTCTTGAAGTCGAGTCTTTTTTGGGGACTTTTTCCAAAGAGGTTGGAATTATCTTTCAATTAGATGTGTCCCGATCAAATCGTTAACGACAGATCCCAAATATACTACTTTTCATCAAACCTTCTCTCATTTATCTTCTTGATTGATAGATAGTCAGGAGCATAAATGCAATATTTTAACCCACCCCACCCCCCCTCCCCATGATAGATGTTTGATACTATGGATGATTGTTGATATAAGGACCCTTTCATTATTGTAGGTGATAGGTACCATGTTCTTTCGTATTCTTATCTAAAATGAGTAAGAGGGCCTCAATTATGGCATCACCTTCATCATCCCTTGGATAGGTTGATGAGTGTTTGAACAATTCGATATGAGCAAACTAAGAACACATTAACTATTTTTAAAGGCTCTTGCTGGAGAAAGCCAAGTATCGTCTCTATTTGGCTTGGATCATTAATTTCCATAAGCAATCGGCAGCATTCCCAGTATGACTTGTCTAGCTAGTTCTTCCTAGCTGACTATACTAAGTGACTTGATTGCATCAACCTAGGAGGATTAGCCGATCTGGTACATCAATATATGTACCTAGTCCATTCCAATCTTGTCTAGCTTTGCTAACTCCCCCTTGTCAACCCGTATCCTGTTCGTTCTGGAAACATGTCTTCCTATTCCATCCTTTCTTGGATCTTCTTTAACGAAAGATTTGTTGTACTAGGTCTTAAAAGAGACTTTACCATATTAATCTTTAGGCTATTGGTATTGCTCAAACCTTCATAATCTCCATATACCATTTCAAAAAAAATTCTGCTCCCTTTTGAAATTTTCTATAATGGGAAGTAAAGATATACAATCCTTTTATAACAATACAAGCATCCTTAGTATTAATGTATGTGCTAGTGATGTGCCTTGAATTTATAGCACATCTCATATCTTTTACTTGATGTTTTAACTGTTCTTAAGCATGTTTTAGTGCATTTCTATATTAGTTTATTATTTTGTAGGTTTTGATGTCCAAATGGCCAAAAGATTGGAAACACAACAAATTACTAGTTTTGGGATGATTTACGATCGCAATCTAGACCACAGATCAATTCACGGACCGCTGAGTACTAGATCATGGAAAAGATCAAAGAGAATGTCAACCAGTACCCTGCAGGATATGGTCAAAACAAGATGTAAAAGATAGTCGTGAAACAAATCGATGACCCATACATGACGAACAAGACCAAAATTGTAAAGGAACTTACGACCCAGAGATGCGGACCTTACGACCCAGAGATGCGGACCATGAAGTGATTCACGCCCATAGAAGTAAGGTCACAATGCAAATTCAACAAATCCAAAAAGGCAATCAACGGCAGCACAAGGACAGTCCACAGATCGCAAATCAATCGATGGTTGTGAATTGGCTCGTGAACCATGTCGGCGGGCTAATTTGATATTTTTAGGATTCTAACTTCTTGGACCATTATAAATAGACATGTTAGTTTTCAATTGTAAAAAATCGACATTTTTTTCTTAGTTTTAGTTTTAGTTTTAGTTTAGTAGTAATCTTGTCGTACAATTCATAGTTTTTGTCTTTAGTTCTTCAACAAAGATCTTCAATATTCTATGAAACTTTAATATTTAAAGTAAGCTTATGCAATCACTTTATTATATTATTGTTATTCTACTTTCAATATGAGTAGCTGAATCCTGAACAAAGATTGTGAAATACAAATGAGATTTAGTGTTTATAAGGCTTTTCGTGTGATTGCAAGATACTAGGATTATAAGATATCAACCTTCATTTCGTTCTTAATTAAATGGTTGGTGATTGCAAACATTAACCTACGGCATAATAACTTAATCTTTAGACTTGACAGAGCATGTTAGGATTTGATAAAAGAAGCTTTGCATGAACTCGAGGTGTTATTCCTCGTTTGATAAATTCATATTAGGAATAATAAGATTTACTTAGCATAATCAGTAATTCTTATGTAAATAACTCATATAGTTGTGGAAGCATAATATGAAGATAAATCATTCAAATACTTGAAAAAATTGCGTGATAGCACAAGAAACTAAGTGCATATATGTAGCCCAAAAGTATCAATAGCTGCATGAAAAAAGACGAACAAAGAAATCCATTGTTGACACACAATCTGAGTGTTTTAATACAATAGGTTTTACAGTCTTATTTACTTGATGCAATTTTAGTTTTAGTTTTCAATCAATCTACAACTTTGTGGATTAGAATCGACTATAAACCTGGTAGTTGCTCCGATAGTAAATCTTTAAAGTTTTACCATATTCTCTGTGGGAGTCTTTACCATATTCTCTGTGGGATTCGACTCCAACCCAAGTTAGGTTACTATATTTTCATAAGACAGTGTTTCACCATCTAACAGTGTATCTTGAGCATATCAGTTGGCCATAATAGATGGAATCAACGCAAAAACAATCATGTTGATGCACAGGTTGTCCTGCGAACCACCCCTTTCGGTTTGTCCCAAAACTTAGGTTCTTTTTAGTTTATTTGGTTAGGAAACATGCCCTTTTGGCTCTGGACTCTAAATTAGTCCAAGAACTATAATCATATAACTTAAGCCACAAACCAAACCACCCCTAAGGGACAACGCTTCTAACAGGTGCGCAAATAACCATAACAGATAAAGCACCAAACAATAACAGAAAGATGCATAAACTGTTTGAATCATTTACGCCAGAAATACAACACAAAAGAGACTATTATATTTACATGGTCACGGAAGAAAAATACAGAAGGAAACAAAACAAAGTTCAACTTTTTAAGGTGGTGGATGGCATAGCGGGTTTCACCAATCTTTGAGTAACTCACCTGCTATATCTTTGTAGCTAACTTTCTTTTTCTTTTTAGGACTGGGATTAGTATCTGCCTCTGGCTTGTCGTCTTTTACAAGTGTGTCCACGCTTCTGGTTGGCTTACTTACCAAGTGGGGTATCATATGCAGTAGCATAGCTTGGACTGGATCAACAGGGTCTTCCAGCTTTTCATCCATCTTGGCTTTGTCACTGTCTTTTCCCCTGGCAATATTTCCACTACCATATGAAGTTTCGTGGGCTTCGTCCAATCTTTTACCGAACACGCTACACTCAGCAGTCCCTTGTGGAAGTGTTTCACCATCTGGTGACAATTCCAGATCTTGTACGGCATCCTCATTCTGAATTCCTGAGCTATGCTCTGCAATAGTTTCATGGCCTCCACGAGTCCCAACAGCGGCTTCACTCTCATCATTATGAAGATGCTCACCTGAAGTAGCACTTTCATCAGATTCATTTTCATGAATCGTAGCACGAGTACTTGTGACCTTGCGGTTAACTCTCCGTGGCATGTCAATCCCAACTTTCCCTTTTGCTGTAGCACTACCTGTAGGTCTTCCTCCATCTTGTTTCCTGTCCCTCTTTCGTAGCGTGATGGCCTGGCACTGTTCTGAAATTCCTTCTGCTTTGATTTGTACTCCATGTTTATCAGGGGAAGATGGTCTTTTGCACTTTCCGGAATTACCTTTTAGCTTATCATGTCTATTAAGTCAGAGAAAACATCAATGCTGAGTAATTTCGTTAAACGCATAATACAAATGCCAGTAAAAGAGAAGGTCATGCATGCCTGAATTTACTATGCATAACTAGCTTGCTGGGCAAGATTTTCAAGCAAAGCTAGAAGTTCTGACAAGATGGATATGTACAAATTACAGGACAAGAGACGAGAAGTTTGGCTGCAGGAATTAAGTTGTTAGGACGGCATTTATCAATTTATTGACTTTGTTGTGTTAGTTCAACGCAATTAATCGACTCTGGTTTGGACACGTATCCTACATTTTATTTCATTTTTGACCCATAATTTCCAGCATAAAATCTACCTACATTGACAAAATAGTCCTTTGGAATACCTTTTTTGTCAAAAAAATCTATTTCAGGGCTCGTACTATCTACGATTCAATAGTTGATTCTTTAGGCAGTCTTCCTACATCAGCAATACCCATTTTAGTTATTTTTGGTTGTTCTAGCCCAAAACTGGTAAGACCTAGCATGAATTTTCCTTGTAATAATAAAATTACTTCTTCCTATCCGCAGATGCAATTATCAACTGAAGTTTCCACTCATTATCACTACCAGCAGCATGTATATTATCATTATTAAATTTTATCAGCATTTACTATTATCATCACTATTATTCTCTACTCTGTATACAATCAAACACTATAATATAAAACGGAACTGGATGGAGAGAGCTTCTCTTTTACTCTTTTTACTAGTACAATCCCCTTATTTTCCCATCTAGAAGAATATAAATGTAGCTAGAAGAAAACCCTAATCTAGACGAAGATATTTTTATGTTCTCATCTATGAACAGTATGTCAGGCATTATCCATCAACCACCACCCTCAAATATGGTAATTTGAACATTATGTTGTACAGAGTTAAAAGAGACATCATAATTATAAGAAATGGTTTCATCTTAAATTAGGAACTGAATATCTCTTACCTTTATACTCCCTGTCCATATTTTTCACTTATTCGACTGCCTATCTGACCAATTTTGGAGCTAACTTGGCTTAGATTAAAGTTACGTTTTTCAAAAACTAAAATTTAGATATCTAAAACTGCAGAAAAATATGCCATAAATAAGAATTGTACTCACATAAAGAAGACGAAAGAACATAATTTAATATGGGAGACAACGACAAACATTTTAGGAGAAAGCATCTTCCTACATATTATAAAGTAGGTAAAAGGTACTCCCCCATTTCAATTTGTTTGTCTGATTTTGACTTGACATGGTGTTTAAGAAAGTAAAGAACATGTTTGAATCTTGTGGTCTTAAACTAAAAATATTAGAATGTACCAAAATGTCCTTCAATCTTGTGGTCTTAAACATGCCATATGGAAAGTTAAAATTACGGAGTTGCCAAAAAAGGAAAGAGACATTCTTTTGAAACAAACTAAAAAAGAAAGCAAGACAAATAAATTGAAAGAGAGAGAGTAGTAAATTTGCATTGCAACCAAAAGAGCTTCCCCAAAGTATGGATGTTGCAAGTCATCCATGTAAGAGCAACACCACCCACCACCCTCAACACATCTTGTTGGAAATTTTAAAACATTACTTGGTATGCAAATTTTGGAAAACAAAATGAAGAAAATAATTCCAGTACTGAATACTACACAAACTCCTTATCTTGATCGATAAGAAATACACGACTCACCTCTTCTCAGAGATTGACACTTGAAAATTGCTAGGCTTTAGACTATAACTCTCCTCAAGCAACTTGTGGTCCTCTTTAAAGGAATCCTCCAACCACCGTTCTCCGACTACATGCACACTTGTATTGTACAAAACATGCTTCTCTGCCTCTGAGAAACTGAACTTTAAATGTTAGGATGTTATCGAGAATAAAAAAGAATAATAGCATATTCGGTATCCTCATTCAGTAAAGAAAAAACATCATCCTATCATCAAAAATGAAGGATGGATCAGAATAAATTATATATGCATGATACTCAACTATTTAGAGGGTGTTTGTATTGGCTTATTTTAAGTACTTTTGACTTTTATAATCTTTTTTCAGTTTTTGGAGTGTTTGGGAAAGACAAAAAGTGCTTTTAAGCACTTATTTTTAGCTAAAAAGGTACAAAAATAAGTCAAAAGTTAGGTATTCCCAACTTATGACTTTTAGCTTTTAGCTTATAAGCTACTTTTAAAAAGTCAATCCAAACACCCTTTTAGTTTATCGGTGTTAACTTCTCAAATTCATAATTGAATCGGACTTAGTAGGCATCGGACATGAACTTGAAACCATGTTTTGAATCATTGACTTAGGTAAGGTTGGTTTGAAGTTGAAATTCTGTTTGGACATACAATTTGGATTTCAAAAGTTGTACTTTTCCTTATAAAGATAAAAACCCCACAATTAGAGAAACTATCAAAACATCCCCAAATTATTGTTAAAGAGTTATGTCGCAAACGATGGTATTGCCAGAGATAAATCTTGCCGACGGATTGGGACAGTCACAACTTGGCCGGATTGAGCAGGTGTACCCATTTGGAGAAGGAGCTTGTCCTTGGGTAAAGTAGGTCCAGGTAATTACTTTTATTTTTTGCAAAATTTAAAATTATGAGCCAAATTTTAAATTTAAAAAAAAATTGAAATCACATATTTGGAATTGAAATTCTACCTTTTTAACTGAATTTGGTATTTGAAATCAAAATTTCAATTGAACTTGAAGTTTTGTTCAAAATGTCATAAACAAACACATATTTCAAATGGAATCAAAACTTCAAATTTGAAGTAAAAATTGCAAGTCCAATCACCTCCTTAGAGTAATTCATCTTTAAATTGCATGTCCAAACACCTCCTTAGAGTAATTCATATTTTGATATGAGATTTAGCCATATGAGAAACACTAAAGGTTGCATTTATTCACATTTTAAAATAACAATTACGAAAAAAAATGGTGACGAACAGAATTTGTAGCCAAGTCATTAACATCCGCGCTAACCAGACTACCAAAGGTATTCGATCCATATATAAAATCTTCATATCTAGTATTTTAGCAAGGGTTCTGCATCCATCGCTAAAGAAGGAAAACCTTACTAGTCAAAAATATAAGGAAAATCCGTAATAGTCAAAAATAAAACGTAGCTAACTCTAGCCACGAACTTGTTCCGTTGCTAAACTTAGTGGCTAACACAAGTTCCGTCACTGGAATTGTTAGAAACTAGGTGTTATCACTTCATTAGTAACACCATGCGCTTTAGAGAAGTGTGCGATTGAAAATAGTGACGAGCAAAGCATTTCAAAGGAAAAGTGGTCGGTTCTTTGAAGCTCAAAAGAAAATTCAAGATCCACTCATTTAATTGCTAAAGCAAAATCTTTAATCGAGTTCATGGAAAACACACCCATGTTGTGTTCTTTGGAGCTTAATCTAATATCGACACTATTGTATTTTGGATGTTGAGATTAACTCGCCTATTGCAATTTGATTGTTATTATACTAAATTAAAATATAGTATTTGGTACTTAAATTTTTTGTGAATTGTGTGCTTCACTTCTAAGATGCTTGCTTTTCACTTCGAGTCCCTTGGACCTAATCGCTCTTTTGCAATTAATTACGCCGGTTGCTAAAATCTTATTTTCAATGGTTTTACCAATGGATTCTGTTAGAATCATTGTGATTATTTTAGATAATCGTAGACATAGCGTACGGCTTGATTAATTTTTTTTATATTTTATTTATAAACCTAATGATTTATGCTCCAATAGCTTGGGGGAACAATCAAACTTTTTTCTCTCTCAATTTCTCTTTCTTCCTCACATGGTATTAGACTAATAGGTGAGGAGAGTAGTTGTCGCGCCATTACCAGCAACATTCTAGAGATGAGCTTCACCGCAGCGCAATATTTCCAGCGAGTGTCATTGTTTGAGGGGTTTGTCAAATTATGACAGTGCTGTGCACAAACCAGTACCATTGATGAACTCCTCTCAATTGTGTAACCTAGCCCAAGAAAGCTCACCCCTGGAAAGCTTGTCATGCACCACCAGGACCACCGTCCTCCAACATCACGTGTCAACGCGTGTGGACTGTTTAGACCACTTTTCCAGAAACTCTCTTCACACAAGTGGGTCCCCCCCCCCCCCCCCCCTCTAACATCCTCATCCAGGTTCTGCTGTTTTCTGACAAGTTCCTGACCATGAAACTGCACTTTCCTGGCGAGTACTCCCTATTTCCAGCAAGTTGTAATAAGTTTTTCTATTTCTTACTGATTGATGGTTACAAGTAGAACTATGTAGAACTCTGTAGCAGCAACATTCAAGATCGTCTCATACAGGTATAGATAAGATTATGATTACAAGTAGAACTAATACCCCTCCGAGTGGCAATAAGAGGAGTTTGTCGAAATAAGTTTCCAACAGGCAAAGAATCTGGTGTCAGAAAGGATCATATAAACCAGATGAAGAGCGCGGACGATGATAATTAGTCAAGACTGGTGGAGGTGGAGCTGAGAGAGATGGAACTATGGAAGGTGGAGCAGAAGAACAGACAATAGACAATAGCTGAATCCCTAAATGATGGACTGGTAAAAACTCATAAATGCCCAAGTGTTCAGAAGAAGAATGTAAAGTAGGTTGACTGTAACGACCCATCCGTTGTTATAGCATTGTTTAGGGTGTACGTACCCTGCTAGAATTTCCCCTAGAAAGAGAGTTGATAAAATCTCAAGGTAGGGTGGTTTCTACGAAAATCTGGTGTTGTGTGCTTTAGTGGTGATTTGTGAGTCATGGTGTAGTGTTTGGTGGTGGTGTGTTCGATATAGATTGGTCAAGTGGCATAGCTTCCCATAGGAAGTTTCGGGACAATATATGGATTCATAGAATTCTGGTTAAAGAAGTTGTTGCGTTGTAATAACTCTATGATGTCCTAAACTGAGGGTTGTGTTGTGAAATGGGGGAAGCTTCAGTTTTTCCCTGAGTTTCTGTTTAAGGAGTGTTGCAGCGGTCGGATCGCTGCTGCAGCAAAACTGTTGTAGCGGTTGTTGTACAGCCATAGCGATAATGGTAAGGTCGCACAGGGACGTCGTAGCGGGCCATTGGTCTCCATAGCAGACTGAGGCCTCTACAGCAGGCATCGAGTAGTTTATTTCCCTTAAGTCAGTTTTTATCTGAGTTTTATTTCATAAACTCAAAGGGTTCGTTCTAAGACTGTGAGGCGATTTTCTCCATTGAGGTAAGTTAATTCATTCCTCTTATCATCTAGTAATCCATTCCGATTGTAGAATCATTAGAATGAGTATTAATGGTGGAATCTTTGAGTTAGAGCCCTAAATACATGAAAAGTGAGGAAAGAGCCTATGGGTAAATGTAAATTCATCTAGAATTGATCATAGGTTGTTAATTAACACTTCCTGGCAAGGAAATATTGTCCTTGAACATAAATTATGGGGATCTGGGGCAACTTGATGATTGAAAAATCCTTGACTAAGGTTTTGGCCTATGAATAAGGGTAAAACTAGTGGGGTTGAATCCCCAAGGCTTATAATTGAAGAGTAAGTGATTAATTACTCTTGTATTTTTTTATTTTAGACCGTGACCAATCCGAGGTATTGAGGAAGGGCAAGGCTCTTGTGAATTACCTTGCATTCGGGTTCTTCGATTGAGGTAGGTTATGGTTTAAATGGAGTTTAGACTTAATTTAGTTGCTTGTATACTTCTAAATTAAATGGCATGTTGATTGGTCTTCGAACATACTTGTGGTTGATGATTGTTGGTTTGTTAATGCTTGAATGAATAAGCTATTGATTGATGAATCGTTGAATTTGAGATTTGATTGTGAAGTGTACTTGTAAAATTGGGTGCACTTGAGACATCCTGAGAGATAGAAAAAGTAGAAATATAATTGATATAATTATTATGGATCGGGTACCACGCCGGTACGATATTAGTTGATGGATCGGGTCCCGTGCCGATATGTTATTGTTATTACTATTATGGATCGGGTACCACGCCGGTACGGTATATGGACCCTGGTGCGTCCCCTGCAGGTCATGACTAGTTGGGCAGAAATAATTCCCTTAGCATGTGTGTACAGGTTGGTGCTTTGAGGTGAGGATTAGTATGATATATAGAGATGATAATGAAAGTAAAAGAAATACAAATGTGAGATTGAAATGGACTACATCCATGTTGTGATGTGAGTGCTGAGGTTGTGAATTAGTTATTGTTTATGATAATTGATGGTGGCTTACATGACTTGTTTGCTGACATTGCTTAGCCTAATTGAAATGATTGTTTTGTTGAGTAAACTAATTGCTATGTGTTGAAGTTCCTATCTACTTTTTATTTGATTTATGATTTATACTTGTTGCTAAATTGAGTCGGTCGATGATGCCTACCAGTACATAGTACATTGTACTAATACTATCATGTGCTCTTTATTGAGTGCAGACTATGTTCCATAGACTCAAATGTGACTTCATCTCTAGCGGTACCAGTTGATTCGATCCGAGGGTGAGCTACTTACATTTCAGGCTGTCACGAATCTTCGTAGTTCTTATTGTCTTTCTTTCAGACAATGGATTTATTCATTTAGTTGTTTTGGGATTATTCTTAGGCACTTGTTTTGAATTAGCGTCCTTCTACGGTAACTTTCGGATCTTGGGGATGTAACATATATTAATTCCGCATTTATTAATTATTAGTTTTGAGACGTTTACTATTTAAATTGAAATTCATTGTTATTTCGTCTTAATTGATTAATTGAATGAGTTTAAGGCTTGGACTAGATGGTTCTCCCACCGGAGGGTTAGTATGGGTGCCACTCATGTTGGGTCGTGACATTGACTTTCAACGAAAGTAACATCGACAGACGAAAGGTACCATTGAAGATTGGGTGAATAGCACAAGTATCCCTCATGTACCCTCGAGCAACCAAGGAATACACATCTAAGAGCACGAGGAGCCAAATTATCTTTTCATGGAATGAAGTTATGGACAAAAAAGGTGATCCCAAAGACACGGTGTTGAAGAAAAGAGATTCCTGAGAAAATGAGGAAGGCGTACAAAAGGGGCAGCCCTGCGCACTAAGCTCCCGCTATGTGCAGGGTCCGAGGAGGAGCCCGACCACAAGGATCTATTGTACGCAACCTCACCTTACATTTCTGCAAGAGGTTGTTTTCAAGGCTTAAACTGTGACCTCCTGGTCACATGACAACAACTTTACCAGTTACTCCAAGAAAATGAGGAAGGCCTAAAATCGAAAAACAATATATGAGTACTGTATACCCCCAAAAGCGCAACGGGAAATGTGCATGAATAAGAAGGGTACAAGCAGACTCAATAATGTCTAGTTTTCCCATCTACTTTCCATTTTTTTGGGCAGTGTAGACACATGAAGTCTGCTGAATAATTCCATGGAAAGACAAATTATTGCAATTGAGATTGTAAATATTTGAGGGCATTATCAATGCACAAAGTGGGAATATTAACATCAAACTGATTTTGTACTTCCACATTAAAGGCTTGTTTGGTAGGATGTATTAGAGAAAAAAGTACATGTTTTAGCCATGGTATTATTTAATCCTTTATATGGTAAGATTTTCAGCCTATATATTACTAATACATGTACAGTTATACACCCTACTCAGCATTATAGGGTGTATAACTAATATATAGCAAACTATGGTATTAGCAATACTAAAATTATTAATACATGGATAAACATGGTTAAAGATACAACTGCCCTTGAAGTCCCACAAAACCTTTTCCAAATCCTTTCCAATATAAAGGTATTTTTGTATACAAATAATTATTTTAGAAATTATGCATTGCATGCTATTTTTAAAGGGTAAATTACATAAATTCCCAAACATCTTTACCATATTTACATATTCTCCCACTACTTTAAATTAATTACATAATATCTCACTTCTTAACAATAACCCCCAAATACACGTGGATACGTGTCTTAACCCCTCAGATACATCTGAATACATGTCCTAACCCCCAGCTATGTAACACCCCGTACGCTTCCGAACCTATTTTATTACCATAACATTTATGAAATTAATTGAACATGGGAGTTTTGAGGTATTAACATTAAATTTTGGTGGGCGAAAGTAGTCTTGAGCCATTAGGCTCAATTGAGGCCCAATAATTGAGCAAAAGACATGGCCCAAATGAAAGGAAAATGATCCATTCTTCCTTTGACTAAGTAACATAGCAATTATTGACCAAAAGTATTGGCTAAGGATGACTTTAAAGGGGTTATATAAGGTGAAAATCAGATTTTTATTCACCATTTTCACACATGTACAATTCTAAAATTTTCTCAAAAAGATATTTTCTCTCTACACTCAAACCCTAAGCCACCTTCCTCTTGGGACAAGATCATCCTTTTTCAAGCCTGGTAAGTGTTTATTTTTATGGTTTAATATATTATATGCATGGAAGATGGTATAGATCAGGTTGGTTATGTTGGTGAAGTGTGAGAAGTTCACTATGTGTGAAACAATTTATGTTTGCTTAATCGATGAAGTTTTTGCCTTGTAAACTTGAAAATGGACTTGTGGTCTTGAAGGAAGTGAATTTGACAGATTCAATATTGACATGTGAGATGTGATTATAGCCTTAACTTGTTTTATTCTTGTACATAATGTTTGGAATTGTTACTACGAAATTGGGCATGGAATTGGTGACGTATTGAAAGAAAAATGTAGTTTAGTGATGTTTATGTGCGTTGTGAAACCATGGTTGTTCGTTGGCATCTAAGATGATCTAAAATATGTTAAGAGAAGGTTAGTTATGATCATGGACCATTTATTACAAAAAAAAAAAAAAAAAGACCCAAAAGAGACCTTTTTTGGCTGAAACGGGCACCCGCCCTCGCAGACGAAGCACCTGCGGGCGCAGGTGACTTCGCAGGTGCCCCACACTGCCAAGGGTCACCTGCGGACGCAGGTCAGCCACCTGCGGGCTCAGGTGGCTTCGCAGGTCAGGCCAGAACCCCATTTCGGTTGTTTTTGCATCTCTTTGACCCCTCAAAGCCCCTGTACCCTTTATGGATGCAATTATCAACTTATGGTACCTTTTAAATGACTATAAAGGAGTATCCCGGAGGTATTTTGGAATGGTATAAAATATGGATTGTTGTTAAAGTGTTATTGTGAAAGCTATCGAGTGACTTGACGGAGGAAAGGTAACGTAGTGTTAATGAGGAAGTGTAAAGGGTAAACTTGGTTTGAAATGTTATTGGTTTATGATGTCTTGGTCAATGTGTGAAATGTGATGATGTTGTTGTCATGGTAATGCAGTGGATTGTATTGTAAAGGACGAAATGACGCTATATAGCAGTCACGTAACTCATTGTCATCTTATGCACTTGTAAGGTAACTAGTTGTTAACGTGAGCTCCGTTATGAACTTGTGTTGTAGAGTGACATGTAAGGAAGGAACTGGATTGTTGTATTCATAACTAGGACGGTATTTTCATATTGAAATCATAAGGTATGTAAGGTTACTCTTTCCGTAACCTTCTGCAGAATATAGTGTTCACATTGTCATTGTACTTATTCTATTCCGAAATGTTCTAAGGTATCCCATTTCCAGTTATTGAATAGTGTTACTCACATGTTCCTTATTCATTGGTCAATTGTGATTCACATGACTCATGTCCATTGGTTGACCCATGTTCATTGGCTTATATGTCAAAAGTTCCAAAATGTTCTAAAGTATCGCATCTCAGGTTGGTTAACAGTTGATATCCACATGTGTCTTATTCATTGAATATTGTTCCAAGGTTCCAAAAGTGTTACGTTCTAAAGTCCCAATAATGTTATGTTTCAAAGTTCCAACAATGTTATAACTAATGTATCAATTTCTCACAATCTCTCTCACAAGTAAAGGAATGAAGATGTTATAACTACCAATGTCTCTATCTCATGAAAGTAAAGGAATGAAGTAATGTATGTATGTGTTCCCAGTAATGTTTCAATCACCAAGGTATCACTCTCATAACAAATGTAAAGGAAAGAAATATGCAAAGAAGTAATATATACATGGTTACTTTATGTTTCATTGAGTATGGATCACAAATCAAAAGGGCATAAGCTCGGATGGAACAATCCCAATATTATGCTATGTTATTATATTATAGCCCACCAATTGGTGGATGACGGTTATTATATTATGGCCCACCAATCGTGGATGACGGTTATTATATTATAGCCCACCAATGGTGGATGACGGTTATTATATTATGGCCCACCAATAGGTGGATGACTGTTATTATATTATGGCCCACCAACAGGTGGATGACTGTTATTATCTTATGGCCTACTAATAAGTGGATGAATAATAATAATGATGAGCGTAAAGCCAAAGAAAGCATGTCAAGTAATTGAGAGTATGAAGGAAAGTTATTTCACATAAGATAATGATAAGAAGGAATGATCAAACAATGAAAGTGATGAAAGTAATGTACATGGTTCCACATTCAGAATGGTGACTGATCTAAAATGTTTATTTCACATGTATTTAATCCCATATGAGATCCTATGGTTCATACAGTTTTGTTTATTATAGCTTTACATACTCAGTACATTATTCGTACTGACCCCCTTGGGGGACTTACCTTACTTGCTGCAGGCACAGGTGCTAGTAGACCTCCACAGTAGGTTGCAAGTCATTTGCGGATCATTGGTGAGCTCCAATTGGTTCGGGGCTTTCTGAGTCACATGTGTACATTGTTTTGATACTATGTAAATATTGTATAGGCATGGTCATGTATCTATTAGAGGCTTTGTAGACGTATGTGGGAAGATGAACGTAAAAGATGTATGTCCATTTCGACTTGATGGCCCTAACGGCTAAGTTTCCGCCATTGGTATGTTATATTTTATAAGTTACACGAGATAGAATGCTATTCTCATAGAGACATGCATATGAAGGTACATGAGTAAAGATTGGTTCTCTCGTGCCTCAACGGCTTCGGGTGTCAATCCGCCTCAATGGGATTTGGGGCGTGACAAGATACATGCGACAAGCTGTAACCCCCCAGATACATGCGCATGTATCTGAGACTGAACCATGTATCCGTATGTATTTGGAGAGTTACATGTCTGCAATGTATCCCCAACTACACAATGTATCTGTGTCATTTTTAATGGTACATTATGTAATAATGAAAACTTAGAGGGAGTAATTAGCTCATATAATAGTGGGATTTATGTTGTTTACCCTATTTTTAATACACCCAACCAAACAGTGGATAAGAAACATCGCCAGTATTACTAATCTCAACATTACTAACACATCTATTAAGTACTATTCTTATACACTCTACCAAATGACCCAAAGAGTTTGAACTATGAAACTAACAAAATACTTGAATCCCAATAGTGAACAAACTCTACCAAAACCCTAACATCAGAATGAATTAAATGAAAGAGTGACTAAACCTAGCTTGTTAATAGCCTGTTTGGTAGAGATGGCAATGGGGAGGTGCGGGATGGATTTTAGGTGCGGGGCGGGTTGAAATGACTTTTTTCTAAATTGATGCGGGGCGGGGCGGTTTGCGGGTCTTTACGGGTTTATGAGGGTTTAAACAAGAAAAGTTGAAAATTAATATTATTCTCATGAATTACTTATTTAAGCTTGTAAAATTTTGTAAATTCTAGAAAAAGTTTAAGAATAAAATGTTTTTCCGTACTAATCAAATATAGTTTCTCAGGAATAGCTTTATCTTAGATTTTTTTTTTTTCATTTTTCTAAACAAGTTTCTCCTTTTTCCATGAGTGTTTCAATCACTTTGGTCGTCAAATCAAAACCAATTTAATTAAAAATAGATTATGTTCTTCATAGCTGAAGCAAGATATTGTAGTTTTGGGGTATTTATTTATTTGTTTTCTTTTTCCTTTGTGGGTTGATATTTCAGTTTGTTTCATTGGCAGAGAAAGGCATTGGGCCAGAGAAGAGGAATAAAAATAATAGTAGTGATGGAGAGCACATTGAAGGAATTATCAAATGCGGTTGCGGGGCGGGTTTAAAGGTAATGCGGGGCGGGACGGGCAGTTTTAATTTTACGGGTTGAGAAAGAACCCGCACCGCACCCGCCCCGCCCCACCCCATTGCCATCCCTACCATTCGGTCAAGTTTCTAAAATCAACTTATTTTAAAAAAGTGCTTATTTCAAAAGTGTTTTTTTAAAAACTGAAGACTTTTAGAAGAGAGATTTATTAATTCTCAAGTGTGTCTATACAACCAATTACAGAGGTATTTATACATCAAGCTAAAGCCTAACTATGAAATATATACATTTAAGGAAACAGAATAAAAATCTCTATAATGTTGGAAACTAAATCAGATTAGACTCTGCCTAATTAGGATTTAGAGATCTTATCATATTCTCATATCAAAATGAGATCAGAATCAGATCTAAATCTGATTAAATCTGAACAGAATCAGATTTATCAACACTCCCCCTCAAATTGGTGCATAGATATCACACATACCTAACTCGCAAACTAAGTTGTGGAAAGTTCTATTGCTAAGCCCTTTAGTAAAAACATCAGCTAGCTGTTTGTTGGAATAGGCTCAAGGTTTCATCTGTCAACTTTTCCTTGATGAAGTGTCGACCAATTTCAATGTGTTTTGTCCGGTCATGTTGTACTGGATTATGGGCTATACTGATGGCAGCCTTGTTGTCACAGTACAAGGATAATCTATTCTCTTCGGATAATTTCAGTTCTTCTAGTAGCTTTCGCAGCCACAGAAGTTCACAAATGCCCTGAGCCATAGCTTTATACTCTGCTTCAGCACTTGATCTAGCAACTACACTTGCTTTTTGCTTCTCCAAGTGACTAAATTTCCTCCAACAAGTGTGCAATTACAGGTTGTAGACCTCCTATCATCTAGAGATCCAGCCCAATCAACATCTGTAAAAGCTTCTATTTTGAGGTGACCATGTTTGGCAAAAAGAAAACCTTTTCTAGCAGCAGATTTCAAATATCGCAGAATTCAAAAGACAGCCTGCATATGAGACTCACGAGGATCATGCATGAACCGATTTACAATGCTAACTGCATATGTCAGGTCCAGTGTGTGAAAGATAAATAAGTCTTCCAACTAATCTCTGATACTTTTGTATATCAACCGACTCTCCTATCCCTTCTTGTAGCTTGTGGTTGCTCTAAATTGGTGATCCTGCTGGTTTACAACCCAGCATACCAGTTTCTTCTAGGAGATCTAGAATCTATTTCCTCTGAGAAATAAAGATTTCTTTTCCTGATCTAGCCACTTCAATTCCCAAAAAATAGTGCAGCTTCCCTAGATCCTTGATATCAAACTCCTGAGCCAAGAGTTTCTTTAGTCGAGTCATCTCTTCTTTGTCATCACCTGTCATCACTATGTCATCAACATAAACTATTAGAAGAGTGATCTTACCCTTGTGATGTCTTACAAAGAGAGTGGTGATCAACATTGCTTTGTTGATAACCAAAAGAAAACATAGCTTTGCTGAATCTATCGAACCATGCTCTGGGAGACTGTTTTAGCTCGTATAAAGCTTTATTCAACCTACACACCTTTCCTTGAGTTTTTTCATTATCAAATCTAGGAGGAATCTCCATATACACTTCTTCTTCCAAGTCACCATGTAAGAATGCATTTTTTACATCAAACTGTTGTAATTCCCAATCAAGGTTAGCTGCACGAGATAACAAGATTCTGATTGTGTTCATCTTTGCAACTGGGGCAAATGTCTCTTGGTAGTCCACTCCATACGTTTGAGTGAATCCCTTAGCTACCAATCTGGCCTTAAACCTCTCAATCGAACCATTGGCTTTATGTTTCACAGTGAACACCCACTTGCAGCCGACCAATTTCTTGTCTGGTGGAGGAACGACTAATTCCCAAGTCTTGTTTTTCACTAGAGCCTTCATTTCTTCAAGCATAACTTCTTTCCACTTGGGATCTTTGAATGCTTCCCTCCAATCCTATGTAATAGACACAAAGGAAATGGACAAGGCAAAATCTCTATAGGAGGGGGACAAGGAATCATAGGAAATAAAGTTAGAAATAGGATGTTTGGTACAAGATCTGACCCCTTTTCTTTGAGCAATAGGTATATCTAAATCATCAGTAGAATCAGAGATTAGAGATGACTCACTAGAAGAAAAAGAGGATTGACAGGGAGTAGGCTGCATGATGGCTTCATCTATCTTGTTTCTCCTTGAATATCTCATCAAATCAGGTTTATCCAAACGTCCAGTAGTCTACCCCTGAACAACACATCTAACAGTTTCCTCCTGAGCATTCTCTCTGATGGGACTCTCACCTGGAGTAAGGTCATCAACAAATCTAGAACTAGATATCACCTCTTCTCTTTCATTACTCTCCCCCTGAAGAGGTGATTGAGTTCCATTGAAGTAAGGTTCAGATTCTCTAAAAGTAACATCCATACTGACAAAATACTTCCTTGTTGGAGGATAGTAACACCAATAACCTTTCTGTGTTGGAGAATACCCAACAAACACACATTTAAGGACCCTCGGATCTAGTTTCCCTGCATTCCTAGTATGAACAAAACAAACACATCCAAACATCTTAGGAGGAACAATATAGACATTATTACCTCGTAAAATCTCTAAAGGACTCTTAAAATTGAGTGCTTTGAGAGGCATTCTATTACCAGGGTAAGCAGCTACTAGAATTGCATCTCCCCAGTAAGGTTTTGGTAGATTCATAGTGAACATAAAAGATTTAGAACCATCTAACAAATGTCTATTTTTCCGTTAAGCCACTCCATTTTGTGCACTAGTGTAAGGACAACTAGTTTGGTGGATGATCCCATTAGACTCTAATCTTAGACCTATTTGTACACCTAAATGACATCATCTACGTGCGTTTAGCTTAGTTTTGAGGATAACTTGAGGTGCTTAATGAAGTGTAAAGTGTGTATTTGTGTATTTGTGTGCTAAGTTACATGTTTAGAGTGTTTAAAGTGCATTTGAAACAAGTCAAGAATCAAAATGATCAAATAGAGTTTAGACGAGAAAACTAGTGGTGCTAGCTTGAGTTATGCTTGTTCTAGCGTACTTTGATGAACTTTATTGTGTTGTATGGACTAATTTTTATTATGAGTTGTTGTAGGAGACCATTGGAGGAGCTATGAAAGCCAAATGAAGCCTACAAACAAGCCACAAGGAGTGGGGAAACAAGGAACAAGTAGACGATAAGAAGAGAACAAAGATTGACCGAAATCGCACCTTGAGGGAGCATCCTTGCGCTGCACCCCCCATAGCATGGGAGGGGGCCTTGCACCGCACCCCCTAGGGAGAGGAGCTATTGTTTGGGCCATGCTATAACCCTACGTCGCACACCCTTGGCCATGCGATGGGCCGTGCGACGCAACGCCCCCAAAACCGTCCAAAAGTGGGTTTTAACTTGGTTTAAGTTGAGGGCAAAGTGGTCAATGCTTATAATTCTTTTGGGGCAGCCTATGGACGACCTAAGAGACTATATAAGGAGTACTTAGCCACATTTACAAGTCATCTGGGGAATACACGCGAATTGGAAAGAGGAGAAGGCAACGAAGGCTCTACGTTAGGGTTTTTCTTTCTTTACTTCTAGTTTCTTTGTAGTTTTACTTATGAATTCATTAATGGTGATCCTTTGTATGACTATGAGTGGCTAAACATCCTCTTTCTAGGGTTGAGGCTACAACATGATTGTTTAATTATGGTTTATTAGCTGGTGCATATGTTTATTAAGTAATGTGATTATTCTTGCGTTCTTGTTTTACTATTCTAAAGCGTCATGAACTTTAGGATAAATCTAAGGCTCGAAACGAATTGACCATAGGAGTGGAGGGACGGAATGAAGAACGTAGGGATTGTGGATCATGTCTTTAATTGTTAGATACTAATTGTTAAAGAATGATTTGCGGTTAGGATAGAGATATACCTAAACGCCCCGCTTGGTTAATGAAACGGGAAGATAGTTCAATGCATCTGAATTAAAAACTCACATCCCCGCTCAACGATGTAGTTGTGAGATTAATTTGGGTAGATGACTTAGAGGATGACCATTCCCAAGTTGTAATATCAACCCCGTAGATCAATAATCACGATAAACACCAACACCGGCTAGAAACCATAGTTATGCATGAATGTGAAGTAAATACCTCAACCCTGGAACTCTCCGTATATCGTTGACAATCCGAATTTCATATCGTCGTTATTTCTATTCTTTAGTTTATAAAAACAAAACTCAAACTCTTCTTGGTTACAAATTGCACTTGTTTAACTTGAATAGTAGTATTTGAATTGGATCGTCTGCTAAACACCAAGTCCATGTGGGATCGATATTCGGCTCGCAAGAGCCACTTTATTACTTACATGACCACGTACACTTCCGTGTGTAGTTGGAAGCAACAAATTCTTGGCGTCGATGTCGGGAACTTGAAAAATTGGCAACATTCTAATTTCTAGTTTCACTAATTTGTTTTGATAAGTGCTGACGACTTGGTCTTAGCTACTGAATTTACAGGTGCAGGTTTGAATCTTAAGTAAGCTGGCAAGGGAGAGGGAATTGGTTGAATCATATCCCGAACCTGACCGATGCTTGCACCAATTGAGAAGAGAAGCAGCACTTCTCTATCCAATCCCGCAAGTTCAACCGGCTGAGACTATTCCTGCAGTCATGGGTGATGAACAACCACGTCAAAGGACAGTGCGCGAAGTGGCAATCCCACTCGCAACCAATATGACCTCCAATATCCAAAAACCAGACGTAGGAGGCAGATTTGAGCTTAAACAGAACATAGTGCAATTGCTGCACACAAGCGGACAGTTTACAGGAGGATCCATAGGTCCATCTACAGAACTTCTTGGAGATCAGTGACACATTCATTCCCGCGGGAGTCTCCACAGATTACGTGAGGCTCACTCTTTTTCATTCTCACTCTTGGGAGAAGCGGAGAAATGGTTGAAGGCAGAACCTTCAAATTCAATCATAACTTGGGACGACTTGGCGAAGAAGTTCCTCATTCGATTCTTTCCATATGGCAAAACTGCAAGGTTGAGGAGTGAGATCTTAAGTTTCAAGCAGAAGCTAGACAAAAATCTCTATCTTGCATGGGAGAGATTCAAGTCTCTTCTCAGAGCTTGCCCGCTTCACCAACAAACAAATGAGGTATTAGCTCATACTTTTGCTGAAAGTATTGACCATAACACAAAGATTTTGCTAGATTCAGCGGCAAGTGTCAGGAGTTGGAGAAAACTTATGATGAGATGTATACTCTCCTAAACCGTATTGCACAAGGTAATCCAAAGTGGCAAGGTGATGTATCCAGAAGTATGGTGAAAAAGCCTGCAGGTATGATCTAGGTGGATAATATCACAGCATTGGCCGCACAGTTGGCCACTCTTCAAACCAGATGATGACACAGTTCAATAAGTTGGGTGGTGCATTGCAGCAGGTTCAGACTTGGTGTGAAACTTGTGGTAATAGTGGTCATTCTGCAGACTTATGTGGAGCAAATTCGGAGTCTGTAAATTTTGTGGGCAATGCACAAAAAGGTAATCAAAACTATGGTAATGCCTACAATCGTAACTCGCAGAATCAGCCCAACTACTCTTGGGGAAATAATTAGGTCCAACCTCAGCAGTTTCAGCAACAACAAGGTATTCAAAACAACACTCAAGCCAGCAATATAGAAGAGACTTTGAAAAAGATTCTAGCCAGCCAAGAACAAATGGCTGCAGAGATCAAAAATCAACAATTGGCTCAAAAGAATTTACAGATGCAGATGGGTCAGTTAGCTCAGGCACAAAACACAAGACCTCAAGGGGGTCTACCTAGTGATACAGAGCAAGCTCCAAAGCAAGTTATGGCAATCACATTGAGAAGTGGTAGAGATCTGATTGATGCACCTCCAAAGAAAAATCATGAGGTCCAAGCAGAGTTGATCACACCTGAGCAGACAAAAAAGCAAGTTGAGTCCAAAGAAACTGACAAAAAGGGGAAGTCTGAGTACCCTAATGAAAAGTCAGTTGAACAGTCTCAAAACAAACCACCACCACTATTCCCTCAAAAGCTTAAGAGAGCCAAAGAAGATGCGTGTTTTAAGAAGTTCTTTGACATATTTAGAGAACTTCACATTAACCTTCCTTTGTTAGATGTTTTGCAGGGAATGCCCAAGTATGCCAAGTACTTAAAGGATGTGGTGACGAACAAAAAGAGGCTTGGTGATATTGAGACTGTAGCACTTACTGAAGAGTGCAGTTCTGCGGTGATGAGCAAGATGCCCAAAAAGCTCAAGGATCCTGGGAGTTTCACCCTCTCCATACAAATTCGTGAAAGTGATGTGGTTCAGGCTTTGAGTGATTTGGGGGTACTCTTGAGTTGGGGAAGCCAAGGCCCGCATAGGTTGTGCTACAGATGGCGGACAGAACAAGAGTGGTTCTCGAAGGAATTATTGAAGATGTTCTCATTAAGGTTGGTAAGTTCATTATTCCTGCTGACTTTATGTTGGCAGATGACAGGGTACCAATCATATTAGAACATCCATTCTTGGCTACTGGCGGAGCATTGATAGATGTTAGAGAGGGCACGTTCAAGATGAGATTGAATGATGAAGAGGAGGTCTTATTGCCTCTTTGGACTCTATTATGGAGTTGCCCAAATTGACAAATAAGCCTGAGCTGTAAGAGAATATGCAGACCTTGAGTGTGAACACTCAAGAGGTCAGAAAAGAAGGAGAAGATGGGCCCCGACTAGGAGGAAAAGGATGAGAGTGCGGATGATAGTTGCGATGTGGGTCGTGCCGCGACAATAAATCAAGCGCTGCTTGGGAGGCAACCCAAGTTAAGGTAGTTATTTTTATTTTGTAGTTTTTCTTTAGTATCACTTATGGTTCTAGTTTTGTTTTGTGTTGACAGGTTGACGGAAACTCTGAGTACCTGAGATCTTAGCTAAGGATCATGGCAAAAACTAAGTGTGGGGTCCTTTGGACCTCCTTGATGGATATGATGCGACTAGCTAGGCCTCAGGGAGTATTTCTATTCTTCATTCTTTGATTTATACTTTGGGGACAAGTGTGATCTTAAGTGTGGGGTGGGAATCTTCCAATTTGTTTAGGGTGAAGTGCGCTATAGGATTTTGGTTTTGATTTATTTGCAAGTTCCTAACTAAATTTTTAAAAAAATACAAAAGATTTTATCTTTGTTTGTTTTTAGTTTTTGTTGTTTTGTCGTTTAGTAGAAGCACACTTCACCCACCCCTCGATTTTTCTTTTCGGTTCTTTTCCGAGGGGGAGCCCTTTGAACCCAGTATCCTTTTTTATTTTTAGGAGTAATTTTAAAATTTGCCATTTGATGCTCTTACTAGGTGATACACATGATTACTTGATGCAAGTTGGTGTTGAATTCTAAGGCATGATGTAAAAAATTGAATGACTTATGTGAGACACCTGGCTCTTTTATCTGACTCTTGTGTGATGTTGGCTTAAAATTGAATTCCTGCAATTGCTTGGTTGAGAGTCTATAGGGATCCTTCTTGATTTGAACATGTGTCAAGTGTGAGTGAGGTTTTTGTTGTACTCCATGTTTGCATATTGATGTCTAGAACTTGCCCGGTGTGTTTGCAAAGCGAAATAAAGAATGTTGAGTTTAGGAGATGATATAGGCATTTCTTTGATAGCCATGTTTTATATCTGCTTTGTCTACACTTTCTGCATGACCTTAGTTAGCCATGTTGAGCCTTTAGCTTATTTTTTGGTAGCCTCATATGTAGCTTATTCATTTTCTTTCAATTGACCATAATTTGATCCAAAAACTCCTAAGCGCTTTAGTTGAAAAATTAAGATGTTAAGGAGTGAAAAAAAAAAGAAGGAAAAAGTGAAAGTGAAGCCCCAAAATAATAGATATTGGTGTTTTGGAAAAAAAAATTGTGTTGTTGGTTGGAATTAATGTAATGAAAAGAAAAATTGATCCAAAGAAGAAAATCATGTGTTGATAGCAAATACTTCCTACTAAAGATGTGTAAGCTAGCTTAAAGACAACAACAACAACATACCCAGTGTATTCCCACTAAGTGGGTAAGCTAGCTTAAAGAGATGGGGCAAAACAAAAGAGAGGTGGGAAGATAAAAGTGGTGAAAAATAGGCTGGTTGGAGATGAGTTCAATGTAAAGTGTGATGTATTAAAGCGCTTAGGAAAGTTAGTCACTATTCTTGACAAAAATAGTTCATACCCGTCCCTTCGCCTATATTACAACCCGTAAAGTCCTACTTGATCTTGAGCTTGATATTCTTATATTAGTAGAGTACTACACTAAGGGCAAGCTTATTGTTCATCTTATGTGATATGTGAATTCTTTGTGAGAGTGAGCGGAATTTGATTCTTACACCCATTCTTGTGATAAATTGCATATTTGTGAGTGAATATGGGTGACTCTCTTGTGATGAGGGCGTGTTGTTCTATAGAGAAGAAGAAAGGATACGATTGCCAAAAAATATTCAGCTTGTATTATTCATTCACGCTTAGAAAATAAATAGATAAAAGACTCCTATTTTATTCCAACTAGGGTACTAAATGACCTCCTATTCTATCTCAACTAACTGACCGAATTTCAGAAATAAAAATACTAAATTAAAAAAGAAACAATAACAGCAAATATCTCAATACTTCAACACTCCTCCTTGAGATGTTTGTTGGTAACTCCAAGTTGTCCACGAAGAGTTTCAAATCTGAATTTGGGAAGAGCTTTGGTAAATATATCAGCGAGTTGATCCTCCGAACAACAATGGACAAGCTTGATTTCCTTATTTTTCTCAGCTTCTCTAATGGCATGAAACTTGACAAGGATATGCTTTGTTTTACTATGTTGCACTGGATTTTCTGCAACTGCAATTGCTGAGGTGTTATCGCACTTGATCTTAGTTGCAACGTGCGATTCCATTCCAAGATCCTTCAGAATTTTTCTCAACCAAATAGCTTGATTTGTTGTTGTAGATGTTGCTACATACTCTGCCTCTGCAGTGGATTGCACCACTATTTCTTGCTTCTTTGAATTCCATGAAAACACACCAGAACCCAAGGAAAAAACATAGCCAGTAGTGCTCTTCATATCGTCAATATGCCCGGCCCAATCACTATCGACAGAGCCAAGCAAAGCACCTTCTTCAACCGGTCAACCATATTCCATGTTTTACAGTACCTTTTAAGTACCTAAGAACTCTTTTCGCAGCAGCAAAATGAATGTCGCTGGGACTTTGCATAAATCTTGAAAGCAAACTAGCATCATACATTAAATCAGGCCTTGAAGCCGTCAAGTACAAGAGACTTCCAATCAAACTTCTATAAAACGAAGCATCACACTTTTCAACTCTGTCTTCCTTTGAAAATTTTGTATTCAAAACCAATGGTGTAGGAACTGGTTTGCAATTTAGCATTCTGAATTTTTTCAGAATCTCCAAAGCATATTTTTGTTGATTGAGAAAAATTCCAGCTAGATTGGTATACTTCCAGCCCCAAAAAATACTTCATCTCTCCCAAATTTGACATTTCAAACTGTTTCTCCATTATCACTTTAAACTTCTGCAACTCTTGCTCATCACTGCCTGTAACAAGCAAATTGTCAACATATAAAGAAACAATTAATGAGCCATCATTAGGGAGTGTCTTCACATAAAGTGTAGCATCATTGTCACTTTTTTTGAAACCTTTGTTGCTCAATTGAGCATCGATTCTGCTATACCAAGCCCTCGGAGCCTGCTTCAACACATATAAAGCTTTTTGAAGCTTATATACCTTGCTTTCACTTCCCTGAACCACAAAACCTTCTGGTTGAGCTACATAAATCTCCTCTTCTAGAAAGTCATTCAAGAAGGCAGATTTGACATCTAAATGCCAAATTTTCCACTTCATCTGTGCTGCCAATGCAATCAAAATTTAGATGGTGTCCATCCTTGCAACAGGTGCAAAAGTATCCGAGTAATCAACTCCAGGCTGTTGAGAATAACCTTTAACGACCAGCCTAGCTTTGTTCTTGTTGATAGATCCATCTGCATTCAGTTTCACTCTATACACCCATTTCACTCCAATAACTTGCTTATTTTCAGGTTTGACAAGAAGTTTCCATGTCTCGTTCTTCTCAATCATGGATATTTCCTCCTCCATTGCTTGCTTCCATTCTTCAACCCTACTGGCAGCTTGAAAGTTTGAAGGTTCCCGGACAACAAGATTACATCTTTCATAAATTTCAGCCAACGGTCTGGTGCCTCTAACAGCAAAATGTTCATCATTCTCTGCTTCCAAGTCTTCACTTGAATCTTCAAGAGTAGGTTCAACAACCATCTTTCTGACTTTGAGAGATATTCCAATCTCAATAAGCACCTTCATCCACCTTCACATCTCGACTTACAAAAACTTTCCCAGATTCAATATTGTAGATTCTATAGCCCTTAGAGATAGAGCTATAACCAACCAAAATTCCTTTTTCAACTTTTCATCAAGCTTACTCCGTTTGACAACTGGCACATGAGTATAACAGAAGAAACCAACACCTTTAGATGCCGAATTAATGGTTTTATGCCATTCCAAGCTTCAACTGGTGTCAATCCCATCCAAAGCCCTTGTTGGCAGTTTATTTTGCATATAAATTGATGTGTTTACCGCCTTCGCCCAAAAAAGACTCGGCAACTTTTTCTCAAAAATCATACACCTAGCCATCTCAAGAACGGAACTCCATTTTGCTGAGGTGAGTAAGTGACTGTAAGTTGACGCTCAATTCCCATATCATCACAAAACAAATGAAATTCACTTGAAGTATACTCCTTCCCATTGTGTGTTCGGAGAGTTTTCAACAAGCATCCGCTTTGAGTTTCACAAACTATTCAAGCTTTTGCTTAAGAAAATATACCCAGGTCATTCGAGTGAAATCGTCTATAAAAATAATAAAATACTTGTTGCCATTGAGTGAAGGCGTTTTTATCGGTCCACAAATGTCAGAATGGACCAGTTGTAACTTCTCACTTGCTCTCCATGTTGCTGACTTTAGAAAAGGCAATCTATGTTGCTTTCCTAGTTGACAACTTTCACACACTTCTGAACATAAGTCAATCTCAGGCAAGTCCTTCACTAAATCATGCTTTTGAGAATATTGAATTGATTTCAAGTTATAATGGCCAAGTCTTTTGTGCCATAATTTTGAATCATGCTCACATCTAGTACTTCGACAAGCTTGCTCAGAATTTGAGTTCCAATTCAAAGGAAAACTTCTTTTTATCATTTCGACAGTAATCATTTCTTGGCCACTAGGTTCAGAAACACCACATTTTTTGTCTTTGAACAATAACATATAATTTTGTTCTAGCATTTGACCAACACTCAACAGATTTTGGTCAAGATCAGGTACCAACAAAACATCTTGAATAAATTTAGTACCTTTGGGAGCTTCAATTGCCACAATTCCTTTATCAACAATCTCCAACTTGATTTATCGGCCAACTTGACACGGCCTTTGGCAGATTCCAACTTCGTAAACTATTCTTGTTGCTGGTCATGTGTTGAGTGCAACCACTGTCCAGAAACCATGTGTTTTCATCGTCCAAACTTGTTGGAGAATTCTTCAATGGTTTCTGAATCATTCATTCTGAGAATTTCAAACTCTCTTCTCAGATTTATCACTTTTATTTGTCTGGTTTTGTCACTTCCTTGGAATTTTTCTTTCAACTTGTCCCAAGCCTCTTTTGTTGTCTCACTAGCCATAACTCTTGCAAAAATTACTTCCAAAAGAGTTGACTGTATGCAAGAGAGAGCTTTAAATTTTTTTGAAACCTCTCCTCTGTGATTCTTTATTTGCGTTATAGTTGAGTTTAGGCAAAGGATTTGGCTCTCCTCCAACCTCTACCACTTCCCACAAATCGTATGCTCGCAAATAAGTTCTCATTTTAACAACCCAAATTGGATAATTCTCACTAGAAAAAATTGGGGGTGAAGGAATTGAGAAATTGCTAAAAGCCATAACAGTATTGTATTTTAAGCAGGTTTTCTTTTGTGGGTCTTCTCTAACTTACAGACCCTTAGAATCAAATAGCTCTTGATACCATTTGTTGTTCTACAGAGAAGAAAAAAGGATACGATGGCCAAAAAATATTCAGCTTGTATTATTCATTCACACTTAGAAAATAAATAGATAAAAGACTCTTATTCTATTTCAACTAGGGTACTAAATGAACTCCTATTCTATCTCAACTAACTGACTGAATTTCAGAAAGAAAAATACTAAATTAAAAAAGAAACAATAACAGCAAATATCTCAATACTTCAACAAGGCGGGGCGCATGTTTAATGATGGATAGGTGACTTACATGATCTCTTTGTTGATTAATGTGCATGGATTTGCCAACTTGGTAGAGTCAATTCTTGAGGCTAGAAAATTTTAAAGTAGTATTCATGTGTTTAAATTGTAATATGACATGCCTAACGTAGAACTTGCCATCCATGTAGTCATTGTAGTTCTAGCTTAAGTGTCTTAGTTCAAGTAGTGATATAGAGTCCTCCTTGATGGTGACTAGTGTAAAGAGTTGTTCGAGGACGAACAAGGCTTTAAGTGTGGGGTGGTGATCTTAGGCGTATTTATACACCTAAGTGTCATTATCTACGCGCGTTTAGCTTAGTTTTGAGGATAACTTGAGGTGCTTAATGAAGTGTAAAGTGTGTATTTGTGTATTTGTGTGCTAAGTTACATGTTTAGAGTGTTGAAGGTGCATTTGAAACAAGTCGAGTCAAAATGATCAAATAGAGTTTAGATGAGAAAACTAGTGGTGCTAGCTTGAGCTATGCTTGTTCTAGTTACTTTGATGAACTTGATTGTGCTGTATGGACTAATATTTGTTATGAGTTGTAGTAGGAGACCATTGGAGGAGCTATGAAAGCTAAATGAAGCCTACAAACAAGCCACAAGGAGTAGGGAAACAAGGAACAAGTAGACGATAAGAAGAGAACAAAGATTGACCGAAATCCCACCTTGAGGGAGCACCTTTGCGTCGCGCCCCCTAGGGAGAGGAGCTACTGTTTGGACAATGCTATAGCCCTGCGTCGCACACCCTTGGCCATGCGATGGTCCGTGCGACGCAATCCCCCCAAAACCGTCCAAAAGTGGGTTTTAACTTGGTTTAAGTTGAGGGCAAGGTGGTGAATGCTTATAATTCTTTTAGGGCAGCCTATGGACGGCCTAAGAGACTATATAAGGAGTACTTAGCCACATTTACAAGACATCTTGGGAATACACACGAATTGGAGAGAAGAGAAGGTAACGAAGGCTCTACGTTAGGGTTTTTCTTTCTTTACTTCTAGTTTCTTTGTAGTTTTAATTATGAATTCATTAATGGTGATTCTTTGTATGACTATGAGTAGCTAAACACCCTCTTTCCAAGGTTGAGGCTACAACATGATTGTTTAACTATTGTTTATTAGTTGGTGCATATGTTTATCAAGTAATGTGATTATTCTTGCATTCTTGTTTTACTATTCTAAAGCGTCATGAACTTTAGGATAACTCTAAGACTCGAAACGAATTGACCATAGGAGTGGAGGGACGGAATGACGTAGGGAGTTTGGATCATGTCTTTAATTGTTAGATACTAATTGTTAAAGAATGATTTGCGGTTAGGATAGAGATATACCTAAACGCCCCGCTTGGTTAATGAAACGGGAAGATAGTTCAATGTATCTGAATTAAAAACTCACATCCCCGCTCAACGATGTAGTTGTGAGATTAATTTGGGTAGATGACTTAGAGGATGACCATTCCCAAGTTGTAATATCAACCCCGTAGATCAATAATCACGATAAACACCAACACCGGCTAGAAACCATAGTTATGCATGAATGTGAAGTAAATGCCTCAACCCTGGAACTCTCCGTATATCGTTGACAATCCGAATTTCATATCATCGTTATTTCTATTCTTTAGTTTATAAAAACAAAACTCAAACTCTTCTTGGTTACAAATTGCACTTGTTCAACTTGAATAGTAATATTTGAATTGGAGCGTCTGCTAAACACCAAGTCCCTTTGGGATCGATATTCGATTCGCAAGAACCACTTTACTACTTGCACGACCACGCACACTTGTGTGTGCAGTTGGAAGCAACAGACTCCAAATAAGTACTAAATTTTCTATCCATGTATTCTGTGTCGTTGTCGGTTCTCAAAATTTCTATCTTAACATCAAACTGAGTGCAAACCATCTTATGAAAAGATTGAAAGCAAGAAAATACATCGCTTTTTGCTCTTATAAGATACACCCAAGTCATCCTAGTGCAACAATCAATAAAAGTGACAAACCATCGACTACCAGACAGAGAAACAGTTTGAGTAGGCCCCCCAAACATTGGAATGGAAAGTCATGAAAGGAATTGTGCTTTTATTATTACTTGACGGATAAGAGTTTCTAGTATGTTTTGCATACTCACAAGCGTCACAAAACAAAGAATCACCCTGAATCCTTGAAAACAAACTAGGATATAATTTTTCTCATGCTACCATGAAGACATTTAGAAGAGAGATTTTATTAATTCTCAAGTGTGTCTATACAAACAATTACAGAGGTATTTATACACCAAGCTGAAGCCTAACTAAAAACCGTAAGATACAAGCAATAGAATTATCGGTATGAACAACTGAAGCTATTTGTGGGAATATTTGCTTCTTGCTTGATGTTGTAGAAATCCATTGTATTCTGCCTCAAATACAAAGAACATGTGATTAGTTGGGCTACTGGTGGATCCAAACGGAGCAACATGAACATTTCTGGAAGGTCGATCATGTAAAGAATAGCACACCTTACGAGTATAGCCCAATTTGTTACAAAAGATACCTCGTGTTCGAGTTCTACCAAAAAGAATTCTATTCTGATTTGCAATCTGAAATGCTAGAATAGAAAAGTATGTTGATGTCACAGTAAGACTAGATGAAACAGGTAGCACGGCTAATTGGATGTTAAAAATGTCTTTCTTCATGGGATTCGAAAGATGAGAAATTTATGGAGTACGCACTGGGTTTGGTTGCTCAAGGGAGTCTAGCAATCGACGACTTCTTTATGGACTGTGGGAGTTTAGCAATCGACGAATCCTTTATGGACTGGAGAAGTCTCCTCGAGAATGGTTCAACAAATATATCACAGTTTCAAGAATTTGGCAAAATTCGCAGAGAAGTTGATCATTTTGTGTTTTATTAGCACTCCGCTCCAGATTGTGCATGTATTTCGTAGTCTATTCATCACAGGTAATGATGAAGAGGGTATTTGGAAGCATCACCTCTTCCAACACTTTCAAACCAAGGACCTTGGTCGATTGAGGTACTTCTTAGGCATTGAGGTTGTTCAAACCAAATAAGGAATTGTCACTTCAGAGAAATGGTATGCTCTTGATTTTCTTGAGACAAGAATGATATATCGGAGGACTATTGATACTCCGATGGATCCAAATGCTAAGCTTCTACCAAGTCGAGGGAGTTTATGAAATTGAAGGAAATCTAAGGCTAAGGTTACAAAGTGTAAAGGAAGTTCATTATTAAGAGAAGTGGTGATCTCGTCTTGTTTAGGGACTCGTCGGATAAACCACTAAGACAAAGAGTTTCCCGTATTCCATTTCATTGACAACTGATCTTACTTTAGCCATCTCTTCCTGTATATTCAAGCCTTGCTCAGTCTAAAATCTATTGCTAATTGATATTGAGAAAGACGCGCCGTTAAAGCTTAAGTCTAATTCAATGGATGTCATTATTCCAATAGATAGACCATTCTTTAATCTAAACATATAGCTTCTCCATTTCTAATTGTTATAACACGTAAAATAGACCAGGTTCTATTATTGGTCTATGTATGTTGCGTGTATTGATATACTAGTCAAAGAATCACCGATAATCCATCCGAGTATGGTATACGCTGATATTAGCAGGTAATACTCATGTACTAATGTTATAAACCAAGTTCTATTATTGGTCTATCCAATGCGCCAAAACAAGATAGGAGAGTGCTCATGTGACGCCGTCCGAAACGGTCATGTCGAGCCACACATAACTTCAATACCCGAGGAAAAAGCCAAAAACTAGGAATGCTTTTCCATAGTGAATCGTCTTCTTAGGAAGAAAGAGATGTTGAGTGGGAGATATTGTTGGCCCAATCAAGAGTTGCAAGTGGTCAGTCGGCAGATGCCACTATTTCACCGTTCATACAGATGAGCGATATGTGGGATGTAATGCCCACCATTATACAATCCATTTTGTTGTTGCTATCTCGATTAAATAGATAACTGACAGTTCCCAATTTTCTCCACTTTTTGCAATCATAACCACTTTATCATTTTGATTACTTCATCCATGAAGTTTTTTAAAAAGCCAGATTTACAGTGAGTACATGGGTTGTACTGAAACCAGATTTACAGCTGTGAAAAATATAAGAAAAGAATATTATTGAATTGTTGTACCTACATTATTACTCTGAGACCCTATTTATAGACAGTACATTCCAATCCTTTTTCAAGTAGGACACTACATTAAAATCCTTTTCTAACTAGGATTCTATATATTATTCCTATTCCTACTCCAATTCGAACACACCCCTCAAGCTGGTGCATACAAGTCATATGTACCGAGTTTGTTACAGATGTAATTAATATAAGGATCAGTGAGGGACTTGGTGAAGATATATGCAAGAAAACTGGTAAGGACTGCTTTGGACATCTGGGAGACCTCAGTTGAAAAGGAACAAACTGAAAAATTGGTCGAAAAAGTAGTAAACGTCACCGGAAAGTCAATTTGTCGCTAGAAAATTGCCAGAAACTATTATAAATATATGGGTCATCTCAAAATCAAGAGATGAGTAGATCTTGAACAAGAAAGTCACCGAAAACTGGTCGGAACATGCTCACTGGAAAGAAAAATGAGAAATTATATGGGTAGGGTTGGAATGATGGAACGACCCAACTGGAAAAGAGAAATTATAGGGGTAGGGTCAAAATGATGGCACGACCCTACTGAAAAAGAAATTATATGGGTCAGGTCGGAATGATGGCACGACCCTACACAAATCAAATCTGAGGGGTCACTAGAAAGACGCATAGAACTACGCAAATCAGATCTGAGTAATCATCGAAAAACACACGGTGCTATGCAGTGTTCTTGGATACGGGCGCATCAGCGCATAATGCGTCGATGCGATGTGTGACTTTGGCGCTTCGAGTTTTGGAGGCGAGACAATCTGCAGAAAGCGCGCGCATCACCCTCTGATGCGTGATGCGATTCGATGTGTGATGAGTGCTAAAACGCTCGCATCGTGTTGATTTTATTTGTTGGACCATTTTTAAATAAAAGAAAAAATCGGGTCAATTTAAGGAAAAAAAGAGTTGCGACTTGTTTTCTCTTTCTTCACTTGTGCGATTTTGTAGGTTTAACTATCGCGATTTCTTCTCTTCTTCAGTTTTTCTGGCTGCTGCGACCTCTTCTTTTCTTCTCTATTGTTGCTGTGACTTCACGGTAATCTTTCTTCTTTCTTCTTCTTCCTTCTCTGTTTCACTGTTTCTTTTCTTCTTTTTTTTTTTTTAACTTCTGCTCTTCTTGCTTCTTCTTTACTGCTGCTCTGTTTTTATTCATATTACAGCTCTGTTTTTTCTTTCTTTTTTCTCTGTTTTCCCTCTTTTTTCTCTTTCTTTTTCTCTGTTTTTTTAACTTGATGAACTAGAAGAGCTTTAGATTGAAGCATTATTAATTTAGATTTTTTTTTACCACTTTTTTCTGGTTTGTTTTGCTATTTTGTTGAACTGTTTTATTTGCTATTGTGTTTCAATGATCAAACCTGTGATTTTGGTGTTTCATTTAAACTTTTGCTTATATATATTGTCTTTATTGTTGATATATAGTTGTTGCGGTCTTTTCACTTATGATTTACTGTTTGGATGCTCTATTAG
Source organism: Capsicum rhomboideum (assembly GCA_031232105.1). Lineage (NCBI taxonomy): Eukaryota > Viridiplantae > Streptophyta > Magnoliopsida > Solanales > Solanaceae > Capsicum > Capsicum rhomboideum. Next base: position 46,831,554 of record CP124712.1, on the reverse strand, counting down.
GTCTTTTTTCTTTTAAATTGCACTTCACGCATCGCTTAATGCGTGTAAGGAGCCTTGTCACTTTTTTCCGCATCATGCATCCCTGAACATTGGTGCTATGCAACTCAGATATGAGAGAGTAGTCCGGAAAGATGGTACTATGCAAATTAATTATGATAAGGAGTCCGGAGAGATGCACGGTGCTACGCAAATCAGCTATGAGAAAGTAGTCACCGTAAAGATGCATAATGCTACGCAAATCAGATATGAGAAAATAGTCACGGGAAGGAAGCATGGTGACCCAATCTTTTGCTAACATGATCATTGGCCAGACGAGCGGCATATATGGGTCATAGTCGCCCGCCGGCAACGAAAGCTCTTTGATTCTCTACTAAGATCGTAGAGGCTCTGATACCATGTGAAAATTATAAGAAAAAAATATTATTGAATTGTTATATCTACATTATTACTCTGAGACCCTATTTATAAACGCTACATTAAAATCCTTTTCTAACTAGGATTCTATATATTATTCCTATTCTTACTCCAATTCTAACAACAACAAAATTAAAAAGCCAGAAAAGTGACTCGAAATCCAAACAAGACTCTAGGATGTCTATAATTGAGTCACTGTCCTCTAAGTATATTTGTTTGCACCAAAAACAAAAAATTCTAATGCAATTTAGTTTGATTATTTGTAGATCCAGTTTTTTCTCTCGAAACATCTTAAATCCCTTTCCTTCCATATTGTCCACCCGATACAAGCTGGGACAATCCTCCATCTGTCTCTGTCTGCATCTGCTACTACTCCTACTCCTGCTTCCTCCCAACTATATAGTAAGTGAGTTATTTTGTTAGGCATGACCCAGCTAATACCCCTGAGACTAACAAAAATCGCCCACAGTTGTATAGTTATCCTGCACTGTAGAAACAAATGACTAACTGTCACAACCTTTTCACCACAAAAGTAACATCTGGAACATAAAGAGAATTTCCTCTTCTTGAGGTTCTCGTGTGTCAAAACAGCCTCTCTTGCCAATAACCAAGTAAAACAGACAACTTTGAAGGGGATTTTGATCTTCCATATATGCTTCCATGGCCAAGGTTATGTCTGTTGGTTTCCTTGATTCATCAACTTGTACGCAGAGTTCACCTTGAATCTACCTTTGCAATTTAATTTCCACCAAAGTCTTATCTGCTTTTTCACTAGTACCTTTAACCTCCTCCAACATTCTAAAGAACTCAATGACTAAATCAATTTCCCAGTCATTGAAGTTCCTTCTGAATTGAATGCCCCCCCCCCCCCCCCTTGTTGTGTTTATATGTCAGTCACACTCACCTCTTGTTATACTGCCATCCTAGCTAAATAAGAAACAGACCCTTTAAGCTATCTGATCTCAGGCAATTATCCTCCGAAAAAGGAGGTCTTGTACCCATTTCCTTCTTTAACAGTAGTGTGGTTCTTCATAAAAAGTCAGAATACTCTAATTGATCTCCACACGCTAACCCCATATGAAGTAATTACTTCCTTGGTCATCCACCTATTCTCCTCACCATATTTGATTTTGATAACAGCAGCATACCCAGTATATTCCACAAAGTGGGGTCTGGGGAGGGTAAGTGTACGCAGTCCATACTACTACCTCAGAGGTGAGATAGAGAGGTTGTTTCTGATAGACTCTCGGCTCAAGAAAAAAATAGTCTATAAAAGACATAGTATAGGAACAAGAAACAATAGGTATTAACACAACAAATAATAACATAAACAAGACTACCACAAAGTGATACTACAAACGATCTATCCGAAACAACAAACATCACCAACACTCTAAAACAAGACTAGCACTATGACTACTAGCACGGATAACAAAACAAAGCACTCCTACCTACTAGCAAGAATGCACTCCTTCCTACTAACCTTCTTCCCTAATTCGCATCCTCCACTCCTTCCTATCTAGGGTCACGTCGTCGGCAAGCTGAAGTTTCTCCATGTCATGTCAAATCAACTCCCTCCAATATTTCTTCAGTCTACCTCTACCTCACCTGAATTCATCCATACCCAACCTCTCACACCTCCGCACTGGAGCATCCGCGCACCTCTTCATCACATGCCCGAACCATCTCAACCTCGCTTCCCACATCTTGACTTACACCGAAGCCACTCCCACCGTGTTTTTGATAACCTACTCCAATATGCCTGAGGTTCTTGTGAATATCTCTAGAGCCATTTCAATCTAAGAACCAATCTTGCCCTGTATCTTAAGGTTTTTAATGCCAAGCCCCCCTTCTTTTTTTCCCCAAAGCAATTTGTTCCATTTAACTAGATAAAGGACTGTTGAATCAGCTTCCTTATTCCTTTTCCAAAGAAAATCCCTCTTAGCCTTGTCCAACCTCTATATGATACCATCTGGAATGGGGAAGATGGACATCAGGTAGGTAGGAAGCTACATTGCGGGGACTCTTCACTTTGGATGCCGCACCTATTGGATTCTCCAAAAATACACTACTTTTGGAGAATTTAACACGCACCCACTGACATTTTTGAAGAGTCTGAGCAAGTTAGGTAGGAAGAGCACCAACACTGAATTTATGAGAGTAACTCTACCTCCTAATGATAAATACTGGAACTTCCACCTTGATAACTTCTCACACTTTTCAATCACAAAGCTCCAAATGTTCATGAAATTTGATGTCGCTCCTAAAGGCATTCTAAGATAGGCGGTAGGTAGACCTCCTACTTCCCCTCCCAAAATCTTAGACAGCTCTTCATAGACTCTTTCTCCAGTTTATGTGCAACCTAGAGACTCCTTCAAAAAACACCAGGATTGATCTCAAGATCAACAAATGGCCTTCATCAGCATCACAAAAAATTAAAGTATCATCTGCATACTAGATATGTGTGACTTCCAAGTTCCAGGTTTGGACAGAGTTTGAGTTTGTTGCCACCTCAAATCTCTTAGACAGTTCGTGCTTCTTGCTACCTTGATCATATTATTCAGACCCTCCATGGCTATGATAAACAGGAAAGGGGACAGAGTATCCCCCTGCCTCAGACCTCTTTGAGATGGGAAAAAACCTTCTGCTGATCCACTAATCGGAACAGAAAATCTGATAGTTGAAATGTAGAATCTCACCCATTTGATCCATTTCCTTCCAAATCCCGTACATGAAAGTATGCTCAGAAAGTACTCCAAATAAACATGGTCATAAGACTTCTCAATAGAAAGCTATGTGAATTTTCAATAGAAAGTCAACAGAAATATGCCTAATGACGGAGAAATTTACATGAAGAATTCCAGCTGAACGTTGTAACCAGTATACCACTTGGGAGATGAGAAAACTACTCGATACTAAGAACAGAGATCTTTAATCACCAGGACTAGAATATTAGCCAACACTTCAAACTATTTCTACGGCTTTCAACCATATATGCCTACTTATACTAACTTAAATGCACTTCGTAATTGACGATTCTAATGGTTGGTAATATAGATTTATGGTCAAAATACATTGATGTAATCCAACATATTAAACAATGCAATAGATGGGCCATATTTAACTAATGCTGCAGATGGTTTATAATAATAACTTAATCAAATAAACACTCAAAGCATAAAACTCTGGATTTTCCAAGAAAAATACCAGATATAAAGGGTGTGTTTGGTATGAAGGAAAATGTTTTCCTAGAAATGTTTTCATGGAAAACAAGTTGGTTTCTTACTTATTTTCTCATGTTTGGTTGGTGAGTGGAGTGTTTGATTGGTGAATGAAAACATTTTCCAGAAAATATCTTTTAGTGTTTGACTAGACAGTAAAAAATACTTTTTAGGAAAATAGTTTCTGATCTGGGAGCCGACTGATCAGGGACCCAACTCCAGACCGGAGACCCGAGCCCGAAACCCGACACCGACATCCAAATCGGGACACGTTCCGACACCCGACCTAGACTCCAGACTCGGTAACCGACCCAGATAGCGAAATTGGGACCCGACCTCGGCACCTAACCCCGGCACCCGACATCGAGACCAAAACCCGACTCCCGAACCGAGACCTGCCCTAACTCCCGACCCGTAACCGACCTCGAGTTCCAACTCGGGACCCGACCACGACACCCGACATCGAGTTCCAACTCGAGACTCGACCCCGACTCTCGACCCGGAACCCGACCTCAGCACCAACCCGAGACCTAGGACCCGACCCCGACTACCAACCCCAACACCCGACCCGTAATCGACCTCGAGTTCCAACTCGGGACCCGACCTGCGACTCGACCCTGGCACCCAACCTACAACCCGACCCACGACGCAACCTCGAATCCTATCCTGAGACCCAACCCTGACTCCCAACCCGGGACCCGACCCCGAGACCCAACCCCGACTCTTGATCCGAGACCTGACCTGGTAACCGACCCCGACTTTCAACCTGGGACCCGACTCCTAACCCGGGAGTCCTGGGCCGGGACCTTGACACCCAACCCCGACTCCCGACCCTGGACCAGAGACCTAACCTCAAATTCTGAAACGGTACTTGAGTCAGGGTTGGGGAAGGGAGACAGGCCCCAAGTTGGGGTCGAAGTCAAAGTCAAAGGTTTGGAGTCAGGTCGAGATCAGACCCTGATTCCCCTCTCGATGTTGGTTCCCAAGTTGGAGTCAGGAGTTGTTCTCGGATCGAGTTCAAGGTCCGATCATCGGGTCGAATCTTGGGCCCCGAGTCGAGGTTAGGCATCCGAACCCAAGTCAGGTTTGGGAGTCGAGTCTCGAGTCGAGGTCGAATCCCAGGACTTGCGCCTTGGATCAATGTTGAGAGTAGGGTGTTGGGATTGGGTATTGGGTCTCGAATCAAGGTTGGGAATCGGGTCCTGAGTCAAGAATCGGGAGTCAGATCCCGGGTTAGTGTCGAAAGTCGGTACCGAGACTTGGGTTAAGGTGGAAAGTTGAGGTGTGAGGTTGACAGAGTTTTGAAAAATGTTTTCCTTACTTTTTGAAGGGAAGTCATTTTCCTTAAATTTGAGGAAAATAAGTTGATTTGGAAAAAAATTTCCTAGACATTTAAGCCAACCAAACATGAGAAAATTGGAGAAAATGTTTTCCTTCATACCAAACACACTCAAAATCTATTTGCGACTCGGGACAATATTTCCACTGACGGAAACTGCAAAAATGAAACAGGTTGCTAACCACCAGGAAGCTGATTTTAAAGTTCCAATACAGAAGGTGGGCATTGTACTCTCTGAAAAGTAAACTAGGTTTGTTACTTACCTACTTAACACTTCATTGAAGTTTATGTTAAACTCTGGTAGAGACATGACGACGACATGGGTAGCATGAAAAAGACTGTCACCAACTTTACCACCACCCACAGAAATTTCAACTTTCATCCTTCTCATAGAAAGTTCCACTAAAGCCTTGAAATCTGAATATTTCCTGAAACACATACGAGAGCCATTAAACCTCTACGAAATAACAACCACATTAAAATATTCATACCCAAGTAGAGGATCTAATTGGACAGAGAAGATACGAATTCTCACAGACACTGCTTTGGAATGAAAAAGTAAATGCAGCAACCATGAAATCGAGCCCATTTATCCTTGGGACAGTACTTTTTCTTGTAGTACTCAACAGATTTAGAGTCTTCTGAGTGTTCTATATTGCTCAAAAGCTGCAAGAAGGAAAGACAGAGAACAAACAGAATCAAATAAGATTGGCAGTCAACTGTTTGCTCAATGTTTTACAGTAAAGCTCCTACTGCTGAAGCTAAGAATGCACATAAGCTCATTTAGTGGACAATTATACCTGTTCAATTTCTTCAATGCTGAGGTCAGAGTAGAAAGAATCAGAATATTCATCCACTTCTGCTTCCATCTTTTTCTTTGTTGAATCAGAAAGGAAAAGAAAATACCTTCAGCAAAAAAAAAGGAAAGCAAAGTCAAAAGAATCGCAGAACACATGGAACTCCAACTATAGGAAGAGAGGAACAAGATGAGAAAAACTGAGAGGCAACTCACTTTGGCTGTAAAGGAAAGAGCTTCTTTTGCAGACAGCAGTCAAAGAGCCAAGAGCATTGAATAACATCTCCATGAAGTTTTGCAGCTTGAAACTTGATACCTGTTATTAAAAAAATTCCTAGTGTTACCTCCAAGTTAATATTATAGTGCACCCCAACTGCTCATGGGTATTCACATGAACTTTTCTAACTTCGTGCACCTGGAAGGGAGAGAGAGAGGGAGAGAGAGAGAGAGAAACCTCTACTTTCAGATGCTATACAATGAGTAACTGACTGATTCAAATTCATGGAGAAAGAACCCCCATGCTCGACCACCATTTTGTGCAAGGATTCGAGTGTATGTGATGAAGGCACATTAGCAAAATCTGGTGTCGTCAAGGATATCTCTTATGCCCACTTACGTGAGAAATATTTCATAAAATAATTCAAATACATGTTAGCATGTAACATGACCAATAGATACATAATAAGCACATACAGCTAAAAGTAGAGCCTAAAAATCTAATTCTCCCAAGGATTCTCAAGGCAGAATAAACTTGAGAAAAAACTGAAACAAAATTGTATTGGTTCTGATAAAATATTACGTAGTATGAACCCCAGTGACCTGAACAAAGCCCAAAAAAGAAAAACAAAAAGGACAAAAATTACAAGGTATATCTTTTTTTATTGGTAAAATTATAAAGTAGATCTTACAGTTAATACTACAAAACAGCTTAGAAACCAATTACATTTTTTCTGTGACATGATAATTGAGGATACAGAACACCATGCCAGAGAACATTGATGTTTCACCCTTGATTTGAGACACGTCAGTCTGAATAAAATGAGAAGGAACTGCAGAAACATTCTTCTCTCGTTTTCTTGACGACCTAATGGTCTTTGGTTCATGATCCTGCCTAACCCCACGATCGGCCTCCCTCTGTGTGGTACCATTGGTTGAATGTACCAGGTCAACAAATGCTGAAACAGGAATAACAAAAAGTTCTGCTATAAGTAGAAAGCGATAATAGAATCAAGAACACAATGATACCAGTCCAAGTTGCAAATATAGACAACAAACATCATTGTAACAAGACCACTAACATTGCACATCAAGACACTCATGCCAAGGCTTGTCATATCTGACTCGATCAATACGCGGAAATCTCAAGCTGTATGGAGCAGCAAACACCTGGAAAGAGCAGAAAATGAATTCTGATGAATCCTCAAACTTTCATCACCTCATTGGTGAAATTGGTATATGGAATAGATAACATGAAGTTGATTTCAAGCATCTCATAAATTGATCAATTCACGCACCTATTGAGTAAAAGACTGAATACAAAATAAATTACAGAAAACAAATTCCCCAGGATGACTTCCAACTCTCATTGCTTTAATATAAAAAATAAGCATATATTGCTAAGTGATAACAAACAGAGAAGGAAGACTTCTAGTCCAGCTGTACCTCAGATCTTATTGTTCTAATATCACTTGTAATTGAAACAATGATGGATCTGCAATGATAAACAGGAGTTAGATAAATAAATAAATGAATAATAAAAAATAAAAAACTCCTATTGCAAGATTAGTCAAAGTCGCTACTTCTCTGGACTTTCAACCCAGACGTCTGGTCTCTCTTTTGCATTATTTGTTACTTGATAAAAAGTTGGTGGTGCCTGCTTGGGGTAATCATACTTCCTGCCAAAAGAAATGCACCAGTATTAGCAAAATACGCAACCAATTGCGATATTCTGTCTATACTAATATGCCTAATCAAAGTCCTTGCCAGCTTTGCACATAATATGTTATATAGATATTGAAAGTTTTCTTTTATATTTTTCACATCTTCAAACATTTTCCAGGAAAAATATTCTTGTAGAGATTGTTAGAATAGGAATAAGATTGTATATAGTCTCCTACACGGAAAAAGATTATAATGTAGAGTCTATAAATGGGACTCAATGTAATAATATAGTCAACACAATTCAATAATACTTTTATCCTTTATTTCTCACATGATACCAGAGTTAGGCCTATCCCAATTCACTGTTCCAAATATTGGGGCCCTCGGTCTTATATTGTCCATGCTCCATGTGTCCAGTCCTGGAGTCCCAGGATGTGGGATAATAGGCACTTGGTCTCCTTATATGGTCTTGGGCAATTCTCACCTCAAGAGCTATAGCTTTTAAGGTTGAGTTAGTCCCAAGAACCATTTGCTACAACATGGTATCAGAGCAATGGTGAGATAACATGGCAGAGGCCTTATGATTCATGTCCTATGCCAATCATTTGTTCCTAATAAAAGAATTATCAAGAAATATTATAGCACAATTTAGGCACGAGTCAAATGACTGACCAATGCAAGATTAAAAGGAAAACCAGGGACATAAAGATTAGCTTGTCCAACTCTTTTTGCTTTTGTTTGCATTCCATTGACTAAAGTAACGGGTGAAGAGACTGCAAATAAACAACATTTGACAAAAGTAATTTATCACCAGAAATATGATAAGAAGCACCGAAGTCCACAACACACGGTCCAAGGGTATTAGACTCTGCGATTGAGGCTACCTGTGGAGATGCCTGCTTACTTTATTCATATCAAAAGAGCTCATTATATTTCTTTTCGGGTAAATCTATTGTTGATTGTCATTGCGTTTATGCATCCAAAGTTGGTCCAAATGGCTAAGTTGATTGGCTTAAGGCTCGCCTTGTTGCTAAGGGGTATACTCAGATATTTGAGCTTGATTATAGTGATACTTACTCTCCCGTGGCTAAAATAACATTTGTCCATCTTTTTTATCCATGGTTGTTGTCCATCATTTGTCTCCTTATCAATTGGACATTAAGAATGTTTTTCTACACGGTGACCTTGAGGAGGAACCAAGGAAGTTTCTATGGAGCAACCACCTAGTTCTATTGCTTAGGGGAGTCCAGTAGACTAGTATGTCAATTGTGCCAGTTACTCTATGGTCTGAAACAGTCTCCTCGAGCTTGATTTGGGATGTTCAACACAGCAATTCAAGAGTTTGACATGACTCGCAGTGAAGCTGGTCACTTTGTGTTTTATCGGCATTCTGCTCCAAATTTGTGTTTTTATTTGGTGGTTTATGTTGATCATATCGTTACGATATATAAAGTCAACTACAGGCAAAGGACTAGTCTTCGAGAATCGAGCCCATGAGCAGATTATTGGATATACAGATGTCGATTGGGCATGTGATCCTTCTGATAGACGTTCTACATCTAGATATTGTGTTTTTATAGGCAATAATTTGGTGTCCACGAAGAGTAAGAAATAGAATGTAGTAACTCGATCTAGTAAAGAAGCAAAATATCAAGCAATGGTCGAAGCAACTTGTGAGCTAGTTTGGATCAAACAGTTGCTCGAATAATTAAATGTTTAGAGAAATCAACTAGATGGATCTTGCGTATGATAATCAAACGGCCCTTCAGATTGCATCAGATCTAGTATTTCACAAGAAGACTAAGCACATTGAAATTGACTGTCACTAAGTCAAAGAAAAGATACTCTCAAGAGATATTGTTATGAAATTTGTGAAGTCACGTGATCAGCTTGCAGATATTTTCACCACGCACTAGTCTTCGTATTAGTTACATCTGTAAAAAGAACGGTACATGTGACTTATATGCACCAGCTAGAGGAGGCTGTTAGAGTAGGAATAAGATTGTATATAATCTCCAACACGGAAAAGGATTCTATGTAGCATCTATGAATAGGGTTCAGTGTAATTATATAGTCAACGCAATTCAATAATACTTTTCTGCTTCATTTCTCACAAAGATTAATGCGGTGGACAACCAGAAGTCCACTGACTAGAAAAACACCTATGCCTAAATCTGTATCTGTTGCAACTCAGACAGTCACCAAAAGTAAAACACTATACATTTTTCACAAGATAAGGTGCAAAAAGCAAGAAAAGCATTCATAAGTGTGCAAGAATATAAGGTACAACAGAAAACAATGTCCCAACTCAAGCTACATCAACAGAAATATTGCCTGAAATAAGGCTTTAATCGAGTTACTATGGTATTGCGTTCCTCATCAGAAACTCCAGTGCCCACTCTGCAAAAAGAAATGAACCTGCAAAAATATGCTAAAATCAGAATTCGGAGACTGAAGTATTGGAAATACACATCAGTCATCCTAAATCCACATGATTTACGTTCTTTTTACTATGTGTTAAATGGCATTGAAAACTTTACAGAAAACTGAAAATGCTCACAACCCTATTGAATTACTTCACAGAACGAAATTCAGATATACATATGACGATTTCCTTGCTATGTTCAAAGACCTTTCATAGAACTGCAATACTCTACATAAATGAAAGCCCCTTTCCTGAAATCTAAGGATAATTGAACTATATATTGCAGCAGGAAGATACAACACTTAGCAGGAAGAGTACAACAGTGGTGAAGTCAAGATCACTATGGAACACAACAATCCACCATATAATCAATCTCAATACAAGGACTGTCCACCATTCTCCCTCACTGCACGCAAGATTGACTTGAATAAAAGAGAAATGAGCAAGTAACACCTACATGTATAGACAGGATCACTGAATCAAGGTTGACATGACAAATGTGTAAAACTTTATCAAACAATCATATAAGAGCGAAATTTACAATGTGTTAACTAAAGTGTCAAAATTGACAGGGGGGGAAAAAGATGAATTGTAAACCGGCTGATTCTTTCATTTACAAAAACATATATATACCTCCTGGGATATGTATTTGGAGCCGCAGGCTCAGCAAGACCCACCAGAAATTGAGCTACCTAATATCCATTGGAAAATTTAGAGTTCAACTCATAAAAAATAAAAACAATTAAGTGGGTGAACAAATTAAGTAGACATTTGGATATAAAAGTCGTGATATTTAAAAAAAACATAAAAATAGAATTTGAAGTAAAGTTGCAAAAGTGTATTTGGAAATTGAAGTTGTGCTAGGACATGCATTTAATTTGATAAAAAGCTGAAAGTTTGTGAGTGGAAAAGATTTTTCACTTGAAAAAGTGGTTTTCTTTTTCAATCTTAAAACCCATCTTTAAAAAATATTCAAAAAATCAGTCCAATGTATAACCAAACACAGTTTCGAAAAAAAAAAATTGACAAAAAAAGGAAAAAAAGTTCCATGGAAAAAAACAGCTCCTAAGTAGCAGGTGGAATCTTCCACCTCTCCTCCATGTCGCCCAGAACCATAGTAGCCTCCTGTTGACAATGTAAAGTTAGCCCAAGAGAATACTTGGCACAAAAGACAGAAACAGAAGCCTTAGGTAAGCAGTACGAACCGATAATAAGAACATCCAAATCAGAGCCAGCTCGAACATAATCAGGCTTCAACTTTAGCCATTTTCCACTCCGATCACTTGGTTCCCATTTTGAAGTTAAATCTTTCAAAACAATTCCTTCATCTCTGATGAGTCCACCAATTATACCAATAAGAATTAACATAATTAACGGGAATAACAGTTCACCAAATCAAACAAGAAAATACATACACTAAATAATCATCCAGGAAACCTAGTCTTCAGTCATTAAACAATATCCCCATTCATGACATGCATATCTGTAGTAGAAACTTAATAATAGGAAACTTTTGACCAATGGCCAGATAAGCTTAAGCCCTAAATATCCGATCACAAAAGAGGGGGGAGAGAGGAAGAGGAAAGTTGAGTCCTAAATAAAAAACGCGTATAGGTCGAGGTTATTAATCTCAAACAGAAACACAGCACCACCAAAAGTATCTGGTGATCAAAACAAGAACCATCGAAAACAGAACCATGATACTTGGAGCTGATTAATTTGCAGAACACTTTGATGGAATAAACCAGACAGATAACCACAAAATTTTACCAGGTTTGAACAATGATAAAGCATAAGTATAGAGAGGTTGTTTCCGAAAGACCCCCGGCTCAAGAAACAACAGTGTAGAAAAGAAATAGTAAGGGACAAGATACGAAATGTAAAACCACACCCAATAATAATATAAACAGGACCCACCAAGTAATCCAACAAATAATAACACACTATGAAGTAATACAAATACTCTAGCTACAAGCACTACTAATGCAACAAAATTCTCCTATCTACTAACACTGACGCCCCTTTCCTACTAACCTTCTACCCTAATCCGCCTCCTCCACACCTACCTATCTAGGGTCATGTCTTCGGTAAGCTGCAGCTGCTCCATATCATGTCTAATCACCTCCCTCCAATACTTCTTCGGTCTACCCCTTCCTCGCCTGAATCCATCCCTAGCCAACATCTCACACCTCCGCACTGGGGCCTCCGTGCCCCTCCTCAACACATGCCCAAACCATCTCAACCTCACTTCCCGCATCTTGTCTTCCACCGACGCTACTCCCACTTTATCTCGTATAACCTCATTCCTAATCCTATCCTTCCTAGTACACCCACACATCCACCTTAACATCCTCATCTCCGTCACCTTCATCATTTGGATGTGAGCTTTCTTGACTGGCCAACACTCCGCTCCATATAACATAGCCGGTCTAACCACTACTCTGTAGAACTTGTCTTTGAGTTTAGGCGGCACCTTCTTATCACACAAGATTCCAGACGCGAGCCTCCATTTCAACCATCCTACCCCAATCCGGTGAGTGACATCCTCGTCAATCTCTCCACTCCCCTGAATCATAGACCCAAGATACTTGAAACTATCTCTCTTCCGGATGGCCTGAGTATCAAGCTTTATAACCACCTCAGCCTCATGCGCCGCCTCGCTGAACTTACACTCCAAGTATTCCGTCTTGGACCTACTCAACCGAAATCCCTTAGACTCGAGGGTCTTCCTCCAAACCTCCAACTTATCATTAACTCCACTACGGGTCTCATCAATCAAAACTACATCATCAGCAAAAAGCATACACCAAGGCACTTCACCTTGAATTTGCAAAGTCAAAACATCCATCACCAAAGCAAATAAAAACGGGCTAAGAGTCGATCCTTGATGCAACCCCATCAAGACAGGAAAGTGCTCAGAGTCCCATCCCACCGTCCTAACCCGAGTCTTAGCTCCGTCATACATATCCTTAATCGCCCTAGCATAAACCATAGGAACACCTCTAGCCTCCAAGCACCTCCATAAAACCTCCCTGGGGACTTTATCATAAGCCTTCTCCAAGTCGATGAACACCATGTGCAAGTCCTTCTTCCTCTCCCTATATTGCTCCACTAGTCCCCTTATGAGGTGGATGGCCTCAATAGTCGAGCGTCCCGGCATAAATCCGAACTGATTCTCAGAAATAGGCACAATCTTACGTAACCTCAACTCTACCACCCTCTCCCAAACCTTCATAGTGTGGCTCAACAACTTGATACCCCTATAATTGTTGCAATCTTGAATGTCACCCTTATTCTTATACAAAGGAATCATCGTACTCCATCTCCAAGCTTCCGGCATCTTTGTCATTCTAAAAATGGTATTAAACAACCTAGTCAACCACTCCAACCCTGCCCCTCCCGTGCACTTCCAAAAATCCACCGAGATCTCGTCTGGCCCCGTCACTCTACCTCTATGCATCCTACGAATAGCACCCTTAACCTCCTCTACCTTAATCCGCCTACAATAGTCGTAGTCGCGAAGCCTCTCAGATTGGTCCAAATCCCCCAACTCAATGTTAGTGTCCCTTCATTCAAGAGCTTATGAAAGTACGACTGCCATCTCCTCCTAATAAGAACCTCCTCCACTAAAACTTTACCGTCTGCATCCTTAATACACTTCACTCGGTCAAGGTCCCGAGCCCTCGTCTCCCTAACCTTGACTAGCCTATACAACTTTTTATCACCACCTTTACCCTCTTAACGCCTTGTAACATCGGAAATTAAATGCGCTTTGTAAATGTATCCTCATCACTAGTCAATTAACTAACTTTGACTAATTGCGTGTAACATTAAAAGGAATTTCAGGTACTCCAGTTAGAACCAATTATTAACAAAAAAGAAACAAAGTGGGGAAGTTAAGATGCAAAAGCATCTGTTTCTGCATCTTCGCCTTTTGTAACATCTTTCTTTCCCCAATCACCCATTAGTTGAACAGCAGCCATGCTACTGCAGATAGCACATAAAATCTCCTAAAGCATAGCTGCTAAAAGATCATAAGACAGTTGTCAGGTAATTTCACAAATGTGTTCTGAAATGACCCAAATTTATCACATATATTAGGCTTTGCAAAGAAGGGAAATCAAATCTCAAAACAAATGCAGCCAGAATTGGACTTTTTCAGTAACAACTGTTTCGACAAGCATTGACTGCACGAGAATATGAAACAATTTTTTTTCTTTCCTCAGTCGCATGATGTTACAGTTCCCAGATTTTAACATCAAAAGCAGTTTAAATGTATTTGCAAGGACCATTTTTGAAAATACACTGATGTTAATCTGATTGCAAGTTGCAAATTCATGAAGCCAGAATATATATCCACAATCGTACTCCTGCTTCATTTTGTGAAGCATATGTTTTCATTAATCCCCCAAATCGCAATGCTACTAGCCACAATAATTTTTGACGTAGAAACTTATGCTCCAATCAGTTCTTCAAAGTATAAGTAATTCTTCAGACACTAGAACCTCAAATAGCAAGAGCTCATTTTCACTTTTGAACATCAGCCGCTACATGTATGTCCAAGGAAACTTCACAAGGATATATATATTGAAGGGGAGCCTTGAAGTAACTGGTAAGTTGTTGTCATGTGGCCAGGAGGTCACGGGTTCAAGCCGAGCAAACATCCTCTGGCAGAAATGCAAGGTAAGGTTGTGTATAATAAACCCTAGTGGTCTGGCCATTCCCCTAACCCCGTGCATAGCGGAAGCTTTAGTGCACCGGGCTGCGCTTTTTTAAAAAAAATCAATATATATATATATATATTGTATGGGTTTTGCTAACATACTACATGAAGGTAGTATGTTAGTAAAGTACCCATTTTTAATTTCACTTAAATGCCCTTAATGATATAATGTCAACATATTACTAAAGGGGTAATTTTTATTTGCAACTCAAGAACTAAACCTAACTTCTCTTCTCCCGCAAATCCCCCTTAAGCCGTCCTCCCCTGCTTTCTTCTCCTAGCAGACCCATATTGAAGTTCAACAACTTCAACTCAAATTATTATTATTAATAATAATAATAATAATAATAATAATTTGGAACCCAATTAGAAAAAAGAAAAAGAATGAAAACATAAAAGTCGGGTCTAGTCATTTTATGTTGCTGGTTAAGCTAGAAGTCATAACAAGGAAAATCAAAAATTGAAAAGTTGAGGATTTTATTATATTTTGATATTTCCTTTGCTCAATGGTAAGAGAAATCTGCTCATGAGCTCTCTACGATGTGTGATTTTTGATTTGGCATCTCTTCTCTCTCTTTCACTTTTTTCTTTCTTTGTCTTTGCAAGATTCAATTGTCTTCTTTGAATCCGAGTGTCGTTTCGTCTCCATCAATCTGTGTTTGAAGTAAATCTTTTAATTCAGGACATTCGTTTTCTTTCTTGTTTTTGCAAATGAAATAACTAAAATTTTATTGTTATGTATACATTTAGTGTCAGTTCAATGGGTTAATATAAACAATTTAAAAGGTACTTGTCCACGTTTTCATTTCCCTCTTGGAATTGGAATCAGATAATGGGATTAAATAAAACTAAAGAATAATATCATATGAAAAAGAAAGGGGAAGAGAAAATCTGAATTTTATGGAATTGTAGGGAGGGTGGGAGAGAAGAGAATGGAGAAGAGAGATGGGGAACAAATGAGAGTTTGATTATAAGGACGAAAAAGCCTTCTATACTAATTTGTTTGCATTAAAAATTAAGAGTATTTAAGAAAAACATTAGATTGGGACAATAGTAACCTACTACCTTCATGTATATTATAACTATATATATAAGGGAGAATACTTAACTTTTGTAGTCCTCACGGGGCTATTATGGTAATTTCAATTTCTTAATCCTCTAAAATTGTGACATGTGGCTAATAAAGTTACTTTATTTCTTTTCTTGCCACATGGGCCTTTGCACTTGGTCTTAATTTCTTAATCCCCTAAAATTGTGACATATAGCTAATAATGTTACTTTATTTCTTTTCATCCCACATGGGCATTTGCACTTGGTCCATCATAATATAAAAAGGGTCGCCCGGTGCACTAAAGCTTCGGCTATGCGCAAGATTCGGGGAAGGGAGTAGAAAGCATCGTCATAATTACCAGACGTAGCTAATGTCTAAAATAATTACCATTGGCAACTAAGGTTTAGATTAAATAGCTAAACATACATTTCTTTTGTATTGTATCTTTCAGGGCTCATATAGAAATCTTCAACTTCGGGGGTTGGGGTTGGGGCTCTCTAATTTCGGGGCTCATATACGTTTGTATTTGTATACAAAATGAATTTCGAGACTCATATACAAATCTCTAAAGGTTTGTATTTGTACACAAAGTGAATATCAGGGCTCATATACAAATCTCTAAAGGTTTGTATTTGTGTACAAAGCAAATTTCGGGGCCCATATACAAATCTCTAAAGCGAATTTGTATTTGCATATACAATCTCTAATTTGTATATTTAGCTACCAAACTGTAGTTACGCCTTGTAATTAGGCAAACTTTAGCTATGGCGTCTCATTTATTGCATAAATGTTAGCTATTTCTGAAATTTTGCCTATGAGAAACTACACTATTCATTGAGTTTTTCCTTGTGTTTTGAGTTGTTTAACTAATTGCTAAATCCTTTTAGAAACTTCCATTATAATGATATGTTTCTTGTACATTACATATTGTTTAACCAAGTCAATTGAAAAATATAAAATTAAAATATCTCATAATTAATTTTATCTATTAAATTGCTTGTGTTTCATGACTTTATGAATGGATCTTTCATTATTTGGACAAAATTTTGGCAATAGTTACTCGATGATGAGACCAAAAAACTTTAATTTTGACTATTTTTAAGCATTTTTCAATCAAAATTGATTATTTATTTCATCTTCAAATAATTAAAAGAGCCTTAATGTAATTAATTCAAGCCTTGGAAACAGCCTCTGGCAGAAATCCAAGGTAAGGTTGCGTATAATACACACCCTTGTGGTGGGGCCCTTCCCCAGATCCTGCGCATAGCGGAAGCTTTAGTGCACCGGGTTGCCCTTTTTTATAATATAATTAATGTTATTTACGAGTTTCTATTTTACGAGTTTTAAAATTTTTATCTCATTTATTACTATTTCTCGATGCACCTTACTTCATGTACTTTTTATATATTATTAAAATCTACTCTTTCACAGGTTAAATAAAAAAGTTATTGATAAAATATATTTAAAATTAGTTAAAATCTTTCATATAATAATTGTTTTTTACAAAAAAATATTATGATTGTGGAGAACTTTCTCCTGTTGCATGAACAATTCATAACTCTTTTATTCTTTCTAAGTATTTGTATTAAATAATTTTATTTTTTCTATAAAAGAAGTTTGTACAAATACCTTGGCGAGAAAAAAAGAGAAGGGGTTAAGATTGTTCTGAACTTTAGTGATTGTATGAGGTTATATTTTATTTTTGTTTAACCAAATATAGTTCTCATGTAATTAATTTTTTTTATAATCATTTTTTATGAAATGGATAAAAAAAAAAAATTGTGGACATTTTTATCCATCGCTTTTGATATATCAATGACATTTCAAATATGGAAAGTTGAATTATTGATAAAGTTAAAAATGAGAATTAATAATCTTAACAGATTAATTGAGAATTAATATTCTTAAGCATATAATATATATGCAGAACTAATTGATTTTCAAGGTACATTTTGATGAATTTAGTTTTTTTTTTCTTAATGTCGTATAAAACTATGGTTAAATCACCACATTTAATTAGCATAAATTCTTGCCACATGAAATTATGAATGAAATTAAGACTTAATAAATATCAAAGAAATATATTTCTATCTATAGTTATGAAATTAATATGCTCACAAACTCATAAAAATGCTAATGTTTTTCAATTTATGAAGAGTTGTATTTTATATATTTTAAATCATGTTATTGTATAAAATATCAAATCACTTGAATTTGGTCACGGGCTGTTGGGTTGGAAATCGAGAGGGCGTCATGCGGAAGCTTATAGTTGCAAATCATAGAGGCGATAATTCATATGAAAAGAAAAACATACTAAAAAAGCATATTATTGATATGGTTTGACCAATTGGACTACATATTAAAAACTAATTCAAAAAGCATATAATCTAATAGGAGAAAAATCTCCCTCCAAACAAGACTCTTTGATGACTACATTGTGGCTGCTATTGTATTATGGTATGAGAAGAGGGGTCTTCTATTTATAGAGTTCCAAAACCTTTCCTCCAAAAAAGAGGTTAGCCAAATATGGAAGAGTTTTATATTTTCCTTTTAAGAAAAGTAAAAGTAATTATGGTATTGCTTTTATTTTTCTTCTAAAAAAAGTAAAATTTAAATTTGGTAAGAAAATCAGGGCAAAAACCCTAACAAATCTCCCCTTTTTGACTGGATTTTCTTGGCAAAACTTGATCCGCCTTCTTAACTTGCATATATGATCTTCGTTCTTCAAAAAATCTTCATCACTGCTGCTTGGCATGCTTAAAAAGGGAGCTTTTGGGGTTAAAAATATATGAGCCCTTTCGGGTTAAAATTATTGGAGCCATTTGCAGGGTTAAAAGTGAGCTTTATTTTCAAAGATGTAACAGCAGAATTATTGAAAATATGATTGACAATTGTCTCCACATGTAGTTTTTTTTTTTTTTGGACTTTTTTTTTTTTTTTTTTTTTTTGGACGAAAATCTTCACCATCACCAAGTTGGTTGCAACTTTGATCTTAACATGTCTTCAATTTAAACCATCAGACTCATAGGGTCGTTGAACCTTAAGCTCTGATACCACTTGTTGGGTTCGAAATCGGTTGGGCGTCGTTCGAAAGCTATTAGTTGCAAACCATAGATGCGATAAATCAGATGACAAAGAAAATTAAACTAAAACATATTATTGAATATGGTTTGGCAAATTGGCCTACATATTAAAACTAATTCAAAAAAGCATAAAAACTATTTGAGAGAAAATCTCCCTCTAAACAAGACTTTTTAAGGACTACATTGTGGAAGCTATTGTGTTATGGTATGAGAAGAGGGGTCTTCTATTTATAGAGGTCCAAAACCTTTCCTCCAAGAAAGAGGTTAGCCAAATATGGAAGAGTTTTATATTTTCCTTTTAGGAAAAGTAAAAGTAATTATGGTAATTACTTTTATTTTCCTTCTAAGAAAAGTAAAACTTAAATTTGGTAAGAAAATCAGGGCAAAAACCCTAACACGGGCCTTATAAAACTAATATGTATATATATAGGGAAAGATAAACAATGAACAAAATGGTAACATGCTCAAAATATCTACTTCAAATCTCTTCTTTATACCACTAAATGTAATATAAGAATATAGTTGTGGGACTCGAGAGAGTAAGAATAGATAAACACGAAGCAAACCTGTTCTCAACAGTATCTGTAAAGAATTTATCAACATCGTCAACACTACGAGCAATGATCGACCAACATGGCTCCCCTGTTAAACAGTCAACAAACAAGCAATAAAGAACTCAACTAAAGCAAGGAATATCCATGCAACTTACAACTGTAAGTGATTTAGATGTAACTACTATTATAAAAGAGGCAGTTTGAGGCCATGTTGCTCGGACTCTCAAAAATGTAGCCGCACCCGTGTTGGATCCTCCAAAAATACACTATTTTTGGAGGACCCGACACGCATAGGTATTTTTGAAGAGTCCGAGCAACATAAGGTTCGAGGAGCTTCCCATTGTCATACCTACTGACATGGTACTTTGGAAATTTCATTAAAATACATTCTGGGACTACTGCACGTTTGTGGTGTGAAAGTAGATGACTTAGCTGGCTCTACGAAAAAACCAGAACCTTTTAAATTAGTATCAGATCCTCGGTTCTGCGACCTGTGATCTAAGCAATGGCGGAAGGTACTCGATTGAAGCTCATGGATGACAAGCTTCTTCAACATGATGAAGTGCTAGCAGAGTTAACAACTGGTCAACAGGAGGTGCGAGCTACACAGACTGCATACAAGGAACACTAGAGCAAATTTTGGAGAGACTAACAGCCCTGGAAGGAAGGAACTATCGAGGTCCTGAAGGTGTACCAGGGCCTGGGTGATGGACTGCTTGCAATTCCTGGAAATGAGATCAGACCAGCTTGACAAACAGGAAACAATATTCCTACTCCGAGGTGGGAGCTGACCAACTTTGATGGCCACGATCCTAAAGTATGGAACTATGGATTAGAAAGTATGAGCGATACTTTAGCCTGTATAGGATTGCTGAGCATCAGAAGGTTGAAGGCGCTGCACTTTATTTGTGGGGTGATGCTGAGGTTTGGTATCATTCTCCGACAGTAAGTAGAGGGTTACCTTGGTTAGAGTTCAAACCTGAGTCGTGTTCGTTTTGGACATGTATTTATGGAGGATGTGGTGGAGGAGTTCAATAAACTATCTCAAGTAGGGAGTGTAAATGAGTTTTTGGGTAGATTTGAGGATCTCAAGGCTCAAATGATAATCATCCGGAACCCTGCCTTGAATGAATCTCATTTCCTATCAAGTTTTGTTGGAGCTCCGAAGGAAGAGATCAAATTAGCAGTTACGATGTTCAAGCCAACTACTCTCAGCTTGGCTATTCAGCAAGCTCGAATGCAGGAGAAATATAGAAGCTGCTCAGAAGAATGAAGGTTAAACATGTGTACAGATCCAGTAGTAACTCATACAATTTAGCTGGAACCAAGGTGGCAACTACATCTAACACAAGGCATAACGTGTTCAGGTTGAGCCCTGAGGTCTATGAGTATAGGAAGAGCAATCATCTCTGTTTTAAGTGTGGAGAGAAATTTGGCCTGGTCATCAATGTAAGACGAAGCAGTTGCAGTGTATGAAAGGAGAGGCTGAGGAGATTCATTCAACATTACTGGACAATCCTGAAATAGAGATTGAAGGAGAACTAGACCTGGAAATACAGGAGGCAGTATGCCTGAATGCCTTATCAGGAAACATCTTGGGAGTAAATGTCATTCTGGTCAGGGGCACCAAGAAGAATAGATCATTGACTGTGTTGGTGGACTCTGGTGCCCCTCATAGTTTCATAGATGAACAAACAGCAAAGGAAACTGGTCGCCATCCTGTCTACTCTCATCCTATCAGGGTCACTGTTGCAGATGGGAACTATATCTACTGTAGTTCTAGTTGCTTAGGGTATACATGGAAGATGGAGGGCAGGAGCTTCAAGGGGATCTGAGAGTAATTAAACTAGTAGGGTCTGACATTGTGCTTGGCAATGATTGGATGAAGAAGTATAACCCTACCAAATTTGATCATGAGAAGCATTGTCACCATTGGTAAGAAGGGAAACAAAGATGGTTCTTCATGCCATACCAGAGAAGGGCCAACTTAATATGATTACTAGTAATACAATGAGCAAGATATTGAAGAAAGGGCAAACATCATTGACTCATTTGTTCATGCTTAAGGGGGGACAATGAACTTGATCAAGTTGAGGTTGATGAGGTTATCCAGCAGTTCCTATCCAGATATGACATGTTGTTTGAGAACCTAAACATTACCACCTGAGAGGATGCTGGATCACACTATTTCATTAAAACCTGATACTCTACCTAACTTTCCCTCTTCACGTTTTCTCTCTTTCTCTCTTCTTCTCATTCTAAATACTTGCATTACTAATACTTGCATAACTAATACCTGCATAACTCTAACCAGCAACCAAACGACCCCTTATTGATTGGGAAGACTATAAAATCACATTTCTAGGCTGATAATCTTGAGTGTGAACAATATAACAGAGCACACAGCATGTGACTAGTGGTTGCTACACGTGGTCCCCAGTTGGGCTGTGGATAAATGAACGTAGTTTGATCCATGGCACGGACATCACATTTAAACAAACATGGACAACCATAGATACATTTTGATATTACCGCAAACTTCAAGGGATTGAAAAGCCATTATTGTTGAAATAGAATTTGAAGCATGTCAAAATATATATAACTTACAACCTATGGAATCAAAGGAGTAACAATACAGTTTGTAATGCTACGGCAGCATCCTTACCAGAAAGTCGATGAGCATTAAGACCACCATCAGGGACCAAAATTTCTAAACGGCCTTTTATGGGCTTCACAACTTTCTGGAGAATCTCTTGGCGCTCCTTCAAGCTCCGATGAATAACACTGGTATCCCCAACATAAAGAATATCGAATGCAACATCTATTGACATTCAATGTTAAGGGAGACAGAAGCCAACCAACTTTATGGAGATTCAAGGACAAGCATCGCTGACATTAACACACTCATTTCCTGATGAGCGGCCAAACTTGAACACAGTGTAGAAAGAAAAAGGATACAACACAACTGCAGCACAACCAAAATATAACTCATTATGCCGATCTTTTATAGGAATAACACAATAAAATAGTAACATTCTAAAGACAAACCTGCCTATCACTGTCAAGACCCTCTCTTGCCGCCTTTGCTATGATAAAGGTAAGAAATTCACAATGAGAAGTCGGGCAATTTAGAAACAAAGATAGGTTTACAATAGAT
This sequence comes from Capsicum rhomboideum, assembly GCA_031232105.1. Classification (NCBI taxonomy): domain Eukaryota; kingdom Viridiplantae; phylum Streptophyta; class Magnoliopsida; order Solanales; family Solanaceae; genus Capsicum; species Capsicum rhomboideum. Next base: position 46,808,910 of record CP124712.1, on the reverse strand, counting down.
TAACAGATCATCAGTCAGCATACATTGCAAATGCAAAAAAAACTGGCAGACAAGACAGAGTTTTGTGGAGAAAAAATGTCAATCAAGGATCATAAGCACCTATTTCTTGATTGGAACCAAACTCTGCAAAGCGGTTTATTGATGCATCCCAAACCAACATTTCACCATCGAGTATGCACCTGATCAAAAAGAGAAGTAAGGAGAAACGCAGTCGCCATGGAAAAGGTAAGTAGCCCTCATTACAAGGCAAGATACAATAGAATTAGATGTCCAAGCTCTGCACAGTTCAGAAAATAACGATGTATACTTTGTTTTCCAGAAAATATAAAGTTGTCAAAGATACTTGATGCCATCAATTAAAGGTAAACCAAAAACTTCACTTCATGTACACCAGTTCTAGGGATGTATCAGCATCAAAAAGCTGAAAAGAAGGCTGCGATCCTCCAAAGAGTAGGTTAACTCTTATCCCCTTCCTTAAACCGAACTTATGCTACATTCTCAATCTGGGTCAATTCCTCAAAATTTCCCATTCCTGCAACCTTGCATCCCATCGCCCACTGACCACTCCCCCCTTAACAATCTCTAAGAAAAAAGGGACAGGGAAATGAGAGACATATCATGATCATAAAGCCCATACCCATGACATCATCACATAAAAATTGAAACTGAATTCGGACAGGGGCAAACAAAGTACCGTACTAGAGTCTTGGGTACAGTGATCGCATGTCACATGTGTATTGATGATTAGGTCTCATCCATTGAAGCCATGTTTTTTGCAAGGTTTTCTATTTTTAGGTATACTTCTGATATACGGGCACGTTTTTTTCCCTTCTTTAATGAAATTTATTAATTATATCAAAAAAGTAATCGACAGGCATCTGGTGGATTTGGTAGCAAATCTAGACATGGAATAACAATTAACAAATCATAGGTGATGTTGACAAATTAGAGGGGGAACAACGAAAATGAAAGCTTAGGGATTAATATGTCTTTTTCTTTTTTTTTTTTTTACAATGGCTACAGAAGTATATGTTTGCTTACTTGTCAGCAAGAATATTCTGTGTAATAACATCTGACATTCCATGAGCATACTCTTGATGATCAAGAAAGTTTCTGCACACAAATTGAGTAAAAATAGCACTTAGAAGTACCGTAAACCTATAAAAATTCGTCATGAGAACCACAGTATTCACATATCACGCTTATTTGGCAAGTACTAGAATTGAATAAAAATTCAGTAGGACCCAAGGGAAAATGCATTTACTCATTCAGAAAAATTGAGCAAATATCTGACCAAAAAAAAAAAGAAGGATCAAATGACTCTAAGGAAATGCAATGAGGAATTAGATAAAGGGTACCTTGAGAAGAAGTTTAGCTCAGAATTATTTCTATGAATCTGGATGCGATCGCCATCAAATTTGCACTCAACAACTACTTCCTTCCCATGAAGCTGCTCAAGTTTGAATCATGTTAGAATCCTATGAATATTCTTTAGAATATTCTATAGAATATGTAAATATAGTAGGTAGCTTGATTTACTCCTATTATAATTAGGTATTAATTAGATATTGGTTGGTATTGATTAGGTATTTATTTGTATTCATCTCCTTTCCTTTTAGGACATGTAAACTTAGCTATTTAAAACCCAATAGCTTGAGAGAATAATCAAGCTGAGTTTTCTCTTATTTCTCTTCCAATTCACTCTATTTTGTTTCCCAAGTCAACCTTATTTTCTCTTCTACCACGTGTCTTTGGGAGCACATGCTTTGTCCATATCCTCACTCCAGGAAACGACAAATTAGCTCCTCGTGCTTTTAAATGTGTTTTTCTCGGTTATTCAAGGGTACAAAAGGGATATCGATGCTTCTCACCTCACCTTCAGCGATACCTTATGTTCGCTGATGTTACTTTCTTTGAAGGTCAACCCTACTTTACATCCTCTCCTATTGAACAATTAGGTATTCCTGAGGTACTACCAGTTCCATCTTTTGGGGATCCTTCCATAGTCTATCCTTCCACATCAACTTCTACAACTCCATCTTCCACTACTGCACCTCCACCGCTATTGACTTATCATCGTCGTCCACGTCTAGATGATTCACGTCCGCCACCAGAATCCTTGCCTGCCGAGGACTTGTCTACACAAAGTCCCATCACCACTCGAAAAGGTAATCGCTCTACTCGTAACCCTTATCCTATCTATACTTGTTTGAGCTATCATCGATTGTCACCGACCCATTCTTTTGTATCATCACTATCATTTGTGTCTATTCCAAAGACTAAAGGAGAAGCTCTTTCTCATCCAGGCTGGCAACAAGCTATGATTGAGGAGATGTCTGCCTAGCACACTAGTGGTACTTGGGATCTTGTTCCTCTACCTCCAGGTAAGTCTACAGTTGGTTGTCGTTGGATATATACAGTGAAGGTTGGCCCCGATGGACAGATTGATTGCCTAAAGGCTCGATTAGTGGCCAAAGGCGATACACAGATTTTTGGTCTTGACTATGGTGATACCTTCTCTCCTGTGGCTAAGATTGCTTCAATTCGTCTCTTTTTATCCATGGCTGTTGCTTGCCATTGGCCTCTCTACCAGTTAGATATTAAAAATGTCTTTCTTCATGGAGATCTCGAAGATGAGGTATATATGGAGCAACCACCTGGCTTTGTTGCTCAGGGGGAGTCTAGTAACACGTTGTGCAGACTACGACAAGCACTCTATGGCCTGAAACAATCTCCTCGAGCATGGTTTGGGAAGTTTAGCATGGTTATTTAGGAGTTTGGCATGGTACGAAGTGAAGCTAATCATTCTGTGTTTTATTATCACTCTGATCCAGGTTTGTACATATATTTGGTGGTGTACGTTGATGACATAGTTATCACAGGTAATGATGATGAGGGAATTACCAAATTGAAACATCACCTTTTCCAACACTTTCAGACTAAGGATCTTGGTCGATTGAAGCATTTCTTGGGCATTGAGGTTGCTCAATCCAAATCAGGAATTGCTATTTCATAGAGGAAGTATGCACTTGATATTCTTGAGGAGACAGGGATGGCAGATTGTAGGTCTATTGATTCTCCAATGGATTCAAATGTTAAGCTCCTACCAGGTCAGGGGAGCCTCTAAGCGATCCTGGAAAATATAGAAGGCTGGTAGGAGAGCTGAATTATCTGACTGTGACTCGACCTGACATTACCTTCCCGGTTAGTGTTGTAAGTCAGTTCTTGAATTCTCCTTGTGATAGTCACTGGAATGCAGTTATTCGTATTCTTTGATATATAAAATCTGCTCCAGGAAAAGGACTACTTTACGAAGATCGAGGACATGAGAAAATTGTTGGATATTCAGATGCAGATTATGCAGGGTCACCCTCTGATAGACGATCCACTTCTGGATAATGTGTTCTAGTTGGGAGAAATTTGGTGTCTTGGAAAAGTAAGAAACAAAATGTGGTTGCTAAATCTAGTGCGGAAGCAGAATATCGAGCTATGGCGGTGGCAACATGTGAACTCATATGGATCAAGCAACTACTGAAGGAGTTGAAATTTGGAGATACTAAAGAAATGGAACTCGTGTGCGATAATGAAGCTGCACTTCACATTGCATCGAATTCGGTGTTTCACGAGAGGACCAAACACATAGAGATTGATTGCCATTTTGTTAGAGAAAAGTTACTCTCAGGAGACATCGTCACAAGGTTTATACGGTCAAGTGATCAGCTTGCAGACATTCACCAAGTCCCTAGCCGGTCCTAGAACGAGTTATTTATGTAACAAGCTTGGTACATATAATTTGTATGCACCAGCTTGAGGGGGAGTGTTAGAATCCTATAAATATTCTTTAGAATATTCCATAGAATATGTAAATATAGTAGGTAGCTTGATTTACTCCTATTATAATTAGGTATTAATTAGATATTGGTTGGTATTGATTAGGTGTTTATTTGTATTTATTTCCTTTCCTTTTAGGACATGTAAACTTAGCTATTCAAACCCCAATAGCTTGAGAGAATAATCAAGCTGAGTTTTCTCTTATTTCTCTTCCAATTCACAAATCAATTTAACATGAGATACAGTTAATCAATTGAAAAAACTAACCTTTTTCCACGCAGCAGATGCATTGCTGACCCTAAGAGCCAGCTGAGGGCGGACAGGTTTTCCAATTTCAATGTCCTGTGGAAGACAACACAGTTGCAATTACACTGCTGGAGATAAATAGGATTATAAAACAAGAGAAACAAGAGAACTTAAATGATATCATTGAAACCCCAGCTCAAAATCAAGGATCATACTAAATCCTATTTTTTTTAAAATAAAGGTTGTTGTAAGTTCTGCACAACAACAACAAAAGCATACCCAGTAAAATCCCACAAGTGAGGTCTGGGGAGGGTAAAGTGTACGCAGACCTTACCACTACCTCGGGGAGATAGGGTAAATTGTAAGTTCTCCATGAGCTGTGGAATAAGTTCCTTCCACAAAAGATTTTGTCAACACTGCTACTTGATATTAAATATCTTTGTGCACTTTACATTCAAACTCTAGTTATGTAAAATTTGCATCCGCAGTCTCAACTTCAATAGAGGATGGTTGCATTAAGTTGATGGTAACAAAAATTAAATATTACTATTATTTTGGGGTTGAAGCATAGTTGGTTTGTTGATGTATGCTAGTCATAGTTTGACAATGATACTAATGTCACAATCATTTGTGTCACTTTATTGACAGCAGTACTATACTTTTTCTCAACTTTGGCACTCTTTTACTGCCTTCTCTACATCTCTTTCCTTCATATGATACTAATTCTCTACTTTGGCACTCCTTTACAGCATTCTCTACTTCAATTTCCTGTTTTGCCTTGTCCTGGGTTATGAACATATCTATATTATATGTGTTAAGAAAATGGGCCTTGCCCTATTTCAACCTCGTTAATTCACAAGGTGAGGATTGTCCAAGAATATGTAAGGAGATAACACCCCATCATTCCTTAATCAATGTGGACATTCTAACATTCCCATGTATAATTTTTTTATAGAACTTCAAAAAGTCCATCTAATTTTGTCATCCACCATTAGCTTATTTACAAGATCAGATATAGTTGACTGTACTAATTAATTAGCTTAATTCTAGGAGACATTGAAAGAATATAATATTTTCCTTTTATTATAATTGATGTCTTTCCTCTATTAGTTATAGGATCATGGCATAAATTCCCCATCCCATGGGATGTCAACGGTGATCCAAAAAAAAACCTATATACTCAAGTAGAAGGAAGCCTTCTCTTCTTTCTTAATTTCTTCGTGGTATCAGGAGACATTGCTGGCTCTTTAGATGAGTTTCCTCCCTCTGCAGTACTAAGCTTGCATAGGTTGAATTTTCTCCTTGTTCCTTAGTTTTTCTTCCCGACGAAATCACTGTCCGAAGCGACTTTACCACGTTCAGTCAGTCCTATACACAAACCGGTACCATTGGGAGGCTCCTCTCTGTCATGCGACCCACCAAGAAAACCCACTGCCGGAAAGTGCCTCATGCGCATCCACACGCCACCAGAACAGACTGACTTCCAACGTCACATGTCATGTGCCTCACACGCCGGCGCATGTGCCCTCTTTCAGGCATTTCTTTTGGCCAGTTTCTTCTTCTGTGAGTCTTGCCGCCTTCATACGAGCCCATCCATCTAGGTTCCTGCATAGCCAGATCAAGAAATAATTTTCCGGCGAGCCTTCAATATGTTCTGGCTATTGTTTCCATCTCCGACAAGCTATTTTTGAATCTTTGAGCATCTGTTGAGGTATCAGTATCTTTTATTCCATTTTAGACACTAGGAACTATTATTAACTCTGGGAAACACAAAAAAAAGTTGATAATAAGTAATAATGTTGTTTTATAAATTATGTTGAGAAACTAAATAAGGATGATACCTACCTCGCTTGGTCAAGATCCTGTTTACTTTTTATTAAATCTGGAAAACTGCATGATTCTATTTCTAGAGAAAACAAAGCACCTGTTCTCATTGTTGTTGCCTATGGTCAATGGGATTCTAACAACTTCCTTGTTATGACATGACTTTTGAATACTACGCACCTTCTAATTTCTAATAGTATTTATTGCTTGACGCTGCTGACAAAATCTGGAATGCAACTAAGTGCACTTACTCACAAGGAAAACGATGCCCACATTTTAAAATTCAGAATTCATGCCGCAAAGCAAGGCGAGTTGACTCACAGATTATTATACTGAGTTATGTTCGAAGATGCACCCAAGGGTGTTGCCTAGTGGTTCAATGAAGTGGGATGAGCACCATGAGGTCTCAGGTTCAATTCCCAACAGAGACAAACACTAGGTGATTTCTTTCCATCTGTTCTAGCCTTGGTGGACAGAGTTACCTGATAGCTGTTGCAGGTGGGAGGTGGCAGGTATCTCGTGGATTTAATTGAGGTGCACGTACGCTGGCCCAAACACCACGGTTATCCAAAAAAAAAAAAACGTAGGTTATGTCTGAAGATAGACTACTATCAAGACCTCTAATCAAAGTGTACCGATAAGGCAGTTCCTTTTCAAAATTTGGTTGGAAAGGGATAAGGCCTATGATTTGCTAGCTGGGTTGAACCAAGAATATGATCAAGTCAAGGTTCATGTTCTCCGTAAAACTTCATTTCCTTCCATTGAAAATGCATACTCCTATGTTTAACAAGAAAAGAGCCAACGAGGGGTCATGCTTTATTCAGCAGCAATAGAGAAGTCTGGGTTAACTACATCTCAGAAGTAACCAAGGGCAACCGCTTCCGATAAAGATCACTTGCAAATATTGTGGAAAGCCAAGGCATACAAAGAGACATGTTGGAAGATACATGGTTGACCTACTAGAGGATGTTGGAGAAAACAAGAAGGTCCACCAAGGGGCCTGGCTAATATTGAAGAAAATGTTGATACATCCAGGGAGGGAGAAACTGTCTTCGCATGAAATTCAACCATCTTCGCGGACTCACAGGAAAGGAGTCAAATCTTCCACCAAACATCCTTTATCTAATTTTGTCTCTTATAATTCCTTGTCTCCCTCCAATAGAGCCTTTGTGTCTTGTCTATATTTTTTCTGATAAAGGTAATGTTGTATTCATCAACATTGAGGATAATGCTGAAGGCCTTGTTTCACAGCAAAAACCAGAAAATAAAACACACACTAGATTACAGGTTTCCTATAAATTCTCTAATTTGTGCATCTTCTTCTAATCCTTCTTCTTTACACCAAAATAAAAGGTTGACATATATAACCATTTGACTTTCTCAATTGGATTAGCGTTGTTTTCAAAGTACCTGTTGTTTCTTTCCTTCCAAATAGACCACCAAATACATGATGGTATTATGCTCCACCACTTCTTTTATGTTTTGCTCCCTCCTCTTCTGATCCAGCAACTAAGAAGGTCTGATGTGTGTTCTAGCATGATCCATTCGGTTTGTGTAGCACCTAAAAAAGGTTCCACAATTTTGTTGTCACTCAGCAATGTAGAAACAGGTGGTTGTTAGTCTCCTCCACCTCATTGCATAGACAACAGCAAGATACAATCTGGAATCCTTTCTTCTTCAATATCTCATGAGTAGAACAAGCTCTTCTGGCCACCAACCAAGAGAAAGATTTTATCTTGGTTGTTACCTTGATCTTCCAGAACTTCTTCCAGGGCCCTATCCTACAACCTTGTAGCTCCTTCACTTCCTTGGTGTATAATCTATTAACCGAGAGCATCCCATCTCTATTGTGCCTCCATTTGATAGAGTCTTCCTCTTCTGATAGCCCTGTGCATCCATTCAAGACTTGAAGTAGCTCAATAACTCTTCCAATCTCCCAATCATTAAGGAATCTTCTGAACACTATGTTCCATCCCTACTGGGACCAAACACTAGCCACTATCTCTTCTGAGTTAGTGCTCAAGGAGAAAAGGTCCGGAAACATTTCCATTAGTGTCACATTCCCAAGCCAGTTCTCCTTCCAAAACAAGGTTTTAGTGCCAGTTCCCACCTTGTAAACAATGTTTCTGCTCAGGTCAGGCCATAAATTCCTGATGGTTCTCCACAATGAGACACCATAAGTGTTGTTCACTAAATTGGAGCACCAATTCCCTTCCATACCATATTTACTTACTATCACCTCCCTCCACAAAGCATGTGTCTCAGTCGTAAACCTCCATAACCACTTTGAAAGAAGACTTTTATTTTGTAATCTCAAATTTTTGATACCAAGGCCACCAGACTGCTTGTGTAACTGTACATTCTGCCATTTAACTAAGTGCAGGCCTTTTCCTTCTTTGTTGCCCAATCACAAAGGTGGTTGTTAGCTTCCGCTGCTCAGACTGGTAATCCTGTTGCCTGTATCTCACAATCCACCACACTTGGCCCTTGGGTCATGGACTCAGGCGCTTCTGACCATATTTCTGGTAACAAATCTTTAATGACTAATATCATTTACTCTAGATCCCTTCACACTGTAACGTTAGCTAATGGTTCTCAGACTAGGGCAATCAGAATTGGTCAAGCCAATCCCTTACTTCCCTTGACTCTGAATAATGTTCTTTTTGTCCCTAGTTGTCCCTTTAGCCTTCTATCAGTCAGTCGTTTGGCTAAGTCCTTAAATTGTTTCGTCTCATTTTTTAGTGACTTCTTTGTTATACAGGACCTCAGTACGGGAAAGATGATTGGCGAAAGGCGTGAGTTTAATGGTCTTTATTACCTCAATTGCCACAGGTCCACTACAGTTTGTTCGGTCTCCGACTCTCTAGATTTGATCCATAGACAATTGGGACATCCTAGTTTATCTAAACTTCATAAGATGGTACCTAGCTTGTCCAGATTTTGTAAGTTAGATTGTGAGTCGTGTCAACTAGGGAAGCACACTCGAGCTACTTTTCCACGTAGTCCTAATAATCGTGCAGAGTCTCTTTTTCATTTAGTTCATTCTGATATTTGGGGTCCTAATAGAGTTAGTTCTACGTTGGGTTTTAAGTATTTTGTTACTTTCACTGATGATTACTCAAGGTGTACTTGGATTTTCTTAATGAAAGATCGTTCTGAATTATTTTCCATATTTCAAACTTTTTGTGCAGAAATACAAAATCAGTTTGGTGTTTCCATTCGCACTTTTCATAGTGATAATGCACGTGAATATTTATCCTTTCAATTTCAACAGTTTATGTCTTCTCATGGCATTCTTCATCGGACATCTTGTCCTGGCATTATACTGCTCAACAAAATGGGTAGCAGAATGAAAAAATAGGCATATTGTTGAAACTGTACGCACCTTCTTATACAAGCAAATGTTCCATTGCGTTTTTGGAGGGATGTAGTGCTCACCTCTTGTTATCTGATTAACCGTATGCCTTCCTTTGCTATTCAAAATCAGGTTCCATACTCAATTTTGTTACCCAAGTCAACCTTGTTTTCTCTTCCACCACGTGTCTTTGGGAGCACATGCTTTGTTCATGTCTCACTCCAGGAAATGACAAATTAGCTCCTCGTGCTTTTAAATGTGTCTTTCTCGGTTATTCAAGGGTACAAAAGGGATATCTATGCTTCTCACCTCACCTCCAGCGATACCTTATGTCCGCTGATGTTACTTTCTATGAAGGTCAACCCTACTTTACATCCTCTCCTATTGAACAATTAGGCATTTCTGAGGTACTACCAGTTCCATCTTTTGGGGATCCTTCCATAGTCTATCCTTCCACATCAACTTCTACAACTCCATCTTCCACTACTGCACCTCCACCGCTATTGACTTATCATCGTCGTCCACGTCTAGATGATTCACGTCCGCCACCAGAATCCTTGCCTGCCGAGGACTTGTCTACACAGAGTCCCATCGCCACTCGAAAAGGTAATCACTCTACTTGTAACCCTCATCCTATCTATACTTGTTTGAGCTATCATCGTTTGTCACCGACCCATTCTGCTTTTGTATCATCACTATCATCTGTCTATTCCTAAGACTAAAGGATAAGCCCTTTTTCATCCAGGCTAGCAACAGGCAATGATTGAAGAGATGTATGCCTTGCACTCTAGTGGTACTTAGGATCTTGTTCCTCTACCTCCAGGTAAGTCTACAGTTGGTTGTCGTTGGATATATACAGTGAAGGTTGGCCCCGATGGACAGATTGATCGCCTAAAGGCTCGATTAATGGTCAAGGGTTATACACAGATTTTTGGTCTTAACTATGGTGATACCTTCTCTCCTGTGGCTAAGATTGCTTCAATTCGTCTCTTTTTATCCATGGCTGTTGTTTGCCATTGGCCTCTCTACCAGTTAGATATTAAAAATGTCTTTCTTCATGGAGATCTCGAAGATGAGGTATATATGGAGCAACCACCTGGCTTTGTTGCTCAGGGGGAGTCTAGTAACATGGCGTGCAGACTACGACGAGCACTCTATGACCTGAAACAATCTCCTCGAGCATGGTTTGGGAAGTTTAGCATGGTTATTCAGGAGTTTGGCATGGTACGAAGTGAAGCTAATCATTCTGTGTTTTATTATCACTCTGATCCAGGTTTGTGCATATGTTTGGTGGTGTAGGTTGATGACATAGTTATCACAGGTAATGATGATGAGGGAATTACCAAATTGAAACATCACCTTTTCCAGCACTTTCAGACAAAGGATCTTGGTCGATTAAAGTACTTCTTGGGCATTGAGGTTGCTCAATCCAAATCAGGAATAGTTATTTCATAGAGGAAGTATGCACTTGATATTCTTGAGGAGACAGGGATGGCAGATTGTAGGCCTATTGATTCTCCAATGGATTCAAATGTTAAGCTCCTACCAGGTCAGGGGAGCCTCTAAGCGATCCTGGAAGATATAGAAGGCTGGTAGGAGAGCTGAATTATCTGACTGTGACTCGACCTGACATTACCTTCCCGGTTAGTGTTGTAAGTCAGTTCTTGAATTCTCCTCGTGATAGTTACGAGAATGTAGTTATTCGTAATCTTCGATATATAAAATCTGCTCCAGGGAAACGACTACTTTACGAAGACCGAGGACATGAGAAACTTGTTGGATATTCAGATGCAGATTATGCAGGGTCACCCTCTGATAGACGATCCACTTCTGGATAATGTGTTCTAGTTGGGAGAAATTTGGTGTCTTGGAAAAGTAAGAAACAAAATGTGGTTGCTAAATCTAGTGCGGAAGCAGAATATCGAGCTATGGCGGTGGCAACATGTGAACTCATATGGATCAAGCAACTACTGAAGGAGTTGAAATTTGGAGATACTAAAGAAATGGAACTCGTGTGCGATAATGAAGCTGCACTTCACATTGCATCGAATTCGGTGTTTCACGTGTGGACCAAACACATAGAGATTGATGGTCATTTTGTTAGAGAAAAGTTACTCTCAAGAGATATCGTCACAAGGTTTATGCGGTCAAGTGATCAGCTTGCAGACATTAACCAAGTCCCTAGCAGGTCCTAGAACGAGTTATTTACGTAACAAGCTTGGTACATATAATTTGTATGCACCAGCTTGAGGGGGAGTGTTAGAATCCTAGGAATATTCTATAGAATATTTAAATATAGTAGGTGACTTGATTTACTCCTATTATAATTAGGAATTAATTAGATATTGATTTGTATTGATTGGGTAGTTATTTGTATTCATTTCCTTTCCTTTTAGGTCATGTAAACTTACCTATTTAAACCCCAATAGCTTGAGAGAATAATCAAGCTGAGTTTTCTCTTATTTCTCTTCCAATTTACACAAAGAAACTTGAGAACTTACCAATACCTCAAATCGTTACACTTACTATGAAGGACCCTCTTATGTTGTACGTGGATTCCTTATCCTTCACTTTATTGTAGCCGCACAAGTTCCTTTACTATGAGAAAATAATCCTTATCTAGATTTCTACAAATTTCCCACCAGTATTGATGTTGAAGATCACTTAGGAGGACAAGAGGGAGTTGCTTGGCTAGTAAGCACCCCTCACTTCCAATCCGAAGGTTGTGAGTTCGAGTTACCAAGGGAGCAAAAGGGGTGGGAGCTCCTAGGGAAGGGTTAAAAAAAAAAAATCACTTAGGAGTTAGCTAACCCTCAAGTGACTACAATTATTATACATCAAGGAATATCACCTATTTTCACTAGATTGCTTATGGTTCTATTTATTGTATGTAAATGCAAAAGATACTTCAGGTTGAGAAATGATTCTTTCTGAATCTTTCCTTTTACTAAATCTATCCACTTGTGATTTAAGCCAAACTATTCTCCTACCTAGCCATACTCTGTTGCAACTGCCCATTTTCGGCTATGGTTGATCAAAGAAACTAAGTAATGGTACCTGTTAACTCATTAGACTACGCAAAGATGCCAGTTAATGCACCCAAAAATGTTTAAATTTGTGATGATAAACATGAATATCACTCTATTGAAGGTTCCCTGAATATGCACATTGCTGGTGAGGGTTCGATTCTCCACCTTGTAATCCCCTCCCCCAAAAACACTCTATTTATTATTGAATAAAAACCCGGCCAAGAAGACCAAATTCAATTTTTTAAAATAAAAAAAGTTTAAACAGTTAGCTACAGCTTAGCCCAAAATGCATGAGTAAAAGGTGAATCATTTATCTATTGCAATTATCAGAATCTTCCTATAGATTCAAAGGGCCCTTTTCATCCAATCAAGAGCCAATTGCCTAGCTTTAGGATTAGATGCGACAAAGCTAGTTTTTTTGTTAGTTAATCTCTTTATGAAGGGGATGACTTGGTGTATAACATGACCGATGTAATTCCCCATATGTACAAGGATGATTCTTCATCCTTTTTTTGTAATGGAGGTTAGTCTATAGTGTCCTCCACTTTTTTCTATGACGGAATAAAGCTCACCAAGCTCTAATAGGTTATCAAAAAAAAATTTTAAAAAAACCTTGATATAGAGTGTAAAAATCTATTCTCCTTTTTTAAATTAAGAAATGTTGTGACCATGTTAATACTACGTATGGTACATGTGATTGCTAGTTTAAAGTAACGGGGGCATAAATTATGGTCAACCTAGCAAGTTTCTTCGCCCATTTGAAAGACGTAACTAATTCCTAAATTGCTTTGTTTATTGTTTTAAGACAAGAATAAACTCAATCAATTAAAGAATGGTATATGCATAGTCTAAACAATTGACGGTGCCCAAGGAGGTAAACAAGCTTCAAGGCCTTGTTAAGGAGTCAAGCCAAGAACTTGAGACTTGCCAGCTCTTGCAATGAAGATGGAGGCTTTGGAAGAAACTTAAGAGCAACCTAGCAAGTAGTACATATTATACAACTAGTAGATGATAAAGGAGGCCAAGTATCAAGGAAGGAAGGTGTTGGAAGTGTGTGTCACGCCTCGAATTCCAACGGGGCGGACTGGCACCCGAAGCCGTTAGGGCCCCGAGAGAACCAACCTATGTCCATGAACATTCATATGCATGTCCCTGAGTGAGCAACATTCTCACGTATAAATACAAGATACTAATGGCGGAAGTCATGGAGAAACAGTCAATAGATATGAAACTTGGCCGTTAGGGCCACCGCGTCAAAATGGACATACATTCCTTCTTTGTCCCACAACATCTACAAAGCCTCTAACAGATACATAACCAACCTAAAGTCGGGACAAGTCCCCGCTTTATACAACATTTACATAGTACCAAAACAAATGTACACATGTGACTCGGAAAGCCCCGAATCAACCTGGAGCTCACCAACAGTTTGCAGATGACCCGTATCCTACTGTGGAGGTTTACTAGCACCTGTGCCTGCAGCAAGTAAGGTAGGTCCCCCAAGGACGTCAGACACATATTTCCTCCGTTTCAATTTGTTTGTCGGATTTTGACTTGGCACAAAGAATGAGAAAATAAAGAAGACTTTTGAATCTTGTGGTCTTAAATTAAAGATATGTAGAATGTACCAAAATGTCTTTTAATCTTGTGGTCTTAAACATGTCAAGTAGAAAGTTAGAATTAAAGAGTTGCCAAAAAAGTTAGAGAATTCTTTTTGAAACGGACAAAAAAGGAAAGTAAGACAAACAAATTGAAACGGAAGTAGTAATTAAACTTAGCATAAATACTCTCTTTCTAACTAGTAGATAATGAAGGAGAACAAGTATCAAGGAAGGAAGGTGTTGGACGTGTGGTTATCTGTCCTAGTTGAGCCTGATTTTACATTAGAAGTATATTGATTTTTCCCATAAGCCCATTCCATTTCGGGCCCTTTTCCTATTTTAGGCCTAATTAGGGACTTCGAAGTAATTTTAATTTAATTTTTCCTGTTATTAAATCATGGGTTGTTGAGCCATTTTATATAATAAGAACCAACAAAACAATAAAATCGACAACTTTAATGTAATAATTAAGCCTAATATAAATTTTCTCTTTCTAAGAATAGTTACGTTTAGACTACCTTGAAGATTGAAGACTTGAGAGATTTTGGATGGAATTTCCAATTCTTGCTTTTCAAAGTGTGAAAGGGTGTTCTTATGTAGAATTCTTCTATTTGAGGGTATTCTTGTTGACTAAATACTCTTAATTAAATATTCTACTTTATGCACTAAAGTTGGGTCTTCTCTAAATCCTCGTTACATGTTTTCTACTTTATTTTTAATCCTATCCTTGCTCCTATCAACAATCTACATCACTAGTTGAAGGAATACGCTTCCAGTGTCAATCACGATAGAAAATTGTTAATTTGTAGGCCTTCAACCAAGTGTCAAGTTGCTGATAATGAAATCTAAATCTTAACATGCACACATGAAAATCAATTAAAAGAGTAGGTTGATCGACCACTGAAGGAAACGAGAGACAAACTTAGGACAGCTGACCATCAACATAAGCACTCTAATTGAGGAAATAAAGCATTTGCTCGTCTTTTGGACAAGAAGTTAATATAGAATATGTGGTCAAGTGCAAGCAATGAACAAATATCTACCAAATTATAGGCAGAGATGTACACTTAGTCACCAAGGTAAGAAAGACGAGATTTTGAAGTTACTATAGAAACAATTGGTGGAAGATCCAATTATCTACCAAAAGTACCAAGTCAGGATAAGAATTATGTCATAAGCTTCAATATGAGAACTTAAAGCAAACCTGGCGTTTATGCCGTTGACTTCTGTCCCTCAACTTTTCACAAACTAGTTTTAAATCGCATGTGACATTGAATAAGGCCTCTGCATCTGGGTGGAATTCGTGGAAGATGCTCTTTTCACTAATTCCCAACTTAAGATCTAAATGATGAAGACAAAAGTCAGTGGACATCATTGGGCATGGAGGGAGATCCTAGAGTTCATAGGTAAAACAATAATCAAACCTTTGAGAATTATCATTATAATCCATTTCATTTCTTGAGCATTTGTTTTCCTGATTAGATCAGACAGAATTGAAGTCTTCTCTGTTCTGATAAAACAATAAAATATATCTTTGTGAAGCGTAAGTATAACAGGCTAAGTAAATTGTAAATACTGGAGCAAAGTAAATTGTAAATACTGGAGCAACAAAGTATCTGATCAAGTTCTTTCTAAAATAATGGTCTATCAAAGAAGAAACCGAAATCTACAACTTACGTATGCATTCCACAAGCCTCCTCTAACAGGTCTAGGCTTTAAGTTAACAAGCAACGGATGCCAGATCTAAGGTTTAACAATACAACCAGTCTACGTATGTATATGCTGTAGCACAATGTCTGAAACTATGGCAACTGAAATGCTGCCTCTAGGTATCAGAAGAATTCATTAAAACAAAGAAGTTCAGATTCGAATTTAACAAACCAGCTGGGTAACCAAAGAGCAGAAAGATGGTCATGGCATTTCTTGCCATCTCTGTACTATGTAACCAACATTAACTTAGATGATGTATCCAGATGGTTACTAAACTTCAAAGAAACAAAAATTTCTAAGATATATACAATAATAAGTATGATAAAGCTGAAATTTTATACGAGCAACATCTATTGATCCTCTCCTTTGTTTTTCCCTTCCCCGACAAAAACAAATTGACATAAGAATGCATATTTTACATTAGTAGACTTTCAAATTGGGTCACGAAAGACAAGAACATTATGTAGACATCCCAGCTAAGTTCTAATAACACCTCAGCGATCTCCTGAAAACTCCAAACAATGATGGTCAAATTCGAGAAGCAATTCATTACTTTTTTCTTTTTTATAAAGTACACACTTCGGTTAAATCTTGGAAGCAAATCCAATAAATTTGAAGAATTTCGACCAAAGCATAACTTGAATTGGACAAACTACCAATCACTTGAGGCCAGGCATACTAAATTATTAGCTACAACCATACATTACTCAGGGAATAAAAAATCTTATGCAAAGACAACTTAATACTAACATGAAAATGGTATAACTACCATAATTACAAGGATAAAGACATAGGTCTGTTTTGTAAGAAGGAAAAAATATTCACGAAAAATATTTTCTTGGAAAATCGGTAGTTTTCTTACTTATTCTCTAGTGTTTGGTAACAACAACAACAACATACCCTATGTTCGATAAATAAGCAGAAATATTATTTTTTTTTGAACTGGGTAACTTAAATAAGCAGAAAATATTATCGCAAGAACAGGGTGGTGTGGAGTGGGTTAGGAGTGGGTAGTGTGAGTGAGAGTGAGGGTGGTGTTGGGGGATGGAGAGGTGAGGGTGGGGAGGATACATCAGTATGGGATGCCACTTATGGAACTTGTTTTCTCTACTTCTAGGAAAGTTATTTTTCTGATTTTTAAGGAACTTGTTGTCCTAAAAAAATGTTCTCCAAAACCATTTGACCAATCAAACATGAAAAAATTAGAAACCATTTTCCTATGTACCAAACACACTCAATACGAAAATCAGTAATCTATAAAAATGGAAATTAGATAAGACATACACAAATATGGAACCTTCATCACCTGTTTTCACTTGAGGCCAAGTGATCAAGGAAGTTATTTAGTTCCTTAATTGTTAGCCCAGCAGAAGTCATTCCCTGTCTGCACTGGAGGACCTATTCACAAGCAATATTCCAACATATGTTATATATCCATATGTCTATTACAACACTCGCATTAGCAACATAACGATCTCACAGGAGAAACACAATAAAGTTGTAATTTGGCTTGTCATATTAAAGGAAATAATGGTGTAGTTATTAAGGTGCTGATGTGTTGGGCAAATTCAGCTCCAAAAATAAGAAATTTGGGAATAATGGAGCTAACATCAAACCGCAGTTCATTGAGTTTCCAGCAAAGATTTTACAGACAAGATCAATCTCGAACAAGGGAATGTTATGAACTACGAGCATAAATAAATGCAGAGAAATAAAAATGGGGAAAATCTGTTATAGTTGGATGAATCTAAAGTCAAAAGTATTTTGAAATGTGAAAAGGGCATTAAAGAGACAGCTCCTTGGAGCTTAAAACGAAAAGCGAGAAGAAATGTGCATTTCTTTCAGAATATGAAGTATCAACGTATATGAATTTAGTATTATAATAATCAAATTATAATTAAACAACTAATTGCAACTCCCATTATTCAATAATGTTGATATTACTCCAGCTCTTCAAATTTGAGATTTAAAGAATACATTTTTCATCTCGTTCACTTTGCAGGTTATTGGTTGAATAGCACATTAACTAAAACGCAATGTTCACATATGAAGTGATAACCCTCGCTTCGCATTGTTTCATTTCTTTAAGCAACGAAGTGATGGCTTTTTAATAACACCTGCCACTTGTGTGAGGACAAAGACAATTTACATGTGCACTCAATAGAAGGAACACCTTAGATCATTTTTTTGGAGATAAAACTGTCACTCTCTTAGATTTTTGTGATACATGAAGTATTTTAATTTATCATCATCATCATCATCATCATACCCAGTGTATTCCCACCAGGTAGGGTCTGGGGGGGTAAAGTGTATGCAGTCCATACCACTACCTCAGGTGAAGTATAGAGGTTGTTTCCGATAGACCCCCGGCTCAGAACCGATAATAATAACAAACAAAAATCATTAAAAATAAATCAGAAATCAGAAATCATAAAAATCATAAAACAATCATAAGAATCATACAAATCCTAAGAGTCGTAAAAATCATAAACAAAAATCATAAAAAACAACAACAAAACGGGTAACACAATGCTAGCAACTCGACGAAGCAAGGCACTCACAGATCAACACTATAGGCTAGTTAATCAGGATCACAAATAACACCAAAGCAACGCGAACGAGACTCTGCCTAAGAAACAACAGTCAAAGATACAAGCAAACACTCTTCCCTGCTAAAAACGGACACCTTCCTACCCACTACCCCTCTACCCTAATCCGCGTCCTCCACATCTTCCTATCCAGGGTCATGTCCTTTGTAAGCTGTAATTGTTCCATGTCATGCCTAATCACTTCCGTCCAATATTTCTTCGGCCTATCTCTACCCCGCCTAAAACCATCCCCAGCCAGCCTCTCACACCTTCGTACCGGGGCGTCCGTGCACCTCCTCTTCACATGTCCGAACCATCGCAACCTCACTTCCCACATCTTATCTACCACCGACGTCACTCCCAACTTCTCTTGAATAATCTCATTTCTAACTCTATCACTCCTGATAAGTCCACACATCCCTCGCAACATCCTCATCTCCGCTACCTTCAACTTTTGGGTGTGGGAGTTTTTAACTGGCCAACACTCGGCTCCATATAACATGGTCGGGCGGACGGTCACTCTGTAAAACTTACCTTTAAGCTTCAGGGGCACCTTCTTATCGCACAAAACTCTCGAAGCAAGCCTCCATTTCCTCCACCCTGCACCAATACGCTGCGTGACATCCTCATCAATCTCGCCGTTCCCCTGAATCATAGACCCCAGATACTTGAAACTCTCCCTCTTCTGAATGGCCTGGGAGTCCAGCTTCACTACCGCATCAGTTTCATGCCTCGAATCGCTAAAACTTACACTCCAGATACTCCGTCTTAGTCCTGCTCAACCTAAACCCTTTAGACTCAAGGGTCTGTCTCCAAACCTCCAACTTATCATTCACTCCTCCCCGGGTCTCGTCAATCAGTACCACATCATCAGCAAACAGCATACACCAAGGCACCTCCCCTTGAATACGCCGCATCAAAGTGTACGCCACGGGCACACCTTTAGCCTCCAAACACCTCCACAGAATCTCCCTGGGGACTTTGTCATATGCCTTCTCAAGATCAATGAACACCATATGCAAATCTTTCTTCCTCTCCCTAAACTGCTCCACTAATCTCCTTACCAGGTGAATGACCTCAGTAGTCGAGCGACCTGGCATGAAACCGAACTGATTCTATGAGATAGTCACTACCCTCCTCAGTCTTCATTCTACCACTCTCTCCCAAACCTTCATAGTATGGCTCAACAACTTGATACCCCTATAGTTGTTGCAACTCCGAATGTCCCCCTTGTTCTTATATAAAGGAATCATCGTGCTCCATCTCCAAGATTCGGGCATCTTCGCTTCCCCAAAAATGATGTTAAACAACCTTGTCAGCCACTCTATACCTGGCCCGCCAGTGTACTTCCAGAAATCCACCGGAATCTCGTCGGGCCCAGTCGCCCTACCCCTACGCATCCTACGAATAGCACCCTTGACCTCTTCCACCTTGATACGCCTACAGTAACCGTAATCGCGACGCCTCTCTGAGTGTTCCAAGTCCCCCAACACGAGACTTTTGTCCCCCTCTTCATTCAAAAGTCTATGAAAATAGGACTGTCACCTTCTCCTAATGAGGGCATCCTCCATTAACACTTCGCCATCCTCCCCCTTGATGTATCTCACTTGGTCAATATCGCGGGCCCTCCGCTCCCTAGCCTTGGCCAACCTATACAACTTCTTATCCCCTCCTTTCTCCTCTAAGGCAGCATATAAAATCTCAAAAGCTGCTATCTTAGCCGCCGTAACCGCTAACTTAGCCTCTTTTCTGGCTACCTTATACTCCTCCCTACTCGTCCGCCTCTCTTCGTCATCCTTGCTCTCAACCAACTTAGTATAGGCCACCTTCTTAGTCTCCACCTTCCTTTTCACTTCTGCGTTCCACCACCAGTCCCCCCGGTGTTTGCCAGATCGGCCTCTCGAAACACCCAACACCTCTCTAGCGCTCTCCCTGATACAACTGGTAGTCGTCTCCCACATACTATCCACATCTCCTCTACTCTCCCAAGCTCCCATATTCGTTAGCTTCTCCCCTATTTTCAAAGCACTTGTCAAAGTCAAGCTACCCCACTTAATCCTGGGCCGATCATCCACGCCCCTCTTTTTTCTGCCTTTCTTGATTTCCAAATCCATCACCAACAGCTTATGTTGGGCCGAAAGGTTCTCACTAGGTATGACTTTACAGTCTTTACATACCGCTCTATCCCCCTTCCTAAGGAGCAAAAAGTCTATCTGAGTCTTGGCCACCGAACTACGAAAGGTAATAAGGTGCTCTTCCTTCTTTGGGAAGCTCGAATTCACCACCCACAACCCAAAGGCCCTAGCAAAATCCAAAAGTGTGGTTCCTCCTTCATTCCTTACCCCGAAACCAAAACCTCCATGCACCTCATCATAACCTCTTGATAAAGACCCAATATGCCCATTAAAGTCCCCTCCTACTAACAGCTTCTCAGTGCTCGGAATGCCTCTCACCACCTCTTCCAACACCTCCCAAAAACTCTTCTTCTCCTCATCATCCAAGCCCGCTTGCGGCGCGTAGGCACTAATAACGTTCCACGTAAACCCTCCAATGACCAACTTAATCGACATCAACCTATCATTGACCCGCTTAACCTCCACCACCTTCCCCCTAAGCTCATCATCTACTAAGATACCTACCCCATTTCTATGCCTCACGCTACTAGAGTACCACAACTTATACCCGTCCACGTCCCTCGCCTTAGAACCTACCCATTTAGTCTCCTGGACACACGCTATACTAATCCTCCTTTTTCTAAGAATTTTCACGAGCTCTACGGACTTCCCTTGAAGAGTCCTTATGTTCCAAGATCCAACTCTCAACTAAGAGGTTCCCTTATCCCACTTACCCCTAGTACCTCCTGCCCCCGAACTCGACCCTAGGCTAGACCCTGAACCCGCCCTCACCGTAGACCCAGGCCCTAAACCCGACCCCAACCCGGACCCCCACCTATGACATGACCCTAGTCTACCATCGACCACCACAGCCACTATTCAATCCGAAAAAAAGGAGGGCAAGTAGGCTAAAGACGCCACGTGAAAAAATAAATAGAAGGTACAAAATAAAAATAAAAAACACGATTCAACAGCGTATGCCAAACAGCCAACGGCACTAAACCAAATTACTAAAATTACTAAAACGCAAGTTTATTCAACAACAGTCAGTAACAAGGACTAACCTACCCGAGAAAACAGGAAGTCCACAAGACAAAGAAACTAAGAGAGGTATGCAAGAGATATGGAAGAAATAAGAATATGCAACGAGTGCACTTGGCCCGGCGAGAGTGTGGAGTGAACCTCAATCCGCTGCCGATTCCGCCCCTAAAATTGGTCGCCGGAGAAATGTACGGCCCGAGCTGCCTTCGATGATGTGTGTGGCTTGTTGTACCTGAAATGGGTTACAAAGAAAAAGAAGAAAAGAGAGAGGAGAGAGGCAGGAAAAGGAAAAGATCTGCACGCCGAAGATGTCGCTGGAAAAGACGCCGGCAACTGCTTTTCCGGTCAGATCCGAGCCCTACCGTTCAGATCCGCAAGGATAAGACCAGAAAAACCCCTTTCGGCATTAGATCGGAGCAAATCGGAGCAAAAATCGGAGGAGGAGCTCGCCGGTCAACACTATTTCACCGGAAAAACTGATCGGAAGAGGATTGACGATCTGTATTTTCATCGGATGTATTAGGAAAATAATTTAACTATAGATTTCTTTGCTCATGGACTGGGAAAGAGAAAAAAAGTTTGGAACTAAAGGTACTTGTACTAGATTAGATACATGCTAAAAGAAGTCCTATAAATACCTAGGCACTTTGGCTATTAAGCAAGTTGAGTGATTTGAGAGCACTCCATCAAACCACCCCCCAAGACCTCAAATGTTCAGCATTTGGTATAAAGCCAATTGTCTTAAAGAACCTGTGAAAATTGAGAAACTAAGGCAAAGAGATCTTGTTAAAAGATTTTAAAAGAACTAAAATCATGTCTTCATCAAATTCCTCTTAGCAACTTGTCCTTGTATGTAGAGAAAACTAACCATGGGTAATGAAAATGAAAGTTTTTTTCAATAAATAAAGGTAATAGTGAAGATAAAAGCTTTTCGTGGAAGATTTATGGGATTCACTTTCCGAAATTCCAAGTGACATGATTCCTCCTTCAGAAGCGGAAGACCTTCTTTAAGAGAGAAAGTTCCTTGCCGAGAGCAATCCACGGCTCTCTCAACCCAAGACAAGAGGTCAAGAGGCATCCAACAAAGTCGATGATCCCAAGTATTGCAAATATCACCGCATCGTCAGTCACCCTACCGAGACAAGAGGAAGTCACTTGATTTGTCCAAGGATCCGACAGTTGCTCACCTCCAAATTTTCAAAGCTAAGAAGAAGAAAAAAGCTAAAGCTCTAACACATCTACATATTTTAGTATCAGAAGCAATTTTTGTGAAGACTGTGTAGGCGTTTGGCCATGAAAACCAAAAAATTTTGGAGTTGGAGTTGGAGTTGTGTTTGGCCATACCTTTTTGGAAAGACTTTTTTAGACATTTGGAAAGACAAAAAGTGAAATAGTAAGATGGAAAAAATCGAAAACAAGTTGAGGGTTGTTTTCACTTTTTCCAAATACAACTTCAAATTGTATTTGGAATTTTTATGACCAAACAGCACTTTTTGGATAAAGTAAAATAATTTTTCGGGAAAAAGTGAATATTTCTCATGGCCAAACTGGGCCTATGCCTTGTTCTTCTCTTAATGAAATATGGAAAAAATGGCAGACAGAATATCAAAGGTCAGAAAGGACCAGAAATATCAGTTTATCACTTCGAAGAGACAACTTGGACACTTAAGAATGGAGGAGATGGAGAGATGCAGTACCCAAACAAGTTGATGAAACTTGTGAGTCGAATCTAAATATTAGGTGAGGATCTTTCGAAAGAAAGGATTGTTGAGAAAGTCCTCGAAAGTTTGCCTAAAAAATTTTGCATCAAAAATCTCTTCCCTGAGGATTCTATAGATATTGCAAAGATGACTTTTGAAGAATTTATTAGTGCACTTAGGCACAAGAACAAAGAAGAATATGAGGCATCATGGAATTGCTCTTGAGCTAGCTTTATAAGTCAAGACTATGGTCAACCCAAGCTCTTCAAAGAAGGTAAAAGTTTAGTGGAAAAGGCAAAAGCTACAAGAAGAAAAATGTAGCTCAACCCTCTCACAACCATTGCAAAAAGAGAAAGATCTCGCCACTTTTGAAATGTAGCTATTGCAACCAAAAAAAAAAGCAGGAGGTAAACCTTGTTGTTGCAAAAGTTTTGTTTACATAAGCAAAAGCAGCTTGCACTGCAAGTTCACCACCCAACTCTAGAATCTGTTCCTGAATCTTACAAAAACTGTTTGGATAATGCCTGAACACACAGCTGACTTGAAGTGTTGCTGGATCAATAGAGGTGGTAGCAAGAACCAGAAAAAGTGGTGGAGGATAATACCGTCTTTTATATGGTGGACAATCTGGAAGGAGAGGAACGGGAGATGCTTTGAAGATAGAACCAGATCCATCCATGATGTGAAATGGAGCTGCATAGTTACTCTATTTTTTTGGTGCAAGGAAAATTGTATAGAGGAAGTAGAGAATTTGGTAGATTTCCTAGGAGAATTCTAAGCTTTTTGAGGTCGCCAGCATCCCGTAAATGCTGAAGAATACAACAATACTATTAATAAAAAATAAAAAAATAAAAAAAGCAAGGCAGCAACAAGAGAAACAAGAACAACAGTTAAACCTTGTTGTTGATAATGAAGAAGAAGAAGAGGAGCAGGAGGAGACAACATTGTTATTGGCACTCCAGGAGACAGAAGTTGAACTTCAAATTTGAAATACCGAAGAATGTTTTGTCAATTCCAACCACAAGGTTTAAGGAATGTTGGAGAATGAACTTTGTATTGGAAGAAGAAAAGGCCTTCTTAGATTCTTGTGATACATGAATGATCTTAATTCATGTATTAGGAAATTAATTTAAGGATACATGTATTGCTTTATCCATGAACTACAGAACAGCAAAAAGTTTACACTTAAATTACGGTATATGTACTAGACAAAGTGGGACAAGTTCTATACACACGTAGCTCTATAGCCATTTTATGTAAGCAAGTTGAGTATAAGAAAAAGAATCATTTCCTCCCCTTGTCTTCAACACAATTTGACTGATTTTTGAAAGTGGTCCTCCTTCACGAATTTCCAACACACTTCGACTCGAGTACTCAAAGAATAACACCTTCTTATGCATTACTATAAAATTAGTGCAAGCCAACATCTAAAATCTAAAAGAATCAATAGGTAAATTTACCTCTCTTTTTTTGCATTTGATCTCTCTATTGTCTATTCCTCCCCAATTCTCTTATTTCAACCTCTTCGTTCTTATTTCTTTTTTATAGTGTAGTTCAACTGTGGGAATCGTCAATTAGCAACAACAACAACATACCCAGTGTAATCCCACAACGTGGGGTCTGGGGGAATCGTCAATTAGCAGAGCTTTTTAAATAAATTCCCTCTAATTGTCCTATTTTATTGTATATTTCAATTTGATTGGGCTGATTGTGTAGTTGACAAATTAATTAAAGAAAATACATCTCATTTTCGTTCTCCATTTCTCTTCATTAAAATTGAGCTCTGGCATGCAAGAATAGGAACTAATGTACAAAGAAAAGAAGGACCAAAAAGTTTTCAATGTAAGAAAAGGATAAATAACATAACAGACAGGGCAAGGGACGAATATTAAAGTGTACAGGACACGGCAAGACTGTGGAAGTGGCTAAACTTAATTGAGTTGTAAAGACAAAAGTTGTAACTAAGTGGTGAAACTCTTTTGCAATGATGTTGTTTCTACTAGTCATGATCGTCAGAGAATTCCAATAGTGAAGAAGAATTTACCTCAGCGGCAACAAGAGAGAAGTTGCCGGCATTTGAGCCAGTTTTGGGGCCGCCTTTCCGCCAGTTGAGGAGACTGCGGGCATCATCGGAATCGCGGGACATGGCAAGTGCGTCAATGAGGCAAGTAGCAAGCACGTGCTCTTTGAGGCCATAAGAGCCACGCTCACGGTCGAGGACAGGGAGAATGAGGCGCATGGCAGCGAAATTGTCCTGAGGCTTCCTGCAGAAGGCGTCTAGAAACTTCCGAAACTTGGACCGCTTCTGCATTGATGATTTGCTCTTCTGTATCCACTGGAAAAGGCTCACCATTACGCTAAATTTTATGTCTTCTCCACCAACACCACCGTCTACGGCGGAAGTCGACATCTTTTTCTTTGTTGGTGGGTTTTGGGTGCCAATTTCGAACCGTTTGAATTGAAGCGTACTAGAGAAATTTGCTGGGAATCAATTTCTTTTTTTCTTTTGTCTTAAGAGAAATCAATTTATTTATACTCTACATCAGTGGGTCCTTGACTAATTCATAACTTGAGTCAACAGCCCTCCAAGTCTTGGAAATGTTCGAGAAGTTGGTTTGAATTTGCTTTAATTGAGTGTGATTACAACATTTGGCACTTAACAAGTAATTATTTAATTAGAAGATAATTGAATGTAATTATAAAAGGGTAATTATACTTTCATTCTCAAGAAAAAGTTTTAAATTATTAATTTCTTCATCTAATAATATTTATCCACTATTCCTAATATATAGAAGAGCCTTGGAAGCAGCTGACAGTCGTCACGTCAACTTGCCGACCAAGGGCTCTTCCTGGCAATTAATAAATTTTATCCTTTATGCTATTGTACTTAGCTGTTCTATGTTTGTACATATAATTTTAAGTACTTAATATGGGGATTGGGTCCGCTTGCTAATGTGGTAGGTTGAAGTGGCTATTTACACGCTCAAGTTGTCAACATTTCAGAAACTTTGTATTATACTCATTCATTATTTTTACTTCTCATACTTTAACTTACACATTTAATAAGAAAAATAATTAATGACATAATTATTTTATCATAGTACTTCTATTAAATAATATTTCCTACAATATCTTAAATTTAATTTAGAGAAAAAATAATTAATGCTAAGGATAAAATAGAAAAATAAAAGTTGTATTTTTTTAATATGTCAAAAATGACAAATAAAAATAAAAATTTAATTAGAAAATTAATAACAAGTAAAAGCGACGGAGGAAGTAACAATTTTATTTTGATTTATTTCTTTCCTCTATCTGTTTTCACCAAAAATATTACTGTATGACGCTGGTAATTGTGTAAATATAATATACTACCTATTTTGAGCATTTTATAAATGATCCAAAGCTATGATTCTTTGTAATCTCTTAAGCCACGCGCCTATATGACTCTTTTTATTCTAATGGAAAAGGGATAAATATACCTCCGAACTATTATAAGCGATACGTATATATCCTCCGTCATACTTTGGGTATACATATGCCCCTACCGTTAATAAAATGGTACGTATATACCCCTCACACTAATGGTAGGAGCATATGTGTACCCAAAGTATGACGGAGGGTATACACGTACCGTTTATAATAGTTCAGGGGTATATTTGTCCCTTTTTCGTTTTAATTTTTTTATCCCAAATAATTAACCTAAACCCACTACTCGACCCAATAAACCCATCGAACCCGATTTCAAACCAACTTGACCCGACCTCTATTTTTTGTTCCAAACTCGATACTCTCTCTATTTTTCTCTTAAACGTGAACCCCAATCAAATTGCAGTGATTGGTCATTGCTGCTAGTTGGTGTTTACGGGTTGGAGAGAGTGGAGATTAGGAAGGATGTGGCCGGAGCTAGGGGTGCGGCGATGGTTCGTCGGTGAGGTGTTTTCGGTTTGAGGGAGACGGTGGCTATGTGGTGTTAACCGGTGGTGAGTAGTGTTTTCCAGATGAAATTTCGCTGGAGATTGAAACGTGAGGGATTCAATTTATTTGGTGTTGTTTTTGTTTTTGGACGTTCTAGGTTAATTTTTTATTTTTTTATTTTGAAATTGGTAGTAGTGGGTGTTATTGTATTGTGTGTGTATATCGTTATAGGGGTGGGAAAATGTGTCTGTTAGATAGGCGTCTCTTGGATTTTAATTGGGACCTAGTTGGGTAGTGGGTTTATTGGGTCGGGTAGTGGGTTTGGGTTAATTATTTGGGATAAAAAAAATTAAAATTGAAAAGGGATAAATATACCCCCGAACTATAATAAATGGTATGTATATACCCTCCGTCATTCTATGGGTACACATATGCCCCTACCGTTAGTGTGAGGGGCATATACGTACCATTTCATTAACGGTAGGGGCATATGTATACCCAAAGTATGACGGAGGGTATATACGTACCATTTATCATAGTTTGGGGCTATATTTGTCCATTTTTCGTTATTCTAATAATACATACAAATTGATTAATTATTCTACGTAATTATATTAGTGTCACATAAATTGAGACAAAAAAAGTAACATATGTTATTTAAAAATTACATAAAAGTATTATAAATTATAATAATTAACAATTTCAAAATTTAAAATTATATAAGAAATTTGGTTGACTCACCAAATTTTATTCATCACATAATTGAGATAGAGATAGTAACATATATTATATGAAAATAACGTAAAAAGTAAAAGTATTATAAATTACAATAAGTAACATCTTCAAATTTTTAAAATCATATGAGAAATTCAGTTGACTCTCCAAATTCCATATATGTCACATAATTGGAAACTGAGTAAGATTCCAGGAAAAGTTTTTCCTAAGATGAGAGTTGCGAAAATCTTAGGCCAGGGTGAGTTCAGACAGAAACTGAGCATTGTGTGGTGTAGAGATCGGTTGTGTTTAGTAATGGTTTGTTTGATGGTTTTATGGGTGTGACGTGTAGCTAAGAGATTTACTAATCCATAAGAACTTTTGGAATGTTATTCGGGTTTGTAGAACTCCGGTTATGACTTTTGTCACAGCGAGTTATATATGTATTGTTAGAAAACTAAGGTTGTGTTATGTAATGGGGGAGTTTTGAAACATCCCCCAACATTCTACCAGTCACCACCGCAGCCGGGACCCTGCTCGTCGTAGCGGGTTTGCTGTAGTGAAGAGCCAACCGTTGTAGTAGTCAATGAGTGAATCGTTGGGACCGTTGTGGAAGTCAACAAGTGAATACTTGGGACCTCTGTAGCATGTCCTTACCCGCTTAGCAGGCACCAACAGTTAAAAATGCTGGAACTCTAATTTTTGGTCTTATTTCGTTCAAAACCTCTATATTTTCGACTAAGGGCTTGAGAGAGGCAATTTTCTTCCTACTTGAGAAATTTCTACTATTGAGGTAAAGTTATTACACCACTCTAACATAGAATTACTCTTTTAATCTGTAGCATCTGTAGAATAAGTGTTCTTGGTAAATTTTGGGGTTTAGTTCCAAAGTTGATAGAAATTGGGGAGAATTATCATGGGTAACCTTAAAAGAGATTGATAATGATTCTAGGATGTTAGTTTATACTTCTTAGTGTAGAATTGCTTTCCTCTAACGTGTATTATGGGGAATTGGGATGGATTTATGGGTGAAAAATCCCGAATTAATGTTTTAGGTTATGAACTAGGGTAAAATCAATGGGTTTAAGTTCTTAATTCCTAAAAATGGTGCGTAAGTTTTTAATTACTCCTTTTTGTTATTTTTAGGCTGAGAACAATCCGAAACTGCAAGAAAGTGCAAAGCTTTAGAGGATTAGTACATTTTGGGCTTTCATTTAAGGTAGTTTATAGTTTGAATTGTGGTTATAGACTTGATTTTAATTATATGTCTATTTATAAGTTAAGCGTTTGTGAATTGGCCTTCGGACATACTTGTGATTCTGTGAGTTGGTGGATATTGATTGTGTACATGAAATGATGAACCTGAATTTGACTAAGTGTCTAGAAAAGTGTGTACTTGCATTTATAGTGCACTGCATTATATCATGGTTGACATTTGATTGACATTCATATATTATGAAATTAGGAGGGTCGGATACTGCACCGGTACATGTTACTTATTTTTGGAGGATTGGGTACCACGCCGGTACATCACATGGACTAAACTTGTCCCCTGCAGGTTATGACTATTGGACAGATAAGTCCCTTTAGTGTGTATGTACAAATTGAGATGAGGTGATGATGGTTTGATGCATTGCTACATGTACATAGTCATTTGATTGCTCATTTGCATTTCATAATATGTTGCGCTGAAATCGAGGTGGCATAAGTCTACTCTTGTAAGATGGATTGGTGATAATTGGTTGATGTACTTAACTTGTGATATTTAGAGGAGTCATAGAACCTCCCTTATTGTTGAACTTATGTGTAAGCAGTTCGGTCTTGTTGAGGTTATTGTTTGACTAAGTGATTATCTGTGGATTCGAATTTGTTGATTGAAATTACTTGTTATGTGTTGAATGCTAATTTATTCATATTTGATTTATGTTTAAGTGTGGGTCTGAGTGAGTCGGCCGATGATGCCTACCAGTACATAGTGTTTATACTGATACTACTCGTACTCTTCTTTTGTTGAGTGCAGACAGTGTTCAAGCCATTGAGACGAGAACTCAAATATAACATTTGACTAGCAGCTTTCCTATCCAAGGGCGAGCATCTACCTTCAGGCAGCCATTGGATGATCTTACTTGATCATGTCTACTCTTTCGAACAGTGATACACTTGTTTTAATTTATTTTTGGATATTTATCTTAGACTTCAGTTCTGGTTAGAATGTTCTTGTATGATGACTTTCGAATCATTTGAAATTGTAATAGTTAGGATGAATTAATTCCGCATTTTATTTAGTAGTTCTCGAGATATTTATGATTATCATGGTTTTAGTGAATATTACTATCTTAAAAATGATTAGGTGTTGGGTAATTGTCCAAATTAGTTGGTTCTCCCACCGAAGGGTTAGTGTGGATGTCACACGATCAATGACAATTACATTGTGACAAATAAATAGGTCATGGTAATTACTATATTGTGTAATTACTAGGTTGTGCAATTACTACCTAATAATTACACCAATTTCAATTACCAGGTGAATTTCCAAATAGACCTTAAAGAAAATAAGACATTAACTTTAGCAAAATTAGAAATACCCAATTGACAAATCGTCCAAATTTTGGCAAGAAACTTAAATTACTGAGAAAATCTTCCGTCTAAAATTGAAAATACCAGAAGATACAGTCTTTGAATTAAAAAAATTAAGTTAAAACGGGCACTATTGCACTATATTTTTATCGAAGTTAGATAAATCATAATTTATGGACTCTAAAAGTATTTAATTATATACGGAGCGTCACCTAATATTTTTAAGAGAAATAAAAAAAAAATATTGTCATATATGACTCACAATTAGTCTGCGTAAGCCAGCCAATTTAGATGTCATGTAAGATTTCAAGTTATTCTGAAGGGAAGGTGTCAGTACCCTTCGGAATACATAAAATGTGATTCTCTGTTGTATTTAATTTATTAAAGGGGGAGGAGGTAAACTCATTTTTGCAAGTATAAATATGTACAGTTAGATAAAAATATGTATAAAATAATAGCGTAAAATATATGGATAAAAATATATAACAACGTATATAAGAGTATACAAAGATTATATATGAAGAGAATGTAAACTTAACATGTATGAAAGAGTATTAATTTATTCAGAAAGAATGTATAAAGGATCTTAAAAGGAATATATACTGTTAGTATGAAAAATATATATCTGTTAGTGTAAAGGGTGTATCAGTTAATGTGAAAGAATGTATATATATATATATATACATATATATGATTTTTGAATCGGTGGGCTCGATCTGTAATCAAACTCGAATAAGAAAAAGTTTGGACATGTAATGGTTGCATATCCAGTAGATAATCTGATAGCTATATGAAACGACTTATTCCATCGTTATTAAAGGCACCTCGTTTATGGGCACGGGGTACGGGAGTTTTTTAAAATACGGTCTCAAACTAGTATGGGATAACATAGCTAAAAAATTTGAAATTTGAAATTTTGGATCGGGCTAACATCATCCTGCTATAGCGGCGCTGTGGTAGCGGCCAACTGGCCGCTATAGTGGGATACCGAAGGTAGAAACCAGACCCCGATATATTTTGATTTTTTTCTCTTCTTCAGTTGCAAAGGAACGAAAGAGGTTTCTAAAAACCCTCTTAGGATTGCCTCATGGCCATAGAGCAATGGAGAGGAGAAAATACGTTCGGATAGGGTAATACTCAAGTTTTTCTCATGGACTTCAAGTCGGGAATCACTAGCACAAAGTCAAAAACTCGTATTCATGCCTCCGTAGCAGCTGCTTGGGGTGTATTATGGCACAGACCATAGGTGCGGATGTATACCTTAGATATTGCAAGCCCTAACCAATTCCTAACCGAGGACAGATTATAGGTGATGATTTAATGTAGTTGAATTCCAACTTGATCTATGTGTGCATGTTAACTGCTCTTCGTATATTTGATACAAGGCATGTTTAAAGAAAGTAAATAGTTAAACGATATCTTAAGTATTAATCACATGAAAGGAGGGTTGTACTAATAACTTGTTGAATGTACAAGTGTAGTGGTTGCTTTCATTGTGTTTGTGATTGTTGTGATATCATATTGACTATTGTGGGATGTACCGGTATTTAGACATCTTCATGAGATTTACGTTATTAATTGTGTTTGTGATTGTTGTGATGTGAAATTGATTATTGTGGGATGTACCGTATTTGGACATCTTCATGGGATTTATTATTATTATTTTTATTATTGTGGGATGTATCGGTATTTAAACATCTACACAAATTATTTTTTTTTAATTATTATTGTGGGATGTATCGGTATTTGGACATCCTTACGGGCTTGGTGATATAAAGTTGGCAGGTACTTGATGTCTGGGATTTGGTACATAGACAAGAGCTCGTCTCCTGCAAATCATGGCTAGTTGGCAGCCATAAGTCCCTTAGCATGTGTGTACAAGTATTAGTGAGAGTGACGGTTCCTTGGTGAATCGGGTTTATTTGTTTACTTGTTATATATACGTGTGTGTGTTATCTGATATTATATTTGGTTCCTTGAGTGGATCGAGTTTCTTATGGACTTGTTATAATTGTATTGTTGACTTGTTATATTTGGTTCTTTGGGTGAACCGGGCTTATGTGTTGACTCATTATAATTGATTTCTTGAGTGAACCGAGATTTATGACTAATAAGATGGATGTTGTTGGAATGGATTTCTGAGTGGTCCGGGCTAGATTATAAATAATTGGTATAAGTCTTCAAATGTCTATTTACTTATATAATTGAGACATGGTCAGTATTTTGTTGTTGAGTCATGGTTTGTTGACTTGAATTTTTGTTGGTAGTCATGGTCTTGACTTGAGTCGTAGTCTACTTGACTTTTACTTGATTTAAACTCTGTGGCTTGTTGAAAAAGGCAAAGTGTTGTTAATGGATATAAGTTACTTGAAAAGTGTTCATGGTCGTGCTTGTGGTATAGTTATGGTCAATGATCTACCGGTTAGTATAGTTGAGATTGGGTTGGCGGGGTGTTGCTGTCTTGCTATTTAATTTTGCATAGCCTTAAATGAATCTCTAATTACTAGGGTGTTAATGCATAACCAGAATAGTGGAATAAGGTTAAGTATTACCTAAGGGTCTGAAATGATGAGTTGTTAAGGGTAGGAACCCTTGGGCTAAGTATCATTGAATTCATATGTAATTACGGGATAAGGTCTGACTTGATAACACCATAAAAGGGTGATGATTAGGACTGAATTTGATGAGGGGAAAGTTGACTCACAATTAGAAAAGCTAGTAGGAGCTAAAGGGTTAAGGAATAAAAGGACGGAGATCTTGACTAAATAAACTCTTAAGTTGCATATTTGTTTCGGATATTTATGTGATGCTTATGTGATTTAATTCGAGTCGACAAATTATGCTTACCATTACATGTTATTTGTACTGATACTACTCTTGCTATACCCTTTTCTGTGGTACAGTCTAGTTGCAGGATCAGTAGATGTTTCATGCTTGACACGGTAAAGATCTCCAGCAGCTTCTGTCGTTGTTACTAACGTGGAAGATGGGTCATGTGTACATATTTGTGTCTTTTCTTCGTAGCTCTTGTACCAGTTTAGACTAGGTCCTCGGGGAAAGCATTCAATTGTGTAATTCAAGGTTTGATAAACTGGATTTAATAAATAAAAGTATTTTATTGTTTTGTTCACTTCCGCATGCATTTTGAAATGGTTGGTAAGGGTTCTCCTATCTAGTTGGATTAGAGCAGGTGTTCGCACGATCTAGTTAGTTGCTTCATTAAAGTTGGTATCAGAGCCTAGGTTACCGATCTCCAATTTGGGGTTTTGTGATGACTGGTACTGAACATGAGCTATTGACCAAGTTTCTGAAGATAAAACCTCTATCATTTCAGGGTACTGAGTCTGAGGACGCTTTTGAGTTCATTATTGACTGTTATGAGTGGTTACATAAGATGGGCATTGTGCAACAACATGGGGTTGAGTTTGTAACATTTCTGTTGGAGAAGGATGTAAAATAATGGTAGAGAACGTATGTTGAATTTTGGTCATTGATCTTACCTCCATTAACTTAGGATCAATTTCATGCTTTGTTCTTAAAAAAGTATGTGCCTCGGGCCCTTCGTGGTCGCAAAAAGGATGAGTTCTTGGCCTTGGAACAGGGTGACATGTCTGTTGCGGCCTATAAGGCTAAGTTCCATGCCTTGTCTCGCTATGCTACTCAATTGTTGACTATTGAAGAGGAGAGGGTTCGACTGTTCGTCAAAGGTTTGAATTATGACCTTTACGTTTTGTCTATTCATATGACTTCTGCAGGGAAAGGATTCAATAAGGTTCAGATTATATGATAAAGTTTGAAGGGGTCACGTAAGAGGGTCAGGCTAAGATATTATCTAAAAAGTCTCGCAATATTTGGAATTTCAGTGGGTCTAACTCCAGGGGCAACAGTCAGTAGGCCTACCCAGCCCTCCCTATTCAGTCAACATTGTGAGCTTCTATTATGGGGCCAGCTAAGGCTTCTTCTCAGTCGCAGGTTATAAGGAGCCAATGGGCTTCTTACTTTTCTACCAGTCAGCCTTCTCTCGAGGGGGATGTTTTATTATGGTGTTGTTGGTTATTTTAAAAGAGAGTACCTGTTGAGACAGATAAGTAGTCAGACGCAGTAGTTGACTCAAGTTATAGTTCCGACAGGTAGAGAAGGAGGAGGTAACGACAGGGGTCGTCCACAGGGTGGACGAAGCAATCAACAAGGTGGTCGGGGCTGTCGAGGAAATGGTGGTGCTGGGGGAGGAGCACAGCCAGGTAGGGAGTTAGCTCAGATTGATGACCGGGCTCACTGTTATTCCTTCCCAGGAAAGATTGATGCCGAGGCTTCTGATGCGTTATCAAAGGTACTATTTTAGTTTATGACCGGATGGCTTTTGTTTTATTTTATCCGGGGTCTGCCTATTCTTATGTATCTGTCATGTTTGCTATGGGCTTGAAATTGGTTTGTGATGTACTTGACTATCCCAAATATGTGTCTACTCTGGTGGGAGAGTCTGTGGTAGTAACCCATGTTTATTATTCTTGTTCCGTGTTGTTTGTGGGTTTTTAGACTTAGGTAGATTTGATTATTCTGGATATGTTGGACTTTGATGTAATTTTGGATATGACTTAGTTTTCTCCATATCATGTTGTCTTAAACTGTAATGCTAAGACTGTGAATCCAGCTATGCTTAGGATGGATGAACTAGAGTGGAAGGGAGTGTATAAGGCCAAACTGGTGAAAATTATATCGTTTGTCTAGGCTAGGAAGTTAGTGGGAAAAGGGTGTTCAATGTTGTTAGCTCATCTATGAGATGCGGGTTTAGGGTCCCATTCGATTGAGTCAGTTTCGGTTGTTTCTGAATTTCAGGAATTGTTTCCTTCAGATTAACCGGGTATGCCTCCAGATAGAAATATTGATTTCTGCATTGAGTTAGAGTCGAGCACTCCCTCTATTTTTATTCCTCCCTATCTAATGACTCCATCAGAGTTGAGGGAACTCAAAACTCAATTGCAGAAACTGCTCAACAAGGGATTTATTTGTCCAAGTGCTTCACCTTGGGGTGCTACGATTCTATTTGTTAAGAAGAAAGATGGTGGCATATGGATGTGTATTGATTATAAATAGTTGAATAGGGTAACCATCAGAAATAAATATCCTTTTTATCACTTGGATGATCTGTTTGACTAGTTACAGGGTACGATGATATTTTTCCAAAATTGACTTGCGGTCAGGTTATCATTTGCTGAAAATTAGGCCGGAGGATATACCAAAAACAACATTTAAAACTCAGTATGACCATTATAATTTCTGGCTTTGTCCTTTGGGTTGACCAATACACCGACAACTTTTATGAACGAGTTTCTGGTTATGTCCTTTGGGTTGACCAATGCACCAACATCTTTTATGAGCTTGATGAATGGTATCTCTAAGTCATTTTTGGACTCTTTTGTTATTGTGTTTATTGATGACATTTTAGTTTACTCCAAGAGTAAGAAGGAGCATACAAGTCATCTTTGCATAATGTTAGGGATTTTAAAAGGGAAGCAGTTGTATGCCAAGTTTTCGAAATGTGAATTTTGGTTGTCTTCGGTTGCTTTCTTGGGGCATGTCATTTTCGAAAAGGGTGTGATGGTGGATCCCCAGAAGATTGAGGCAATTAAGACTTGGGTTAGGCCTAGCTCAGTGACTGAAGTAAGGAGTTTTGTGGGTCTTGCTAGCTACTACCGCAGGTTTGTCAAAAACTTTGCATCCATAGCAACACACTTGACAAGGTTAACTTAGAAAAAAGTGCCTTTTGTTTGGTCGAATGATTGTGAGGAGAGCTTTCAAAGGCTCAAGACATTGGTGACCACAACTCTTTTTCTTTCTCTCCCTGTTGAAGGTAAGGATTTTATAGTGTTTGGTGATGCTTCACATTTGGGATTGGGTGTTGTGTTAATGCAGGATAAATATGTCATTGCCTATGCTTCGAGGCAATTGAAGCCTCATGAAAAGAACTACCCAACCCATGATTTAGAGCTGGCAGCGATGATGTTTGAACTAAAGATTTAGAGTTACTATTTTTATGGTGTCAAGTGTGAGGTCTTCACAAACCACCGTAACCTGCAGCACGTGTTTACCCAAGGATATTTGAATTTAAGACAGTGTAGATGGATGTAATTGTTAAAAGATTATGATGTGACTATTTAGTATCATCCCGGAAAGGCCAATACGGTGGCAGATACATTTATCCAAAATGATGTAAGTATGGGTAATTTGTCCTTTTTGAGGGTGTACAAACAAACTTTGGCTAGAGAGTTTCAAACTCTAGCATCACAATGCATGCAGTTTGGTGTTTCAAATAGTGATGGAGTGTTGGCTAGTGTAGATGTGAAGTGAACATTTCTATATCAAATTAAGGCCCAATAGTTTGAAGACAAGAAGTTGAATGCACTCTGAAATAAGGTGGTTTATGGAGAGGTGGCGGATGCCACTCTTGACGCGGGTGGGGTGTTGTGGTTTAAGGGAAGGATATGTGTTCCTCG
The DNA here is from genome assembly GCA_031232105.1 of Capsicum rhomboideum. NCBI lineage: Eukaryota > Viridiplantae > Streptophyta > Magnoliopsida > Solanales > Solanaceae > Capsicum > Capsicum rhomboideum. Next base: position 46,772,171 of record CP124712.1, on the reverse strand, counting down.
GGTTGTTGGTTTTATTCGTGATATACCTTCTGAAGCCCATAGTTCTCATTATTTTATTCATCCAAGTGCGACCAAAATGTACCTTGAATTGAGAACTTTATTGGTGGCCTGGGATGAAGAGAGACATAGTAGAATATGTGTTCAAGTATCTCAACTATTAGTAAGTGAAGTATGAGCATCAAAGGCCTACGGGATTGCTTTACAGAATACTTATACCTGTATGGAAATGGGATTATATTGCTATTGATTTTGTGGTGGGTCTTCCTAAGACCTTAGGGAAATATGATTCCATTTGGGTTATAGTAGATCAGTTGACAAAATCAGCTCACTTCCTCCCAGTTCGGGTAGACTACAACTCCAAGAAACTAGCTAAAATCTACATCAAAGAGATAGTGAGGCTTCATAGGGTGCCCCTTACCATCATTTCTAATAGGGACGCAAAATATACTTCTAAATTCTAGGACAAGTTACACGAGGAGTAGGGCATCAAGCTCACCTTTAGCACAACCTTCACCCTCAAATCGATGGGTAGTCGAAGAGGACGATACAAATGCTGGAGGATATGTTGAGAGCCTGTGGTTTTGGGGATCATTGGGACCAGTTCTTACCGATGTGTGAGTTTTCATATAACAACAGTTATCACTCCAGTATTGGTTTGGCACCATTTAAGACACTCTATGAAAGAAGGTGGTCACCTATTGGGTGGTTTGAGACTGGGATGTTAAACCTTGGGCACTGACTTGGTAAAGTAGGCTCCAGAAAAGGTAAGATTTATTCAAACCAAGTTGTTGGCTGCTCAAAGTAGACAAAAAGATTATGCAGATCATAAGGTAAGAGAGATGGCTTTCAAGGCTGGTGAACAGGTATTTCTTAAAGTTTTTCCTATGAAGGGAGTCATGAGGTTCGATAAGAGAGGCAAGCTCAGCCCTCGGTATATTGGTCCCTTTGAGGTTCTTGAGGATGTGGGTTCGATTGGGTACAGACTAGTATTACCGCTGGGGTTATCGGGCGTTCATCCGATGTTTCATATGTCCATGCTCAAGAGGTACCATAGGGATGGAGATTACATTATTAAATGGGACTCAATTTTATTAGATAAGGATTTGGCTCATAAGGAGGACCCGGTGGCGATTCTAGATCGAGATGTTTGGAAGTTGACGACGAAGAAAATTCATTCGGTCAAGGTTCAATGGAAACATCATCCGATTGAAGAAGCCACTTGGGAAATCAAGAAAGACAAGTGGAACAAGTACCCTCACTTGTTTGAGGATTCAGGTACTCTCTTCTTTCCCTGTTCAGCCTATTTTGCTTATTTGATCAGTTGCAGACGAATGATGGGCAAATTGGTATCTGTTGTAACGATCATTTTCATCATTACATGTAAGTCTTTTTTTTAAAATTTTGGGCTAAGATTCTCCCCGAATTGAAGTTATAATTTTTAGGCTAGGCTAGTATCGGATAAAATTTGAGCGAGGTGTGGTCTAGATAAATCTGGGAATGGATTGAGAAACTGTGGTAGTGTGTATCTTGGTTTCTGGTTAGCTAAGTCGATAAGGAACCCGTAGGACTTTTTGAATTTGAATTCGGGTAAGTAGAACTCCCGAAATTGATCTTGACGTGAAAGGGATGATTCGTGATGTCTTGGAATTCAGGTGTGTATTCAAAAATGGTAATTTTGGAGGAAATCGGACATTCTGCCTCGTTTGTGTCGCTATAGCGACGTGCATGTCGCTATAGCGACCTGCTAAAAAAAGGAATAATTCCCACTATAGCGACCAGTCAATGGGGTCAAGGGCCACAATAGCGACTGTGTTGCTATAACGATGCCGTTATTGCATCATATGTCACTATAGATATGTTAATTGTTGTTTTATCCCCCCCCCCCAAATGGTTTATTTTGCTAAAAAGTATTTTGGGGCTTCAGTTGTGGCGATTTAGGCGAAAATCATAATTTTTCCATCATTTTTCTCTATTAAGGTAAGGAAGTCATCTCCGTTAACTAGTAAATTGATAATCTAGCCTTCGAATAGCTAGTTTTCGTAGTTTTGGGAAGGTTAAGGGCTTGTTTTAGTTGGTTTTTTTGTGCAAGGAAGTAATTTAGGTATAAAATCATTGGATTTTGGTTAATGATCATTAAATTACTGTTCTATAGTTCTAATTCACTAAATTACCCATGAAATTAGTGGTTTTAGGAGAATTATGGTAGAAAATCCCATTAATGAATGATCATGAACTTGGCCTTAGGGGTTGGAAATGAGTTATAATCCCCAACAGGGTAGGCCATTGCATTGATTATGTGTTTTTTATTTACCTTTAGACTGAAAGCAAGCGAAAATTGCACCAAAAGGCAAGGCTCAAGCTTGGTTGAGTTGTTTAAGCTTGTATTGAGGTAGGTGATGGTTACCTAGTTTTATCCAACTTGTGTTATATGTACATGTTAACTATCTCTTAGTATTTCTTGTTGATGTATGTTGTTAGGTGTGATCACATTTTAGTGAACTTATATGTAAAGCTTGTGAATATTACAAGTGTTGATTGTTGTCATTTTGTTATATGATTTCTTACATATACCATTGTTGATTGTGGAATGGTCCGGTATTTGGGCATTCTCACAGGATATTGGTGGAATAAGGTTAGCAGGCACTTGTGTCTGGGATTTAGTACATGGACAGAATTTGTCCTCTACAGGTCATGACTAGTGGGCGATCGTAAAACCCTTGGCGTGTATGTACAAGGTACATGTGAGTTTTGACGGTTCCATGAGTGAACCGGGGGAATATATATTGTTGTTGTACTTTAATGAATGACTTGAATTTACTTAACTTGACTTTACTGTCATATATGTTGACCTCTTTTGACTTGTTTCTAAAGTTACTGAAACTACTCTAAGTGTTACTTGTTTCATTAACGTGTAGTAGAGGTGAGCATGTGTTAACTTGTTGTACTATGTTATAGTTAAGTGTTCATTTTTCTCATCTTGTGTTTGCCAAATGACCCTACCAGTACACCATTGTTTTCTTGTGTACTGATACTACACCTGCTCTTACATTTGTTGAGTGCATCGTATATTCCAGCGGCTCCTGCAGGACCTCACTTGTTACTCTACCGTGTGATTCGAATTCAAAGGTGAGCAACATCTTTTGGGCTACCATGGATCCTTCCTGGATGATATAGTCCTTTGTTTTGGACTCATGCATTTTCTTTTTGTTTTGGGGTTGCATCCCCTTATTAACAATCTTTAGTAGTTTTGGTGCATCGACTTTCGGATCCTAGGGATGGGTATTGATAATGTTTTGCATTTCTTCTAGTTTGGTTTAGACGTTGAATCTCTTTTCGAATTATTAATGGATTAGTTGCCTTTATTTCTTTAAGTGTTGGTTTATGCTTCTGGGGTAATTGGTTCTCCCACCGGAGAATAGGGTGGGTGCCACTCACGTCCATTTGGGTCATGACAAGGAGGTTTTGAGTGAAATGAGGGAGAAATAGGCAAGAAACCCATTTCTCACCCCTTTAAACTTTTGCTTCCGCTATAACGACCCTCTTCTGCTATAGTGATGCCGCTATGGCGGGAATATTTCCACTATAGCGGGATCCAGTCTCTTGAGGTATGGAAAATTTTTTGTCGATTGTATTTTTGAGTTCTGTTCTTTCCCAAAATATTGGTGAGGCCCCGGATACCATGGGTACTCGAAAAACATTTTGCTCTAATCAGTCTCGTGCGACTCGTAAGTGAGGAAGGTTTCTTAACGAAACGAAGTAGTGATAAATTATGGCTTAAATATTTAGTACGCCAGTGAAATGAAAATTCAGTAATTCACTTAAATGTTGTAATTAGTAATCGTTGAGGTCCAAGTGAGATTCATACCATTCACTCCTTACCGTGATCATTCGGGGATGAATGATGGGTAAATTGGTAGCTGTTGTAACGACCTGTTCTGTCATTATTAAAAGACACCACGTTTATTGGCATGGGGTACGAGAGTTTTTGAAAATACGATCTCGAACCTGTATGGAATAATGTATCTAAAAATTTTTGAATTTGAAATTTCAGTTCGGGCTGACATCATCTTGCTATAGCGAGAATTTTCCTACTATAGAGGAGCCGTGGTAGCGGTCGATCGACCGCTATTACGAGATGTTGAAGGCAGAAACCAAACCTTGATATATTTTAATCTCTTTCTGCTCTTTAGTTGCAAAGGAACGAAAGAGGCTTCTTAAAACCCTCCTAGGGTTGCCTCATGGCCATGGAGCAATGGAGGGTAAAATACAGTCGAATGGGGAAAACCCAAGTTTTTCTCATGGAATTCATGCCGGAAAGCACTAGCGCGGTTTTAAAAGTTCATATTTATGCCTCCGTAGCAGCTCCTTGACGTCCAAGTTGGCTTGGTGTCTTGACCCGAGATTACCCTCTAGTCGAGACACGGTGTCCGGAACCACAAGTGGTCCCAATGTAACCCTTGACATAGCATACTAAGCATAATATATGAGATTTAAGCGGAAGCTATAATGAGATTATAAGATAAATATAAGAGATTTAAGCGGAAGCTATAATGAGATTATAAGATAAGTTCTGAAACCTCTTTGACAAATATAAATGGACAAGTACCAAGCCTGAATGGCCAACATAAAACCATACTCTATGTCTGCAAACTTCTAATAATTGAATAACATAGTCTTCCAGGACATGGTCCCCGGCTAGCCATAGAATAATGTCTAAAAGTAGAATGGAAAAACAACAACCTTCTAGGTCCTCGAATGATGAGGACTCACCACTACTAGAAGTTGAACTGACATCAACTAGCCATGATCCTGAGCTTGATCACCAGAATCTACATCACATGAAAAATATAGGCAAAGAGTATGCAAATAGTACGTTTGAATGTACTGAGTATGTATAGCCAAATGATCAACCGACATTGCAGTGAAACATAATCCTACGGTGGTACGTATTTTTGGAACTTGGGCTATCTAGAACCCTCTTTCGTTCGGTGCTAAATACTACTCCCAAAACTATTTTGATAATCATATGCTCAATAATGAATTAAAATCGCTATCTATCTACTGTAAAGATCAAAACTTTACTAAAAATCATATCTTGAAACTATCTTAAACTTCACCCTTCTATGGATTTAATCTATCTTCTCTAATATTCATAATAACATAAAAGTACTAAAATCATGCTTTAAAATATAAGCTTTAACAATAATATTCAAGATCATGTCAAGAATCAAAAAGGGTAATAAGAAATCTTGCTAAGTGTAAAAAGTAAGCTCAATAGTCTTAAAATCTATAATCAGAAATCATGCAATTGGATCATAAAAATAGTGAATTTGGAAGTGGGTTTATAAACTCTAACTATGAAATTAAATTCTTGAAAACTGAGGAGCTTTGGACATGAGGATGAAAGGAAATCCCCATTGAAGTCCTACATACCTTAATTGCTTTCTAGGAAGTCAATGAGGAACCCTAACCTAAGAAAGAATCTCCAAGAATTCAGTTCTTGTAATCTTGATTGAACTTTCTTGAAAATTCTAAGTTATGGCGTAGGATTTCATTAATAATAGGGAAAAAGAATGATTGAAATACAAGAAATTACTTAGAATTACATGGGAGTAACTTACCTTAGGGTTGGAGGATGAGGAGAGGAGAAAATACCAACTTGGGTCTGATGGGAATTAGACCTAGTAACTTAAAGATACTAATATTAACTAGAAACACATAACACTTAATAATCATAGAATATCATGCAGCCACATACTACCTTGGGTTCATATCTATCTTCCTAATGCTTAAGGATCTCCTTTACCTAATGACTTAGTATAACCATTCATTTTCTCACCTAGGTATCACATTTATATCATACCTGCACCATCACCCTTATTCAAAATTAATGAACTATAATTCTTACATAGTCCTATAAGCATCAAAAGGTTCTTTATTTTTTAAATCACAAAGTGCAGCCTAGATTTATCAATCTTAAACCACTTTATACTTTCATTAATGACCTATACTTTTCTAATAAAATGACATGCGATCATACGCTCCTTTCATAGTTCAAGCATAATCTGAGTCATCTTAACTAATAACTCCTTCTCTATATTCTACCACGATATCTACACCACACTTACTACCCCTTAGTTAAAAACTAAAGATATATCTCCTTATTAACTTAATGGATACATAACTCTATCTATATACTATACTTGAAATTATCAATATCCCCACCTTCCTGGCTACTACACTACTAGATTCACACTTCTTATTCTAGGGTCATTCTATTCCTTATAAATCATAACCTCCCAAATCACACTATCTCTCAGGTGATAATACTAACTAAGAATCTGAACAAATGAAGGGTTAGAGAAGAATCTAAATGTATTCTAGCCCAACAACACTATTCACACAAATAAGGACGTTAACTTTAAAAACGCTGGACTAAAATGCAATAATAGGCTCCTCTTAAGCCTTTTGTGCAGTATCTAAAATTTCTGTTAGTTCTATCTGAGAGCACTGTATTGGTAGGAACTAAGCTTAACTACTTCTGTTACCATGAAAATAAGGTATAGTTGGAGTAATTTGGAGCATCGTAAGAATCTGCATAAGTTTCTTAGGGGACAACTCTACTACACCATTCGAAGTATGAAAGAAGGGAATATATTTCCTAAACGCTCTATAGCCTCATCATTATAAGTGCGGCGCGCTTCACACCCATAAAAAAGATTATACTGAATGAGGTTTTTGCAGACATCTTAGGACTCTTGAATCTAGTGCTCTGATACCAAGTTTGTCATGACCCGAGACTACCCTCTAGTCGAGACACGGTGCCCGGAACCATAAGTGATTCCAAGCTAATCCTTGGCATAGCATACTAAGCATAATATAAGAGATTAAAGAATGAGGTTATAAGATAAGTTCTGAAACCTCTCTGAAAAATCATAAATGGATAAGTACCAAGCCTGAAGGGCCAACATAAAACTATACTCTATGTCTACAAACCTCTAATAATTGAATAAGTTAATCTGCCAGGACAAGGTCCCCAGCTAGCCATAGAATAATGTCTAAAAGTAGAATGAAAAAAAACCCAACCATCTAGGTCCCCGAATGATGAGGACTCACCACAACTAGAAGTTGAACTGACATTAACTAGCCATGAGTCTGAGCTTGATCACCAGAATCTACATTACATGAAAAATATAGGCAAAGAGTATGCAGTCTGTGCATTTGAATGTACTGAGTATGTTGGAATAATAATAAATAACATAATACGGTTTAACTAAAATCATTTGAAACTTTCTGAGGAAATACATATCTAAAGTCATATTAGCTGGAAACATAAAGATGACCATGTTAAAAATGGTAAAACAAAGTAGATACTTTTAGGTGGTGAAAATCTGAAGAAAATCATAATAGCTGAAATCTGAGTAAAAGGTCATCTAGAGATAAAGTAATGAAGTCATAAGTCTGTAATAACTGAAAATGAATCGTATCTGAAACTACATATCTGAAAGGATGTATATCTGAAATCATGGCGCCAACTCCAAGTTCCTTCTCTTCTTTCTTTTTTCAAGTCACGATCAGAATAATAACATTCTTTTTTGCTTTAGAAAGGAGAAGGGAAAAGGCCAATTTACACCACCATCCTTCCCCAAAGATTCGGTTAGTGTGCATAGACTTCTACTTTCCTTAGGCGACTTTCTTGCCTTACGAAAAGAATTTCATTTCATTTTCTCGGTAATTTTGGATAAAAGTCGCTTCTTCCTTGAAGGCCTAAGGAAGAGCCTATTCATGTGCAGTTGATTCTCGAACGAAGCGAAGAATTATCTGAAATTATATCATAATCATATGAAGTCAAGTATAAGAATGCAGAATAATTTTATAGGTGGGATTTTCTTATAACCGACATACATCACTTGAGCCAATGATATCCAACGTCTAACCCAGTTGGGAGGGCTACCCCTACTTTGCCAAGGTATAAGACCTATCTATCTATATGTGGATCCACTAATCTAAGCCTCTTAGGGCCAAATGATTAACGGACATTGCGATGAAATATAATCCTACGGTGGCACATACTTCTGGAACTTGGGCTATCTAGAACCCTCATTCGCTCAGTGCTAAATACTAAATACTACTCCCAAAACTATTTTGATAATCATATGCTCAATAATGAATTAAAATTGCTATCTATATACTGTAAAGGTCAAAACTTTACTTAAAATCATATCTTGAAACTATCATAAGCTTCACCCTTCTATGGGTTTAATCTATCTTCTTGAATATTCATAATAACATAAAAGTTCTAAAATCATGCTTTAAAGTATAAGCTTCAACAATAATATTCATGATCATGTCAAGAATAAAAAAGGGCAATAAGAAATCTTGATAAGTGTAAAAACTAAACACAATAGTCATAAAATCCAAAATCATGAATAAAGACTTTGAGAAATCATGCAATTGGATCATAAAAATAGTGAATTTAGAAGTGGATTTGTAAACCCTAACTATGAAATTAAATTCTTGAAAACTGAGGAGCTTTGGACTTGAGGATAAAAGGAAATCCCCATTGAATTCCTACACACCTTAATTACTTTCCAATAAGTTAATGAGGAACCCTAATCTGAGGAAGAATCTCCAAAAATTCAATTCTTGGAATCTTGGTTGAACTTTCTTGAAAATCCTAGGTTATGGTGTAGGATTTCATTAATAATAGGGAAAAAGAATGATTGAAATACAAGAAGTTGCTTAGGATTGCATGAGAGTAACTTACCTTAGGGTTGGATGATGAGAAGAGGAGAAAATACCAACTTGGGACTGATGGGAATTCGAATGAAAGTGGGAAAAGTCAGAAAATCGACCTTTTAATGAATCCCGTTGGTCATTTTGGCGATTTAGAGGTGATATCGCCAAACCATTCAGGGCATCGCCAAAATATTGCTTTAGATCACTAAAATGAATAGTTTCTAAAGGTTTTCGGGACATTTCGGCGATCCAATTTGGCGCATCACCAAACCATTTGCCGATTCGCCGATTTGCACAACTCTAATGTGTTTTAGTAAAATGACTATAACTATCTGCTTCAAAATCAGATTAATAAACGGTTGATTGCGTTGGAAAAAAGACTCAAATACCTTTAATTTGGTGGGTCTTGAACTATAAAACTGTTTATATTTTATGAGTTATGCTCGTTTAAGTTGACACTAGTAAAATCTTAGAAGAAAACTTAATCGGTAAAGAAACTTTCAACAGAACTTTGAGCTAGAAGTTCCTTATGAACTTAATTCATAACCAAAGATCTTCCCACACTAAGGAATTTCTATTAACACATATTTATAATTAAAAATCATTAGATTTGGATCTGTACGCTTTTGAATAATGGTTTGGATCTTAGTTTAGATATTTGGGGGTGTTACACTAGGTTTAACTGAGTAGTTTAGACCTGGGTTAGAAAGCATAGGCTTGACGTAGATTGACTGGAGATTTCATGCTTAGGCCTTTGGACACGGTGTTGGAATGGATAAAAAGGGTAAAAATTTGACTGTTTGGATGAGAATTTGCTGTTACTTGTGATATTGAATTCTATCAATTAAGTAATGTTCTTTGCTATTTATGTTGTTCATCCTTGTATGATTAAAAATGGTGTAATACCCCAAAATTAGTCTAGAACCTAATAAATACCTAATTAGAGTGGTTAGTGTTTGTGGATTCCGAAGAATTAAGGATAGTAATCCGAGGAATGGTAGTCTTGTAAGGTATAAATGTTAGGATTAAAGGTTGGGATGTTTTATGGCACGGACCATAGGTGCAGATGTATACCTTAGATATTACAAGTCCTAACCAAGTCCTAATCGTGAGCAGATTGTAGGTGACAGTTTAATGTAGTTAAACCCCAACTTGATCTATGTGTGCATATTAGCTGCACTTCGTATATTTACTACAACGCATGTTTAAAGAAAGTGAATGGTTAAATGATATCCTAAGTATTAATCACATGAAAGGAGGGTTGTACTAATAACGTGTTGAATTAACAAGTGTAGTGGTTGCTTTCATTGTGTTTGTGATTGTTGGGATATCATATTAACTATTGTGGGATATACCGGTATTTGTACATCTTCACGAGATTTACGTTATTAATTATATTGGTGATTGTTTATTTTAAGAAAAGTGGCCACAAAGGCAATTATTAGTGTTTGTGATTGTTGTGTTGTCATATTGATTATTGTTGGATGCACTAGTATTTGGACATCTTTACAGAATTTATTATTATTATTATTATCATTATTGTAGGATGTAATGGTATTTGGACATCTTCACAGGATTTTTTTATTTTTTTTATTTTTTTATTTTTTATTATTATTATTATTATTATTTTTGTGGGATGTACCAGTATTTGGACATCCTCACAGGCTTGGTGATATAAGATTGGCAGACACTTGATGTTTGGGATTTGGTACATGGACAAGAGCTCGTCCCTTACATGTCATGGCTAGTGGGCGACCATAAGACCCATGGAAGTGTGTACAAGCATTGGTGAGAGTGACGGTTCCTTGAGTGAATCAGGTTTATCTGTTTACTAGCTATATTTATATTGGTCTGAGCTAACCGACTTATGTGTTATTTGATATTATATTTAGTTCCTTGAAAGGACCGAATTTCTTGTGGACTTGTTATAATTGTATTTTTGACTTGTTATATTTGGTTCTTTAGGTGAACCGGGCATATGTGTTGACTCATTATAATTGGTTTCTTGAGTGAGCCAGAATTTATGACTAATAAGATGAATGTTGTTCGAATGGATTTCTGAGTGGTCCGGTCTAAATTATAAATGATTAGTATAGCTCTTCAAATGTCAGTTTACTTATGTAATTGAGACATGGTCAGTATTTTGTTGTTGAGTCATGGTATGTTGACTTGAATTTTTTGTTGGTAGTCATAGTCTTGGCTTGAGTCGTTGTCTACTTGACTTTTACTTAATTTAAACTCTATGGCTTGTTGAAAAAGACAAAGTGTTGTTAATAGATATAAGTTACTTGAATGTTGTTCATGGTCGTGCTTGTGGTATAGTTATGGTCAATAATCTACCGGTTAGTATGGTTGAGATTAGGTTGGTGGGGTGTTGCTGTGTTACTATTTAATTTCGCATAGCCTTAAATGAATCTCTAATTACTAGTGTGTTAATCCATAACCAGAATAGTGAAAGAAGGTTAAGTATTACCTTAGGGTCAGAAATGATGAGTTGTTAAGGGTAGGAACCCTTGGGCTAAGTATCATTGAATTTCTATGTAATTACGGGATAAGGTCTGACTTGATGACACCATGAGAGGGTGATGAGTAGGACTGAATTTGATGAGGATAAAGTTGACTCACAATTAGTAAGGCTAGTAGGAGCTAAAGGGTTAAGGAATAAAAGGACGAAGATCTTGTCTAAATAAACTCTTAAGTTGCATGTTTCTTTCAGATATTTATATGATGTTAATGTGATTTAATTTGGGTCGACCGATGATACTTACCTGTACGTGTTGTTTGTACTGATACTACTCTTGTTATACCCATTTCTAGGTATGGTTTGGTTGCAGGATCAGTAGATGTTTCATGCTTGACACCGTAAATATCTCCAGCAGCTTCTATCATTATTCCTACGGTGTAAGACGGGTCATGTGTACAAATTTGTGTCTTCTTTTAGTAGCTCTTGTACCTATGTAGACTAGGTCCTTGGGGAAAGTATTCAATTGTATAATTCAAATTTCGGTAAATTGGATGTGTTAAATAAAAGTATTTTATTGTTTTGTTGACCTCTGTATGTATTTTGAAATGGGTGATAAGGGTTCTCCTATCTAAATGGATTAGAGTAGGTTTCTGCACGATCCAGTTAGTTGGGTCATGAAACCATGCCAAGATACGAAGTCCATATTCTCTATCTTATTTGAAAATCTACAAATTTCGTCATCGCCCAAATTTATTTTTTCACTAATAAGGAAAAGTTTGGAAACTACATGATTGCATATCTTGTAGCTAATCGAATTGTCATGTCAATATACGAAGTTTGTATTCTCTGTCTGAAGGAGATTTTGTCGTTGATGTAGAATATGTTTGTTATTTGTTTAATAAATGTGATGAAGTAGTTAAAGGACAAAATGCCTCCAAATAGTTTGAAAAACTCAATTGAATGATGGCGTAAGTGACATAACAATGATAGTACGTTAGAGAGGCCAAACAAGTCTCCAAAAAATGTCAAAATAATATTAAATAAACCAAAAATTAAATGTAAGAAGAAAGAACATCAAAAAATGATGCTACAATCAATATTCAACAAAAGAAATGCACAAACAATCACAAATCATCCACAAATGAAGCAACGGTAGTGGAGTTCGCTGAAAAATGTCAATAGTCATAAAAAAAAAAAAAGGAGCTTGTCTGAGAACAAGCCAAAACGTCCACATATATTAAAAAAACAACTATTATATTTAAAACCCAATATAGGAGCACAAAAAATGAAGAAAAATAATAGCCATAGAGAATAAGAACAACATAAATTATAGTGATCTGGTTGTGGGGGCTCATTTGACTGGAGTTGTCAAATATGGCAACAACACTCAAGAGGGAGCAACAAAGGAGAGATGAGAAGGAGTAATAATGACATCGTGGTTTGGCTCGTCGGTGAGCTCTGGTTCATAAGGCCGAACCATTGTCGGAGCTGTCTTGGGTCAATAAAATGGAGAGAGAGTATGACAACCTAGTTGAGTTTGTAGAAAAGCATATAAAATTTTAAGTATAAGAGCTAAATTTGTAAATAAAAAATAAAGAAAAACCCTCCCCTTTTTGTAATGTCAAAATTAACCTTTATATTGTCCAAAAGATAATAACTCTTGTCCCTTTTATCCTCTGATTAATATCCAAAGGGTTGTTTATCCTGCTAACCAGTAGATAAGAACTTGTTAATCAAAGAGTAAAGGCCACAATTAGTCATGTTAACTATTACATTTATTAAAGGATTAAAGCTGACAAGACTGCATTCAATTGAGATTTTTTTTTACAACTTTGCTTTGGATTCATGGGTATTCATTTTATTTTATCTTGCTTTTGTTATATAGCTATTGGTTTTGTATTTTTGTTATATATAAAATAACTCACTAAGATCGTTTGGTGATTTTTAATCAAAAAAGAAAAAAGTGACAAGATCTTTACTAGATCAAATTTTTACTCTATGTTTGAGATTAATGGCTCTGACATTTTTCGCAGTGACAAATTGTACAAAAATATGTATGATATAAATATAAGTATGAATATGTAATCGCAAAAATTTAATTGATGCTTGAAAAACGTAGTGGGCTACAAAGAATTAAAATTGTAGTATTGTGTTGTGTATGTGCATATGACTGTGAAAAGTAATTATTATATTGAAATTGTATAATTGCAATAATTTGATATGAATCTTAACATACATAGAATTAAGGATGATTGTCAATAAATTATAAAAGTACAAAATATGACAAAAATTAATAAAAATCTTAAAATAAGAATGATTATCAATACAACAACAACAACAACATACCCAGTGTATTCCCACCAGGTGGGGTCTGGGGAGGGTAAAGTGTACGTCGTCCATACCACTACCTCAGATGAAGTAGAGAGGCTGTTTCCAATAGACCCCCGGCTTAGAACAGATAACAATCAAATAAAAGTCATAGAAACAAACAACAAGAAGAGATAACACATCGCTATATACGGAAATAGGCAAGACACCCACAAAGTAGCACTATAGACTATTTATTCAAGGTTACAAACATCTCCAAAACAACACGAACAAGAATATGCCCAAGAAACAACAGGCACTGATACACATAAACATTCCTTCCTACACAATACGGACTCCTTCCTACCCACTAACCCTCTACCCTAATACGCGTCCTCCACATCTTCCTATCAAGGGTCATGTCCTCTGTAAGTTGTAACTGCGTCATGTCATGCCTAATTACCTCCATCCAATATTTCTTCGGCCTACCTCTACCCTGCCTAAAACCATCCACAACCAACCTTTCACACCTCTGTACTGGAGCATCCGTGCACCACCTCGTCACATGCCCAAACCAACGCAACCTCACCTCCCGTATCTTATCCTCCACCGAAGCCACTCCCAACTTTTCTTGAATAATCTCATTTCTAATCCTATCCTTCCTGGTAAGTCCACACATCCATCGCAATATCCTCATCTCCACTACCTTCAACTTTTGGATGTGGGAGTTTTTAACTGGCCAACACTCCGCCCCATATAACATGGCCGGACGGACGACCCCTCTGTAGAGCTTACCTTTGAGCTTCAGAGGCACCTTCTTATCACACAGAACTCCCGAAGCGAGCCTCCATTTCAACCACCCTGCACCAATACGGAGCGAGACATCCTCGTCAATGTCGCCATTCCCCTGAATCATAGACCCTAGATACTTGAAACTCCCTCTCTTCTGAATGGCCTGAGAATCCAGCTTCACTACCCCCTCTGCCTCATGCGTCGAATCGCTAAACTTACATTCCAAGTACTCCATTTTAGTCCTGCTCAACCTAAACCCTTTAGACTCAAGGGTCTGTCTCCAAACCTCCAACTTATCATTAACTCCTCCCCGGGTCTCATCAATTAGCACCACATCATCAACAAATAACATAAACCAAGGCACCTCCCCTTGGATACGCCGCGTCAAAACATCCATCACCAAGGCAAATAAAAACGGACTAAGAGTCGATCCCTGGTGCAATACTGTCATAATAGGAAAGTGCTCTGAATCCCCTCCTACCGTCCTCACACGCTTTTTCTCACCATCGTACATATCCTGAATCGACCTAGTATATGCTACAGGCACACCTTTAGCCTTCAAGCACCTCCACAGGATCTCCCTTTGTACTTTTTCGTACGCCTTCTCGAGATCGATGAACACCATGTGCAAATCCTTCTTCCTCTCCCTAAACTGCTCCACTAATCTCCTCACTAGGTGAATGGCCTCAGTAGTCGAGCGACCTGGCATAAAAGCAAACTGATTCTTGGAAATAGTCACGATCCTCCTCAGCCTCCACTCTACCACCCTTTCCCAAACCTTCATACTATGGCTCAACATCTTGATACCCCTATAGTTGTTGCAACTCTGAATGTCCCCCTTGTTCTTATATAATGGGATCATCGTGCTCCATCTCTAAGATTCGGGCATCTTCGCTTCCCCAAAAATGATGTTAAACAACCTTGTCAGCCACTCTATACCTGGTCCGCCAGTGTACCTTCAGAAATCCACCGGAATCTCGTCGGGCCCAGTCGCCCTACCCCTACGCATCCTACGAATAGCACCTTTGACCTCTTCCACCTTGATACGCCTACAATAACCGTAATCGCGACGCCTCTCTGAGTGTTCCAAGTCCCCCAACAAGAGACTTTTGTCCCCCTCTTCATTCAAAAGTCTATGAAAATAGGACTGCCACCTTCTCCTAATGAGGGCATCCTCCATTAACACTTCGCCATCCTCCCCCTTGATGTATCTCACTTGGTCAATATCGCGGGCCCTCCGCTCCCTAGCCTTGGCCAACCTATACAACTTCTTATCCCCTCCTTTCTCCTCTAAGGCAGCATATAAAATCTCAAAAGCTGCTATCTTAGCCGCCGTAACCGCTAACTTAGCCTCTTTTCTGGCTACCTTATACTCCTTCCTACTCGTCCGCCTCTCTTCGTCATCCTTGCTCTCAACCAACTTAGTATAGGCCACCTTCTTAGTCTCCACCTTCCTTTTCACTTCTGCGTTCCACCACCAGTCCCCCCGGTGTTTGCCAGATCGGCCTCTCGAAACACCCAACACCTCTCTAGCGCTCTCCCTGATACAACTGGCAGTCGTCTCCCACATACTATCCACATCTCCTCTACTCTCCCAAGCTCCCATATTCGTTAGCTTCTCCCCTATTTTCAAAGCACTTGTCAAAGTCAAGCTACCCCACTTAATCCTGGGCCGATCATCCACGCCCTCTTTTTTCTGCCTTTCTTGATTTCCAAATCCATCACCAACAGCTTATGTTGGGCCGAAAGGTTCTCACTAGGTATGACTTTACAGTCTTTACATACCGCTCTATCCCCCTTCCTAAGGAGCAAAAAGTCTATCTGAGTCTTGGCCACCGAACTACGAAAGGTAATAAGGTGCTCTTCCTTCTTTGGGAAGCTCGAATTCACCACCCACAACCCAAAGGCCCTTGCAAAATCCAAAAGTGTGGTTCCTCCTTCATTCCTTACCCCGAAACCAAAACCTCCATGCACCTCATCATAACCTCTCGATAAAGACCCAATATGCCCATTAAAGTCCCCTCCTACTAACAGCTTCTCAGTGCTCGGAATGCCTCTCACCACCTCTTCCAACACCTCCCAAAAACTCTTCTTCTCCTCATCATCCAAGCCCGCTTGCGGCGCGTAGGCACTAATAACGTTCCACGTAAACCCTCCAATGACCAACTTAATCGACATCAACCTATCATTGACCCGCTTAACCTCTACCACCTTTCCCCTAAGCTCATCATCTACTAAGATACCTACCCCATTTCTATGCCTCACGCTACTAGAGTACCACAACTTATACCCGTCCACGTCCCTCGCCTTAGAACCTACCCATTTAGTCTCCTGGACACACGCTATACTAATCCTCCTTTTTCTAAGAATCTTCACGAGCTCTATGGACTTCCCTTGAAGAGTCCCTATGTTCCACGACCCAACCCTTAACCTAGAGACTCCCTTATCCCACTTACCCCTACTACCCTTAGCACCCAACCCCGATCCCGACCTCACCATGGACCAAGGTCCTGGCGCCGACCCCACCCTATGACATGATCCTAGTCCACCATCGACCACCACAACCACTACTCGATAATAAAAGAGAATAAGAAGGCGGGCAAAACAAGTAAGGCTAAAGACACAACGAAAATAACCAATGGGATCAGTAAAGAATCTGCGAAAAAGAAGCAAGAATCAATAGTGTCTGCCAAAAGCAATTAATCTTGCAGGAATAGAATCAAGAATCAATAACGAATGCCGAAGACAATAAACCAATATATTAAACATGTCAAAAAAACATAATTTATGTAAAAATAGAACAAACAAAAAAAATAATATTTTGGTTGAAAATTGGCTTTGTAAAATTGCTAATTGAGAAATTGCATTGCTATGAATGTAATTAATTTAATAGTAAAAAAGGGATAAAAGAGAATTTCTAGGGTTTTAATTTTTGGACGTTGTGAATTTTAGGGAGAGCGGAGAATGTATCTTGTGCTATTTAAATATCAAAATGCTAAAGTAGTTTATTTTAGACATAAAGAGATAAATTAGGTGTCAAAAATTCTCCTCTTTGGACCATATATAATGTAGAAGTCTTTGGGCAAAATCATTAACGTGTAGTTAATTTGCCTCGATAAAAAATTGTGTGTGAACTTTGATTTCTGAGTTACCTACAAATCTCGAGTTGCACGAGGATCAGAACAAGTATAGTTCATAGTCAAGATAATTGACCTCATGTATAATTAGAGTGGAATCACCCTATATCCTAGTCTTCTGGAGGACGACCTTATGAAAAATGATTACAAGGAAAGGATTGTTTAGAAATGAAAGTATTCACATAACCCCAACATCTCTTGAAAAATTATCCAGTGTCGAGTTATGAGATGCTAGATATGTAAGGAAGTGTATTAGTTGGGTAAAAAATAATTATGATGTAGTGATGATCAAACTCTTCATAAAGCTTCCTACATATCTCAGCTATTACTAGAATCATGTAAATTTAGTTCAAAATTTTGAGGATGTTTTATTATCGATTCCAAAATTGTCCTAGACCACCTACACGCTCTCTGTTGGTATGATATAGGTAGGGCAGTGCTTGAGAATATGAGTTGTAATAGGTCGAATGTCACCTTCAGACCTAACCTACAAACCTTAAAGCATATGTTATTAAGATGGTAAGAAGAAAAAGAAATGGATCATATGAACAAAAATGCCTCTGGTTGTTGCCATGTCACCTTCGGTTGTTCATTAAGTTGGATGGAATGTGGTATTCAATTTGTCTTTTGGGGCTTGAGGATGATGTATTTTGATTCTTTGTAGGGATTTAATGGAAATGTCATTGGTTGTCTTTGGGGTTTGGTGAACGATATATCTAGTTTATATGTTGAAACTTAAAGTAATCTCTGATTGTGATGGAGTGTTGATGGAGTGCAGTGAAGTCTCCATTTGTTTCTAGAGTCTTGAAATTGAAATGGAATCCCGAGTTATGTTCCAAGATCTTGATGCAAATTTTGGGTTGTGTGCCAAAACCTTTAAATAAAATGGAATCTTGGATTGTGTGTTAGGAGTACTTTGATGTATACTTCGATTATGTGCTAAATCCTTATAATTGAAATGGAGTTCTGATACATTCTCTAATTTGTGTGTTAAGAGTGTTGAATGAATACCCACATTTGAAGGTCGGTGCCTATAAAATAAAACTAAATAATCATGTTTAAAGGTGGGCAGTTATAAAATATATTAAATACTCACATTAGAAGGTGGACGCCTATAAAATGTACTTAAATGTAAGATTTCATTAAAATGTGGGCGCCTATAAAATGTAGTTGAAAGTAAATATCTGCGTTAGAAGGTAGGCATTTGTAAAATGTACTTGAATGTAAAATACCCAATGTAGAAGGTGGGCACCTGTAAAATGTAGTTGAGTGTAAATTCTTACATTAAAAGGTGGGCACTTGTAAAATATACTCAAAAATAAAATACACGCATTAGAAGGTGGGCACCTATAAAATATGCTCGATGGTCCGTGAATCAAATGAAGGTCCATAAACTCAACTGTGAAATTGAGTCATTGACAAAAATAATTCCTCCCAGGTAATCACGGTTAACTTGAAGGATCATTATTCTGAAGTACATTCTATTTTGTTTTCTGCAAAAATAGATAAGAGGAGTGACAATTTTGAGATAAAAATAATGGTTGGTTCCATGGATCATAATTCGGTTTCACGATCTGTGAAATCAACCATAATTTCTACACCGAAGGAAATTTTTAAATTTGATGTCTCGCAACTTAATATTTTCATCCCGCGCTTAAGGTTACGACCCATAGAAGATTTTCATGGGTTGTAAATCTCAACATAGGGTGAAATTATCAATCTTCAACATAAATTTTTCTTTCAAGCAACAACTACGATAATCAAAATTGCAAGATTGCAATCTTCTTTACTATATTCTAACAAAATGGGTTACTACGTAAATCTCAACGTAGGTGTGAGAGGCTCGTTATGGATGGTTTCAAATGGGTAGAGGTAGGCCGAAGAAATATTAGAAGGAAGTGATTAGGCATAAATGGAGCAGTTACAGCTTACAGAGGACATGACCCTTGATAGGAAGGTGTGAAGGACGCGAATTAGGGTAGAGGTTTAGTGAGTAGGAGTGCGTCCTTACTTGTAGGGAAGAGTGATTTGTTTGTCGATGTACCTGTAGTCATAGTGTTATGTCTGTGTCTTGTAGTTTCGTGTTTGCGGTGTTTTGGTGATGTGTGTGATTTCGGATAGATAGTTCATAACATTACTCCATAGGTGTTTTGTTTCTTTTATCTAGTGGTGTGTTACCCATTTTGTTGTTTGTTTTTATGTTTTCTGCTTTTTATACTATTATTTGTCCTGAGTCGAGGGTCTATCAAAACAACCTATCTACTTTATCTGAGGTAGTGGTATGAACTGCGTACACTTTACCCTCCCCACACCCCACTGTATGGGAATATACTGGGTATGTTGTTGTTGTTCCAAAAATTGAATTATTCACACTTTGAACCCATAGGTATAGAAACTTGAATAACAATCTTGAAAAAGGGTGAAGTTTGAAACCTTACCTCTTTGAAGAAGTTCTTGATCTATGAAGTGCACAGAGTAATGAGCGTGTTCTTGTATGCCTTTTCTAGTGAGAGTGATCAACAACAGTGAAATCCGTCAACTTTTATGTAGATGGAAACTCAACAGTTAGGAAAATTAAGGAGATGGAGGCGGTGGTAGTGGGAATTTTGAAGTCGTGTGTGTAATAGAGGGAGGTTAACAAGTATTTGACCTATTTTTGACTTTAATTCATCCGGATAGTATATTAGGGAAAATAGGTGAAAACAAAAGAGAGTCAGGTCAGGTCAGGTTTTTATTAAATTTCATACAGTCGACTACGAACAATTTTTTGATCTATGGAACCAAAGACGGATGGTTCCACCGTTAATTACCTGGGATCCACAAGTTAAAAATCTACGGCCAGTGAAAGAGAAGCACGGACCATCATTCAAACCGTGGATCTGTGGCACTTCTTTCTTAACCGTGGATCTGTGTCATTTCTTTCTCTTGGTTTTAATTTTCACGATCGACTTGACTGGCCATCCTTTGAATGTATGAACCATCATGTCATCTATGGAAACTAGCCTAAGAAGTTATAATTTTGGGATCAAAATGATGGTGGATTCTATGAACCGTAAAATACTTTTGTGGTCTGTGTTATCAATCGTAATTGCCATCACTTGATTTTTGGTTTCTTCTCCAGTTTTCCATGGTGCAAACTATGAACCATCAAGGCTTTTCATGGCCATTCATTTGGTCTGTAGTTGCACTTCCTTTTGCTATCCTTCAACTTTATGCCCCTGCTTTTTGTTTCCCCTGTGCACTTCAACAAACATCAATGCTGAACAAAAAGTAAAAATGAAGTATAAAACAACTTGGGTTACCTCACAAACAACACTTGATTTAATGTCATAGTATGAATTGGGTACCTTGATGAATCATACTTCACCAAGGTACGCCTCTTCAACTATTTTTACCTCATCTGGTGCTTACAGGTATTGCTTGACACACTGGTCACTCACCTTGAATGTTTTACCATCTTGATTTTCGAGCTCAATGGAACCATATCAAACACTTGAACCACCTTAAAGGGACCAAACCATTTAGACTTCAGCTTTCCTAGGAATAAGCAAAGCATAGAATTGAACAATAGGATCAAATCACCTAGGCTGATCTCCCTCTTCTTAATCTTTTGATCATGGCAAAACTTCATTTTCTCCTTGTTAAGGTTTGCATTCTCATAAGCCCTAAGTCTAAAATTGTCCATCTCATTTAGCTGATCAAGTCTCAAGTTAGAGTCTTCACTGTAGTTCAGGTTCAACTTCTTGAGTGCCCTTAAAGCCTTGTGCTCAAGCTTCACCGGTAAATGAAAAACTTTTCCAAAAACAAATTGATAAGGGGACATACCTATTCGCGTCTTGAAGGCTATCCGATACACCTAAGGGGCATCATCCAACTTACTTAACCAGTCCATTTTATTTGTATTCACAGTCTTCGCGAGAATAGTCTTATCTCCTGATTGGAGACCTTTACCTGCCACTTATCTGAGGATGATAAGGCATTGACACCTCATGCTTGACATCATATTTTACAGGTAGAGCGCTGAACAATCTATTACAAAAATAAGAGCCTCCATCACTAATTTTTGCTCTCGGTGTACCAAATCTAGAAAAGTTGTTTTGCTTTAAGAATGTTGTGACACTCTTGCATTCATTGTTTGGAAGTGCAATAAATCCTGCCCATTTTGAATATGGTCAACAAAAACCAATATATATTTCTTCTCATAGGAGCTTACAAATGGCCCCATGAAAACAATACCCCACACGTCAAACAACTCAACTTTAAGAATTAGGGTCAAAGGCAACTTATGCTTTTGGAAATACCCCCATGCCTTTGTCATTGGTCACATGCCTTCACAAAGTCATGTGCATCCTAATGAATCGTGGGCCAGTAGTACCCATATTGTAATATTTTCTAAGTTGTGCAGATGCCACTATGATGAGCGCTAATAGGGGATGAGTGGAAAGACTTAAGGATATTCATAGTCTCGACCTCAGGAACACACCTTATAATCATGTTATTTGCACAGATCTAAAATAATTCTGGCTCATCCCAAAAGAACTTCCTTATATCATGTAGAAATTTCTTCCATTGATGGAAGTTCATCTCTTGAGGCATCACGTCACTCACCAAAAAGTTAGAGTTATTGATAAACTATGAAATCAAATCATGTGGTGCAGCCAACACCTGTTCATCAGAAAAAGAATAATCTATCTCCAACTCATTCTTCATTCGTCCTTCTTCATGCAATCTAGACGAGTGATCAACCACTTGATTTTTGGTGCCCTTCCAATTTTTGACTTTGAAGTCAAACTCCTACAACAAAAGAATACATCTAATAAGTTTTAGCTTTGTATCTTTCTTGACCATGTGGTACCAATGGGCTGCATGATTAGTATGCATATGTCATGCCTCAGATCCTATTGGGGCAGACAGGCACCCGTAGCCGTTAAGGCCCGAGAGCACCAACCCATAACCTTGTACTTGCCAAGCATTGCCATGAACATTTAAAGATGCTACCAAATATGGATATTAAGCTTTAATGAAAATAAACCACGTAGTCAAGCCCAAAACTATATATACATGACTTGGCCGTTGGGGTACAATGACTGGAAGACAAGGCATAGAGCCCGTTTGGATAGGCTGAAAAAAAGTGGCTTTTAAAAAGCACTTAAAAGTGCTTTTGAAAGTGCTGAAACTTATTTTAAAAATAAGCAGTTACGTGTTTGGATAAAAGTGCTGCTACAGCTGAAAAGAAGTTGGTGATGTGTTTGGTAAACAAGTGTTGATAAGCACTTTCTTTTTGTCAAAATGTCTGAAATGCCCTTAAAGCTGTTAACATTACATAAAGTTGATTACTATTAGATTTTTATTTCTAAAATAATTTAAATTAAAATTAATTTATATTTTAATTCAGTTTCAATATAAATTAATTATATATATATATATATATATATATATATATATATATATATATATGTGATTTTACTTTAAAATATTTTGTGACTGAATATTTGAATTTGTGAGTTTAGAAACTTTTTTTTTTGTTGGTTAAAGAGTTTAAATTATCAAGCAAATTATACGTTACTAATCATTATAATTAACGTTCAAGGAGTGAGTACTCTCCATATATCTTAGTTGGTGATTATTGATTTTTTCCTTAGAGAAATTCACGTGTTGCACAGTGTAGTTGCCCAAATTTAAAAGAATCAATTAAATTAACTGGAAAGGAGGAGAATAATATATAAGAATTCATATTACATAAATTAGAAGTTTCGTACAAACAGAGGTACTAATATGACTAGAATACGTTCGCCATAAATACAAAAAGTGAAAATATTCAATTAATACAACCATTAAGCATTACAAATATCATTAGCAATCATATCATGAAGTCCCACCCAATACATATCACTTTCTTCTCTCACATTTTCGCTATCTATATTGTTAGATCTTGAAGTTGTGCCTGCATCAGAATCAATCGATGGAATATATATTTCATTCTCAGCCGTTCGAAATGCATCATCCACATTGCATTTCTTTCTAATGTAATTGTGAATGGCCATAGTAGAAATTACGATATCCCTTTGAGTGTCAATGTTATAGTAAGGCATGTCTCATAAAATAGACCACCTTGCTTTCCAAACACCAAATGTGCGCTCTACTATGTTTCTACAAGAAGAATGCAAATAATTAAATTTTTCAATGCGTCCTCTTGGCTCCCGCAATTGTCGTGTTGCACCACGTTGAAAGTCGGGAAGGTGATATCTCACATTATCTCCTCTGTAAAAAGCCATATATCCCTTCATGTGCGAATATCCAGAATCAACTAGATAATATTTATTTACCAATGGATGTGGAAACTTGAGTTCTTATCTACGAAGAGCCTTACGAAATATACGACTATCATGAGCCGATCCTTCCCACCCAGCCCATGTAAATGTAAAACACATGTTAAAATCTACAACGGCAAGAATATTTTGAGTTGGATAACCTTTACGTCCAATGTACGGTATTTCTTGACCTTGCGGAAATCTAGCTTTTACATGTGTGCCATCAAGTGCTCCAATGCAATCCTACAAGTATATACATATATAAATTTAACTTTAGCAAATAATCATGAGAGAAATTAAATATTAAGTATAATAAAGTATGTATTCGGAGAAAGTGCTACTTACTTTAAAGAAAGGAAAATATCGTTCGTTACATGGCTTGTGAGCTCCTACACCATCATTATAATTTAAATGTGGTCTAATGATATCTCTTGCTAGCTTAGAAACAACGTTTAAAACACTATGAAAGTGTCTATGAACCGTCTCTCTAGAATGTTGAAAGATATCTTGTATCATTCGGTTTCCCGCTCCATGTGCACAAGTCATCAAGAACATGCCTAACATTTCGTGTGCAGAAATTCCACGAGTGGGTTTAAGCCCATATTTTTCAGTTAAGTCATTGGATAAATCAATAAACACCGCCTTCTTCAATCGAAAATTTTCATAACAACGGGTTTCATTTCCTTGTAATACCTCTTGAATAAATATATGTCCGGAGCGCTTTGATGTACGACAAGGTTCCTTGCATAAGTATTTTTCGCAATACCTCAAAACTTATTTACTTGCTAGTTGACACAAAGCCATCCATTCCTCATCTTGCTCTCTATGAAACTTTTTCAGTTCTTCATCTTCTTCATCTAACAAATCACTTAAATCAGAAGATATGCTAATATCCAAACTCTCCATTTAACTGAAAACCAAAAACGCCTTACATCAGTAGAGTATGGGAACATCCAAACTCTCCATTTAACTAAAAACCTTCAACATATTTTATTTTGTAAGATGTACTATGAATTCATGTAA
The DNA here is from genome assembly GCA_031232105.1 of Capsicum rhomboideum. Taxonomy (NCBI): domain Eukaryota; kingdom Viridiplantae; phylum Streptophyta; class Magnoliopsida; order Solanales; family Solanaceae; genus Capsicum; species Capsicum rhomboideum. The sequence goes on along the minus strand of CP124712.1, from coordinate 46,747,398 downwards.
TTCATATCCCATTGCATACTTCCCACATAATAAGTGGCAGTCTACAAAACACATATAACCATACAAACACACACATATAAATGCAACTCAATTTAGGAAAGGTTTTAACTATACAGTCACAACGTCTAAAGTTTACGCATACAACCATAATGTCAAACATCAAACATCAAACAACAAAAATACTTAAATCATAAGACTACATTCTTTACATTTTCTTAAGGAGGTATAACTCATAGTTATACTCCAACCAAGACTTCCGAGCTTCGTCAGTAGTCATCTTAAGAAATACTTGACGGACGTCTCTCTTAAGAAACAAGTTCACAGCATAGTTGTACATTTCAGACGGGGCAGAAATTTCAGGAAGACTTGCCAAAAGGTCCATACACTTGTCAATAGTGTGATCTTCTACTTCATGAGATGTAGCAGTACTTTTGCTAGACATTAACTCTACTATAGAGTGCATTTCCTCTCTAGCAGATTTTGTCTTACTCTTTTTTACTCTACTGCTAGTTTCAATACCATCAGTTGAAATTTGTCTTTTTAGTGATGGTTTGGGAAACATAAGAGAATCCATATCCTGTAGGTCATCACTTTCATCACTCCCTTCATCATTAGGATTAACAAAGTGTTCTTTGTTAAAGTCATCTACATCATTTGTTCTTTCTTCGTTCAGATCTACTCCCATTTCAGAAATTTGTTCTTGATTTGCGGAACGCGCTCTTTCCCCTGTAGCAACAATATTAGAAAATAATGCATCATAGCGATAACATATGAGAGAAATATCTCTATTCTTAAACCTCCTATATCGATAATCCACCTGTAACCAAAAAAAAAACTACTTTAAGTAAATTAAGTAATGAGAGAAATAATAAAGAAATATAGAATAATGCGAGAGATGTACCTTAATCTTTTGCTTCCACCACTCATCATCTGCTATGATTGTATTTTTTGTAGCATCCCAACCTAAACCTGTATCTTCTTTCATCAACTGCTTAAAAAGAGTCCAATCCTGTTTCATGTTATCCCACTTATTTTTCAATTGTTTTCTCGTATATTTTCTTCCCACCATATTTTTCCATCCATCTCTATTTAAATGAGAGTTCGGTCTATTTCCTTTTCTAGTTTCTGTTTCACACACCTCTATTAATGAAAGATGGGCATCATCATCCCACTTAGCATTACTTCGTACCGAACTAGTTTCTGGCATGATGGAATATAAATGATCTGAAGATGTGAATGAATAAGATGAGCAGTTAAAGTTTTTCCACAGAAAAAACTAATCAAAGTGCTATCAAAAAGGAAAGAATGTCATTCATAAAGAAGCAAAATACAGATACAAAGAACTATAAAAGCCCCAAGTATAAAAAGTCCATATAGAACAAAAAACACCTAGTTCCAACTTGCAGCAAGTCATTGAACAAGTCATTAACTTGCAGCACCATAAATAGCTCATTTAAAGTACTTAAACCCTAGTGAAAGCAAAGAAACAACCCCCTTCCTCTCTCCACCCCCACCCCCTCCGATCACTAGAAAGCAATTATATTGCGCATTCGACAACTATGACTAGTAACTGATAGAAACATAATTCAACCTCCAGATCATTTAGTCCTTTATCTTATTAATATCATAGTTGAAAAATAATCGACTAGGTTGAATGTAACATGAAATCAAAACGATTTGTCATACATGCTGCAAGCCTTACGTTCAACAGTTCATACAAATGGACCAAGAAAAAATCAAACTAGGTTGAATGTACTGCCTATTGCTATTGGAGTTGGAGTTGCTGCACTTGGTGCTTTATAATTCTATGTCAACAACAATTCATAGATTCAAATGGATCAAGAAAAAAATGTCATCATCTCTTATTAACAGATCGAGGGGACTGTTAAATTTTGTATTAAAATTCTATCTACAATTGTTTATTCTATCCATTCATTCTCTATATTCCACTTCTATAGTGATGGAAATATGAAATTGCTAATTTGTCTTGTTTAAGCAAACAACTGTATGCAAAAGAAAGACCTGAAAAGTATTGAATTTGAAGCACAGTAATTATATTCACATGTAAGGCTTGAAATGCAGTCTAATATGCTAAATATACATATGTCACGGTAAGATTAGAATGCTATTATTCAATAGACTTGAGTATAATAAATTTTAATCCCTATCAATTAATAACTGAATACATACACAGAGGTATTGCCAGTAGAACAAGCTATAATTAAACATCCTTAACAAAAAAGAAACACAATATCCATATATGGGACAATCATAGGATAAAAGCACCCAACAAGCAGTACATTGATTATTATTATATAGCCTAATGGAGATAAACTCAAAGCAGCTAATAGTGGTGGGAGGGTGATATTAATATACACCATCGATCACAATAGCCGATACATTATTTAGAGATCAAATCCAGAACTCTAGTACCACATTAAAACTTACTCTCATTGTCACCTGTGAATTTTTCCACACCCATTAATCCATTTTCGTTTTACGAGCTTTTTCTTCTGAAAATTGAACAAAAAAACACTCAAAAAGGAGCAAAATTTACTGTTTCAGCTAAATCGGTTTCTTGATTGTCCATTTTTCTTCATGAAAATTGAACATAAATCACCCAAAAAGGAGTTGAATTGCTAGCGACCCATTAGAATTTGTTGTTTCAGTCAAATAAACTACCTAAAAAAAATATTCTTACCAATTCCTCACAAACTCCACAAATATCAAATTGGTACCGACCCATTAAAAAAAAAAAAATGGAGAGAAAAAGGCAAAAATAGAGAGAGAATGTCAAAAGTAGAGAGAAAATACAAAAACTGAGAGAACTTACCACCGAATCTCTAAGGAAAATGCAGCAATTTGGGAGTGGTTCTGGATAACTGCGGCTTAGATGTGAGGACTGAGGAGTAGTGAAGAGAACAAATGTTTTTAGGGTAAACATGAGGGCAAATTTGGAATATTTGAGAATTATAAGGGACAAAAATGTCTTTTACTTGGTCAAATCATAATGGCTTATAAGCCCAAAAAAATAAGTAGGGGGTCCGTTGCTTTTAGTTTTTGGCTTTTAAAAAGCCAATTTTGGCATTTTTTATGTAAAATTTTAAGTTACCAAACACTCCAAAAAGTAAAAATTGGCTTAAAAGCTATTTTGACCAGCTTTTAAGCTGATCCAAACAGGCACATAACCACACTTCACTTTACTGTCTACAAAGCCTCTAAAAGAGATATAAACTTGGTTAAGGTCGAGACAATCCCCCGCCTTACGCTTAGCTACTATACAATACCAAAACATATATGACAGACTCGAAAAGCCCCGAATCAACCTGAAGCTCACCAATAGTCATCGGATGTCCTGTGCTCCTACCGGAGGGGTCTACTAGCTGAAGTACCTGTGCCTGCAGCATGAAATGCAGTTTCCCCTGTGAAGGACATCAGTACTAAAGAATGTACTGAATATGTAAGGCAAAGAGTAACTAATATGTAAAGTGAGAGCTCTAATGAAATCGGAACACGTGTAAACCATAATATACCACCTTTACCTGTATGTGTGGAATCATGTATATTACATTATTTTCTTCACTTTACCATTCTTACTTACAATATTTGTAAGCCATATGATACAAATGACTAATTGATCAGTGGAAAATACATAAGTTGGGATTGGCCCATTCTAGGCTTACACCCCTGGCTGCCACCCATATATTAACGAATTGGGATCGGCCCATGCTAGGCTTATGCCCCTAAGCTGACACCCGTACATGACCAGATTTGCGTTTCTTAGTTTATTACCTTGAGATTGTTACTTTGGTGGTCATGAAATTATTGAGCTTTGGGACAATAGTCCACCAATAAAAGATGCATGAATAAACACTTGATGCAGTAATAATGAGGTAGGGAGCCCCTTGGGCCGCCTTAACTACATCAGTCGCTTCATAGCTCAGTCTACTATTATTTGTGAATTGATTTTCAAGCTACTGAAGAAGGATGCGGCTATAGAATGGATAACAGAGTTTCAGCAGGCATTCAACAAAATTAAGGATTATTTATCAAATCCTCCCGTTTTGGTTCCTCCCAAACCTGGTAGGCGTTATTACTATATTTATCTATGATGGATAACGCTTTTGGTTGTATTCTGCGGCAACATGATGAAACAGGCAGAAAGGAGCAAGAAATTTACATCGTATGAGGCTCGATATTCCTTAATGAAATGCACGTGTTGTGCTTTGACCTGGATAGCTCATAAATTGAGACACTATCTCTCGGCATACACTACCTATTTGATCTCCAGAATGGATCCTCTGAAGTATATATTTTAGAAACTAATGCCTACAGGGAAGCTAGCTAAATGGCAAATACTATTGAACAAGTTTGACATAGTCTATGTCATGCAAAAAGCTGTAAAAGCACAATTATTGACAGATCATTTGGCAAAGAATCCCTTGGATGAAGAGTATAAGCCGTTGAAAACTTATTTTCCTTTGAAGAAGTGGCATTCATAGAGGAGGATATCTCTGAAGAATATGATGGTTGAAGATTATTCTTTGATGGAGCTGTAAATTTCAAAGGAGTAGGTATTGGCATTTTGGTCTCGAAAACTAGTCAACATTATCCTATGTTAGCAAAGCTCAGATTCTCCTGCACCAACAACCTGGCTGAATATGAAGCTTGCATTTTAGGGCTTCATTTGGCAATCGATTCGAATGTCCAGGAAATATTGGTGATTGGAGATTCAGATTTATTGATTCATCAAGCACGAGGGGAGTGGGCTATAAAAATACAAAGATCCTACCATACTCAGATTGCATACAAGAGTTACGCAAGAGGTTTTGTAAGATAGAGTTCAAGCACGTCTCGAGAATCCAGAATGAGTTCGGAGACGCTTTGGCCACTTTGTATTCCATGACCAGCATCCAGACAAGAATTATATTGATCCCATCCCCATTAACATACAAAAGCAGCCTGCATATTGTTTTCATGTAGGGGAAGAGGTGGACGGAAAACCATGGTATATGATATACAAGGATATCTGAAGAATGGAGATTATCGAGAGAATGCAACGAGTATTCAGAAGCGCACCATTTGGAGGTTAGCCAATCAATTCTCTTAAATAGAGAAATCCTGTATAGGAGGACTCCCGACTTGGGTTTGCTAAGATGCATCGAGGCTAGGGAAGCATCCAGGTTGATTGAGGAGATACATGCTGGAACATGCGGTCCTCACATGAATGGATTTATGTTGGCACAGGATATATTGAGATCAGGTTACTTTTGGTTGACCATGGAGACCGATTGCATTCGTTATGTGCAAAAATATCATCAATGCCAAACTCATGCCGACATGATTCGAGTTCCTACAAATGAACTACACGTCACTAGCTCCCCTTGACCCTTCGCAGCTTGGGGCATAGATGCCATTGGTCCTATTAAACCCACTGCTTCTAATGGGCATAGGTTTATTTTTATTGCAATTGATTACTTCACTAAGTGGGTTGATGCCACTTCTCCTAAGTCAGTCACAAAGAAGGTTGTAGATGATTTTGTTCGAAATCACATTATTTGCCGATTTGGAGTACCTGAGTCTACCATTACAGATAATGGTGCCAACCTCAATAGTGATTTGATGAGAACAACATGTGAGATGTTCAAGATCAAGCATCAAAACTCCATAGCATATAGACCACAAATGAATGGAGCGGTGGAAGCTGCCAATAAGAACATCAAGAGGATACTTCGAAAGATGATTGATAATTACAAGCATTGGCATGAAAGTTGCCTTTTGCCCTGCTAGGATATCACACTACAATCAGAACTTCTACATGAGCCACACCTTATCTTCTGGTCTATGGTAATAAAGCAGTGATACCTGCTGATGTAGAAATACCCTCTCTCAGAATCATTCAGGAAGTAGAATTGAGCGACGCCGAATGGGTACAAGGTAGATTCGAGCAACTGGCACTCATGGACGGAAGGAAGATAAATGCAGTCTGTGACGGTCAACTCTATCAGAATAGAATGGCCAAAGCTTTCAACAAAAAAGTTATACCGAGACACTTTTCGCCCGGGCAGTTGGTTTTGAAGAGGATTTTTTCGCATCAAGATGAAGCAAAAGGAAAATTCTCACCGAATTGGCAAGGCACTTTTGTGGTTCATCGAGTTTTGATAGGAAGACCACTCATACTTGCAGAAATGGATGGCAAAGTTTGGTCCAAGCCTATCAATTCAGACGCTGTTAAGAGATATTATGTTTACGCTGTTTTTTTTTGTGCTCTTTTTTTCCTGTAATTGGAACTACGTTTGACCTAATTCTCGGTTAAGAGGGATACGTAGGCGCTCCTTTGGAGTTCAGTCCTATTATAATAAAATTCTCCTATTTCCGCTTTAAGCATGCAACTGGGGCAGAATTTTTGAGAGGATCCCAAAAATTCCATGGGATAGCATTTCCACAACTATTATACTGGGCAAATTTTTTGAGAAAATCTCAAAAATTCATAGCAAACAACCTTCACCAACCGAAACAATCAAATCTACACTCGAGCAGAAATTTTTGAAGATAAAAAGTTTCTAGACAAAAAGATACTCGCTTATAAGAAGTTGTGTTGTCTCAAAACATGTCACAATCAATGATTCAATAATAATTTTAATCTCTCTTACAATAACATTTTTCATTTCTCATTTTTCAAGAGAAAACATTTTCAAAACATGATTTTTAAACTTGTTTTTATTTTTTATCCAAGTGAAAACCCGGACGAAGCCTATTATCGGTCTAGAATATCAAGCAAGGAGGAAACACGCCAGTTATAGCAGAGGGAAAGATTAACCTTCCCCTTTTACAAACTTACAATTTTCTTTGAGTGCAGGATAACAGGTACAGTTGCATGAACTACTCTATTCTCAACATGGGAAATAACTAAGCTACCCTATCTAGATTGCATGGCTCCTACAAGGGTCAATATTGCATGGCTAGCGCAAGAGTCCACACTACAGTGTATCCACAGAAATGTACATCGCATGGCTCCTGCAAGGGTCAACATTGCATGGCTCCTGCAAGAGTCTACACCATAGTGCATCCGTAAAAATATACATTGCATGGATCCTTCAAGGGTCAACATTGCATGGCTCCCGCAAGAGTCCACACCGCATTGCATCCATAAAAATATACATTACTTGGCTCCTGCAAGGCCTCAACATTGCATGGCTCTCGCAAAAGTCCACATCGCAGCGCATCCACAAAAAATCTACATCGCATGGTTCTTACAAGGGTTAACATTGAATAGCTCCCACAAGAGTCTATACTGCATGGCTCCCGCAAAAGTCCACATCGCATTGCATCCGAAAAAATCAACATCGCATGGCTCCTGTAAGAGTCCACACCGCAGTGCATCAACAGAAATCTACATTACATGGCTCCTGCAAGAGTCTAAATTACATTGCACCTGCAGATTCCACAATCAAGCATACAAATTGCATCAAGTTGTTGAACTATATCAAATTACTGCAGGCCAAGCTACTCAAATCATCCAATGACACATTATGCCATTCAAGATAGATATGCTTTCTTTAATCATTGTATAATTACCCTAAGGCATCATAGTTCAAAGGCATCATCTTCATAGCCTGCGGACAACATCTCATGGCCTAAGAGTTTACTTTCTGCTTATCATGCTCCGAAGGCATCATGGTCTAAAGGCGTCAATTTTATGGCCTACGGATATCATTTCATGGGCCAAGGATTTACTTTCTGCTTATCATGCTCCGAAGGCGTCATAGTCTAAAGGCATCATTTTCATGGCCTACGGACATTATTTCATGGCCCAAGGCTTTACTTTTTGTTTATCATGGCCCTAAGACTTCATGACTTAGAGACATCATCCTTTCCATATCAAAGCAAATGCTCATGGTCTAACTGGGAAATTACATCACGTTTAAATACTCACAATAATTACTCGTCATTTACTTGATCCATATACTCTAACCATTTTATCTAGTTATACTAGAAAGCACACAGGTAACAAAGTAATAACGAGTTAAGAATGGGAGTAACCCTCACTCCTGTTTTCGAGATACAATTCTTCTTATCCCTCCGTCACTCCAATACAGCTTGAAACATATTCACCTTTCATTCTCACACTTCTCATTCAACTACTATTTTGAATTCTACCCACTCCAATCTCATCGGCTCATACTATCTTTATCGTTGCCCATATACCATCCAAACATTCAGCCGCACCCTCCCCTATACTCTCTCCTCTCTCTCACTAAAAACCATCATCGTCGGTGAATTCCTTCGCCGACCGCCACCCTCCCTCCTTTCGGGCACCGCTTCGCCATCGACCTTCCATGGCCGGCGAACCTATCCACCTGCCGGTACCCTCTCAGCCTCTCGATCTCCTCTCCATCGGGTTCCATCACGGTGGTCGCTTCAACGAGCTTCGTGTCGCCTCCGCCTCGTCGGAAAGTCACCTCTATACTATGAACCACTACATCACTAATCATCTCACCACCTTTGTCTCCCTCTGTTGCTTCGTTTAGATGGTGTCACCGGCCAGCCAGCCGGCGCCGCTCTATGCACCATCAGCCGCCGCCGGTCCTTCTCCCTTTATTGGTTGGCAAAGCTGTTCACCAGTCATCACACCACCGCCAGTGAAACCCACGATGAGTCAACACCATGCTACCGTGCTGCTACTCCTTACACCTGTCAAATCTATCGAAAAATGTCAAGTTTTACGATGGATTCTTAGCAATCCATCAAATGTTTGATTTCTTGTTTAAACTTATATGTGACTTTTAATTCTCTTCTACCCTTTTTTTTTTTTTTTTTTCTATATTTGACAGTTTTCTGTGATCTAAAATTGGTGAAGTTTGTTTGAGATTTTTGGTCCCATCCATTGTGATTTGTGTCTGTTAAATTGCTTATACTATCATATGTAAAAATGCCCAATTTTTTACGAGCACTCGTTTAACCCTAATTTCCCTAATTGAGAATTGAATGTTGCCAATGTGTCCATGGTTTATTGAATCTTGTTCTGAACTTTGTGTTTCACTTCATCGTTATTGTTTTCATCCTTTCCTTTGCTTGGCACGATTCGGGACGATAAATATGCTTACTTGAAGAGTCTATTGTGCGTTTATTAAATCAAGATGTTATATGAGTATTATGGTCAATTAGTGTTTTAATATGAATAACATTTAAAGTGTTTGATTATTTGTGGAAAATTTTGATTTCGATCGATTTATCCCAGTGTATTCACACTTTTCAAATTGATCTACTTTTCATATTTAAATCCGTATGATTTGTTACTTGGTTAATTTTGGTAAATCTTATTTTATAAATAGTAAGATTTTCCTTAGCTGATTTTTTCTTCCTTTGTTGAATATTTGACAGCCCTAATATTCAAATATGTATGGCAAAATCAATAGCTTATTTCTCCCTAATTTAAATATATATCTTTACTTGCTTATTTATGGTAAATAGAGATTCTTTTTTACACTAATTGATTCAGCCTTTCTTATAATCGATTTAAACAATATCCTCCTTCCTTTTAACAATTGATTCCCTGACTATAAAAAGGAGTCTTTTCTTCTCATTATTTTCACGCTTGATTATTATATACTCTAGCTACACAAAAAAAAAGAAAAAGAAAAAAAAGAAATTACTTCAAGTTCTCTGTTTGCTTTGGGAAAAGTTCATCCTTGGTTTCATCTTGTTGCACTGCTTGAGGCCTTCTTATTGTTATTATTACGTATTCGCTGCTTGACTGGTATGTCTCTATTTAAAAATTTATATATATTTTTTTTTACATGTAGTATTTCCTCCGCTTCTGTGTTGCTTGCATGATCTTTTTACTATGTGAGATTGTTTGCTTCCCGAATTTATGGTTTTGTGTGATGGGTGTGCATAGCTATGTTTGACAGGTCTTCAACCGAGGTTGTTCGGGGTGGTTGAAGAGTTGCCTGGGTATGGGAGGGTTTTGAAGGCTGTCCAAACAGTCATTACCTTTCCATATTTATTTATTTGTTTTCATATTCATTACTGGCATGTAATAAATTTGTATAAACCTCTACTATGTATAATAAAATTATGGGGACTGCTTAGGGGGGCGGGGTTTATGTGATTATTTTTTTTATCACCTAAACAACATTTTCTAGGTTAATAAAATAAATTTCATAATTGTTTTAACACCTAGAAATCATGTTTTAGGATTATTCAACTTTCAATATATTTAATTAATTTTTGGCCTATCTTTTAATCTAAAGCATGTTTAATTAATTTTTCACGTGTTTAATTAGTTTCCAGCGTATTATAACTAATTATTAGTATTTTATTTATTTTTCAACACGTTTTATTAATTTCAACATATTAAAATTGAATTTTTTTTCGCACTTTTTAATTAATTTTCTGCAAAAGTAATTTAATTTCCAGCTTTTTTTTAATTTTAGCATGATGAAAAATTAATTTTAAGCACTTTAATGTACTTTCCAACATTTTTGATTAATTTTAGCATGCTAAAACTAATTTTCAGCACTTTAAGTTTACTTCACAGCACTCCTAATTAAATTTCAGCATTTTTAATTAATTTCCTATAAATTAAATTAATTTCCAGCACTTTAAGTTAAGTTTCAACACTCGAAATTAACTTCTAGCATTCATTAGTTAATTTTCTGCAAATTAAAATATATTTGTACACACTTTAATTACTTTTCTGCAAATAAAAAAAAATCTGCATACTTTAATTAATTTTCTGCACATTTGATAATTTTCTGCAAAAATAAGAAATAAATTTCTGCATACTTTAATTAATTTTCTACACATTTAATAATTTCCTGCACAATTAAATTAAATTCTTGCATATTTAATAAAATTTCCAGCATATTTTAATAAATTTTCTACATATTCAAATTTCAGCATATTCGAAATCAATTGCCTGCACATTTAAATTAAATCCTCGCATATTCAAACAAATTTATGGCATATTTAAATTAATATTTAGCATATTAATTTAATTTTCAGTACCCCTCGTTTAGAAATCATGCCTATATGTCTCAATTACGTAAAACGAATAGTTGTCTTTCAAGCATGTCATCACCTAATCAACTTTAATTAACCAAGAGGCTTGCTTGAAACCTTTACGTGCTATTTTCTAGTCCTATTTTTTTGTTCGACGTAAACCTCGAGTCTAATTAGAAAGTCTAAGACTATCTTTGCATCTAGATCCTTATCAGAAATAGGTCATCCAACTCCTCTTGGACATTAAGTTGGGACGGGTAGGCATTTTTAGGTAACGCTAGTTTTATCGCTTTCTTTAGAACGCCTTTAAGATTAATAATCAAACTAGGTGGGGTGGGTAGATAGTCGAAAATGATGGAAGTTGACCCGAGCAGAATCCGACAATACGACATAAGGCATTGTCATCCGTTAATAAGCCAGACGCTGATCCGAATAGGATAAAATTAATCTTCGGCCAAATCCTCCGATTTAGTTTTTCTTTAATTTTATTATTTTTTTAATTATTTGGGGTAGTTTAGGCTTATTATTTTTATCTTGTTTATATAATGTGTCACTTTTGTCTCCTTGCTTATCTCACTTTATGTTCTTACGCATTTCTATTTTATCACTTAGATAACTGCTAATTAAAACTGAGTTGTATGTCTTGCTTATTAATTATTTTACATTTTTTAACACTTAGTTATTATTAAGTTAATAAAAATAATTGACCTTTGCTTATCACGTAAGATCCCCACGTAATATATGAATTCAGCCGGGACCCACATTTGTGGACCTCAAAAGGTGCCTAACACCTTCCTTTCGAGGTAACCTGAGCCCTTACCCGAATTTCTGATTGATGTAGACTAAATAATTAAAATAAGTTTGCAATTTAGTTTCGAATGGTGCCTTAACGCACCTTAATTCGTTAGGTGGCGACTCTTCACTCTTAAAAAATCCCAAAAAGAGTTGTCACGTTGAATCTCACTTTTCGTGAGAAAAATGGGGAGAGACACCGGTGTTCTTTTAAACTTTCCAGCAATTAATGGAGTGACATATGAAAGTGTAGAACCCGGATCAATTAATGCATATACATTATGTGAAAAGACAAACAATATACCTGTAACCACATCAGGAGAAGCCTCCAAATTTTGTCGACCCGCTAGAGCATATGTACGATTCCGAACTCCGCTAGAACTAGCTACTCCTTTAACACCTCTACCATGACCTGTAGGCTGTATACCCCTACCCAAAGCAGGCACCGATGATGACGATGCAACGACTGATCCAGTAGGTCGTGCAATACCTCTCATGCCCCTTTGTGGGCACTCTCTCATCATGTGCCCCGACATATCACACCAAAAGCAAGCATCTGTCCCAAATCGGTATGCACCTAAATGAAGCTTTCCACATTGCCTACATGGCTGTCGAGGAGGTCTTGATTGGCTCATGCTCCCTTGCTCTTGATACCCCGTGTCCGTGAACCTTGGCTCTCACTTATTTGCCCAAATTGATTGCCCCTAAACCCTTGGAATCAGGGTGGAGCACTTGCTGCAGAGTAGGAAGATGATGGCCTAGGTTGTCTGTTATGAAACCAAGGTCTGAACTCACTTTGGGATGACATAAACTGATCCGTAGGTCTGGCCCTCTTGGGATACCCTCTTTCCAAATCTTGTGTTCTTCTCCTTTACCTTTGATTGTCCATTTTTTTTGCAAAAGCTTGTATCCTTGCTATATCCATATCTTTATTCAAAGCAGCAATAGTACAATCTCTAACCAAATACGGATCCAATCTATCCGCATATCGATGAACTCTATCATCCATAGTAGCTACTACATTAGGAGCATACCTAGCCAAAGAGTTAAATCGAAGACTATACTCCCTCACGCTCATATTCCCTTGGCGAAGATTTAAAAACCGATCTGCACGGGCCTCTCGAATTTCAAAGGGAAGGTAATGATCAAGAAATGCCTCTTTGAACTCTTTCCAACTAGCTGAAGGTGCACCTGTACCCCTAGATCATTTCCAGTGTTCGTACCATAATATAGCCTCCCCTTTTAACCTATATGCTGCTAGCTCAACTGTCTCTTTACCAGATACATGTATGAAATCCAAGGCCCTTTGTATTTGATCATTAAGTCTTGTGGGTCTTCATTAAGATCTGACTCGGTAAATGTGCGAGGATCCAATTTAATAAAATGCTGTGTTTGTAGACTAGCTGCCCTATCAGCACCACTAGTACCTGTAATTGGACTAGCTTGTCCTTGAACTTGTACAGCAACTATACGAGTCAACAATTGCACCGCATTCATTAAATCTTGTTCAGAAGCATTAATAGGTAATGCTGAGGGTACTCCTCTCCTTCTTAGCTCTTCTGGATATGGAGGAGTAGAAGAGGTCCGTTATGCAAACTCATCTTGAGCCTCACTTGGATTATCTTGTCTAGGTGGTGACTTGCTGGTCCCTTCTCTGGCAGCCACATCTACTTGCTTACTTTTATTCTTACTCCTTCTTGTAATCGGAATCTTTACTATAATGAAAAAAAAACAAATTCAATGGTTAAATATGACTCCACCTACAACCTTGGCTCTATTGCACTATCTAAGATATGAAGAAAAAGAGACAACTCCAAAATGTCCCGTAGCCTCTTGTCTATAGATGAGGTGCACAACACATCCATAAGCAAGACTCTACATAGACACGACTTTGTAGACTCCCTAGGACGACCTGCTCTGATACCACTTTTGTCACGCCTCAAATCCTATTGGGGCGGAAAGGCACCCGTAGCAGTAAAGGCCCGAGAGAACCAACCCATAACCTTGTACTTACCATGCATTGTCATGAACATTTAAAGATGTTGCCAAATATGGATATTAAGCTTTAATGAAAATAAACCACATAGTCAAGCTCAAAACTATATATACATGACTTGGCCGTTGGGGCCACAATGACTGGAAGACAAGGCACAACCACACTTCACTTTACTATCTACAAAACCTCTAAAAGAGATATAAACTTAGTTAAGGTTGGGACAAGCCCCCGCCTTACACTTAGCTACTATACAATACCAAAACATATATAACAGATTCGAAAATCCCTGAATCAACCTGGAGCTCACCAATAGTCGTTGGATGTCCTGTGCTCTTACTGGAGGGGTCTACTAGCTGAAGTACCTGTGCCTGCAGTATGAAATGCAGGTTCCCTCATGAGGGACATCAGTACGAAAGAATGTACTGAATATGTAAGGCAAAGAGTAACTAATATGTAAAGTGAGAGCTCAAATAAAATCAGAACACGTGTAAACCATAATAGACCACCTTTACCTGTATGTATGGAATCATGTATATTACATTATTTTCTTCACTTTACCATTCTTACTTTATAATCTTTGTAAGCCATGTGATACAAATGACCAACTGATCAGTGGTAAATACACAAGTTGGGATCGGCCCATGCTAGGCTTACACCCCTAAGCTGCCACCCATATATTAACGGATTGGGATTGGCCCATGCTAGGCTTACGCCCCTGAGCTGCCACCCATACATAACCAGATTTGCGTTTCTTAGTTTATTACCTTGAGATTGTTACTTTGGTGGTCATCAAATTATTGAGCTTTGGGACAATAGTCCACCAATAAAAGATGCATGAATCAACACTTGATGCAGTAATAATGAGGTAGGGAACCAGATTTGCGTTTCTTAGTTTATTACCTTGAGATTGTTACTTTGGTGGTCATGAAATTATTGAGCTTTGGGACAATAGTCCACCAATAAAAGATGCATGAATAAACACTTGATGCAGTAATAATGAGGTAGGGAGAAGTTTGTACACAAATAAAATGCATAGGAGCTGAAATAACACATGGATCTTATTTGACTAAAAGGAGAACTCATGAAGCTTTCTATTGAATGTAGACATGCAGACTAGGTAATAAGCATATATTGAGGTATTTTAACACATTAGGGAGTGGGAGAAAGGTCGTTAGCTACATTAGAGATAATACGCTGCCGCTATGTGTCATTTACCATGGAAGAACTTTGGAAGCTCACTTTGTAACACAAGTGTTGGATTTTATGCCAAAGAATATGGAATAGAGTAGCCTTACATACCTTGTTGTATAACTCCGGTATTACCCCAAATTAAACTCCTTCATTGTATATTACTTATCTACAATGAAGTATATGGTGAAACTAGTATTAGTAATTAATTAACAAATTTGGGTTGTTCAACTTCACTCAAAATAGTAGCCGGGCAGTACGCCCGTAATTCACCAAATCAAAGGTGTTCTTTCAACCCCTTCTCCTCTAATTACATTTGTACAACACATGGATTCATATAAGATTCCCGAATACTCCTTTGGCTTCATAACATGTACAAAACAATCCACAAAGTATGATAGGCAACAAGATTATTAAACATCTAATTAAGTGGTGTATCGTTACACCCTCCTTTTATATGTCAATACCAACAACTCACATCCCTTTTTCAGATCAACCAAGCTCTCCCCAAATATAGACATAAAACAGCCCTAAAATAGTCTCAAAATCCTTTATTATAGCAACCCAATATTGAACTTATTATCCCTTGCATTCTCAACAACAATATACACATAATTCTCCACCAAAACATGTATATAGAAAAGGGCAAAAATGGACAGTAGCTTTACCTTAATTTCTGGAATTTATCCACTAAATTTGCATTTCTTTCAAGAGCTTAAATTATCCTTTAAAGTTAACCAACAAAAGAATAAGGCCTCTTAATAACCAAGGGACATGGGGAATTTAAGCATAACCAACATGATTTCCTAGTTTCCAATAGAAGAATCAAGATAAATCCATATGTATTTTCACTTACCATAGCTAGCAAAGGTGAGGGTTTCTTCAAGAACCCTAGGAGAAAATTGAGGTGGCTGTACTAAGACTTGAGAGAAAGAGAGATAACTTAAGAGAGAAAATCTAATTTTTGTAACTTAATAATGACGGAAATGACCAACAACTTGGTCTTATAAATGCCCTATTTTTGCCAGCCTCTTTTGCTGCATTTTGAACCATAAATTGGTCAAATTGGTCCAAGTAGGTGGTGCACCTACTTAAGGAGTTCAAGCTTCTCAAAAGGTCAAAGTAGATGATGCACCTACTTGTTTTATTTATGTCTTAAATGGGCCTTTACTTATTGGGATTTTAGAACAGACTTTTTGGGTTGGGCTGCCCATTCTCTTCTCCTTTTATTTTACTTAGTTTGGGCCTTAAAAATGTCCCTTAATATAGGCATTAATCTGATCCATTAACTTAAGTAGGTAATACACCTCATTGGCACATTTAACTTGGCCCAAATTTGATCTATAACCTTGGGTCCATTAACTTGGTCCATATATCTCAAGTAGGTGATTCTCCTACTAGCTTAATTAAGTCAAGCAAGAACCTCAATAGTTAATTCCTTTTTTAGTTCTTAATCCCTTTAATTTAACTTACAACTTGTGTACACTTGGTCACTTTAAACTTTATATTCAAATACCTACTCACGATTACAAGTTTAAATAGTTGCATCGACGTTAACTTAGTCGTGTCACATTAAAATATACGACCAGTTCCTTCCAACCATCTTACCGTCGCTAGTCATATAGGAAATCAAGTCCATTACCCATACCATAAGGCTATATCAAGTGACATATAAGTAGAACTAGTACACGTAGGATACGGGGTGTTACATCCTCCTCCTCCCCCCCCCCCTTAAGAACATTCGTCCTCGAATGTTAGCATGATTATCCAACCTAAACAAGTTCAAACCTAAGTTTAATCTTCTTGTTACAACATAATATTTATATATATATACTTACTTGTTATTGCTCCAATTCAGCATCTTGGAATTTCTTTTTGGATTCGAATAAATGAGGGTACTTAGATTTCATCGCTTCCTCAGCTTCCCATGTGATCTCTTCTACTTGCTGGTTCCTCCAAAGTACCTTTATGAAAGCTACTTCTTTATTTCTCAACTTCTTAACTTATCGATCAAGAATAGCAATGGGTACTTCTTTATAAGTGAGATCTTCCACAACTTGTACATCTTTAGTAAGAGTAATACAAGATGGATCTCCTATGCACTTCCAGAGAATTGAGATGTGAAACATCGGATGAACTGTTGAGAGCTCTTGGGGTAGCTCTAACTCAAATGCGACTTAGCCAAACCTTTGAATAACCTTATATGGACCTATATAACGTGGACTTAGTTTTCCCTTTTTACCAAACCTTATTACCCCTTTCATTGGTGACACCTTTAAGAATACCCAATCTCCTATAGCAAATTCTAGCCCTCTTCTTCTAATATCTGCATATGATTTATGTCAACTTTGAGCTATTTCTAGCCTCTGTTGTATCACCTTAACTTTTTCCACAGCTTGATGAACAAGATCTAGCCTAAATAAAGCAGTTTCACCCGCTTCAAACCATCCAATTGGTGATCTACACTTCCTTCCATATAAAGCTTCATAAGATGCCATTTTGATACTTGAATGATAGCTATTATTGTAGGAAAACTCAATAAGCGGTGAATGATCATCCCAACTACCTTTGAAGTCCAATACACAAGCTTGCAGCATATCTTAAAGTGTTTGAATTGTACGTTCTGCTTGTCCGTCCGTTTGAGGATGAAAAGTTGTACTTATATTCACTTGCGTTCCCAAACTCTTCTAAATGACTTTCAAAAGTTTGCAGTAAATTGAGCTCCCCTATCATATATAATAGAGATTGGGACTCCGTGTAGCCAAACTATCTCTTTAATATACAATTTTGCATACTCTTTAGCTGTGTAAGTGGTCTTAACTGGCAAAAAGTGTGCTGATTTGGCAAGTCTATCAACTATTACCCATATGGAATCGAACTTCCGAATTGTACGAGGCAAACTAGTGACGAAATCCATGTTGATTATGTCCCACTTCCAAATTGGAAGATCCATACGTTGAATATAACCTCCGGGCTTTTGGTGCTCCACTTTAACTTGTTGACAACTTGGACATTGGGCTACAAATTCTGTAATGTTCTTCTTCATGTCACCCCACTAATACACTCCTTTCAAATCATGATACATTTTAGTTGACCCTGGATGGATTTAATACCTTGAATGATGCGCTTCCGTCATAATCCTCTTTCTTAGCCCATCTACATTAGGTATACACAATTTGTTTTGGCATCGATGTACTTCCTCTTACGTAAGATCAAATGCCTTTGTCATATCTTGTTGTACATTCTCCTTAAGTTGTAATAAAATAGGGTCTGCATACTGCTTCTCTTTTACCGCCGCTACTAATGAAGATTCTGCCGCATTTTGCACAATAACTCCTTCGTCTAGAGATTCAAGAAGGCGAACTCTCAAGCTAGCTAGTTGGTGTAGATCTTTAGTCATCCCTTGTCTTTCCGTGGACTGCCCATAAGTTCTCACCATTGCCTTATGACTTAATGCATCAGCTACTACGTTTGGTTATCATAATCTTTTAATAATTCAAGCCACCTCCGCTACCTCAAATTTAGGTCCCTCTGCTAAAAGGTATATTGCAAACTCTTATGGTTGGTATATATGTCAACATGAACCCCATACAAGTAGTGGCGCCATATCTTTAAAGAAAATACAACCGTTGCTAACTCAAAATCATGTGTTGGATAATTTTTCTCATGTGGCCGCAATTATCTTAAGGTATAAGCTATTACTTTACCATGCTGCATCAATACACATCCTAAGCCAACTCTTGAAGCATCACAATATACCACATACCCTTCTGTACCCTCTGGAAGGACCAATACGGGTGTAGAAGTCAACTTATTCTTCACCTCTTGGAAACTTCTTTCACATGTGTCATTCCATTGAAACTTGGCTGCTCTGTGTGTTAACTTTTTTAAAGGTGTAGAAATAGAAGAAAACCCTTCAAAAAACCTTCTATAATAACCTGCCAACCCAAGGAAACTATTAACCTTCGTAGGTGCTGTTGGTCTTAGCCAGTCCTTCGCGGTTTCTATCTTGTGAGTATCAACCCTTATTCCTTCATCAGATACAATATGGCCTAAGAATGCTACAAATTTTAACCAAAACTCACATTTAGAGAACCTTGCATATAACTTACGATCACGAAGAACCTGTAACACCTGCCGTAAATGATTAGCATGGTCCTCTTTCGATCTTGAATACACCAGAATATCATCAATAAATACTATCGCGAAGACATCTAAGAATGGCTTGAACACCCTATTCATCAAATCCATAAAATCTGTTGGAGAATTTGTTAGCCCAAATGACATAACTAAAAACTCATAATGACCATACCGTGTTCGAAAAGCTGTCTTGGGTATATCTTTCTCTTTGACCCTCACTTTGTGGAAACCCGACCGCAAATCAATCTTTGAGAAATACGTAGCACCTTGTAACTGATCAAATAAATCATCAATTCTTGGAAGGGGATATTTATTCTTAATAGTCACCTTATTCAGTTGTCGGTAGTCAATACACATTCTCAACGTGCCATCTTTATTACGCACAAATAACACTGGTGCGCCCCAAGGGGACATACTAGGCCTTATGCATCCTCTTTCTAGCAAGTCTTTCAATTGATCTTTCAACTCTCTTAATTCTGCCAGAGCCATTCTATACGGAGGAATAGAGATAGATTTAGTATCTGGGATCACATCAATACCAAACTCTACTTCTCGTTCTGGAGGCAAACCTACAAGATCTTCAGGAAATACATCAGAAAATTCATTTACCACTGGAACAGATTGAAGATTTGGTGGCTCCGCATCTATATCTTTTACTCGCACTAGATGACATATGTACCCTTTAGACATCATTTTCTTTGCCTTAAGATAAGAAATAAATTTACCTCTTGGCGCCCCAATATTACCCATCCATTCAAGGACTACCTCTTTTGAAAAATGGAAATGCACTCTCTTAGTTCGGCAATCTACTGTGGCATAAAAAGAAGCCAACCAATCCATACCTATTATAACGTCAAAGTCTACCATTTCTAGTTCAACAAGGTCGTCCAATGTGTCATGATCACAAACGGTTACTATACAATTATGATAAGCTCTTCTAGCTATAACAGACTCACCAATCGGTGTAGACACTTTAAATGGATTAACCAGTGATTTCGGTTGTTGACACCCAATTTTGACCTCCCGATATTCCTCTCAGGTTGCTATTTTATCAAAATATTAGTTTTAAATTATTATTTTAGTGTCAAATAAATTCTGACATTTCATATTCATGATTTTAAGGTGCACAATTTATTTTTAGCATTCAATTTTATATTTTTACTAATTTAAAGATAATACTCTGCATAATTTTATCAATATATATTAAATTATTTTCGCAAATAAATATACTCATAATTTACAAACACATATTTATTACTATTATTGTTGTTACTAATATTGTTAATATATTTATTATTATTATTATAGCATTTCTTAAAATTTGCATACATAATTTATTCCCAAAGTATTATTATTAATGTCAATTTTATACAATATTTTTACATAACAATAATTTTTGAGATATTTTAATTATTATTTTATTATGGTATTTGCAAAATAGCAGCCCAATTATAATCAATTTTCCCTATTTATTTAATTTCTAGCTTGATTCCCAATTTAAATAACCCAAATTTGACCCTTTTTACAATTTTAAATCTCAGTCGCTCATCAAGATCGATCCAACGGCTGAGATCAGCTTCCCATTTCTTTTCTTTTAATCCATCACCCCCAAACCTAACCCTAATCCAAACATTCAGCCGCACCCTCCCCTATACTCTCTTCTCTATCTCACTAAAAACCATCATCGTCGGCGAACTCCATCGCTGACCGCCACCCTCTCTTCTCTAAGCCACCGCTTCGCCGTTGACCTTCCATGACAGGCGAGCCCATCCACCTGCTTCCACCCTCTCAGCCTCTCGATCTCCTCTCCATCGGGTATCACGGTGGCCGCTTCGACGAGCTTTATGCCACCTCCGCCTCGTCGAAAAGCCACCTCTATCCCACGAACCACCACGTCACCAATCATCTCCCCACCTTAGTCTCCTTCTGTTGCTCCGCTTTGATGGCCTCACCGGCCAGCCAGCTGGCGCCGCTCTATGTACCATCAGCCGCTGCCGGTCCTCCTTCCCTCACTGAATGGCGAAGTCGTTCACCAGTCACCACACCACCGCCGGTGAAACCCACGATGAGTCAACACCATGCTACCGTGCCGCTACTCCGTACACCGATCAAATCTCGTCGGAAAATGTCAAGTTTTACGATGGATTCTTAGGAATCCATCAAAGGCTTGATTTCTTGTTTAAACTTATATGTGAAGTTTAATTCTCTTCTACCCTTCCTTTTTTTTTTATTTTTTTTTTTATATATATTTGACAATTTTTTGTGATCTGAAATTGGTGAAGTTTGGTTGAGATTTTTGGTTCGATTCATTGTGATTTGTGTCTGTTAAATTGCTTATACTATCATATGTAAAAATGCCCAATATTTTACGAGCACTCGTTTAACCCTAATTTCCCTAATTGAGAATTGAATGTTGCCAATGTGTCCATGGTTTAATGAATCTTGTTCTGAACACTGTGTTTCACTTCATAATTATTGTTTTCATCCTTTTCTTTTTTTGGCACTATTTGGGACGATAAATATGCTTACTTGAAGAGTCTATTGTGCGTTTATTAAATCAAGATGTTATATGAGTACTATGGTCAATTGGTGTTTTAATATGATTAACAATTAAAGTGTTTGATTATTTGTGGAAAATTTTGATTTTGATCGATTTATCCCAGTGTATTCACACTTTTCAAATCGATCTACTTTTCATATTTAAATTCGTATGATTTGTTACTTGGTTAATTTTGATAAATCTTATTTCATAAATTGTAAGATTTGCCTTAGCTGATTTTTTCTTCCTTTGTTGAATATTTGACAGCCCTAATATTCAAATATGTATGGCAAAATCAATAGCTTATTTCTCCCTAATTTAAATATATATCTTTACTTGCTTATTTATGGTAAATAGAGTTTTTTTTTACACTAATTGATTCAGCCTTCCTTATAATCGATTTAAAAAATATCCTCCTTCCTTTTAATAATTGATTCCCTGACTATAAAAAGGAATCTTTTCTTCTCATTATTAAATGTTTGCTTTGGGAATACATAGTGAAAGAGGATATCCCGCATATGCTGTTGAGGGAACAAAAGTTCTTGATGGAGAAATGTTCCACACATTAGAGCTGGTTGGAAACATTGAAGAAGAGCTGAGTTGGAAGATTAAAGGTGAGAAAATGCTCAAATCTGGCTATGAACCAGGTAAGGGTCTTGGGGTCAGATTACAAGGAATAGTTGAACCCGTACAACCTTTTATAAAGAATGACACTTTCGGGTTAGGCTACATGGACGAGGGTCATGCACTTGATCCTTCACTGTCATTGTATCAAATTTTATACTCTACCGAGTTTCTTGATGATGGTGAAGATGAAATACTAGAGAGTTTGAAGAATTTTTTTTTGACTGAAGCTGGAAGAGAAGATTGTAATGTCATCATCAGTGAGGAGAGGGGATCCACTAGTCATAACATTGAACAAAAGGCTACACTCAGCAACTAGACTGCCACTCCTTCCAGGCCTCGCCGGGCACTTGGGTAGATTTGAAAGATTTTGATTTTATCTTATTGTTTGAAATAAACAGACTGGATTTTGAGATAATTCACATCTTTTTAGTTATTTTGTTATGTTTGAAGACATTTAATGTTATTTGAATTAATAAAAGATCTCTTTTCACTTTATTGATATTATTTATTTTTGTTTCTTTCAGCAAAATCACTTTTAAAAATGTTGAGTCTGAGATTGTGACACATAATGAGACTGTGCAACATAATATAAGTGAATTAGAAGAAATGGAAGAAGAGGAGGTGCTCGAAGAATTTGTTAGTAAGGTTGAAGGTTTTGAAAATAAACCTAAGGCAAACTTAGTAGAATCGAAAATAGTGAACATAGGGAATTCTAAGACAATAAAAGAAACTCGTGTTAGTATTTATATGCCAAAAGAAGAGAAAGAGGAATACGTACAGTTTTTGAGGAAACATCCGGATGTTTTTTCTTGGTCGTATGCCAATATGACAGGACTAAGCACGCCAATAGTAGCCCACAGGCTGCCCACTAATCTATCTTGTCCTCCTATTAAGCAGAAGCTGAGGAAATACAAACTTTATCTGAGTTTGAAAATTAAAGAGGAGATTTTGAAGCAAATTAAGGCTGGTATCCTCCAAGTAACTGAGTATCCAACCTAGTTGGCCAATGTTGTGCCTATTCCTAAGAAAGACGGAAAGGTCAGAGTTTGTGTGGATTATAGGGATCTCAACAAAGCTAGCCCAAAGGATGATTTTCCGCTCCCGAATATACATTTGTTAATCGATAATTACACCAAGCATGAAACACAGTCGTTTGTGGATTGCTTCGCCGGTTATCATCAGATAAAGATGCATGAGGATGCCGCTGAGAAAATCGCTTTTATTACTCCTTGGGGAACATATTGCTACAAGTTTATGCCCTTCGAGTTGAAAAATGCTAGAGCTACATACACGAGGGCCATGACCGCTTTGTTCCATGACATGATCCATAAAGAAATTGAAGTTTACGTGGATGATGTCATCATTAAATCAAAAAAGGGATCAAGTCAACTGGCCGACCTGGAAAAATTCTTTAACAAATTGAGGAAGTATAATTTGAAGTTGAATCCTGCAAAATGTGTCTTCGGGGTCCCTGCTGGAAAATTATTGGGCTTCATTGTCAGTCGACGAGGTATAGAATTGGATCCAGCCCAGATCAAAGCTATTCAGGATCTTCTACCTCCAAAAAGCAAGAAAGAAGTAATGAGCCTCTTGGGCCGCCTTAACTACATCAGTCACTTCATAGCTCAGTCTACTATTATTTGTGAATTGATTTTCAAGCTCTGAAGAAGGATGCAACTATAGAATGGATAACAGAGTTTCAGCAGGCATTCAACAAAATCAAGGATTATTTATCAAATCCTCCCGTTCTGGTTCCTCCCGAACCTGGTAGGCGTTATTACTATATTTATCTATGATGGATAACACTTTTGGTTGTATTCTGCGGCAACATGATGAAACAGGCAAAAAGGAGCAAGAAATTTACATCGTATGAGGCTCGATATTCCTTAATGAAATGCACATATTGTGCTTTGACCTAGATAGCTCAGAAATTGAGACACTATCTCTCGGCATACACTACCTATTTGATCTCCAGAATAGATCCTCTAAAGTATATATTTCAGAAACTAATGCCTACAGGGAAGCTAGCTAAATGGCAAATACTATTGAGCAAGTTTGACATAGTCTATGTCATGCAGAAAGCTGTAAAAGCACAAGCATTGGCAGATCATTTGGCAAAGAATCCCGTGGATGAAGAGTATAAGCCGTTGAAAACTTATTTTCCTGGTGAAAAAGTGGCATTCGTAGAGGAGGATATCTCTGAAGAATATGATGGTTGAAGATTATTCTTTGATGGAGTTGTAAATTTCAAAGGAGTAGGTATTGGCACCATTTTGGTCTCGAAAACTAGTCAACATTATCCTATGTCAGCCAAGCTCAGATTCCCCTGCACCAACAACATGGCTGAATATGAAGCTTGCATTTTAGGGCTTCATTTGGCAATCGATTCGAATGTCCAGGAAATATTGGTGATTAGAGATTTAGATTTATTGATTCATAAAGCACGAGGGGAGTAGGCTATAAAAATACAAAGCTCCTACCATACTCGGATTGCATACAAGAGTTACGCAAGAGGTTTCGTAAGATAGAGTTCAACAACGTCCCGAGAATCCAGAATGAGTTCGGAGACGCTTTAGCCACTTTGTCTTCCATGACCAGCATCCAGACAAGAATTATATTGACCCCATCCCCGTTCACATACAAAAGCCTGCATATTGTCTTCATGTAGGGGAAGAGGTGGACGGAAAACCATGGTATATGATATACAAGGATATCTGAAGAATGGAGATTATCGAGAGAATGCAACGAGTATTCAGAAGCGCACCATTCGGAGGTTAGCCAATCAATTCTTTTTAAATAGAGAAATCCTGTATAGGAGGACTCCCGACTTGGGTTTGCAAAGATGCATCGAGGCTAGGGAAGCATCCAGGTTGATTGAGGAGATACATGCTGGAACATGCGGTCCTCACATGAATGGATTAACAAGATAGCACCGATACGATCTCCCGCTGTGAAGTAGGAGGTTTTCACCGACAGAGCGCAATTAGACCACAACTGAAAGAGAATATGTTGGCAAAGAAGATATTGAAATCAGGTTACTTTTGGTTGACCATGGGGCGGGGTTTATGTGATTATTTTTTTTATCACCTAAACAACATTTTCTAGGTTAAAAAAATAAATTTCATAATTGTTTTAACACCTAGAAATCATGTTTTAGGATTATTCAACTTTCAATATCTTTAATTAATTTTTGGCCTATCTTTTAATCTAAAGCATGTTTAATTAATTTTTCACGTGTTTAATTAGTTTCCAGTGTATTATAACTAATTTATGGTATTTTATTTATTTTTCAACACGTTTTATTAATTTCAACATATTAAAATTGAATTTTTTTTGCACTTTTTAATTAATTTTCTGCAAAAGTAATTTAATTTCCAGTTTTTTTTTTAATTTCAGCATGATGAAAAATTAATTTTAAGCACTTTAATGTACTTTCCAACATTTTTGATTAATTTTAGCATGCTAAAACTAATTTTCAGCACTTTAAGTTTACTTCACAGCTCTCGTAATTAAATTTCAGCATTTTTAATTAATTTCCTGTAAATTAAATTAATTTCCAGCACTTTAAGTTAAGTTTCATCACTCGAAATTAACTTCCAGCATTCATTAGTTAATTTTCTGCAAATTAAAATATATTTGTGCACACTTTAATTAATTTTTTACAAATAAAAAAAAAAATTCTGCATACTTTAATTAATTTTCTGCAAAAATAAGAAATAAATTTCTGCATACTTTAATTAATTTTCTACACATTTAATAATTTCCTGCACAATTAAATTAACTTCTTGCAAATTTAATAAAATTTCCAGCATATTTTAATAAATTTTCTACATATTCAAATTTCAGCATATTCGAAATCAATTGCCTGCACATTTAAATTAAATCCTCGCATATTCAAACAAATTTACGGCATATTTAAATTAATATTTAGCATATTAATTTAATTTTCAGTACCCCTCGCTTAGAAATCATGCCTATATGTCTCAATTACGTAAAATGAATAGTTGTCCATCAAGCATGTCATCACCTAATCAACTTTAATTAACCAAGAGGCTTGCTTGAAACCTTTACGTGCTATTTTCTAGTCCTATTTTTTTGATTGACGTAAACCCCGAGTCTAATTAGAAAGCCTAAGACTGTCTTAGCATCTAGATCCTTATCAGAAATAGGTCGTCCAACTCCTCTTGGACATTAAGTTGGGACGGGTAGGAATTTTTAGGTAACGCTAGTTTTATCGCTTTCTTTAAAACGCCTTTAAGATTAATAATCAAACTAGGTGGGGTGGGTAGATAGTCGGAAATGATGGAAGTTGACCCGAGAAGAATCCGAAAATACGACATAAGGCATTGTCATCCGTTAATAAGCCAGACGCTGATCCGAATAGGATAAAATTAATCTTCGGCCAAATCCTCTGATTTAGTTTTTCTTTAATTTTATTGTTTTTCTAATTATTTGGGGTATTTTAGGCTTATTATTTTTATCTTGTTTATATAATGTGTCACTTCTGTCTCCTCGCTTATCTCACTTTATGTTCTTACGCATTTCTATTTTATCACTTAGATAACTGCTAATTAAAACTGAGTTGTATGTCTTGCTTATTAATTATTTTACATTTTTTAACACTTAGTTATTATTAAGTTAATAAAAATAATTGACCTTTGCTTATCACGTAAGATCCCCACGTAATATATGAATTCAGCCAGGACCCACATTTGTGGACCTCAAAAGGTGCCTAACACCTTCCTTTCGAGGTAACCTGAGCCCTTACCCGAATTTCTGATTGATGTAGACTAAATAATTAAAATAAGTTTGCAATTTAGTTTCGAATAGTGCCTTAACGCACCTTAATTCGTTAGGTGGCGACTCTTCACTCTTAAAAAATCCCAAAAAGAGCTGTCACGTCGAATCTCGCTTTCCGTGAGAAAAATGAGGCGAGACACCGGTGTTCTTTTAAACTTTCCAGCAATTAATGGAGTGACATATGAAAGTGTAGAACCCGGATCAATTAATGCATATACATTATGTGAAAAGACAGACAATATACTTGTAACCACATCAGGAGAAGCCTCCAAATTTTGTCGACCCGCTAGAGCATATGTACGATTCTAAACTCCGCTAGAACTAGCTACTCCTTTAACACCTCTACCATGACCTGTAGGCTGTATACCCCTACCCAAAGCAGGCACCGATGATGACGATGCAACGACTGATCCAGTAGGTCGTGCAATACCTCTCATGCCCCTTTGTGGGCACTCTCTCATCATGTGCCCCAACATATCACACCAAAAGCAAGCATCTGTCCCAAATTAGTATGAACCTAAATGAAGCTTTCCACATTGCCTACATGGCTGTCGAGGAGGTCTTGATTGGCTCATACTCCCTTACTCTTGATACCCCGCTGTCCGTGAACCTTGGCTCTCACTTATTTGCCCAAATTGATTGCCCCTAAACCCTTGGAATCGGGGTGGAGCACTTGCTGCAGAGTAGGAAGATGATGGCCTATGTGGTCTGTTACGAAACCAAGGTCTGAACTCACTTTGGGATGACATAAACTGCTCCGTAGGTCTGGCCCTCTTGGGATACCCTTTTTCCAAATCTTTTGTTCTTCTCCTTTACCTTTGATTGTCCATTTTTTGTACAAAAGCTTGTATCCTTGCTATATCCATATCTTTATTCAAAGCAGCAATAGTACAATCTCTAACCAAATATGAATCCAATCTATCCACATATCGATGAACTCTATCATCCATAGTAGCTACTACATTAGGAGCATACCTAGCCAAAGAGTTAAATCGAAGACTATACTCCCTCACGCTCATATTCCCTTGGCAAAGATTTAAAAACCAATCTGCACGGGCCTCCCGAATTTCAAAGGGAAAGTAATGATCAAGAAATGCCTCTTTGAACTCTTTCCAACTAGCTGAAGGTGCACCTGTACCCCTGGATCATTTCCAGTGTTCGTACCATAATATAGCCTCCCCTTTTAACCTATATGCTGCTAGCTCAACTGTCTCTTTACCAGATACATGTATGAAATCTAAGGCCCTTTGTATTTGATCATTAAGTCTTGTGGGTCTTCATTAAGATCTGACTTGGTAAATGTGGGAGGATCCAATTTAATAAAATGCTGTGTTGGTAGACTAACTGCCCTATCAGAACCACTAGTACCTGTAATTGGACTAGCTTGTCCTTGACCTTGTCCAGCAACTATACGAGTCAACAATTGCACCGCATTCCTTAAATCTTATTCAGAAGCATTAATAGGTAATGCTGAGGGTACTCCTCTCCTTATTAGCTCTTCTGGAGATGGAGGAGTAGAAGAGGTCCGTTATGCAAACTCATCTTGAGCCTCACTTTGATTAGCTTGTATAGGTTGTGACTTGCTGGTCCCTTCTCTGGCAGCCATATCTACGTGCTTACTTTTATTCTTACTCCTTCTTGTAATCGACATCTCTACTATAATGAAAAAAAAACAAATTCAATGGTTAAATATGACTCCACCTACAACCTTGGCTCTATTGCACTATCTAAGATATGAAGAAAAAGAGACAGCTCCAAAATGTCCCTTAGCCTCTTGTCTATAGATGAGGTGCACAACACATCCATAAGCAAGACTCTACATAGACACGACTTTGTAGACTCCCTAGGACGACCTGCTCTGATACCACTTTTGTCACGCCTCAAATCCTATTGGGGCGAACAGGCACTCGTAGCAGTTAGGGCCCGGGAGAACCAACCCATAACCTTGTAATTACCATGCATTGTCATGAACATTTAAAGATGTTGCCAAATATGGATATTAAGCTTTAATGAAAATAAACCACATAGTCAAGCTCAAAACTATATATACATGACTTGGCCGTTGGGGCCACAATGACTGGAAGACAAGGCACAACCACACTTCACTTTACTATCTACAAAACCTCTAAAAGAGATATAAACTTAGTTAAGGTTGGGACAAGCCCCCGCCTTACACTTAGCTACTATACAATACCAAAACATATATAACAGATTCGAAAATCCCTGAATCAACCTGGAGCTCACCAATAGCCGTTGGATGTCCTGTGCTCTTACTGGAGGGGTCTACTAGCTGAAGTACCTGTGCCTGCAGCATGAAATGCAGGTTCCCCCATGAGGGACATCAGTACGAAAGAATGTACTGAATATGTAAGGCACAGAGTAACTAATATGTAAAGTGAGATCTCAAATGAAATCAGAACATGTGTAAACCACAATAGACCACCTTTACCTGTATGTATGGAATCATGTATATTACATTATTTTCTTCACTTTACCATTCTTACTTTATGATATTTGTAAGCCATGTGATACAAATGACCAACTAATAAGTGGTAAATACATAAGTTGGGATCGGCCCATACTAGGCTTACACCCCTAAGCTGCCACCCATATATTAACGGATTGGGATTGGCCCATGCTAGGCTTACGCCCCTGACCTGCCACCCGTATATAACCAGATTTGCGTTTCTTAGTTTATTACCTTGAGATTGTTACTTTGGTGATCATGACATTATTGAGATTTAGGACAATAGTCCACCAGTAAAAGATGCATGAATAAACACTTGATGCAGTAACAATGAGGTAGGGAGAAGTTTGTACACAAATGAAATGCCTAGGAGCTAAAATAACACATGGATCTTATTTGACTGCAAGGAGAACTCATGAAGCTTTCTATTGAATGTACACATGCAAACTAGGTAATATGCATATATTGAGGTATTTTAACATATTAGGGAGTGAGAGCAAGGTCGTTAGCTACATAGGATCATACACTGCCACTATGTATCATTTACCATGTGAGAACTTTAGAAGCTCACTTTGTAACACAAGTGTTGGATTTCATGCCAAAGAATACGGAAAAGAATAGCCTTACATACCTTGTTGTATAACTCCGGTATTACCCGAATTAACCTCCTTCCTTTCAAATTACTTATCTACAATAAAGTACGTGGTAAAACTAGTATTAGTAATTAATTAACAAATTTGGGCTATTCAACTTCACTCAAAACAGTAGCCGAGCATCACGCCCGTAATTCACCAAATCAAAGGTGTTCTTTTAACCCCTTCTCCTCTAATTACATTTTTACAACACACCGATTCATATAAGATTCCCGAAGACTCCTTTGGCTTCATAACATGTACAAGACATTCCACAAAGTATGATAGGCAACAAGCTTATACAACATCTAATTAAGTGGTGTATCGTTACACCCTCCTTTTATATGTCAATACCAATAACGCACATCCCTTTTTCAGATCAACCAAGCTGTCCCCAAATATAGACATAAAACAGCCCCTAAAACAGTTCCAAAATTCTTTATTATAGCAACCCAATATTGAACTAATTATTCCTTGTATTCTTAAGAACAATACATACACAAGTCTCCACCAAAACATGTATATAAAAAAGGGCAAAAATGGGCAGTAGATTTACCTTAATTTTTGAAATTTATCCACTAAATTTGCACTTCTTTCAAGAGATTAAATTATCCTTCAAAGTTAACCAACAAAAGAATAAGGCCTCTTAATAACCAAAGGGCATGGGGCAGTTAACATATAGGAAAGGCAGTCCCATACTTTTAAGCATAACCAACATGATTTCCTAGTTTCCAATAGAAGAATCAAGTTAAACCCATAAGTATTTTCACTTACCTTAGCTAGGAAAGGTGAGGGTTTCTTCAAGCACCCTAGAAGGAACTTGAGGTGTCTATTCTAAGCCTTGAGAGAAAGAGAGATAACTTGAGAGAGAAAATCTAATTTTTATAACTTAATAATGAAGGAAATGACCAGCAACTTGGTCTTATAAATGCCCTATTTTTGGCTGCCTCTTTTGCTGCATTTTGGACCATAAATTGGTCCAAGTAGGTGGTGCACCTACTTATGGAGTTCAATCTGCTCAAAAGGTCAAAGAAGGTGATGCACCTACTTACTTTATTTATGTCTGAAATTGTCATTTACTTATTGGGCTTTTGGGACAGATTTTTTGGGGTTGGGCTTCCCATTCTCTTCTCCTTTTATTTTACTTAATTTGGGCCTTAAAAGAGTCCCTTAATATAGGCCTTAATCTGATCCATTAAATTAAGTAGGTAATACACCTCTTTGGCACATTTAACTTGGCCCAAATCTGATCCATAACCTTGGGTCCATTAACTTGGTCCATATATCTCAAATAGGTGATTCACCTACTCTCTTAATTAAGTCAAGCAAGCACCTCAATAGTTAATTCCATTTTTAGTTCTTAATCCCTTTAATTTAACTTACAGCTTGTGTACACTTGGTCACTTTAAACTTTAGATTCAAATACCTACTCACGATCCCAAGTTTAAATAGTTGCATCGACACTAACTTAGTCGTGTCACATTAAAATGTACGGGCAGTTCCTTCCAACTCATCTTATCGTCGCTAGTCATATAGGAAACCGAGTCCATTACCCGTACCATAAGGCTATATCAAGTGACATATAAGTAGAACTAGTACACGTAGGATACGAGGTATTACAACATATTGACTTTTATCCCCAGTAAATAAGCTCTGAACTTCTCAAACACATAAACCACTGGTAAGAGCTCTTTCTCGATCATTATGTAGTTTTTATGCGTTGTATGTAGGGCATTACTTGCATAGTAGATTGGATGGAAAATATTTTTATGCCTTTGGCCTAGGACTACCTCTAGCACCACTACTCTGGCGTTACACATCACTTCAAATGGCTTTGACCAATTAGGAGCAACATTGATCGATGCAGAGGTAAACTTCACTTTAGGTCATTCAAATGCCTTCAAACAAGCCTCATCAAACACAAATTTCACCTCTTTGTTAAGGAACTTCCACAAGGGATTAGCAATCTTAGAGAAGTCTTTAATAAATCTCTGATAAAACCTATCATGGCCCAAGAAACTGGGAATACCCTTAACAAAAATTGGTGGAGGTAGCTTGTGAATAACCACAATCTTAGCTCTACCTGACTCAATTCTCTTCTATGAGATTTTATGATAAAGTACAATGTCTTCATTTACCATGAAGTGATATTTCTTACAATTTAGCATAAGATTGGTTTCTTCACATCACTACAATACCTTGCCCAGTTGGGCCAAACATCATCAAATAAGCCTCCAACAATTGAGAAGTCATCCATGAACACCTCAGTAATATCCTCAACCATGTCAGAAAAATTGACATGCACCTATGAAAAGGAGCTGGTGCATTACACAATTCAAACGACATTTTCTTGAAGGCAAAAGTCCTATAGGGAAAAGTGAACATGGTCTTTTCTTAATCTTATGGTGCAATAGAAATCTAATAATATACCAAATAACTATCAAGATAGAAATATCACCCTCTGCCAACAAACCTATCAAGTATCTGATCTATAAACAGCATAGGGAAATGGTCCTTCATGATCCAAAAATTCAAATTTTAGTAATTCAACCCATGACTGGCCACAATAGAATCTACTTAATTTTGTAGTTGAGGCCTATAGTTAACCCCTCTTTCTTGGGTACACACTAAACTGGGCTAACCCACTTACTGTTTGAGATAAGAGTAAACCACATGTGCATCTAACCATTTGATGATATCCTTCTTCACTATCTCTTGTATTGGTAGGTCCAATATGCACTGATGCTCAATACTTGGAACGAAGTCAATTTCCACCTAAATTTTATACACGTAAATATCGAAAAGGATCCCTATGGTATAAGCAATGGTCCATCCAATTGCCCTCTTAAATCTTCTCAATACTGAAACTAGAGCTTTCACTTGTCACTCAAGAGAATATGCAACAATATTTACTGACAAATTGTCATTATCCCACAAAAAATATATCTGAGGTGAGAAGGAAGAGCCTTAAGCTCCAACATTAGTGGCTCTTTAGTGGATGGTTTGGCTGGCAGAATATTTTAATTTTTCAGGTTAAGATCTAACTTCTTTAGGGCATAGGAATAAGATCATGCCAAACAGTGCATTAATAGTCTCGTCATAGTCCTCGATGTATTCACCCTCAAAATTCACAATCATGATAACTAAAGTCTCAATCGCAAACCTCTCTTCAACTAAAACCTCAGTCACATCATCAACGGTGCCAATCACAAAAATGACACTCATGTTTCTAGACTACTTTATAGATCTGCAAACGTCGAACATAATTTCCTCATCATTCAATTAAAATTTCAACTCACAATTCTCAACATCAATAAAAGCTCTATCGATAGCTCAAAATGGTCGTCCCAAGATTATGGGGACCTTTAAATATACCTTATATTCTAGAATGACAAAATTAGTATGTAACACCCCGTACATTTTCGAACTTATTTGACTACCTTAACATTTATGGAATTATTTAAACTTGAGATAGTTGGTGTATTACCCACTAAATTTATTGGGCTGAATTAATATTATGTTTATGGACCTAATTAAGGCCCAAAATTAAGTAAAAAGACATGGGCTCAAAAAAGGAGATGATCCATTTAAAAATGGACCAAGTTTAATTGGACTTTTTGACCAAATAATTGGCTAAGGATGACCAAAGGACTTTATAAGGCTGAAATTCAGCTTATTTTCCACACATTTCACTTGCCAAAAATCAGATTTTCAATCAAACATTTTTTCCTCTCTCAAACCCTAGCCACCCTAATTTTCTCTAAGGATTTTTGGACAAATCTTCCACTTGAAAGCCTTGGTAAGTGTTTACCCTTATATATTAATATATTATATTCATAATAGATTGTGTATATCATGTTTTTTATGTTTAAAAAGTGTTGAGCAGTCCACTTTATTTGTAGCAGTCAACTTTTGCTAAATCGGTAAAGGATTTGCCTTCTATGTGGTTTAAACTTGAAAGAGGACTTAAGGTCTTGAAGGAATTGAATTATATGTATGAAATTTCAGTATTATTAAGTATGGCTCTGTACCTAAGTCGTTACTCCTTGTGTATGACTTGTGGAAATGTTTATACGTAATTGTGCATGGAACGTTTGGCGTAGTGAAAGGAGAATACTTTCTTGTTATGTTAAAGTGAATTCTGAAATTGTGTGGACTATTTTTGGTATATTTTTGTGGAAGGTATTTATGTGACTTGATGGAATAAATATGTGGAGTTTCATTAAGGTAAAAATGTGAAGTATACACTTGGTGGGAAATCTTATCGGTTTGTGACGTCTATGTTGATGTGTGGACTGTTTTGGTGTTGTTGGTGTTGTGGGGCAGTAAATTTTATTGTAGGAGGGTGGAATGAAGTTATATGGCAGTATAAAGGAAGGTGTAATGATATACCATGTGTTTGGGATGTTGAATAGTTTTTACTTCCCGTCAAGTAGCTAATTATCGCCTTGTGAACTTGTAATGTAATTAGCTGGTAATGTTAGCTTCGTTACGTACTTGTGTTGTAGATTAACTCTTTAAGGAAGAGATGAATCGTTGTAGTCACTTGTTGGGAAGATAAGGTATGTAAGGTTACTCTTTTTCGTATCCTTTGGCCGCACCTATTGTTCACATCGTTACCGAACTTGTTTCCACTATGAAATATTTTAAAGTATCTCACTTCAGGTTTGTTAGCAATTGTTATTCACGTGTCTCTTATTTGTTGACTATTGTTCCAAAGCTCCAATAATGTTATGACCACCGATGTAACAATCTCACAAAAATTAAAAAAATGAAGTAATACATATTTGGTTGAGTACGAGTGGTAGCTCTGGAGGTGAAAGCCTAGCTCGTGCCGATCCTGATTGATTATTGGATGCAGGGGGTAGCTCTGGGGTTGAAAACCTAGCTCGAGCCAAACCTGATTTATTGATTTATGGATGGTAGCTCTGGGGGCATAAGCCTAGCTCGAGCCGATCCCAATGTTATTTACCACTGATCAGTTGGTCCCGGACATTGTATGATGTGTATTGATATAAAGGTAAAAGGAAAGAAATGAATGTAATGTACATGGTTCCACATATGCAGTACGGTGGTATATCAATGTTATTTATTCACTTGTATTTGATTCCATTTGAGTTCCTATATTTCATACAGTTACTTATAGTCTTACATACTCAGTACATTCTTTCATACTGACGTCCCTTGGGGGACCTTCTTTACCTGCTGCAGGCACAGGAGCTAGTAGACCTTCACAGTAAGGTTCGGGTCATCTGCAGGCTATTGGTGAGCTCCAGGTTGGTTTGGGGCTTTTCGAGTCATTTGTATATATTTTTGGTACTGTGTAGTAGTTGTATAAGGCGGGGACTTATCCCGACCTTAGTCATGGTTATATATATTTTAGAGGCTTTGTAGACCTTGTAAAGTCAAACGTAGAAGTGTCTTGCCTTTTATACGTTGTGGCCCCAACGGCCGAGTCTCGTATCTATTTTGAACATCTTTACTTGAATTCCGTCGTCAATATATATTATCTACACGTGGCAGAATTTTTGTTCATATAATGGCATACATATGAATGTACTCGATCATATGTTGGTTCTCTTGGGCCTTTACGGCTACGGGTGCCTGTCCTCCCCAATGGGATTTGAGGCGTGACAAAAGTGGTATCAGAGCGGGTCGTCCTAGGGTGTCTACAAAGTTGTGTCTGAGTAGAGTCTTACTTATGGATGTGTTGTGCACCACATCTTTACGTAGGAAGGTACGGGACATTTAGGAGTTGTTTCTTTTCTTCATTTCCTAGATCGTGCAATAGAGCCAATGTTGTAGGTGGAGTCATAGTTAACCACTGAATTTGTTTCATGTTTTTGTTTCCTCAGTATAGCAAAATGCCGTTTACAAAGAGAAACAAGGGTAAAAGTAAGAAGGTAGACAGGATTTCCGGAGTAGGAACCAGTAAATCACCACCTAAACAAGCTAATCAAGATGAGGCTGAAGACGAGTTTGCATCGTGGGCTTCTTCTACTCTTCCATCTCCCGGAGAGCCAAAAAGGAGAGGAGTACCCCCAGAACCACTTGTTAATGCTACTAAGCAGGATTTAGGAAATGCGGTGCAAATGTTGACTCGTATAGTTGCTACACAAAATCAAGGACAAGCTGGTCCAACTACAAGTATTGACGGTGCGGATAGGGCAGCTAGTCGGTGGACACAAGATTTTCTTAAATTAGACCCTCCCACATTCACCGGGTCAGATCTTAATGAAGACCCACAAGACTTCATGGACCAAATTCAAAGGGCTTTAAATGTTATGCATATATCTGGTACAAAAATAATTGAGCTTACAACATATAGATTAAAAGGAGAGGTTATATTATGGTATGAAGATTGAAAACGATCTAGGGGTATCAGTGCACTTCCAGCTAGTTGTGAAGAATTCAAAGCGACATTCCTTGATCATTACCTTCCATATAAGATCTGAGAGGCTTGTGCAGACCAGTTCTTAAATATTTGTCAAGGTAATATGAGCGTCAGAGAGTACAGTCTTTGGTTTAACTCTTTGGCCAGGTACGCTCCTAATGTAGTATCTACTATGGACGATAGATTTCATCGGTATGTGGATAGATTGGATCCATATTTGGTTAGGGATTGTACTATTGCTGCTTTGAATAGAGACATGGAACTAGCCAGGATACAAGCTTTTGCACAGAAGATGGAGGATCAGAGGCAAAGGAGAAGAACGCAAGAATTTGAAAGAGGACCGTCAAAGAGGGCTAAACCCATGGGACAGTTCACGACGTCCCAAGGAGAATTTAGGCCTCGGGTTTTTAATAGACCACCTAGAACATCATTTTTTTATTCTACAGCAGGTACTCCATCCCAATTTTGAGGATTTAGAGGCAGTCAAGTTGGGCAAAGTAGTGGGATTCAAGGTTCACAGACAACAGGGTATCAAGAACAAGGAATAATGAGCCAATCGACGTTTTCTCATCAGTCGTGTCAGTACTGCGGAAAGCTTCACTTAGGTGCAGGTCGGCTTAGGACAGATGTTTGTTTCTGGTATGGTATGTCGGGGCACATAATGAGAGAGTGCCCATGGAGGGGCATGGGTAGTATGGCGTGAACTACTGGATCGGCCGTTGCATAATCCTTGTTGGGTGTAAAGACTACTGCGCATGGTAGAGGTGTTCGAGGAGCAACTAATTCTAGTGGAGTCCAGAACGGTACCTATGCTTTAGCGGATCGACAGAATTCGGAGGCTTCTCCTGATGTGGTTACAGGTATATTATCCGTCTTTTCACATAATGTATATGCACTGATTGATCCAGGATCTACCCTATCATATGTCACTCCATTGATTACTGAAAAATTCAAAAGAACATCGAAATTACTAGTCAAGCCATTTGAAGTATCTACACTAGTTGGTGAATCTATTGTAGTTAAAAGAGTCTATCATAATTGTATAGTAACTGTTTGTGATCACGATACATTGGCTAATCTTATTGAGCTGGAAATGGTAGATTTTGATGTTATAATGGGTATGGATTGGTTGGCTTCTTGTTATGCCACGGTAGATTGCCGAGCCAAGAGGGTACATTTCCATTTTCCATAAAAGACCGTCCTTAAATGGAGGGGTAATGTTGGAGCACCGAGAGGTAAATTTATTTCCTATCTTAAGGCAAAGAAAATGATATCCAAGGGGCACATATACCATCTAGTAAGAGTGCAAGATACTGATGTGAAGCCACTAACTCTTCAATCGATTCCGGTGGTAAATGAATTCCTTGATGTATTTCCTGAAGATCTTCCGGGTTTACCTCCAGAACGGGAAGTAGAGTTTGGTATTGATGTGATTCCAGGTACTTAGCCTATCTCTATTCCTCCGTATAGAATGGCCCCAACAAAGTTACGGGAATTGAAGCAGCAATTAAAAGACTTGATGTACAAGGTATTCATAAGGCCTAGTATATCCCCGTGGGGTGCACCAGTGTTATTTGTACTCAAGAAAGATGGCACGTTGAGAATGTGTATTGATTATCGGTAACTGAATAAGGTAACAGTCAAGAACAAATATCCCCTCCCCAGAATTGATGATTTGTTTGATCAATTAGAGGGTGCCAAATGATTCTCAAAGATTGACTTGAGATCGGGTTATCATCAAGTAAGGGTTAGAGAAAAAGATATACCCAAGACAGCTTTTCGAACACGGTATGGTCATTATGAGTTTTTAGTTATGTCATTTGGGCTAACAAATGCACCAACGTTTTTTATGGATTTGATGAATAGGGTGTTAAAGTCATTCTTAGATGTGTTCGTGACAGTGTTTATAGATGATATTCTGGTTTATTCAAGATCAAAAGAAGACCATCACTACAAGAAAATTGATTATTAGTGACGAATTGTTTTATCATTTAAAAATCATATTTCGTCACAAAAAAGTTTTTATGACGAAAAAAATTTCGTCAATCTTTCGTCCCTAAACGTGGGTCGCTAAAAGTATACAAAGACAATTTAGTGTTTCGTCACTAAAACTTTTTTATTAACTACAAAAAGAAAATTTGTCTCTAAATGCGTAGTATTTATGACGAACTTGTTTGTCTTAAAAAACTAAATATTTTGTAGCTAAAAGTATATATCGTCACTGAAAGTGTGTTTAATACTGACAAATCTAATTTGTCACTAATTATAAATTTAATTATTGATGATGTTGATCGTCTTTAAAGCTATGCATTATTTGTAGTTAAAAGAAGAAGATTACGTCACTAAAAGATAATAATTTTGTGGTTGAAAATTATTTTTGATATAGAATATGCGGTATTAGTGACGAATTAATTTGTAGTTAAAAATATAATCATGCTATAAATATGAAGGTCAGTTTGGGATAAATTATTTTTGTCACTAAATATAATCAATGGTTGACAAATAAAAATGTACCAATATGATTACTTTTGTATCTAA
Source organism: Capsicum rhomboideum (assembly GCA_031232105.1). Lineage (NCBI taxonomy): Eukaryota > Viridiplantae > Streptophyta > Magnoliopsida > Solanales > Solanaceae > Capsicum > Capsicum rhomboideum. The sequence continues at coordinate 46,708,278 of CP124712.1, read as the reverse complement.
AGAAGATATTTTTGTGACCAAAGTATACTTTCTTATAATGTATTTAATGCTTTGTAATAGTACTATTTAAATCTGTACTTAAATTGTTTGTCGTTAATTACATGTCTATTTAAATTTCTAAAAGTACGTAGCCTATGTAAATGAAAATATCATAAAAATAAAAGAGAAATGTAATACCAAAAATTCATACTAAACCGTACACTAATTACACTTATAATTATTAGGAGATAACATTTGAATACAAACCCATTATTAAGTAAATAAAGTGAAATTACTCAATCATAAAAAGTCTAATTGAGGTATGAGAAAAATGACAAATTTAAAAAGATAAAAGGATGTAGTTTTCTCGTGTATCGCTGCTTCATTGTCTAAGATACAAGGATGTAGTTTCCTCGTGTATCGCTGCTTCGTTGTCTAAAATCTTCACTCATTGAGTCACTTTTTGCATCTTCATGTACCTGTGTAAAAAGAAAATACGTATATAATTTTAGTATGTACTTTTTGATATCGAACAAAATATGTGTTCAAACTTTAATTCTAAAAATAACATTAATTTGTGAAACAAATAATAGAATGAGAAAACAGTAATTTCTTCTATTCAAAATCATTAGCTATTCGATTATGACAATCAATAAAAACTTATCTCCTTATCAAAATGATGTCAAGAAATCCTCCATTAATACAAACTACGTGCAGAAGTTGAATAAGAACTCTGTAAAATAATTGCTCCTTATGCTAATTCAAACAAATATTTACCTTTTTATAGAGCATTGGCAAATGCTAGATAGACATCAATTGGGATAATAGATAGAAAGCAAAAAAAAAAAAGAGGGCAGAAAATACATACGGGAATCCCTTTTATTTTGGAATGTATGTATTTGTGTTTGAGTTGGATACTTAAAGTGGGGTGGGGGGTGGGGGGTGAGTGGGTAGTTCCCTGTAACGTGGGGTAGAAAATGGGAAATGAGTGAGGGAATTTTATGCATTGAAAGTGGAGGGAAGGTTAAATAATTGAAAGTTAAAGTTTTTTTTTTACCTTTCCTCTAATATTTTCGTGTAAAAATATAAATTCTTATAGCTATGATTTCAGTCACTTAATGGCTTCCCATTAAGTATTAAAATTATATTTCTATGTTTGAGTTTTATATTATGTATTATTTTAAAACTTTTTACCTCACAAATTTTATTTGGCCAAAATGTGAAACACATTGTCCAAAGGTAAGACAAAGAAATTAAGAAGAAGAATAAAAGCAATAGAAAAAAAAAAAGAAAAATCATTGAAAGAAGGTAAAATATATATATATATATATATATATATATAAAGAATAAATTTACTTCGTGTATTTGAGAAAATTCTAAATACAAGGCAAATAAAATTTTAAAAAAAATGTGTATTAACCAATTTTTAATACAAGGCAAAGAAAAAGAAAAAGAAATTATGCTTATTAACTAATTTTAAATACAAGGCAAAGAATATAAGGAAAAAAACTCAAAAAATAGAAAAAAAATATGTTTATTCATGTGGCGGTGTGTGTATACCAGTGTTTTAAAAGGCAGTTTTGAGGCTCGCCCCAAGGCAAGATACTAGCAAAATGCCTCGAGGCATAGAGTGGGGCTTTAGTCCTGTGAGGCTTACGCCTTAAGCGTCCAACGACTGAAACCCTAAGCACGCCTAACGCCCAATGCTCGGGGCTCGCCTAACATATATTACAGAAATTATGGGTCGAATTCCTTAATTGACATTGTTGACCCTTATAATTCTAAAATAAATAAATGATGCTTAAAAGTTTTTTCATATATATGAATAAGAAAGATTGAGAATGACTCAAATAGCAAGTCATTGCATTGCATATTTGCTATTTGAAAGCACCGTGAGAGTGAATATCATTTAACATTTCTTTTTAAAATACTTAATTAGCCGAATTTTACATCTTCACTTATCATTGGTCTTCATATTATTGCCCTACGTCTCAAAATTATCAATATTTTATCATTTGTCATACATCTCTAAATAATCGCTATTTGAAATGATAACTATCACGAAATATTGAAGCCTCATTCTAATCTAGGTAGTCATCCACTTCGAATCGAATAGTAAGTAAATTATGGTGTTTGATTATCTCAAAATTACCATGATGGTATTAATAAAGTTTATTGTTTATTTTCTTTTAGGGATGTAAATTGCATAGTACGATAGTAATATATTTTACAAAAGTCTATTTCTTTTATTATTTGAAAGTACAAATGTTAGAGTTGATTTGTATATCATAGTAGCATTATAGCATTTATTTATTTATATTTTTAAAATTATATTAGAAGTTTTATTTTGTATGAGTTTGTTTAATCATGTTTTTAATTGCTTACAATTTTTGCTTTATAACACTATTTTACTATATTAAAAATTAAAAATTGAAAGATTCACGGGGCGTACGCCCATCGCCTCAAGGCTTACGCCTCGCCCCGTGCTAACTAAAACGCCCCGCCTCACACCTTCACCTTTTAAAACACTGGTGTATACCAACTAATAAAATTGAGTTGTGGCTCCACGTAAGGTGTAAAGAAATATAGAAAAACATAGTGTTTTTTTTTTTTGGGGGGGGGGGGGGGGGAGTGTGTCGCTGAAATTTCGGTCATAATTCAAGGGAGTATTTATGTCTTTTTCCTTTTTTTTATTTAAACTATTTTCACAGAATTTAGTTATTTTATCTCTTTTATTACATGATATGATTTATGTCGCTTTTCAGCAATTAGCAATATGATCTAATGTTTTATATAAAATTTGGCTTGTTGGTGCATGCTTATTAATGAATAAAAGTCTAATTCTTATTGCATTAAGATCAAGAACTATCTATCATTGATAATCTTAAAAGTTATAGCTACATATATTTTGTGACAAAAGTCACTAATTTTTAATTATAGGTTAAATAGAGACAATAATATAATTGTCACTAATTGCTTGAGTTATTAGTGACAAAAAATAAGGTCACAATTAAATATAAAATTTGTGGTTAAAGTTTCCAATGATTAACTACAATTTGTAATTCGTCACTATTGAATCAACATAGTTTTTGTGATGAAAATTTTTCGTGTCCAATTTTTGATTATTTTAGGACAAAAAATGATTTGTCACAAATTGGGTGCATCATTTAGTGACAAAATTATGTGTCATTGATATTTTTATATTCGTAGCTAATAATATTCAATAAATGGCGCCAATTTATTTTTTGGTAGGAAACTTTAGTAGACAACACTTTGCTACGAAATTTTGTGTTTCGTCACTAAAAGTAAGTGTCTCACATATTTAAGCACGAAATATGATTTTCGTCACGAAAAATAAACAAACAGTGACGAATTTTGTGTCGTAGCTAGTAATTTTGTAGCTGAATATAACATTTGTTGTAGTGCATGCTAATCACTTAGGGCAGTGTTACAGATTCTTCTTGATCATAAGTTATATCCAAAGTTCTCTAAATGTGAATTTTGGTTAAAATCTGTAGCATTCTTGGGTCATATTGTGTCGGATGAAGGACTAAGGGTTGATACTCAAAAGATAGAAGCTGTGAAGAACTGGCCAAGACCTACAATGCCTACAAAGATTCGTAGTTTCCTTGGGTTAGAAGGTTATTATAGAATGTCACGACCCGAAATCCCATTCGAGCCGGACTGGCACCCGAAGCAGATATGGCCCGAGAGAACCAATCTTTGCTCATGAAACTTCGTATATGTATCCTTGTATGAATCTTATTATATCTCATGCAACTATGCGGAAGACATGAATCATGGAAACATATGCTATACATATATATTTAGGAAACTTGGTCGTTGGGGCCATTAAGTCAAAACGGATATTCATCTTTTACATATTCGTCTCTTACATCCATATACCCACATATGTCTACAAAATCCTCTAACAGATGCATCAACAAGACCAACTTAAAGTCGGGACAAGTCCCCGCTTTATACTACATTTACAACATCAAAACAAATATACAACTATGACCCAGAAAGCTCCGAACCAAGTGGAGCTCACCAAAACTCTGCAAATGATCCCCAATATACAGAGGAGGTCTACTAATGCCTGCACCTACAACATGTAAGGTAAGTCCCCCGAGGGGGTCAGTACGAAGAATGTACCGAGTATATAAGGCTTATAAGAAATGGCATCATACACATAAGAATGTCAATGGAATAAAATATGAGAGCATAGTCAATGTGGATAAACCATCATTTTATATAGTATCTTCTATAATTACCTTCACTCAAGAGACTTGCCTTTAATTGATTCTTCTATTCAATAAATCCTTCTACTCAAGAGATTCTATTAATCAAGAAAATTGGGTTAATAATATAACATACATCTACTCTATTAACGTACATCCCCTCTATTGGTGGTTTAACCTACTTCCACTCTCATGGTGGGTTATCATACATATACTCTCATGGTGGGTTAACATACATCCACTCTTTTGGTGGGTTTACATACATCCACTCTCATGGTGGGTTACCATACATCCAAGCTCATGGTGGGTTAACATACATCCACTCTCATGGTGGGTTACCATACATCCACTCTCATGGTGGGTTAACAATATTTTACCTACACATCTTCTCATTTCTTATTTGGGAGAGATTGATTTATTCACTTATGAGAGATTGATACATTAAGGATCATGAAACTATTTGAAACACACAAATATGATTTACCTCACTCTTATACTTCATGAGATTAATACCTTAACTTGTGAGGGATAGATATATTAGCTCGCACTTTACCTCCTTCACTAATCTTATGAGATCTTACATAAGTAAGTATATGATATCGGGCCTCCACCTTTGGTGGGCTATAATAATTAACATAGCATAATATTGGGATTATTCCATATTGAACTTATACCCTCTAGAATGTGATCCATACTCAATGAAACATATAGTAACCATGCGCATTACTTCTTTACAATCTTATACCCTTTACTTAGCTATGAGAGTGACACGTTAAAGATCATGACATTAAAGCACACACTTATATATATTACTTCACTCCTTTACCTCATGAGATTTGACATCTTCACTTATGAGGAATAGATATACTAACTTGCGCATCACCTCTCTTACTACTCTTATGAGATTGGTACTTTTACTTATGAAAGATTGGTACAAGGATAATCATCATACTATAGGACTTTGTAACATGACATGATTGGGAAAAAACTGCTTTTCAAGAATAAATAGATCCTCTTACATCTTACTTTCTTTAGATAGTTCTTTTAGGAATTATAACATTATGATATCCTTGGAACTTCAGTCAATGAATAAGAGATGAGTGAATCATCATTCATCTAAGCATAGGACACATATGAATAACAATAGACGTCAACCTGAATTGCTATACTTCGAGCCTCTTGGAATTGAAACAAGTCCAATGTCAATGTGAACAATATGTTGCAGAAGGATACGGAAAAAGGAACCTTACATACCTTGTATTCTCAATACGATTCTACAATCTTAAGTGTGCATACAATAGTCCCGCTCCGTCTTTATGTTTCACTCTATAACACAAGTACATAACGGAACCAACATTAATCACCAATTACCTTACAAATGCATATGACGTCAATGAATTACATGTTTGCATGTAAAATTATCATTTTTCCCTTGACAATACCATTTATGAAATTATCATACCAACAATACCACAACATTGAACAAAATATCATAAACCATGAGCATGTCACACCAAGTTCATACTTTCCACTCTCCATCATCACAACATCACAATTATGCCATCAATTTACTTCAATACACCTCACAACAACAAATCGGCCAAAATCCCATAATTTACACTTATAGAAAAATAAAAATTTTAGGACCATAATCACACCATAAATGTTGATATTTCATCCATACCATGCACTTTCATCAAGACAACAAGTCATCTTTAAAGTTTAAATTCCATAGATGACACATCTTTTACAAAAACACAAAGTGCCATATTCAACACTTCCAAGCATAACCAACATGATTTACATACTCTCCCATGCATATAATATATTAATCCATAAGAATAATCACTTACCCAAGCTTGAAAAATGATGATCTTGCTCCAAAAGTTGGCCTTGAACTCTTAGGGTTTGAGAGAAAATAAGTTGAGAAATATCTAGAAAGCATGAGAGTTGCAAGTGATTAAAAATCAGATTTTTTACCCTTTATATAGGCCCTCAATTTCCATCCTTAGCCACTCTTATGGCATTAAATGTTTGGTCTAGAAGGTCAAGGCAAGAATGGGTCATTTGACCCATTTTTGGCCCATGTCTTCTTCTCATTTTGGGCCTTTTATTGAGCCCAATTCACTTAACCCAATAAAATCAATAAATTCTTATGTTTATATCATTTCATACACGTTATGACGATATTCCCACTCACGGGATTCATATTCGTGGCCTCAATCCTAAAAACAAGCAATTCTAGCCACATATGGCCTATTTTGACCAAAAGGGTAAAATCGTCATTTTGATGCCAAATTTTTTGACGAGTAATTTTACCATACCAATATAATAATTCATTCATTTCATGTATATTCTCATGTTTGTATAAGAAACGTGGCAAAAATCGGCCCGGTACGTCCCGGGCACCCTTGGGACTTCAGAAAATTTTCAACTTTGAAAAGTGGCTGAAACCAGCCTGGCACTCCCTTGGGCGCGCCAGCTTGATGCATCTGGGCTAAAAATTTTGGCCCAGAGCGGCACTCCATTTTTTTCAAATTTTTGTTTCTTCGACTTTTTTTCGCGGATTTGGTTAGATACTTTAAGTCCTATTCTTTACCTTACTTCTTACCTTTAATATACCTTGTTTGGAGGTCCTCTTAGCCTCATTTTGAACCCCACAAATGCTCCACAAAAATCGCAAAACACCTCATACGAAGGGCTAATCACCTGTACTAGGCCAAATTTCAATTTTTCTCATCACTAGCATTACCAAATACATACTCATGGCAGCTTGACACCTAAGTAACCATTGTTCAATGTCGTCACATTGGGTTGGGAAGGTACGGGGTGTTACGTAGAAGGTTTGTTGAAGGATTTACTTCTATTGCTGAACCTTTGACAAAGCTAACACACAAGGCAACCAAGTTTCAGTGGAACGATGCATGTAAAAAGAGTTTCCAAAATTTGAAGAGTAAGTTGACTTCTACACCCGTATTGGTACTTTCAGAAGGTACAGAAGGGTATGTGGTGTATTTTGATGCTTCAGGAGTTGGTTTGGGATGTGCATTGATGCAGCATGGTAAAGTGATAGCTTAAGCCTCAAGACAATTGCGGCCACATGAGAAAAATTATCCAACACATGATCTTGAGCTAGCAGCGGTAGTATTTGCTTTAAAGATATGGCGCCACTACTTGTATAGGGTTCATGTTGACATATATACTGACCATAAGAGTTTGCAATATATCTTTAAGCAGAAGGACCTAAATTTGAGGCAATGGAGGTGGTTGGAACTACTAAAAGATTATGATATCGATATTTTATATCATCCAGGGAAAGCAAATGTAATAGCCTATGCATTAAGCCGCAAAGCAATAGGAAGCACTGATGGCCAGCTCACGGAAAAGCACGGTATAGTCAAGGATCTATATAAACTAGCCAGCTTGGGGGTTCGGCTTCTTGAAACTCCAAACGAAGAAATTATGGTGCAAAATGAGGCAGAATCTTCATTAGTAGCAGAAATGAAGGAAAAACAATATGTGGATCCTATTTTATTGCAGCTGAAGGATAATGTACAAGAAGGTTTGACAAAGGCATTTGATCTTACGCAAGAGGGAGTGCTTTAGTGACAAAGTAGATTGTGTGTACTTGATGTAGATAAGCTAAGGAGACAGATTATGACAGAGGCACATCATTCACGGTATTCTATTCATTTGGGAGCCACCAAAATGTATCATGATTTGAAAAAAAATATTGGTGGGGTAACATGAAGAAGAACATTGCAGAATTCATAGCCCAATGTGCAAATTGTCAACAAGTAAAAGTAGAGCATCAGAAGCCTGGAGGTTATATGCAATGTATAAATCTTCCAATCTGGAAGTGGGACATGATCAACATGGATTTCATCACAGGTTTGCCTTGTACACTTCGGAAATTTGATTCTATATGGGTAATAGTTGACAGGCTTACCAGGTCAGCATACTTCCTACCGGTCAACACCACCTACACAGCTGAACATTATGCGCGGTTGTATGCTAAAGAGATAGTTAGACTACGGAATTCCAATATCTATTATATCAGACATGGGAGCTCAATTTACTGCACACTTTTAGAAGTCTTTTCAGAAGAGTTTGGGAACCCAAGTGAATTTAAGTACGACTTTTCATCCTCAAACAGATGGATAAGTAGAACATACTATACAAACACTGGAAGATATGCTACAATCTTGCACATTGGACTTTAAAGATAGTTGGGATGATCATTTATCTCTTATTGAATTTGCCTATAATAATATATATCATTCAAGTATCAAAATGGTGCCTTACGAAGCTTTATATGGAAGAAAGTGTAGATCACCAAATGGATGGGTTGAAGCGGGTGAAACTGCCTTATTTGGGGAAGATCTTATTCATCAAGCTATGGAAAAGGTTAAGGTGATATAACAGCAGCTACAAACGGCCTAAAGTCGGCACAAGTCATATGCCGATGTTAGAAGAAGGGGGCTAGAATTTGCCATAGGTGATTGGGTATTCTTGAAAGTGTCACCAATGAAAGGGGTAATGAGATTTGGAAAGAAAGGAAAGCTAAGTCCGCGTTATATAGGGCCATATAAGATTGTCTGAAGATTTGGTCAAGTTGTGTATGAATTAGAACTACCCCAAGAACTTTCCACAGTTCATCCAGTGTTTCATGTTTCAATGCTTCATAAGTGCATAGGAGATCCATCTTGTATTGTTCCCACTGAAGATGTACAAGTTACGAAAGATCTCACCTATGAAGAAATACCTATTGCTATTCTGGATCGACAAGTTAAGAGGTTAAGAAATAAAGAAGTAGCTTCTGTAAAAGTGCTTTGAAAAAATCAGCAAGTAGAAGAAATCACATGGGAAGCCGAAGAAATGATGAAGTCTAAGTACCCGCATTTATTTCCAACTGAAGAGAAAGTTCAAGATGCGGAATAGGAGCACTAACAAGTAAGTATATATAAGTATTATGTGTATGTGATAATATAAAGAATGAACTTATACTTGAACTTATTTAGATTGGATAAAGTTACTAATACGTGTCTCTTATTTGTTTACTATTGTTCCAAAGCTCCAATAATGTTATGACCACCGATGTAACAATCTCACAGAAATTAAAGAAATGAAGTAATACATATTTGGTTGGGTACGGGTGGTAGCTCTGGGGGAGAAAGCCTAGCTCGAGCCAATCTCGATTGATTATTGGATGCAGGGGGTAGCTCTGGGAGTGAAAACCTAGCTCGAGCCAAACCTGATTTATTCATTTATGGGTGGTAGCTCTGGGGGCATAAGCCTAGCTCGAGTCGATCCCTATGTTATTTACCACTGAGCAGTTGGTCCTGAGCATTGTATGATGTGTATTGATATAAAGGTAAAAGGAAAGAAATGAATGTAATGTACATGGTTCCACATATGCAGTACGGTGGTATATCAGTGTTATTTATTCACTTGTATTTGATTCCATTTGAGCTCCTATATTTCATACAGTTACTTATAGTCTTACATACTCAGTACATTCTTTCATACTGACGTCCCTTAGGGGACCTACTTTACCTGTTGTAGGCACAGGAGCTAGTAGACCTTCACAGTATGGTTCGGGTCATCTGCAGGCTATTGGTGAGCTCCAGGTTGGTTTGGGGCTTTTCGAGTCATTTGTATATATTTTTGGTACTGTGTAGTAGTTGTATAAGGCGGGGACTTGTCCCGACCTTAGTCATGGTTATATATATTTTAGAGGCTTTGTAGACCTTGTAAAGTCAAACGTAGAAGTGTCTTGCCTTTTATACGTTGTGGCCCCAACGGCCGAGTCTCGTATCTATTTTGAACATCTTTACATGACTTCTGTCGTCAATATATATTATCTGCACGTGGCAGAATTTTTGTTCATTTAATGGCATACATATGAATGTATTCAATCATAGGTTGGTTCTCTCGAGCCTTTACGGCTACGGGTGCCTGTCCTCCCCAATGGGATTTGAGGCGTGACATAGTAGAGAAGATGAGATATTCCATTTTCACCAAAACATCATACAATATACCACTAGTCTCTTCACGGTGCGATCAGCCATGTGTAGCCATATTATCGTCGAGCTAGGGGCTCCAAAGCCCAACTATACAGAATAGCAAGCACTATTAGATTAATGCTCGCACCCCGATCACACAACACCTTCACAAAGTTAAATCCCCTAATAGTACATAGGGTCTTTCTTTTTATGGACTAAGGAGGGAGATGCAATTGCACTACAATGGTGTAAGTTATCTACCTTCAAACTTCACCATCCTCTTCTTCATCACCAAATTCTTCATATACTTCATGTACCCAGGAGTCTGGTCAAGTGCCTGGACCAATGGAATATTAACTGACAGATGCTTTAACATGGATATGAATTTGTGGAACTTGCCATCTTCCACTTTCTTCATTAGAATCTACAGAAAGGGAGAAGGTTGTCACAATCTGAGTCTACACTATGGACATAATCGACACTCAGAACCATAAGTGACCCAAGCAAACCACTTGGCCTGGTATGAAACTAGTAAGGATAAACTTTTATAAAATGCAGAAGCTATAAATATGTGTTAACTTTTGTACTACACACGATAAAATAAACTTTCATTAACTGAGACAAAGAGTTATTTAAAATTTATTACAACTGAACAGAACTGACTGACTATATGTCTGTAAAGCCTCTACTAACTTATTAAATATGGTTGTCCAGGACAAGCTAGGCTACCTCTATGTAAAAAAAACTATCTACTAAGTATGACTTCCGGAGAGATAAAGAGCTCATTAATAGTTGAAGAGATGAAGCCTACTAAAGAGTCTGATCACGCACCTAACTACTAGGATGCTGGGAGCTACATTGTAAAATGATGTAACGCCAAAAATAGGCATAAGTACTTTGGATGTACTGGCATGTACGGTAAGGACTGAAATAAATATAACATAACTAAAAGACTACCAAGCTGAACATAAACAAAATAGAAATGGTAACTCTATGAAGAGAACCCAAATCTAAGACATGAGAGATATTTATTTAAAACAATTTGAGAAGTTGATTGCATAAATAAGATCTTAACAAATAAGTTGGTATGTGTACTAAAACATATTGACTGAAATATATTAGTTGAATAACTAAGACTGAAAAATAAGTAAAATGATTTACAACTCACAATAAAGCATAGTTAGAAAGTTGATGGTCTAGAGCCATAAATCATACTTTAAAACTTTAATATAAACTAAAACCTGAGTAGCTAAATAACTGAATCATAATGCTGAACCGAATATATGAAATCATAAGCTGAACTGGATATCTGAAAATAAAACATTTTAAATAAAACTTATATAAAAACTGAAGGCTTTATGCCAAAATAATTTTTCTTCAAGATAATTAATTTTTCTAATTTGGAGAGTTTCTTACAATTGGCATACATTATGTGAGCTCATGATATCCAACGTCTAACCTAGTTGGGAAGGCTACTCTAAACCTTACCAGAGTATAGAGCCTATCTATACATATGTGGATCCACTACTGAGCCTCTTTGGGCTAAAGAAGTCATCCGAACTAACGATATGATCATAACCTATGGTGGCAACGTAGTTATGATACATATGTTATCTTAACCCATGTCCTCTCGATGCTAAATAATCCTTCCAAAACTATTTTTATAACTATATAGTATCATAAAAATATCATGTGAAATCTTTCTTAAATCATGGTATAAGAATTTGCTCAAAATTTGTATCATGAAGATATATTGCTGGTGAGCCTATGCTCACAAATATCTAAAATATACTGTTGTTATGAGTTTTTATGATAAAATACCATTTTATTTGAAAAGCATATATTTGTTTGTAAGGCTAATTTTTAGACTTTCGTAAGAGAATCTTTCAAATGATTTAACTTTCTTTAAAACATACTCTGCGAGATATGTATAAAGAAATCCCACAAAACATACTTGGACTTTAATGAAATCAAGAATAAACCTCCCTTGTTCATAATTTGGTCAAAACATGGACTAAAGTATGAAGCGTTTCAGGAAAGAACATAATTTCATCAAATACTATAAATTTCCAAAGCTATATTACAATAATATCTGCCCCAGACATAAAGAAAATCACTATAAAAGGTATCGGTTTAAAACTGTAACACAAATTCAACTATCATAATTTAAAATTTATGGCTTGAGGATGAAAGGATTTCCTAACTGAATACTTACATACCTGATAAAGATAAAGATTTTGGAGCGAAGTCTTGGATTGATTAGCTGGAACCAAAACCCTAGGTCTGACTTTTTGGAGACTAGTTTTTTCTTTTAGGGTTTGAGAGAATAGAAAGAGAGATCGACTGTTTTATATGATATACCCCCTTCTATCAAGTTAAAAGATCGCTGGATAGGTGAATAAAATAAGGGATTGACAAAAATACACCTTTTAAAATGTTCTAAGAAGTTCACAAAAACAGTCCTACGATTCGTTCCACGGATCGTGAAATGTATCCACAGTTCATGGTTTGAGCCATGGACTTCTAAAAAATTTTTGCTAAGTTTCAAGATCCATTTCATAGATAGACTTGATGGGCCATAGCCTAGTTTCATGGACCATCCTATCAACTGTGGTTTCAGGATAAATTTACAAGACCTCTGGTCTGATTTCAGGAATGTGCAGACGGTCCTGTTGTTCTATTCCTTGGACTCTTCTGAGATTCGTGCTTTGTTGAGAAAGTTTGAAATTCTCAAGACAGGTCCACAGCTCGATTCATGGATCATGGTCTGCTTTCACAGACTGTGAACCAGATTCGTGATGTCCTGGTATACTATAGTGGGTTTTAGGGTTAGGTCCACTATTTGTGGACCTGGTTAATGGCTCATGAACCTATCCGTGGTAGCCTAGAAACTTTTAATCTCCGTTAGATTTTTATACTAAGTACTGAATACGTGTAGGTTCAAAATTCATGGTATTACAGAGGTGTCTGCCTCAGAATAGGAGTCAAGATCTTTGGAATCTCCTTTTTCTTCCTTTTTCTCTAGCAATCTTTTTTGCAACAGTAAAATACCTCTCAGCTTCTTCACACTCAATCTCCACCACAATCGGCTTATTAGGCTTAGCTGACTTCCCTTCTTATTCATTCTTCTCTACAACAACCCATGATTCAAAAGTGACTTCTTCTTTCTAACTATCAACAACATGTATAGGCTTATCAACTAGCACATTCTCACTTCTAGTGGTTACAACCATGCAATGAACATCTTTCTTAGATTTGGTACTGTATCACTAGGCAATGCACCTTTTAGCCTCTGATTTAAATTTACTAACATTTGAACCATTTGGTGCTCCATCTATTTAATAGAGGTAAAGTAAGAGTCTACTAGATGACTCATATTGTATATGTCGCCTTACATCTCCTTAATACTTGAATTTGTAGATTCAACTCTTTTTAATACCTTCGTTAGCATTTCCTCCATCTTTGAACTATTTGAGTCATTTCCTGCCCGTTCTCTGCCTTTTAGAGGTACATATATACCACTTCTATTATTTTTGTAACCATCTTTATTCCTCTAATTTCCTTGGTCTCTATATTTATCTGTCCAACCAGGACACTCATAATTATTGTTCCCATAAATTTCCGACCTTGAAACCAAGTGTCTTGATTAGACCCTTGAGTGTTAGCCCAGAAATCCCCTGTCTGATTTTTTATAAAGTTTGTCTCTTCCTCGGATCTATAGTAGTAATCATCCTGTCGAGGAATTTTTTCCTATGAACCAACTGCATTGACCTTTTCCAAACATACACCCATCAAGTGCTTTGTGATCTGGTCCATCTACATTTTCAAATGACCCATATCCGTATCACTCTCCTCTTTTATTATATGTTGCTATGCTTTCATCCCTTTGGGGTAGCAGCTGTCTTAAACCTCAGATTCTTAAGTATGCCAGGATTTATTCATTCTAGTCATCTTGTCAATCATGTCACTGACCTTGGTAAATGTGTGAGAACTGATGTCACCCAAATTATACCTCCGATAAAAGTATAAAGCAGACGTTGATCAAATATAGAACCTAACTAGGTCGGGGTCGATCCCATGAGGAATGAGTCAAAATATCTATCAAGTGTTTATCTAAGCAATCAATAAATAATCTCCAATATAAAAGGGGGGTTTGTAATTCAGAATTCCAATAGTAACAATTATTGATTTCGTTGGATTTGTAATTAAGATATGAGAAGCACTAGGACTGTGTTCCCCAATAACTTCATAACTCCGTAGGTTCTTCACACTAGTGATCTCTTGTGGTGATAGGCATACAGAATTGATAGGTTATGTTCATCTAAATGAGTTTACGCCCCTATTAGATGACTATCCCCAATCACAAATTAATGTCTCATGGTTTTTTCATTACTAACCCCTATCATTGATCCCATATTAGTCTATCCCATTTACCGGCTCAAGTATAATTAAATGGAGGTTGATAGTTCCAAGTTTCTTTGTTAATTTCCTTTTCCTATCCATTACACCTTCTTTCGTTGCGAGTAAGAATAAGGTGAGTCCTAACGTTGGCCACCGTTATAAAGCAATCAATACCAAGAGAACAATAATACATGCATAAAGACCATTCAAGTTATATACTTTAACCTACTTCGTTAATTTATCATGGTTCCCACAATTCTAGTTGTGGGATTTAGCTACTCATGGCTTGAAAATCACAATTAAAAATTATAGACAAAATCATAATTATGAACTTACAACTTGAGTAGAATAACTATGGAATCTTGAATTCTCAAAGAAAAAATAATAAAGATGGAGAAGAAAAGAATACACCAATTTTCTCCGGCCTCCACGACGGCTCTTAGCTCTCTCTAAATCAAAAGTTTAAAAAATTCAAGAGTTATGAAAGTTGCATAAAAACTATTTTTGTGAAATATATATAGGTGTAGGAAAAAACTTCAAATAAAATAACTGAGTTCAAAATGGATTGGGAAACCAAAACCCAGTCCAAGTTGGACTGTACAAGTACGTCGCTTGAGCCTTGAGGGAGTCGACAGTAGCACTGCTCACTATTCACATTGGGCCACGTGTCTGCTTCTCCACCTTCAATTTGAATTCAATTTTAATTGTTGCGTGCATATTGTTTGTATATTGAAATATTAATATAATATTCTATTTAATCCATTAAATTGTCTACTTGATTTTCTTATATAACTTCTCAATTTTAGTTCCATTTTTGCTCTAAATTTCTTCATCTTCACAACAATTTAATCCTACAAATAAAAATATAATATTAAGCATAATCCAATAATCAATGCTCGAAAAAGACAAATAAAAATACTAAATAGGAGGCAAATAATGACTAAATATATATAATTTCGGGCCTCACATCAAGAACCCTCTAAAATATTATCCACCACAACTTTGTTCGTAGAATTAAACGATCTATAGAACACCTCAAGAAGGACATCATTTGGAAACCTATAATTTGGACACTGCTTCAGCTTCTTCTTAAACCGAAACCAAGCCTCATGTAACGCTTCATCTGCTAACTATCTGAATTTATAGATTTCATCCCTCAACTATCTTTTTTTTATTTACTTTTTTTCATTTTTTTATTTCATACCTCAACTGTATCATCTAGGATAGTGGGAAAAATCTTTCTAGAAAAGTTGAGGTAATTCTACCCAGTTGGTGATGGACTCGTCTGGCAACTCATTCATCTAAAGAGTAACCTCCACTGTCCATGAGAAGGGAAATAACCTGAGTATGATGGCCTCTTAAGTGATACCTGACAACCTATAAGCCTTGCAAATCCCCGTGAAATTCACCAGGGGCTGATTTGGGTCCTCTCCAGCTAGACCATTAAATAATTCCTTCATGCTAAGCAACTACATCATAGTGCTTGTAATATCAAACTTTGCATTTATAGGCTATGGGGGCAGTATAATGGCAATAGTACATCCAAATTCCTGTAAATTGAGTCATCCTCTTGTGGAGAATTTTGAATAACTTGTTGAGCATCCTTAGCTCACTGAGCACCAGTTAGATTATCAAGCACTTGGTGGTCGTGTTGTCTTGGACTATCAACCATTACACTCGAAAGAACAAAAATCAACAAAAAATTAAATTAGGAAATAAGGACTACAAGTAGAATAAAAAACACTATTGAACTATTCCTAAATCACATTTCTCGACAATGGCGCCAAAATTTGATACGCCCAAATAACACCTCTCAATAAAGTATAAAGTGATCCATGTCAAATATAGAATCCAAATAAGTTTGGGGGGGGGGGGATATGGCAAAAAATATGTCAATGGTCGTTATTCAACCAGTAGTCTATATATCAAGGGGGTTTGACATAAAAAGCAAGAGTTGTAATTATCAATAATAGATGTTTAAGAACTTTTTTTGTCATCTTCAATATATGAGGATGGACTAGGACTGTGTTCCCCTTGATTTCATAACTTTAGAAAGTCTATTTTATTGCTGAGCTATCCTAGTGTTATACATGTAAAATGGATGATTATAATTCATCTAACGTTCTTTGACCCAAATAGATGAATGTCACTTTGAATTTGTTCTGTCTTTGAGTGTTTAAGTATTAAATCTCATCATTAGTCTTGGATTGACTTACCTTATGAAAGCTCAAGTCATTAGATGAGGGTTAGAAGTCTCAAATATCCATTGTTAATTTCTTTTCCTAATCTCTACTTCTTTTATCAAGCAAATTAAGATTTAAGGCAAGTTCTAGTGTTTGCAATCGCTAAAAAGTAATCAAAGCGAAGAGATTAACAGTGCATGTACAATTACCATTCAAGAATCACTATTATATTTGACCTACTTTAGTTATTGCATCAGGGTTCCTACAACCCTATGGTGTTTAGCAACTCATGATTGCATAAATAGTATTAGCAGATATAGAAGAAATCATAGTAGTTAACTTACGAGAGAAGAATAGTAAACTCAATTGTATTAGCAAAACAATAATCATAGTACGTATTACAAACTCCAAGAACAAAGAACAAAGTCAATAATGTTATTTCTCTGCTCTAAAAGCTAGCAATAATGCATAATAATACATAACATTAAAAATAAAAACTAAGGAAAATATTTATAGACATAAAAAACTATTCTAAACAAACTAGAAAAACTTGGTTGCATTGGCACACCATGGACTATCATTCAGAATCAAGGTTCGTGGAAGTTAGAAGTCAATTGTCATTTGCCTCTTTTAGGTCTGGAACTTATAGGTAATCACGACTCATTCATTCCATGGTTCATGAATCACTTTGATGATCCATTAACTTAATATGTGGTTTGAAACACAGAAATACATCTTCGCTCAATCTTGGTCGATGAATGATATTATGATCCATGAACTAGTTTTACGGTCCATTAAAAGGCACATCAAATGATGTCCAAGTTGTACCTCTACAAAAAATCTTCTATGACTAACAGAACAACTCGTTATTTAGTTTCATGCGACATCAACTGAGCCATCATCTTGAAACCAACTTGTAGCCTTGCAGATTCTCTTTCACGGGTAACAAGACGGTCCATGGAGTGATTCCACGATTTGTCATCCTTATTCATGGATCAACTGTCACGACCTAATTCACCGAGTAGTGAGGGCACCTATTCTAATCCACCTAGATAAGAGAACCCCTTACCATACCTTAAGGAAAATATATGGAAGTATTTGTTATAATATTAACCCAACCTTATTACATTATTACACAATCAACTGCATAAAAAATAATCTACCCTAGGATCTAGTCTAAACAGGTACAAGAGCTGCTAAAGAAAAAGAGAATGTCCGAGACACAACTTCCACCATGAATGAGAGAGTGGAGTTGCTGAATGATCACTACCACAACAAGCAAGAAAACAATACTGAATCCTGCAAAAGACTACACCCAAAAAGGGTATAGTAAGAGTAGCATCAGTACAAACCACACATATTGGTAAGCCTCATCGTTCGACCTGAATTGGATTACACAAATATAACATAAATAATTAGTAGAAAACAAGCATACTTATATAACTTATTATCCCGAACCCTTAGGACTACCCCATTCCCGTTACTAGACTTTAGTCACAAACACTGAAGCACAACACCTCCCTCGAACCACTAAGCTAGATATCACGTCGGGGATTACCCCAACTTGGG
Organism: Capsicum rhomboideum; assembly: GCA_031232105.1. Classification (NCBI taxonomy): domain Eukaryota; kingdom Viridiplantae; phylum Streptophyta; class Magnoliopsida; order Solanales; family Solanaceae; genus Capsicum; species Capsicum rhomboideum. The sequence continues at coordinate 46,689,900 of CP124712.1, read as the reverse complement.
AAGACAACTACGACAAGGAAAATCCTAAGTCTGACTCCTTAATTTAGTAAGTTGCATAGCATGCCTGGAGAAGACTCACCCGGATATGTAACCTGTCCTTTTCTGCCCGAACACTAGATCTTTATTAATCTTTAACCCATACACAGTCTTCTCCCAATCCTGCTAGCATAAGACTTCTTACCCAACCCCCACCTTCTTGGTCATTTCACCACCTGATGCAATATAATGAGCCAAGATAATAGAAGAGATAAGCATTAAACTATAGACCAACCACCCTTAACCATGTGACAGAAAGGCAAAATAATCCAACTCGAAACCAATACCCATTTGGAATAACACACCACAAGGCATTTAGGAGAGCATACCAACAAGCCAATAATTAGCACAAAGTCAAATACAGATGGACCACATAAACAATTTTAAGAGATGGTTAATTATCTCAGACCAACTCAAGTATGGATACATACAACACCCAGGTCGTTCAAATACAACATAGAAATTCATTCTATAACTACCAATTGAAGGATCATACTTAATTCCAAGATCAATGCACCCTTACATCTAACAACAAGGCATCTAAGGATATTACAAGTACCTAAAGCACACAAGGGTCCCAATAAACATATATCCAACATGTAAGAATAATCTCAGGTTCACTCATAGAACCGTCAAACTTATACATACCTTCATACATACACGCTATGGGTGATGCATTCACTTTCTAGACATGACCTGCAGGGGATAATTACCGTTCATGTACTTAAAACCTCAAACATAAATGTCTATAATCCTTAATCAAACAATCCTGTGAGAACGTCTCAAATTTCCAAACATTCCATAATTTACAGTATAAAGAGGCCAAGTCATAAAACAGGTAGACATTGCAATGACCAAGCACACCACACGGATTAACCAATCACACTACAAAGTAGTTAATATGCACATATAACATAAGTTGGATTAAATACACCCCATCACCTAACCAAATTAACATTCGATGCCTACAATGATGGATTTCTGGGTCGATAACAAAGAATGCTACCTTAATAAGGGGTTAGAGACCCACCCCTTTCTCACTCAAGTTATGACTTTTTTTAAGGGTCTTGTAGTTAACCGGCAGTCCACCCTCATCTTGATCTAAGACACAAGTTAAGGATGAGGAACATCAACATATGACATGCAAACATCCAGCATAATAATGGTACACAACAGCCCCTAAACATATACTATTTGGACCCTAGCTCATTTTACCCAACTTAACTCGGTGTCCGAAGGCCTAAACATGCATTCTCCGATCCATCTACGTTATAATCATGCTTTTAAATTCAACTCTAAGGTAATCAATAAAACTTAGCTTACCTAGATGTCAACCAGCTAAAGGATTAATGAACCAATGAAATCCAAGCCTGAAGTTAATACCGCAAATGCGTAATTCTTTGGAAATTCATAGGTCTGCACCCATCCATACCCTTTTCTCCTCCTTTTTATAGTTTGAGGTTTGGGAGGCAATGATTAGGGTTTTTGTGAAGCCTCCCACGATTCTATGTCAGTTAATAAGGAGAAGGAAAATAAAACCAAAATTTACCCTATATTGGTCGTATCACACCGCTATAGTGGTCGGTCTACCGCTATAGCAGTCCCGCTATGGTGGAATAATTACCGCTATGGAGGAATGACGTCATCCCGACCCCTAAAGTTTTTAAGTCCCCAATTTTAAAAGTCATGGTCCCGCGTACATTTCCAAATATTATTCTGATAATTCTCGGACTCCGCACTAACTTCGAGGTAATTTCCAATAACAAAGGATTAGATCGTTACAACAGATACCAATTTACCCATCATTCATCCTCAAAAGATCAAAGAAGTACGAGTCGAGTCTAGATTATTAAAATTATGATACACCCTTGCAGGGTTGTGAGATGCTAACACTACCTTCCGGATCCTAGTTTAAATTTTTGAACTAACCGGCGAGCTTACCAGACCACCACCGCTTAGACCTTGGTTCTACTAATTGCATGAGTCACGAACCCAGGCACCGACCACCCCAAAAATAATTTTCACACCCGAATAATTACACTGCAACCATGAAATTTCTTCCCTGAAGGTCAAGGAGACCATGGAATGATTTGAACTATGCATCTTGGACGGAGTGTTAAAGGATTGGAACTGTAAATTTTATGGAATTCAGCGGGTTCCCGCTATAGCGGTCGTTACTCTGCTATAGTGGTCCCAAATAGAATATAAAGTGGGGGAGATGTTCAATCGTTATTTTCCCCCTCTCACGAGAAAATTTTTTACTCTGCCCTCCCCGATCATTTTGTTACAGTCGCCGAAAACAAGCAACACTCAACTTTCTCATTTATTAATACTTTACTACACGCGAAATTGCATGCCATAGGCTAGAATTTACATTGAAAAGAAGAGATTATAGGATTTTTGAAATTTCAAAAATTTGTCTTGGTAATGTTAAATTTCTGAAGCATGGATGCTTCCCTTACGTTCACAACGTTCCCATTGCGTTTTGGGCATAAGGAACTCAAATTTTACGACCTTAACGGGCATCATTTAGGAGTTATCATGCCCAAATTTTTATAAAGATTAGTTTTTGAATGTTGATGGACTAATAATCTGAGTTAAAAAGTAAAAATTGGAGAATTTGTGCCATTGTTGCACCACTTGCCCGCTGAAGGAGATGAAGACCACTATAGCGGTCTTTACCATTGTTGTGGTACCTCTATAGCGGTAAGCCTACCACTTTAGCGGGAGGCCAGCTAGAAATTTTTGCTTTTGAAATTTTTCAATCATAAACAGACGTGTAAAGATTTCTAACAAGTTTCCTTAGTCACATGTAGGTTTATACGAATCATGGCCGACAACCAAGCCAATGCCCCCGCTTACGAGAGATTCCCCGACGCCACTTCTCGGGAGCTATTCCAAGTGTACCAGAGGATGGGGCTTTTATTTAAGTAGGGATTCGACATGAAGAATATGGAGCAGAAGGCGCCAGAGTTTTTGAACCGGCTACAGGAGTTTGGGTGGGGCCTATTAGTGGAGCCTCCCCCAGACGGGGTTGTGACTTGGATGCAGGAGTTCTTTTCCATCTTCGCCACTGTGCTTTGGGATTCCCCCAACCCCACTATCTGTATTTGGGGAGTGGACGTCCCCATAGTTTCCTGCACCATCAATGAGGTGCTCGACGTCCCCCATATCTCTGATGCTGACTAAATGTCCAAGGCTCGAGAGATGGACATGGGATGGCTGAGGGACACGCTGATCCCGAAGGATTTTTGGGACAAGGTATACTGGCCTACTAATGAGGGTTTCACCAGTACCTACTTTTCGGCCGATGCTAGGAGATGGCTGAACCTAGTGACTCGGAGGATCCGTCCATCCAAAAACACCACGGACGTGGCTTATCCTTCGGCCTTGGTGGTAGTCAGTGCTATCAGGGGGATCAGACTGAACGTGGGGAAGCAGACTGTGATGGAGTGGAAGTACTTCTACCGGGGTCCTAAGAACGGTCCTTTTCTGTCGAGTTTGGTGTCGGAGCTATGCAAACTGGAAGGGGTCCTAGAGGAGCCCAATGATATGGTGGCGGAGATGGACATCGCATTTCACGCTCACTTGGTAAGAGCGCCATCATCCCATAAAAGAAAGAAGATAAAGGCTGGAGAGGTAGGGAGTAGCAGGGCCGTAGAGGAGGCCCCTGGTGCCGACGAGGACAATGATGGTGATACCGCTCCTTCCCAGTCCCAACCCTTGATCCCTGGTAGCCAGTTGGAGGTAGACCTGGCTGTTGTTAGGAGGTAGATGGTGCAGTGCCCCTCCAGTTCTGCATCCCCTGCTACTGCCCAGTATGTCGCAGCGCTCTACCAAGAGCTTGACAAGGAGAGGCAGAAGAGATGCTCTCGGGATCGCCTGCTTGCCCAAATGTGGAAGACCATGAAGGTCATGTTCGGGTGCGTAGAACCTAACCAGCAGCTTCCCAAGCAGTTCTTGGAGGATTTAAGGGAATTTCCCCTCCTGAGTGATGCGGAAGGAGACGACCTTGCCCCAGTATCCTGCGACTGATAGGGCATCCAGGTTGGTCTCCTTCTTCTCTTTCGTCTCCCCCCTATGGTTTTATGATATTTTGGTTGCCCCTGTTTGGGGTATATACTAGACACTAGTTACCTTTCTTGCTTTTATTTTCCCGCACATGGATGCTATTTTCATTCCCACATTAATAAATGATAAGCCTGCTTATTTGGTATTGCTGCTATTTTTTCATTAATGCAATGCCCCGCACCCTTAAAGGTCGAAAACAATTAAGCATACACAAAAGCCAAAAACAGGGAAAACTAGGGTAGGCTTACTGCCCCTCCCTAACCGCTATTGTGGCGAGCCTTCCTTTATCGCAGTACCGCTATTGCAGAGAAACTATCATTGAACTAGAGGCTGTCCAGAAACTTTAAATCTTCTTATGGTCCCTTCCCCAAATACTTAATACCCTTAATGCACACCCCAAAAAAATCAAAATCTTGCTAAGTTACCCGGAATGAGTCTTTTAACCATTTACAGTCAACTGCAACCTTATATCACAATATATAATGCATTTATGGAATCGTAAACCACAAGTTAACCACGCAATTTCCCTGCATTTTAACTAGTCTTAGCACAAGTTTTTTCGGTGTTCAACATCAACCACAAGTTGGGTTCCTGTCCCTAAGCATCAGCTTAGACCCTTATACACCATAGCACAATAGTATAGATGTAGTACAAAGTTAACCTACCACCATACAACACAGCACACGACAATTTACAAATATGTATATGGCATAAATTCAAACCAATTCAAGCAACCACAACATAGGTTCAAATCAATCAGAAAACCATAATTACCACAAATGAAAGAGGAAGCAAAAGTCAATGTTACTTTTCCATTCCTTAGTAACACCATACCTAACTATGCAGGTGACGGCCCCAAGTGGGTTGTTAAATATATGCTTACATGGCCCGGAGGGCCAGATACTAATTGGAACCTTCCCAGTTCCAATTCGCGTCACTTACATCCTTTCCAACAGATTCAAGTGACATTTACTTGCCTAGTTGAGATACCAGTTGGGATCGAGAGATATCAATTGGACTCAACCCATACAACAACTAAACGAGCGTACGAGAGGAAAGAAAGAAGTTAAACAGTTTCCTATAATGCCTCGTAGCTTCCCAAAGATTAGATGTGGACGTCAACACTCTAACTGCAGGACTCTATTAGACATTTGATCTTGTAATAGGAGACCGATAATCTAGGATTTGATACAAAATTGTCACGACCCAATTCACCGAGTTGTGAGGGCACCTATTCTAATCCACCTAGATAGGAGAACCCTTTACCATCCCTTAAGAAAAATATGCAAAAGTTTTTGTGATAACATTAACCCAACCTTATTACATAATTACACAATCAACTACAAAAAAATAATCGACTTTAGGATCTGGTATAAACCGGTGCAAGAGCTGCTAAAGAAAAAGGGAATGTCTGAGACACAACTTCCACCATGAATGAGAGAATGGAGCTGCAGAATGATCACTACCGCAACAAGCATGAAACCAATACTGAATCCTGTAAAATACTATATCCAAGAAGGGTATAGCAAGAGTAGCATCAGTACAAACCACACGTACTGGTAAGCCTCATCGGTCGACCCGAATCGAATTACACAAATATAACATAAATAATCAGTAGAAAACACACATACTTATATAACTTATTATCTTGAACCCTTAGGACTACCCCATTCCCATTACTAGACTCTAGTCATAAACCCCGAAGCACAACACCTCCCCTGAACCACTAAGCCAAACATCACGTCGGGGATTACCCTAACTTCAAAAGATAACTATGACAAGGAAAATCCTAAGTCTGACTACTTAATTTAGTAAGTCGCAGAGCATGCCGGGAGAAGACTCACCCGGACATGTAACCTGTCCTTTTTTGCCCAAACAGTAGACCTTTATTAATCCTTAACCCGCACACGGTCTTCTACCCATCCTGATAGCATAAGACTTCTTACCCAACCTCCACTTCCTTGGTCATTTCACCACCTGATGCAATATAGTGAGCCAAGACAATATAAGAGATAACCATTAAACTATAGACCGACCACCCTTAACCATGTGACAGAACGGTAAAATAATCCAACTCAAAACCAACACCCATTTGGAATAACACACCACAAGGCATTTAGGAGAGCATACCAACAAGCCAACAATTAGCACCAAGTCAAATATAGACGGACAACACAAGCAATTTTAAGAGATGGTTAATTGACTCAGACCAACTCAAGTATGGATACATACAACACCCAGGTTCCAATACAACATAGAAATTCATTCCATAAATAACAATTGAAGAATCTTACTTAACTCCAAGATCAATGTACCCTAACATCTAACAACAGGGTATCCAAGGATATTTCAAGTACCTGAACACCACAAGGGTCCCAATAAACATATATCCAACATGTAAGAATAATCCCCAGTTCACTCATGGAACCGTCAAACTTATATATACCTTCGTACATACACGCTATGGGTGATGCATCCACCCTCTAGACATGACCTGTAGGGGACAATTACCATCCATGTACTAAAACCCCCAGACATGAATGTCTGTAATCCTTAATCCAACAATCCTGTGAGAAAGTCTCAAATGTCAAAACATTCCATAATTTACAGTATAAAAAGGCCAAGTCATAAAACAAGTAGAAATTGCAATGACTAAGCACACCAAGCAGATTAACCAATCACACTACAAAGTAGTTAATATGCACATATAACACAAGTTGGATTAAATACACCCCATCACCTAACCCTACCGATTAGTAGTTTAACATTCTATGCCCACATTGATCGATTCTGTGGTCGATAGCAGGGAATGCCACCTTAACAAAGGGTTAGGGACCCACCCCTCTCTCACTTAAGTTATGACTTCTCTTAAGGGTCTTGTAGTTAACTCACAGTCCAACTCACCTTAATATAAGACACAAGTTAAGGATGAGGAACATCAACGTATGACATGCAAACATCCAACATAATAATGGTACACAACAACCCCTAAATGTATACTACTTGGACCCTAGCTGATTTTACCCAACTTAAATTCGTGCCTGAAGGCCAAAACATACATTCTCCGATCCATCTATGTTATAATCATGCTTTCAAATTCAAGTCTAAGCTACTCAATAAACCTTAGCTTACCTAGATGTCAACCAGCCGAAGAACGAATGAACCAATGAAATCCCAGTCAGAAGTTGATAGCGCAAATGCATAATTCTCTGGAAATCCATGGGTCTGCACCCATCCGCACCACTTTCTCCTCCTTTCTATGGTTTGAGGCTTGGGAGGCAATGATTATGGTTTTTGGGAAGCCTCCCATGCTTCTATATTAGTTAATGAGGAGAAGGAAAATAAAATCCAACTTTACCCTATACTGGTCATGCCACACCGCTATAGCGGTCTGTCTACCGCTATGGCTGAATAATTACCGCTATATCATAATGACGTCATCCTGACCCCCAAAAATTTTAAGTCCCCAATTTTAAAATTCATTGTCCCACATACGTTTTTGAATATTATTCTGATAATTCCCAGACTCCGCACTAACCCTGAGTTGATTTCTAATAATGACGAATTAGGTTGTTACATAAACACATAGTCATTTTTAGTCTAAAACTCCAACTTTTACTCACACACCCCATTTTATTAAACATAAACATAAAATACCATCATATCACTCAAAAACATAATTAAGAACTACAAAATCTTTTGTTAAAAAATATTGAATGTGCAGCAAAATCCCGACATATGGATATGGTGACTCAACCCTTCTTGACTCTACACTATTTTTGGCTCCACTTTCCAACCATTCTTATTTTATTCTCCCTTATTTTCCTTCATTTATTTTCAGATTTTGGGTGTGATTTTCTTCATGATTCCACAACACTTTTTTTTACATTTTTTTCTTTTTCCACAACACATAATTTCACACCCAATTTTGTTCTCTTTATATTCTTCTAACCCCTTCTTCATACCCAAGTTAAATTACGCACCCCTATAATAGCCACCCTCAACTTAGGTTATTTGCCTGAGTTGAGGTACACGATGTCCAAGGAGGGTCCATAGCCAAGACAGGTTCATTGTAAATCAAAATAGGAAGGTGAACAGGCTAATGAAACAAATAGGTCACTTAAGGCTCAAAGTCGAGATCAAGGGATATTTATTTTATTTGGTTGGGCATTTAGGCTAAAAGTGGACTTATTCAAAATGGCCTATGATCCTTTCCTAACCACTATCCTCTAACCTAGGTAAAACTAATCGGGCAAGTTTTGGATCGCACACACAGAGTGAACTTGGTAATGACCTCACACACATATAGCACAGGGTTACACTGTCAACTACTACCTATCTAGTTCATGCAATGCTAGCTTCAGTTATTGTCACGCCTAAAATCCCATTGGGGTGGACAGGCACCCGTAGCCATAAAGGCCCAAGAGAACCAACCTATGACCGAGTACATTCATATGTATGCCATTAAGTGAACTAAAATTCTGCCACGTGCAAATATAATATATAGATGATGGAAGTCATGTAAAGACGTTCAAAACAGATACGAGACTTGGCCGTTGGGGCCACATAGTCTAAAAGGTAAGACACTTCTACGTTTGACTTTACAATGTCTACAAAGCCTCTAAAAGATATATAACCTTGACTAAGGTCGGGACAAGTCCCCGCCTTATACAATTACTACACATTACCAAAAATATATACAAATGACTCAAAAAGTCCTGAATCAACCTGGAGCTCACCAATAGCCTGCAGATGACCTGTACCCTACTGTAAAGGTCTACTAGCTCTTGTGCCTGCAGCAAGTAAGGAAGGTCCCACAAGGGACGTCAGTATGAATGAATGTACTGAGTATGTAAGTCGATAAGTAACTGTATGAAATATAGGAACTCAAATGGAATTCAATACAAGTGAATAGATAATACTGATATACCACCGTACTGTATATGTGGAACCATGTACATTGCATTTATTTCTTCCCTTTTACCTTAATATCAATATACATCATACAATGCCTGGGGCCAACTGATCATTGGTAAATAACATTGGGATCGGCTCGAGCTAGCCTTATGCCCCCAGAGCTACCACCCATAAATCAATAAATCAGGTTTGGCTCGAGCTAGGTTTTCACCCCCATAGTTACCCCCTGCATCCAATAATCAATCGGGATCGGCTCGAGCTAGGCTTTCACCCCCAGAGCTACCACCCGTACTCAGCCAAATATGCATTACTTCATTTTTTTAATTTTTGTGAGATTGTTACATCGGTGGTCATAGCATTATTGGAGCTTTGGAACAATAGTCAACAAATAAGAGACACGTAAATAACAATTGCTAACCAACCTGAAATGAGATACTTTAAAACATATCGGAGTGGAAACAAGTTTGGTAACGATGTGAACAATAGGTGCGGTCAAAGGATACGGAAAAGAGTAACCTTACATACCTTATCTTTCCAACATGTGACTACAACAATTCAGCTCTTCCTTAAAGCGTTACTCTACAATATGAATACATAATGGAGCTCACATTAAAAGCCAATTACATTACAAGTTCACAATGCGATAATTAGCTACTTGACGGGAAGTAAAAACTATCCAACATCCCAAACACATGGTATATCATTACACCTTCCTTCCTACTACCATATAACTTCATTTCACCCTCCTACAATACAATTTACTACCCCACAACACCAACAATATCAAAACAGTCCACACATCAACATAGACGTCACAAACCGATAAGATTTCCCACCAAGTGCATACTTCACATTTTTACCTCAATGCAACTCCACATATTTATTCCATCAATTCACATAAATACCTTCCACAAAAATTTACCAAAAACAGTCCACACAGTTTCAGAATTCACTTTAACATAACAAGAAAGTATTCTCCTTTCACTACACCAAACGTTCCATGCACAATTACGTATAAACATTTCCACAAGTCATACACAAGGAGTAATGAATTAGGTACAGCACCACATTTAAACATACTGAAATTTCATCCATATAATTCAATTCCTTTAATACCTTAAGTCCCCTTTCAAGTTTAAACCACATAGACGGCAAATCCTTTAGCGATTAAGCAAAAGTGGACTGTTTCACAATAAGTGGACTGCTCAACACTTTTTAAACATAACCAACATGATATACACACCCTCTTATGCATATAATATATTAATATATAAGGTTAAACACTTATCAAGGCTTGCAAGTGGAAGATTTGTCCAAAAAGCCTTGGAGAAAATGAGGGTGGATAGGGTATGAGAGAGGAAAAAAATGTTTGATTGAAAATCTGATTTTTGGAAAGTGAAATGTGTTGAAAATAAGCTGAATTTCAGCCTTATAAAGGTCCCCCTTAACCACCTCTTTGTGGTCTCCCTTAGCCAATTATTTGGTCAAAAAGTCTAAGTATTCTTGGTCCATTTTTAAATGGATCATCTCCCTTTTTGGGCCCATGTCTTTTTACTTAATTTTGAACCTCAATTGAGCCCATTAGCATAATATTAATTCAGCCCAACAAATTTAGTGGGTAATACACCAACTATCTCAAGTTTAAATAATTTCATAAATGTTAAGGTAGTCAAATAAGTTTGAAAATGTACGGGATGTTACAGTTACTCTGCCTATAATACTAATGCCATAACAAGATCCAACAACTGTCACAAACTAACATGCTACACACACACTTGTAAATTAAAATTTTCAGGAGGGGTGTCCTTTAAACAATCAAGAAACATAACTTGTTCAAAACTGGACTACACTAAGGTTCTCCTATTTTTCTCCTAATTAATCATGCAAACGCATAAATACTATAAATAACAACCTAAAAATCTAAACATGCCAGTTATACTATGATAGCACACTTAGGGGGAAAGAAACACGACAACAAAACCCTCTAAGTGGTGGTATACCCCCACCCCCAACTAAAAAAATGGTGCACTGCCTCTAGTGCACAATTATAAGTAAAATGAGTGTAAGGGAGTGAAGACATACCTGCGGTGCCCTAGGCACCGAATGTGGGCCCGCCTATTGTAGGATCATCAGCATGCTCTATGAGCTCTCTGCTAAGTGCGTTCGGTGAAGGGGGTACCTGACTAGAGGATGCACTCCATGCCCTCTCCTCCTGAGTAATCTGACTGGTATGGTACTTTACTCTAGAGGCCATAACCACTCTCATGAAATCACCCTCGAAATTGTCACCACTATCAACCGAATCCTCTGGACTACGTGGTCTCTATCCTCTAACAATAGGAGGCTCCTAGTCAGCAAACAAATCCACCTCAAAAGCCGACCTCATCGGGGCTGAAACGGGCATAGGTGGAATGACAGGAGTACTGCTCGGTGCCAAAGCGCTAACCTCCTCTCTTAATGTAGCCACCTCCTGTGTCAATCCTGTCATATCAGGAATCTGTGTTGAACTCATTCGTGTGGCCATTCGTGTCTCAAAGCTATCAATCCTCCCATGCAGCTATCTCATAAATCTATCCGTAGTTGTAGTCATCTGGGTCTCCACTCTAGCCTCTGCAGCCTCTACCGTGGTCCTAACCCATGGCTTAAGCTGGGATACCAACTTAGCCATCTAGGCCTCAGTGCGAGCCTACCTCTCAAACATCTGCGTCTGCCGATCCACTAACTGCTGCAGGAAGTCCCTCAAAACTGAAACCATACTAGAGGGGGCGGTGGTGCTGTAGTGCCTCTGACCTCATCCTCAATCACCGGGTTTGTACCCTCAACAGGTACACGTACAGTCTCAGGCATACTCACCGGTGTTGGCGTACTAACTGGCTCCTCTCTATCTCCAGACCCTTCAAAAAGGGCTGCTCCTAATGATATGGGAGGTTGAGACCTCCGTGGAAAAATTATGTGAGATCCCCCTACTGCATCAACCCAATATCTGCAATGCGTGTCACCTCAATATAATGATCTACTATAGGCAACTTAACCACACCAGCACTATCACATAGACCCTGAATAAGACAAGGAAAAGGGATGCTAGTAAAATCTCTAATGGCGCGCTCATGGATCTCCCTGATAATGTAATAGGCGATGTTGATGTCATATCCGGCGATGATGCTCGCTACCAAAATAGCCCGATACAAAGTGAGTGAATTATCAAAATTAGTGGGACCCAAATGGTGCCTAACCACCGACCACCAAAATCGGCCCACAAAGTGGAGTGTGGACTTCTTGATGTCCAGCTTCCTAGTTACCCAACTAGCATCTACACCATCCTCTGCTATATACCCAATAATACTTCGTAGCAACTCCAACCGCTGATCGACGTCCCTCATTTTAGTCCTATTTCTGACAGTCTCCATATGGTGATCAAACTCAACAGTCGTGGCTGGAAATGGACGTTCAGCCCCAAACAAGAATCTATGGATGGTCTGCTAAGAGATATCTACTCTAGTCTCCCGAACCAAAGTGTGAGTCAATGGTGGTTGATCCCGAAGACATTGCTCAATACGTGTGATCAACTCAACAGATGCAGCATAGGAAGCATAAAACTCGAGGACCAACTCTAGGCTATAGTGACCAGGAGGCTTTGTCATCCACCCAAATCCATAATGATCAAACACTGCCTTAATATCAGGTAGTGCCTTTAACTCCTCTAGCCGATACCGGGGCTCCTCAGTAATACTTCGTCTACATACGCCCCACTCAGTAAGTTTGGTATGTCTGTCATAAAAGACCCTCATACCTTGAACATACCATCGCTTGTTTTCCCTTCTCTGGGAGGAAGTCGTGGAATTTTGCCCCCTAGTGCCAGAAATAGATGTTATCGCCTCAATCGCAGAATCATCAGGTCCTTTAGAATTCTCCTTAGATCTAGATACATTAACCTCCTGTTCATTGGGGGCCAGAATCAGAAGACTGATCAGGAGCAGCCGGCTTGGCAGGTTGCGGGATGGGCTAAAGTGCGGATTGGGCAGCAGCTTGTGCCCTAGTTTGTAACCTCGTGGTACGAGGTACCAGTGCAGCAGCATCGGTAGCCAAATTCTATACTTCTTCGGATCCACTTTTATCCGACACCAAAGGTTCATCATGCAACCTAGTTGTAAATTCAAGATTTTTGGTTCAGATTCACGAGGAAGAACCCATGTCTCCACGTTTGGGGTTTGATTTGGACGGCATTGGGTCAGGTTTTGATCGGGTGGGTTAGATATCGGGTCGGGTGGGTCTGTTTTGGATTGGGTGGGTTGAATTTTGGGGATTGTGGGGTTTAGGTAGTGAGGATTTGATGAATTTCAAATTTGGTATTTGGGAATTTAAGAATTTTGGATTTGGTCTATGAGAATTTGCTGAATTTTTGAAAATAGGGTTTATATTAGGATTTGGATTTGAGAAAGTTTTATTTGGATTTGAAGTTGGGTCGAATTTGAGGGGTATATCGAAATATATATAGAGTTGGGTCGAGTCGGGTTGAATCTCGAGTTAACTTGATTCTCTGCTTTTCACGGCACCACCCACGTGACGTGGGTTGACCAACGTCATGTGGGTCCCTGACGTAGGTCAATTTCTGCAGGTGTCAAATTGTCTCTGATTTTCCCGACACCAACCCAGGTGATGTGGGTTAACCTATGTCACGTGGGTACTTGGCGTAGGTTGATTTCTGCAGGTGTAAAATTTTCTCTGACTTCTACGGTACCAACCCATGTTACGTTGATGAACTTATGTCCCGTGAATCAGTGTCATGGGTTATATTGAACATATGTAGTTCAATATTGTAAATCCCAGCTACTTATCCTCCACTCATTAGATCATAACCAACTCAAACCTTGGGTTGCCTCCCAAACAGCGCCTGATTTAACATCGCGACACGACTTGGCTAGGTTGGTTACTCAGACTTCACCAACCAGCCCATGGGTTGCCTCCCATGAAGCGCCTGATTTAACATCGTGGCACGACATGACTAGCTTTGACTACTCAGACTTCATCAAGACTAAGCTCCTTACATGTCTTTATTTCTTCCGTGATTCCCACATAGTGCTTTACACGCTGCCCATTTACCTTGAGTAGAACATTATCATCACCTTTCAGCTTGATTGCTCCATGCGTGAATACCCTAACAACAGTCACTACCATTTTCAAGTAACTAATACACATTTCAAGTCATTACAATTTTCAAGTCACTATCATTTTCAAGTAACTAATACACATTTCAAGTTACTACACTTAATAATTTTCAAGTAATTAAAACACATTTTCAAGTCAATACTCTTAACCATTTTCAAGTAACAAATACACATTTTCAAGTCACTACCATTTTCAAGTAACTAATACACATTTCAAGTCACTACACTTGAACATTTTCAAGTAACAAATACACACTTTCAAGTCACTACCATTTTCAAGTAACCAATACACATTTTAAGCTACTACACTTAACCATTTTCTAGTAACTAATACACATTTCAAGTTACTACACTAAATCATTTTGAAGTAACTAAAACACATTTTCAAGTCAATATTCTTAACCATTTTAAAGTAACAAATACACATTTTCAAGTAACTACCATTTTGAAGTAACTAATACACATTTCAAATTACTACACTTAACCATTTTTAAGTATCTAATATACATTTTCAAGTCACTACACTTGAATATTTTCAAGTAACAAATACACATTTTCAAGTCACTACCATTTTCAAGTAACTGATACACATTTCAAGTCACTACACTTGAACATTTTCAAGTAACAAATACACATTTTCAAGTCATTACAATTTTCATGTCACTATCATTTTCAAGTAACTAATACACAATTCAAGTTACTACACTTAATAATTTTCAAGTAATTAAAACATATTTTCAAGTCAATACTCTTAACCATTTTCAAGTAACAAATACACATTTTCAAGTCACTACCATTTTCAAGTAACTAATACACATTTCAATCACTACTATTTTCAAGTAACTAATACACATTTCAAGTCACTACAATTGAACATTTTCAAGTAACAAATACACATTTTCAAGTCACTACCATTTTCAAGTAACCAATACACATTTTAAGCTACTACACTTAACCATTTTCTAGTAACTAATACACATTTCAAGTTACTACACTAAATCATTTTGAAGTAACTAAAACACATTTTCAAGTCAATACTCTTAAACATTTTAAAGTAACAAATTCACATTTTCAAGTAACTACCATTTTCAAGTAACTAATACACATTTCAAATTACTTCACTTAACCATTTTTAAGTATCTAATATACATTTTCAAGTCACTACACTTGAATATTTTCAAGTAACAAATACACATTTTCAAGTCACTACCATTTTCAAGTAACAAATACACATTTTCAAGTCACTACCATTATCAAGTAACAAACACACATTTCAAGTCACTACACTTAACCATTTTTAAGTAACTAATACACATTTTCAAGTAACTAATACATATTTCAAGTTACTACAGTAGTCACTATCATTTTCAAGTAACTAATACACATTTACAAGTTACTACACTAAACCATTTTTAAGTAATTAATATACATTTTCAAGTCACTACACTTGAACATTTTCAAGTAACAAATACACATTTTCAAGTCACTACCATTTTCAAGTAACTAATACACATTTCAAGTCATTACAATTTTCATGTCACTATCATTTTCAAGTAACTAATACACAATTCAAGTTTCTACACTTAATAATTTTCAAGTAATTAAAACATATTTTCAAGTCAATACTCTTAACCATTTTCAAGTAACAAATACACATTTTCAAGTCACTACCATTTTCAAGTAACTAATACACATTTCAATCACTACTATTTTCAAGTAACTAATACACATTTCAAGTCACTACACTTGAACATTTTCAAGTAACAAATACACATTTTCAAGTTACTACCATTTTCAAGTAACCAATACACATTTTAAGCTACTACACTTAACCATTTTCTAGTAACTAATACACATTTCAAGTTTCTACACTAAATCATTTTGAAGTAACTAAAACACATTTTCAAGTCAATACTCTTAACCATTTTAAAGTAACAAATACACATTTTCAAGTAACTACCATTTTCAAGTAACTAATACACATTTCAAATTACTACACTTAACCATTTTTAAGTATCTAATATACATTTTTAAGTCACTACACTTGAATATTTTCAAGTAACAAATACACATTTTCAAGTCACTACCATTTTCAAGTAACAAATACACATTTTCAAGTCACTACCATTTTCAAGTAACTAATACACATTTCAAGTCACTACACTTAACCATTTGTAAGTAACTAATACACATTTTCAAGTAACTAATACATATTTCAAGTTACTACAGTAGTCACTATCATTTTCAAGTAACTAATACACATTTACAAGTTACTACACTAAACCATTTTTAAGTAATTAATATACATTTTCAAGTCACTACAATTGAACATTTTCAAGTAACAAATATACATTTTCAAGTCACCACCATTTTCAAGTAACTAATACACATTTCAAGTCATTACAATTTTCAAGTCACTATCATTTTCAAGTAACTAATACACATTTCAAGTTACTACACTTAATAATTTTCAAGTAATTAAAACACATTTTCAAGTCAATACTCTTAACCATTTTCAAGTAACAAATACACATTTTCAAGTCACTACCATTTTCAAGTAACTAATACACATTTCAAGTCACTACACTTGAACATTTTCAAGTAACAAATACACACTTTCAAGTCACTACCATTTTCAAGTAACCAATACACATTTTAAGCTACTACACTTAACCATTTTCTAGTAACTAATACACATTTCAAGTTACTACACTAAATCATTTTGAAGTAACTAAAACACATTTTCAAGTCAATACTCTTAACCATTTTAAAGTAACAAATACATATTTTCAAGTAACTACCATTTTGAAGTAACTAATACACATTTCAAATTACTACACTTAACCATTTTTAAGTATCTAATATACATTTTCAAGTCACTACACTTGAATATTTTCAAGTAACAAATACACATTTTCAAGTCACTACCATTTTCAAGTAACTGATACACATTTCAAGTCACTACACTTGAACATTTTCAAGTAACAAATACACATTTTCAAGTCATTACAATTTTCATGTCACTATCATTTTCAAGTAACTAATACACAATTCAAGTTACTACACTTAATAATTTTCAAGTAATTAAAACATATTTTCAAGTCAATACTCTTAACCATTTTCAAGTAACAAATACACATTTTCAAGTCACTACCATTTTCAAGTAACTAATACACATTTCAATCACTACTATTTTCAAGTAACTAATACACATTTCAAGTCACTACACTTGAACATTTTCAAGTAACAAATACACATTTTCAAGTCACTACCATTTTCAAGTAACCAATACACATTTTAAGCTACTACACTTAACCATTTTCTAGTAACTAATACACATTTCAAGTTACTACACTAAATCATTTTGAAGTAACTAAAACACATTTTCAAGTCAATACTCTTAACCATTTTAAAGTAACAAATACACATTTTCAAGTAACTACCATTTTCAAGTAACTAATACACATTTCAAATTACTACACTTAACCATTTTTAAGTATCTAATATACATTTTTAAGTCACTACACTTGAATATTTTCAAGTAACAAATACACATTTTTAAGTCACTACCATTTTCAAGTAACAAATACACATTTTCAAGTCACTACCATTTTCAAGTAACTAATACACATTTCAAGTCACTACACTTAACCATTTGTAAGTAACTAATACACATTTTCAAGTAACTAATACATATTTCAAGTTACTACAGTAGTCACTATCATTTTCAAGTAACTAATACACATTTACAAGTTACTACACTAAACCATTTTTAAGTAATTAATATACATTTTCAAGTCACTACAATTGAACATTTTCAAGTAACAAATACACATTTTCAAGTCACTACCATTTTCAAGTAACTAATACACATTTCAAGTCATTACAATTTTCAAGTCACTATCATTTTAAAGTAACTAATACACATTTCAAGTTACTACACTTAATAATTTTCAAGTAATTAAAACACATTTTCAAGTCAATACTCTTAACCATTTTCAAGTAACAAATACACATTTTCAAGTCACTACCATTTTCAAGTAACTAATACACATTTCAAGTCACTACACTTGAACATTTTCAAGTAACAAAAACACATTTTCAAGTCACTACCATTTTCAAGTAACCAATACACATTTTAAGCTACTACACTTAACCATTTTCTAGTAACTAATACACATTTCAAGTTACTACACTAAATCATTTTGAAGTAACTAAAACACATTTTCAAGTCAATACTCTTAACCATTTTAAAGTAACAAATACACATTTTCAAGTAACTACCATTTTGAAGTAACTAATACACATTTCAAATTACTACACTTAACCATTTTTAAGTATCTAATATACATTTTCAAGTCACTACACTTGAATATTTTCAAGTAACAAATACACATTTTCAAGTCACTACCATTTTCAAGTAACAAATACACATTTTCAAGTCACTACCATTTTCAAGTAACTAATACACATTTCAAATTACTACACTTAACCATTTTTAAGTATCTAATATACATTTTCAAGTAAGTACACTTGAATATTTTCAAGTAACAAATACACATTTTCAAGTCACTACCATTTTCAAGTAACAAATACACATTTTCAAGTCACTACCATTTTCAAGTAACTAATACACATTTCAAGTCACTACACTTAACCATTTGTAAGTAACTAATACACATTTTAAAGTCACTACAATTTTCAAGTAACTAATACATATTTCAAGTTACTACAGTAGTCACTATCATTTTCAAGTAACTAATACACATTTACAAGTTACTACACTAAACCAATTTTAAGTAATTAATATACATTTTCAAGTCACTACACTTGAACATTTTCAAGTAACAAATACACATTTTCAAGTCACTACCATTTTCAAGTAACTAATACACATTTCAAGTCATTACAATTTTCAAGTCACTATCATTTTAAAGTAACTAATACACATTTCAAGTTACTACACTTAATAATTTTCAAGTAATTAAAACACATTTTCAAGTCAATACTCTTAACCATTTTCAAGTAACAAATACACATTTTCAAGTCACTACCATTTTCAAGTAACTAATACACATTTCAAGTCACTACACTTGAACATTTTCAAGTAACAAATACACATTTTCAAGTCACTACCATTTTCAAGTAACCAATACACATTTTAAGCTACTACACTTAACCATTTTCTAGTAACTAATACACATTTCAAGTTACTACACTAAATCATTTTGAAGTAACTAAAACACATTTTCAAGTCAATACTCTTAACCATTTTAAAGTAACAAATACACATTTTCAAGTAACTACCATTTTGAAGTAACTAATACACATTTCAAATTACTACACTTAACCATTTTTAAGTATCTAATATAAATTTTCAAGTCACTACACTTGAATATTTTCAAGTAACAAATACACATTTTCAAGTCACTACCATTTTCAAGTAACAAATACACATTTTCAAGTCACTACCATTTTCAAGTAACTAATACACATTTCAAGTCACTACACTTAACCATTTGTAAGTAACTAATACACATTTTCAAGTCACTACAATTTTCAAGTAACTAATACATATTTCAAGTTACTACAGTAGTCACTATCATTTTCAAATAACTAATACACATTTACAAGTTACTACACTAAACCAATTTTAAGTAATTAATATACATTTTCAAGTCACTGCACTTGAACATTTTCAAGTAACAAATACACATTTTCAAGTCACTACCATTTTCAAGTAACTAATACACATTTCAAGTCATTACAATTTTCAAGTCACTATCATTTTCAAGTAACTAATACACATTTCAAGTTACTACACTTAATAATTTTCAAGTAATTAAAACATATTTTCAAGTCAATACTCTTAACCATTTTAAAGTAACAAATTCACATTTTCAAGTAACTACCATTTTCAAGTAACTAATACACATTTCAAATTACTACACTTAACCATTTTTAAGTATCTAATATACATTTTCAAGTCACTACACCTGAATATTTTCAAGTAACAAATACACATTTTCAAGTCACTACCATTTTCAAGTAAACAATACACATTTTCAAGTCATTACCATTTTCAAGTAACTAATACATATTTCAAGTCACTACACTTAACCATTTGTAAGTAACTAATACACATTTTAAAGTCACTACAATTTTCAAGTAACTAATACATATTTCAAGTTACTACAGTAGTCACTATCATTTTCAAGTAACTAATACACATTTACAAGTTACTACACTAAACCATTTTTAAGTAATTAATATACATTTTCAAGTCACTACACTTGAACATTTTCAAGTAACAAATATACATTTTCAAGTCACTACCATTTTCAAGTAACAAATACACATTTTCAAGTCACTACCATTTTCAAGTAACTAATACACATTTTCAAGTCACTACCATTTTCAAGTAACTAATACACATTTCAAGTCACTACACTTAACCATTTGTAAGTAACTAATACACATTTTAAAGTCACTACAATTTTCAAGTAACTAATACATATTTCAAGTTACTACAGTAGTCACTATCATTTTCAAGTAACTAATACACATTTACAAGTTACTACACTAAACCATTTTTAAATAATTAATATACATTTTCAAGTCACTACACTTGAACATTTTCAAGTAACAAATACACATTTTCAAGTCACTACCATTTTCAAGTAACTAATACACATTTCAAGTCATTACAATTTTCAAGTCACTATCATTTTAAAGTAACTAATACACATTTCAAGTTACTACACTTAATAATTTTCAAGTAATTAAAACACATTTTCAAGTCAATACTCTTAACCATTTTCAAGTAACAAATACACATTTTCAAGTCACTACCATTTTCAAGTAACTAATACACATTTCAAGTCACTACACTTGAACATTTTCAAGTAACAAAAACACATTTTCAAGTCACTACCATTTTCAAGTAACCAATACACATTTTAAGCTACTACACTTAACCATTTTCTAGTAACTAATACACATTTCAAGTTACTACACTAAATCATTTTGAAGTAACTAAAACACATTTTCAAGTCAATACTCTTAACCATTTTAAAGTAACAAATACACATTTTCAAGTAACTACCATTTTGAAGTAACTAATACACATTTCAAATTACTACACTTAACCATTTTTAAGTATCTAATATACATTTTCAAGTCACTACACTTGAATATTTTCAAGTAACAAATACACATTTTCAAGTCACTACCATTTTCAAGTAACAAATACACATTTTCAAGTCACTACCATTTTCAAGTAACTAATACACATTTCAAGTCACTACATTTAACCATTTGTAAGTAACTAATACACATTTTCAAGTCACTACAATTTTCAAGTAACTAATACATATTTCAAGTTACTACAGTAGTCACTATCATTTTCAAGTAACTAATACACATTTACAAGTTACTACACTAAACCAATTTTAAGTAATTAATATACATTTTCAAGTCACTACACTTGAACATTTTCAAGTAACAAATACACATTTTCAAGTCACTACCATTTTCAAATAACTAATACACATTTCAAGTCATTACAATTTTCAAGTCACTATCATTTTCAAGTAACTAATACACATTTCAAGTTACTACACTTAATAATTTTCAAGTAATTAAAACACATTTTCAAGTCAATACTCTTAACCATTTTCAAGTAACAAATACACATTTTCAAGTAACTACCATTTTCAAGTAACTAATACACATTTCAAATTACTACACTTAACCATTTTTAAGTATCTAATATACATTTTTAAGTCACTACACTTGAATATTTTCAAGTAACAAATACACATTTTCAAAGCACTACCATTTTCAAGTAACAAATACACATTTTCAAGTCACTACCATTTTCAAGTAACTAATACACATTTCAAATTACTACACTTAACCATTTTTAAGTATCTAATATACATTTTCAAGTAACTACACTTGAATATTTTCAAGTAACAAATACACATTTTCAAGTCACTACCATTTTCAAGTAACAAATACACATTTTCAAGTCACTACCATTTTCAAGTAACTAATACACATTTCAAGTCACTACACTTAACCATTTGTAAGTAACTAATACACATTTTAAAGACACTACAATTTTCAAGTAACTAATACATATTTCAAGTTACTACAGTAGTCACTATCATTTTCAAGTAACTAATACACATTTACAAGTTACTACACTAAACCAATTTTAAATAATTAATATACATTTTCAAGTCACTACACTTGAACATTTTCAAGTAACAAATACACATTTTCAAGTCACTACCATTTTCAAGTAACTAATACACATTTCAAGTCATTACAATTTTCAAGTCACTATCATTTTCAAGTAACTAATACACAATTCAAGTTACTACACTTAATAATTTTCAAGTAATTAAAACACATTTTCAAGTCAATACTCTTAACCATTTTCAAGTAACAAATACACATTTTCAAGTCACTACCATTTTCAAGTAACTAATACACATTTCAAGTCACTACACTTGAACATTTTCAAGTAACAAATACACATTTTCAAGTCACTACCATTTTCAAGTAACCAATACACATTTTAAGCTACTACACTTAACCATTTTCTAGTAACTAATACACATTTCAAGTTACTACACTAAATCATTTTGAAGTAACTAAAACACATTTTCAAGTCAATACTCTTAACCATTTTAAAGTAACAAATACACATTTTCAAGTAACTACCATTTTGAAGTAACTAATACACATTTCAAATTACTACACTTAACCATTTTTAAGTATCTAATATACATTTTCAAGTCACTACACTTGAATATTTTCAAGTAACAAATACACATTTTCAAGTCACTACCATTTTCAAGTAACAAATACACATTTTCAAGTCACTACCATTTTCAAGTAACTAATACACATTTCAAGTCACTACACTTAACCATTTGTAAGTAACTAATACACATTTTCAAGTCACTACAATTTTCAAGTAACTAATACATATTTCAAGTTACTACAGTAGTCACTATCATTTTCAAATAACTAATACACATTTACAAGTTACTACACTAAACCAATTTTAAGTAATTAATATACATTTTCAAGTCACTGCACTTGAACATTTTCAAGTAACAAATACACATTTTCAAGTCACTACCATTTTCAAATAACTAATACACATTTCAAGTCATTACAATTTTCAAGTCACTATCATTTTCAAGTAACTAATACACATTTCAAGTTACTACACTTAATAATTTTCAAGTAATTAAAACATATTTTCAAGTCAATACTCTTAACCATTTTAAAGTAACAAATTCACATTTTCAAGTAACTACCATTTTCAAGTAACTAATACACATTTCAAATTACTACACTTAACCATTTTTAAGTATCTAATATACATTTTCAAGTCACTACACTAGAATATTTTCAAGTAACAAATACACATTTTCAAGTCACTACCATTTTCAAGTAAACAATACACATTTTCAAGTCATTACCATTTTCAAGTAACTAATACATATTTCAAGTCACTACACTTAACCATTTGTAAGTAACTAATACACATTTTAAAGTCACTACAATTTTCAAGTAACTAATACATATTTCAAGTTACTACAGTAGTCACTATCATTTTCAAGTAACTAATACACATTTACAAGTTACTACACTAAACCATTTTTAAGTAATTAATATACATTTTCAAGTCACTACACTTGAACATTTTCAAGTAACAAATATACATTTTCAAGTCACTACCATTTTCAAGTAACAAATACACATTTTCAAGTCACTACCATTTTCAAGTAACTAATACACATTTTCAAGTCACTACCATTTTCAAGTAACTAATACACATTTCAAATCACTACACTTAACCATTTGTAAGTAACTAATACACATTTTAAAGTCACTACAATTTTCAAGTAACTAATACATATTTCAAGTTACTACAGTAGTCACTATCATTTTCAAGTAACTAATACACATTTACAAGTTACTACACTAAACCAATTTTAAGTAATTA
This sequence comes from Capsicum rhomboideum, assembly GCA_031232105.1. Classification (NCBI taxonomy): domain Eukaryota; kingdom Viridiplantae; phylum Streptophyta; class Magnoliopsida; order Solanales; family Solanaceae; genus Capsicum; species Capsicum rhomboideum. The sequence continues at coordinate 46,665,681 of CP124712.1, read as the reverse complement.
ATATACATTTTCAAGTCACTACACTTGAACATTTTCAAGTAACAAATATACATTTTCAAGTCACTACCATTTTCAAGTAACAAATACACATTTTCAAGTCACTACCATTTTCAAGTAACTAATACACATTTTCAAGTCACTACCATTTTCAAGTAACTAATACACATTTCAAGTCACTACACTTAACCATTTGTAAGTAACTAATACACATTTTAAAGTCACTACAATTTTCAAATAACTAATACATATTTCAAGTTACTTCAGTAGTGACTAACATTTTCAAGTAACTAATACACATTTACAAGTTACTACACTAAACCAATTTTAAGTAATTAATATACATTTTCAAGTCACTACACTTGAACATTTTCAAGTAACAAATACACATTTTCAAGTCACTACCATTTTCAAGTAACTAATACACATTTCAAGTCACTACACTTAACCATTTGTAAGTAACTAATACACATTTTAAAGTCACTACAATTTTCAAATAACTAATACATATTTCAAGTTACTTCAGTAGTGACTAACATTTTCAAGTAACTAATACACATTTACAAGTTACTACACTAAACCAATTTTAAGTAATTAATATACATTTTCAAGTCACTACACTTGAACATTTTCAAGTAACAAATACACATTTTCAAGTCACTACCATTTTCAAGTAACTAATACACATTTCAAGTCATTACAATTTTCAAGTCACTATCATTTTAAAGTAACTAATACACATTTCAAGTTACTACACTTAATAATTTTCAAGTAATTAAAACACATTTTCAAGTCAATACTCTTAACCATTTTCAAGTAACAAATACACATTTTCAAGTCACTAACATTTTCAAGTAACTAATACACCTTTCAAGTCACTACACTTGAACATTTTCAAGTAACAAATACACATTTTCAAGTCACTACCATTTTCAAGTAACCAATACACATTTTCAAGTCACTACCATTTTCAAGTAACCAATACACATTTTAAGCTACTACACTTAACCATTTTCTAGTAACTAATACACATTTCAAGTTACTACACTAAATCATTTTGAAGTAACTAAAACACATTTTCAAGTCAATACTCTTAACCATTTTAAAGTAACAAATACACATTTTCAAGTAACTACCATTTTGAAGTAACTAATACACATTTCAAATTACTACACTTAACCATTTTTAAGTATGTAATATACATTTTCAAGTCACTACACTTGAATATTTTCAAGTAACAAATACACATTTTCAAGTCACTACCATTTTCAAGTAACAAATACACATTTTCAAGTCTCTACCATTTTCAAGTAACTAATACACATTTCAAGTCACTACACTTAACCATTTGTAAGTAACTAATACACATTTTCAAGTCACTACAATTTTCAAGTAACTAATACATATTTCAAGTTACTACAGTAGTCACTATCATTTTCAAGTAACTAATACACATTTACAAGTTACTACACTAAACCAATTTTAAGTAATTAATATACATTTTCAAGTCACTACACTTGAACATTTTCAAGTAACAAATACACATTTTCAAGTCACTACCATTTTCAAGTAACTAATACACATTTCAAGTCATTACAATTTTCAAGTCACTATCATTTTCAAGTAACTAATACACAATTCAAGTTACTACACTTAATAATTTTCAAGTAATTAAAACATATTTTCAAGTCAATACTCTTAACCATTTTAAAGTAACAAATTCACATTTACAAATAACTACCATTTTGAAGTAACTAATACACATTTTAAATTACTACACTTAACCATTTTTAAGTATCTAATATACATTTTCAAGTCACTACACTTGAATATTTTCAAGTAACAAATACACATTTTCAAGTCACTACCATTTTCAAGTAACAAATACACATTTTCAAGTCACTACCATTTTCAAGTAACTAATACACATTTCAAGTCACTACACTTAACCATTTGTAAGTAACTAATACACATTTTAAAGTCACTACAATTTTCAAGTAACTAATACATATTTCAAGTTACTAAAGTAGTCACTATCATTTTCAAGTAACTAATACACATTTACAAGTTACTACACTAAACCATTTTTAAGTAATTAATATACATTTTCAAGTCACTACACTTGAACATTTTCAAGTAACAAATACACATTTTCAAGTCACTACCATTTTCAACTAACTAATACACATTTCAAGTCATTACAATTTTCAAGTCACTATCATTTTCAAGTAACTAATACACATTTCAAGTCATTACAATTTTCAAGTCACTATCATTTTATAGTAACTAATACACATTTCAAGTTACTACACTTAATAATTTTCAAGTGATTAAAACACATTTTCAAGTCAATACTCTTAACCATTTTCAAGTAATAAATAAACATTTTCAAGTCACTACCATTTTCAAGTAACTAATACACATTTCAAGTCACTACACTTGAACATTTTCAAGTAACAAATACACATTTTCAAGTCACTACCAATTTCAAGTAACCAATACACATTTTAAGCTACTACACTTAACCATTTTCTAGTAACTAATACACATTTCAAGTTACTACACTAAATCATTTTGAAGTAACTAAAACACATTTTCAAGTCAATACTCTTAACCATTTTAAAGTAACAAATACACATTTTCAAGTAACTACCATTTTCAAGTAACTAATACACATTTCAAATTACTACACTTAACCATTTTTAAGTATCTAATATACATTTTTAAGTCACTACACTTGAATATTTTCAAGTAACAAATACACATTTTCAAGTCACTACCATTTTCAAGTAACAAATACACATTATCAAGTCACTACCATTTTCAAGTAACTAATACACATTTCAAGTCACTACACTTAACCATTTGTAAGTAACTAATACACATTTTCAAGTCACTACCATTTTCAAGTAACTAATACACATTTCAAGTCATTACAATTTTCAAGTGACTATCATTTTCAAGTAACTAATACACAATTCAAGTTACTACACTTAATAATTTTCAAGTAATTAAAACATATTTTCAAGTCAATACTCTTAACCATTTTAAAGTAACAAATTCACATTTACAAATAACTACCATTTTGAAGTAACTAATACACATTTTAAATTACTACACTTAACCATTTTTAAGTATCTAATATACATTTTCAAGTCACTACACTTGAATATTTTCAAGTAACAAATACACATTTTCAAGTCACTACCATTTTCAAGTAACAAATACACATTTTCAAGTCACTACCATTTTCAAGTAACTAATACACATTTCAAGTCACTACACTTAACCATTTGTAAGTAACTAATACACATTTTCAAGTCACTACAATTTTCAAGTAACTAATACATATTTCAAGTTACTACAGTAGTCACTATCATTTTCAAATAACTAATACACATTTACAAGTTACTACACTAAACCAATTTTAAGTAATTAATATACATTTTCAAGTCACTGCACTTGAACATTTTCAAGTAACAAATACACATTTTCAAGTCACTACCATTTTCAAGTAACTAATACACATTTCAAGTCATTACAATTTTCAAGTCACTATCATTTTCAAGTAACTACTACACATTTCAAGTTACTACACTTAATAATTTTCAAGTAATTAAAACATATTTTCAAGTCAATACTCTTAACCATTTTAAAGTAACAAATTCACATTTTCAAGTAACTACCATTTTCAAGTAACTAATACACATTTCAAATTACTACACTTAACCATTTTTAAGTATCTAATATACATTTTCAAGTCACTACACTTGAATATTTTCAAGTAAAATACACATTTTCAAGTCACTACCATTTTCAAGTAACAAATACACATTTTCAAGTCATTACCATTTTCAAGTAACTAATACATATTTCAAGTCACTACACTTAACCATTTGTAAGTAACTAATACACATTTTAAAGTCACTACAATTTTCAAGTAACTAATACATATTTCAAGTTACTACAGTAGTCACTATCATTTTCAAGTAACTAATACACATTTACAAGTTACTACACTAAACCATTTTTAAGTAATTAATATACATTTTCAAGTCACTACACTTGAACATTTTTAAGTAACAAATATACATTTTCAAGTCACTACCATTTTCAAGTAACAAATACACATTTTCAAGTCACTACCATTTTCAAGTAACTAATACACATTTTCAAGTCACTACCATTTTCAAGTAACTAATACACATTTCAAGTCACTACACTTAACCATTTGTAAGTAACTAATACATATTTTAAAGTCACTACAATTTTCAAATAACTAATACATATTTCAAGTTACTTCAGTAGTGACTAACATTTTCAAGTAACTAATACACATTTACAAGTTACTACACTAAACCAATTTTAAGTAATTAATATACATTTTCAAGTCACTACACTTGAACATTTTCAAGTAACAAATACACATTTTCAAGTCACTACCATTTTCAAATAACTAATACACATTTCAAGTCACTACACTTAACCATTTGTAAGTAACTAATACACATTTTAAAGTCACTACAATTTTCAAATAACTAATACATATTTCAAGTTACTTCAGTAGTGACTAACATTTTCAAGTAACTAATACACATTTACAAGTTACTACACTAAACCAATTTTAAGTAATTAATATACATTTTCAAGTCACTACACTTGAACATTTTCAAGTAACAAATACACATTTTCAAGTCACTACCATTTTCAAGTAACTAATACACATTTCAAGTCATTACAATTTTCAAGTCACTATCATTTTAAAGTAACTAATACACATTTCAAGTTACTACACTTAATAATTTTCAAGTAATTAAAACACATTTTCAAGTCAATACTCTTAACCATTTTCAAGTAACAAATACACATTTTCAAGTCACTAACATTTTCAAGTAACTAATACACCTTTCAAGTCACTACACTTGAACATTTTCAAGTAACAAATACACATTTTCAAGTCACTACCATTTTCAAGTAACCAATACACATTTTCAAGTCACTACCATTTTCAAGTAACCAATACACATTTTAAGCTACTACACTTAACCATTTTCTAGTAACTAATACACATTTCAAGTTACTACACTAAATCATTTTGAAGTAACTAAAACACATTTTCAAGTCAATACTCTTAACCATTTTAAAGTAACAAATACACATTTTCAAGTAACTACCATTTTGAAGTAACTAATACACATTTCAAATTACTACACTTAACCATTTTTAAGTATCTAATATACATTTTCAAGTCACTACACTTGAATATTTTCAAGTAACAAATACACATTTTCAAGTCACTACCATTTTCAAGTAACAAATACACATTTTCAAGTCTCTACCATTTTCAAGTAACTAATACACATTTTAAGTCACTACACTTAACCATTTGTAAGTAACTAATACACATTTTCAAGTCACTACAATTTTCAAGTAACTAATACATATTTCAAGTTACTACAGTAGTCACTATCATTTTCAAGTAACTAATACACATTTACAAGTTACTACACTAAACCAATTTTAAGTAATTAATATACATTTTCAAGTCACTACACTTGAACATTTTCAAGTAACAAATACACATTTTCAAGTCACTACCATTTTCAAGTAACTAATACACATTTCAAGTCATTACAATTTTCAAGTGACTATCATTTTCAAGTAACTAATACACAATTCAAGTTACTACACTTAATAATTTTCAAGTAATTAAAACATATTTTCAAGTCAATACTCTTAACCATTTTAAAGTAACAAATTCACATTTACAAATAACTACCATTTTGAAGTAACTAATACACATTTTAAATTACTACACTTAACCATTTTTAAGTATCTAATATACATTTTCAAGTCACTACACTTGAACATTTTCAAGTAACAAATACACATTTTCAAGTCACTACCATTTTCAAGTAACAAATACACATTTTCAAGTCACTACCATTTTCAAGTAACTAATACACATTTTCAAGTCACTACCATTTTCAAGTAACTAATACACATTTCAAGTCACTACACTTAACCATTTGTAAGTAACTAATACACATTTTAAAGTCACTACAATTTTCAAATAACTAATACATATTTCAAGTTACTTCAGTAGTGACTAACATTTTCAAGTAACTAATACACATTTACAAGTTACTACACTAAACCAATTTTAAGTAATTAATATACATTTTCAAGTCACTACACTTGAACATTTTCAAGTAACAAATACACATTTTCAAGTCACTACCATTTTCAAATAACTAATACACATTTCAAGTCACTACACTTAACCATTTGTAAGTAACTAATACACATTTTAAAGTCACTACAATTTTCAAATAACTAATACATATTTCAAGTTACTTCAGTAGTGACTAACATTTTCAAGTAACTAATACACATTTACAAGTTACTACATTAAACCAATTTTAAGTAATTAATATACATTTTCAAGTCACTACACTTGAACATTTTCAAGTAACAAATACACATTTTCAAGTCACTACCATTTTCAAGTAACTAATACACATTTCAAGTCATTACAATTTTCAAGTCACTATCATTTTCAAGTAACTACTACACATTTCAAGTTACTACACTTAATAATTTTCAAGTAATTAAAACACATTTTCAAGTCAATACTCTTAACCATTTTCTGTCACGACCCAAACAAACGGACCGTGCGGGCACCTACGCTATCCTAAGTAGCTAGGAGAACCCTTATTACCCAACCAAAAATATGCGGAAGACTTCTGTTTTTAAGAGAATACTGAATTAAATATAACAAAGTAAATTAAACACCAATAAATAAATTTTTCAAAAAAACTTCTTACAACTGCCTTCACTACCCCAAGACCTGGTCAGACATGTACAAGAGCTACCTATTACAGAATAGATTGACAATAAAATAAATAACACAAAGACTCTAACATCTGCCAGGAAGGAAGTGCAGAAGTTAGTGCTGAATATCGCCATTGATCTAGTAACTGCAACTAACCTGCATCCAGTCTACACCCCAATAAGGGATGTAGAAGAGTAGGGTCAGTACAAACACACGTACTGGTAGGCATCATCGGCCGACCAGTGTTAGTCCACATAATCATAAAATAGAATCAAAGAAAAGAAATCATGACATCTTAATAGAGTATAATTCTACTAAGGCTGTAATATCATTATAACACTTTGCCAATATAATTTACAATTTTCCAACTCTATTAATGAGATTATATTCACCACTAGCATAGTCTAGCCTCACTAATTCACACCATCCACTACAATCTAACACTAAACCATCACTATCACCCTTTTATTCACGTTGCCGTTTCCATTATCCACATCTATAGGATCAACCCAATAATCATAGATAACTCACACTAAACTCTCGGGCTAACAACCAAACACTCTCTTATAATATTAAAGAATAATAACTAGCCAATCGGATAAGCCAAGATCACACCAAGTATAAATAAAGTAGGTCGACCAACATATAGCAAGTAAGCACAGAGTTTCACTTTTCCAAGTACATGTCACACAATCAATCTCAAGGATACAATCAAACAGGGAATACAAATCAACTCACATCTCAGTAAAACACACAAGAGAACTCAAGGTTCATTAGCAAACCTTATAGATACTCTTGGAGAAAGATTAATTCAATTATTGAAACTTTGGGATTGTTTCTTTGAGATTATTCATTGGATTCATCACTTTAGATCACTTAATTATCAATTCCTTTATTATTAATATTACCATGCCGGCTCGTGGCACCCGATCCAATCACGTCTTATAGCAATACTGAAATTTAACGTCGGCCACATTGCTACTAACAATCTTTCCACTTTTCTGTTCTTAATAAATATTCATCATTCACTTTTCAACCCGTATGAAGGTATATCACAAGCCTTCTTTACTCAAGGCATTCTTTTCAATCACATTATCATTATGAATCAAGATTTTTCATTTATCAACAATAGTCTGTACACACATGCTAAGGGACTTATTTCTGCCCAACTAGTCATGACCTGCAGGGGACAATCTAAGTCCATGTACCGTACCGGCGTGGTACCCGATCCTCCATAAATAAGTAATATCAACATCCATATCCGTACCGGCGTGGTACCCGATCCTCCATAATCATATTATGTATATTTTATCAACTTCATACTATCTCTTAGGATACAACACGACGTACTAAATTTACAAGTACACTCATAATCACAAGACGATTCGATCAAGTTGGATTTTTCATAATTATTCATGCAAGTATCAACAATCCAAATATCATCAATTTAAGTATGTACGAAAACCAATCAACAAGCATCCAATTTAGGAGCATACACACAATTAAATTGAGTCTAAACTCTAATTAAATCATAACCTACTCAAATACTACAACTTGGGTTCTAACATCACCACCCATAACTAGCGCATTCAACCTTATCATTATTCTTTACCTCCCTCCGCATAATACAATGCACACAATGATTCAAGTCATCTATCCCTTAGGCCTCACCATTATCATGGCACAATATGCAACTTAAACCTTTATAACTCAATTAGGTTCATCACTAGAACAACTAAGAAACATCATGTCCACATACTTCATTCACAACAATCCCCTTTCGGGCACATAACACATAATATCATAAATATCACATAATCAATCAATAACATAGTTTTCGGGATTAAAGTAAAGTTCTTATGTCTTTATTCACCTCAACTCCATGTCTGCAGGCCTAGACATGCTTTCTCCCATCAATTATAAATTATGAAAATATGAAATAACACAGTCTTCTACTCATTAACCTAGCCTACCTGGACGCCAAGCTTTTTGAATCAACAAGTCATGTCAAGGATGCTCATTCCCTTTCTTCATGCTTCGGAATGATCAATCATCTAAATATCAAACAATTATAAGAGTAATTAATCAATTACTCTTTAAATAAATATCTTTGAAAATTCAAAACCCACTAATTCTACCCTAATTCCAGGTTTATATCATTCTCCAAGGTCAATTAACTATTAACTAGTTCTTTCAAACTTAACCCATCTCCATTAATGGAGTTTTTATGCTAAAGGTCTCATCTTTATGGAATTCAAGATTTCCAACCAACAAAATACATAATCTAGTTTACCAAGTTCATACTAGAAATCATTAATTTATAATCTAGAATTAGTTCTAGGTGATATTAAGAACACCCATAAGTTTTTCCCAAAAATCCACCATTAAAGGCTCTAACCCAAAATTTCACCATTGAAGGTCTTTCTAAGGATTCTAAGATGTTAATGGATTAAAAGACAAAGAAGATGATGGAAAAACTTACCTCAATGAAGAAATTTCACTCTAAACCTTGGGAAATCACCTCTCTAGGGTTGGGGAATGAAGTTTTGGAGTTTTGGACCTGAAAATCGGCTAAATATGATTTAAATACTACCAGAATTTTCGCTACAGCGAATTCCCGTTTCAGCCCGGACAGTGTTCAGTAAAATGGTCATAACTTTTTATTCTAAACTCGGATTGACGAACGGTTTATTGCGTTGGAAAGAAGACTCATAGATATTTGATTTGGTGGGTATTGGGACCCCTAAATCCTTATATTCTAGGAGATATGATCGTTTGAATTTGGCCCTAACAGAAACCCATATCGAAACTCTATTGGTAAAAAAATATTTTCAACTTAACTTTGTGCTAGGATATTGTACGACCTTAATTAATATCTAAAGAACTTCCAAATTAAAGGATTGATATTAGTATTCATGAATAATTAAATTCATCAGGCTTAAGTCTATCTAGACACATCGAAAGGCTAAAATCTTCGCCGAAAAGCTTGAGGTCACACAATGAACAAAATGATAGATATTTTGGACTCAAGTTAATATTGAGGAATGGATAATTTAGTAACGACAAAATGGGTCGTTACAATTAGATACCAATTTACCATCCGTTCGTCCCCGAACGGGCATTCGGTGGAGAGAAGCGCGATATAGAAATTAGAGAGACATTACTAACAGAGTTTCTTATTGTACCATATCCCACTCACTTGATATCATTAATAATTAACCTACATTCTATACTCAATCGTTCTATCAAGGCTTTTCAAAACATGAAGAGGCCGAGCCGAACATTTACGCACGAATCACTTATTCTACTTACAACGGTCCACGTCCTAAACTTGAGTGTTATGAGTCAAATCAAGATAAAGAGGGTTCATAAATATATATATAAAAGATTCACCTTGAAGACGACAATCACCCAAAATCACCTCTTTTTCACCCTAGGTTCGTTCTCTCTTCTTACAACGGAAGAATGGGGAATGAACTCCGAAACTGAAAAACTGCATTCTTTACCACTGCTGCGGTGCGATTGTCGTTGCAGTGCTAACTGCCACAGAAGACCCACGACGCTAATTCCCTTGACCAAACCAGTGAGCTCTGCCTAGCTCACAGATGCTTCTATTTTACAACACAAAATCAATATTTGACCATAGAATTACAAGACTATCACGATAATTATCATTATCGGAGTTCTAGAGCCCCGAATTCAATTTTGAAAAGTGCTATGGGATGCTACATGAGTCTACTACTCGAATTTCAATACCCGACAAGTCACATCTAATCCACCCAACATACAGGCTCACCCTGAGACACCCGAGTAAGTTTCTAGCCAAGACTACCCCCTGAAAAATCTACATCTTGCTCATATTTAAGTCACTACTCCATTTACAAGTCACATAACTTAGATACTCGCATGCGCCTAATCAAGACTACTAGATTCATTCTATAAAGATAGCTTCAACATCTCGCAATCACTATTCTTTTCACCTCAAGATCACCCACGGTTCAAGCTAGCAGTTTACTACTATACATAGGTGACAAGACAACCTCTCACTCATTACACAGACTTACAACTATTAGCCATAGAGATCCTACAGAATTAGAGACTACAACACATTCTCCTCCAAAACATCGCTAATACTCATCTAATCATCATATCTTAATCACTCAATAAGCAATATCCACCAAGTAACACCCACGGAAAGATCAATCATGTCATTTAATAATTCACTTATATTATCCCATTTAGGACCATTCTTAATTATTCTATGGGCATAACTACACCATTTAATTCTGTATTAACACCATCATGGGGATTACTACCCTCTAAAATTATCATCTATCAGTCAATTATATAGGACGCTAATCACACAATTCAATCGCAAGACCAAGTCAACAATCAACTTATATTCTCAAGGCCTCCCTTAATACACCAATCCCCAACTAAAATTTATGCCCAGGCAATCACTAACTTCAATACTTAGAACACGACAAAACCTTCATTGTCAAGCCCAATGACCCTTCCATCACCAACACCAAGCTAAGGTATACAATGTCATTCTTATTTCAACCTTACAACATTTTTATTACAGGCTTCACTAACTCTTAACCACTTCGAGATTGATCTCTATATAATAAGCATATGAGCAAAGTCAAACAACATCATCGATTACAGGTCATTAACAGCCTCATTACTAATATCACATTTCAGATAAGTTATCAATCAAATTCCTTAGGTATCAACAACCTCCACTAGTTTTTGTCACTTTTATTTAAAACTTATTATTTTGTCAAATCTTAAAAGTCAGTTCATACAAGGAGCTCAAAGATAATATCACTGAGCCAGTCCTCACAAGGAACTAATTAAAATTTTAAATAATAGGATTGCAAAAGAATCCAAATAAAGTCTCAATAACCGGACAGTACAAGAATCCACATATAATATCAAATAACTAGACCACACAAGGATCCATTCACAATATCAAGTAACTGAACCATACAATTGAATTCATTCACAATATCAATTGCAAGAGCCCGTCATTAAGGGCAACACATATCACCTCAGTCTTTTGTTCATGTCTTTTTCATTAATCTTCCCTTGACATCATGTCCTCATATCATCCTCTCAATTCTCATATCATAAATATCATCAGCATAACAATAGTATCAAGAACAAGGAAGCACCAAAGAATTTATTAATTTCACAACAACAAGATCACATAGTTCCATTACACTTTTCAACAAAAGCAACTTAGTCAATTTATTTCACCACAATTCAAACAAAAATAATTCACAACAATCATACAGTTTAACAATCCAAGTTCAGCCAAATATCAAACAACAGGCAACCAAATAAGTTCACTACTTTCATACATTTTCATATTATGATATTAACTCTTAGCCATTATTAATAGATACCAATTGGAATCTCCTAGATTCCAAAGCGAACTCACTAAGATACCAATTGGAATCAACTACTCTTAACCATTTTCAAGTCAATACTCTTAACCATTTTCAAGTAACAAATACACATTTTCAAGTCACTAACATTTTCAAGTAACTAATACACCTTTCAAGTCACTACACTTGAACATTTTCAAGTAACAAATACACATTTTCAAGTCACTACCATTTTCAAGTAACCAATACACATTTTCAAGTCACTACCATTTTCAAGTAACCAATACACATTTTAAGCTACTACACTTAACCATTTTCTAGTAACTAATACACATTTCAAGTTACTACACTAAATCATTTTGAAGTAACTAAAACACATTTTCAAGTCAATACTCTTAACCATTTTAAAGTAACAAATACACATTTTCAAGTAACTACCATTTTCAAGTAACTAATACACATTTCAAATTACTACACTTAACCATTTTTAAGTATCTAATATACATTTTCAAGTCACTACACTTGAATATTTTCAAGTAACAAATACACATTTTCAAGTCACTACCATTTTCAAGTAACAAATACACATTTTCAAGTCTCTACCATTTTCAAGTAACTAATACACATTTTAAGTCACTACACTTAACCATTTGTAAGTAACTAATACACATTTTCAAGTCACTACAATTTTCAAGTAACTAATACATATTTCAAGTTACTACAGTAGTCACTATCATTTTCAAGTAACTAATACACATTTACAAGTTACTACACTAAACCAATTTTAAGTAATTAATATACATTTTCAAGTCACTACACTTGAACATTTTCAAGTAACAAATACACATTTTCAAGTCACTACCATTTTCAAGTAACTAATACACATTTCAAGTCATTACAATTTTCAAGTGACTATCATTTTCAAGTAACTAATACACAATTCAAGTTACTACACTTAATAATTTTCAAGTAATAAAAACATATTTTCAAGTCAATACTCTTAACCATTTTAAAGTAACAAATTCACATTTACAAATAACTACCATTTTGAAGTAACTAATACACATTTTAAATTACTACACTTAACCATTTTTAAGTATCTAATATACATTTTCAAGTCACTACACTTGAATATTTTCAAGTAACAAATACACATTTTCAAGTCACTACCATTTTCAAGTAACAAATACACATTTTCAAGTCACTACCATTTTCAAGTAACTAATACACATTTCAAGTCAGTACACCTAACCATTTGTAAGTAACTAATACACATTTTCAAGTCACTACAATTTTCAAGTAACTAATACATATTTCAAGTTACTACAGTAGTCACTATCATTTTCAAGTAACTAATACACATTTACAAGTTACTACACTAAACCATTTTTAAGTAATTAGTATACATTTTCAAGTCACTACACTTGAACATTTTCAAGTAACAAATACACATTTTCAAGTCACTACCATTTTCAAGTAACTAATACACATTTCAAGTCATTACAATTTTCAAGTCACTATCATTTTAAAGTAACTAATACACATTTCAAGTTACTACACTTAATAATTTTCAAGTGATTAAAACACATTTTCAAGTCAATACTCTTAACCATTTTCAAGTAATAAATACACATTTTCAAGTCACTACCATTTTCAAGTAACTAATACACATTTCAAGTCACTACACTTGAACATTTTCAAGTAACAAATACACATTTTCAAGTCACTACCAATTTCAAGTAACCAATACACATTTTAAGCTACTACACTTAACCATTTTCTAGTAACTAATACACATTTCAAGTTACTACACTAAATCATTTTGAAGTAACTAAAACACATTTTCAAGTCAATACTCTTAACCATTTTAAAGTAACAAATACACATTTTCAAGTAATTACCATTCTCAAGTAACTAATACACATTTCAAATTACTACACTTAACCATTTTTAAGTATCTAATATACATTTTCAAGTCACTACACTTGAATATTTTCAAGTAACAAATACACATTTTCAAGTCACTACCATTTTCAAGTAACAAATACACATTATCAAGTCACTACCATTTTCAAGTAACTAATACACATTTCAAGTCACTACACTTAACCATTTGTAAGTAACTAATACACATTTTCAAGTCACTACCATTTTCAAGTAACTAATACACATTTCAAGTCATTACAATTTTCAAGTGACTATCATTTTCAAGTAACTAATACACAATTCAAGTTACTACACTTAATAATTTTCAAGTAATTAAAACATATTTTCAAGTCAATACTCTTAACCATTTTAAAGTAACAAATTCACATTTACAAATAACTACCATTTTGAAGTAACTAATACACATTTTAAATTACTACACTTAACCATTTTTAAGTATCTAATATACATTTTCAAGTCACTACACTTGAATATTTTCAAGTAACAAATACACATTTTCAAGTCACTACCATTTTCAAGTAACAAATACACATTTTCAAGTCACTACCATTTTCAAGTAACTAATACACATTTCAAGTCACTACACTTAACCATTTGTAAGTAACTAATACACATTTTAAAGTCACTACAATTTTCAAGTAACTAATACATATTTCAAGTTACTACAGTAGTCACTATCATTTTCAAGTAACTAATACACATTTACAAGTTACTACACTAAACCATTTTTAAGTAATTAGTATACATTTTCAAGTCACTACACTTGAACATTTTCAAGTAACAAATACACATTTTCAAGTCACTACCATTTTCAAGTAACTAATACACATTTCAAGTCATTACAATTTTCAAGTCACTATCATTTTAAAGTAACTAATACACATTTCAAGTTACTACACTTAATAATTTTCAAGTGATTAAAACACATTTTCAAGTCAATACTCTTAACCATTTTCAAGTAATAAATACACATTTTCAAGTCACTACCATTTTCAAGTAACTAATACATATTTCAAGTCACTACACTTGAACATTTTCAAGTAACAAATACACATTTTCAAGTCACTACCAATTTCAAGTAACCAATACACATTTTAAGCTACTACACTTAACCATTTTCTAGTAACTAATACACATTTCAAGTTACTACACTAAATCATTTTGAAGTAACTAAAACACATTTTCAAGTCAATACTCTTAACCATTTTAAAGTAACAAATACACATTTTCAAGTAACTACCATTTTGAAGTAACTAATACACATTTCAAATTACTACACTTAACCATTTTTAAGTATCTAATATATATTTTCAAGTCACTACACTTGAATATTTTCAAGTAACAAATACACATTTTCAAGTCACTACCATTTTCAAGTAACAAATACACATTTTCAAGTCACTACCATTTTCAAGTAACTAATACACATTTCAAGTCACTACACTTAACCATTTGTAAGTAACTAATACACATTTTAAAGTCACTACAATTTTCAAGTAACTAATACATATTTCAAGTTACTACAGTAGTCACTATCCTTTTCAAGTAACTAATACACATTTACAAGTTACTACACTAAACCATTTTTAAGTAATTAGTATACATTTTCAAGTCACTACACTTGAACATTTTCAAGTAACAAATATACATTTTCAAGTCACTACCATTTTCAAGTAACAAATACACATTTTCAAGTCACTACCATTTTCAAGTAACTAATACACATTTCAAGTTACTACACTTAATCATTTTGAAGTAACTAAAACACATTTTCAAGTCAATACTCTTAACCATTTTAAAGTAACAAATACACATTTTCAAGTAACTACCATTTTTAAGCAACTAATACACATTTCAAATTACTACACTTAACCATTTTTAAGTATCTAATATACATTTTCAAGTCACTACACTTGAATATTTTCAAGTAACAAATACACATTTTCAAGTCACTACCATTTTCAAGTAACAAATACACATTTTCAAGTCACTACCATTTTCAAGTAACTAATACACATTTCAAGTCACTACACTTAACCATTTGTAAGTAACTAATACACATTTTCAAGTCACTACAATTTTCAAGTAACTAATACATATTTCAAGTTACTACAGTAGTCACTATCATATTCAAGTAACTAATACACATTTACAAGTTACTACACTAAACCGTTTTTAAGTAATTAATAAACATTTTCAAGTCACTACACTTGAACATTTTCAAGTAACAAATACACATTTTCAAGTCACTACCATTTTCAAGTAACTAATACACATTTCAAGTCATTACAATTTTCAAGTCACTATCATTTTCAAGTAACTAATACACAATTCAAGTTACTACACCTAATAATTTTCAAGTAATTAAAACATATTTTCAAGTCAATACACTTAACCATTTTAAAGTAACAAATTCACATTTTCAAGTAACTACCATTTTCAAGTAACTAATACACATTTCAAATTACTACACTTAACCATTTTTAAGTATCTAATATACATTTTCAAGTCACTACACTTGAATATTTTCAAGTAACAAATACACATTTTCAAGTCACTACACTTGAATATTTTCAAGTAACAAATACACATTTTCAAGTCACTACCATTTTCAAGTAACAAATACACATTTTCAAGTCACTACCATTTTCAAGTAACTAATACACATTTCAAGTCACTACACTTAACCATTTGTAAGTAACTAATACACATTTTAAAGTCACTACAATTTTCAAGTAACTAATACATATTTCAAGTTACTACAGTAGTCACTATCCTTTTCAAGTAACTAATACACATTTACAAGTTACTACACTAAACCATTTTTAAGTAATTAGTATACATTTTCAAGTCACTACACTTGAACATTTTCAAGTAACAAATATACATTTTCAAGTCACTACCATTTTCAAGTAACAAATACACATTTTCAAGTCACTACCATTTTCAAGTAACTAAAACACATTTCAAGTCATTACAATTTTCAAGTCACTATCATTTTCAAGTAACTAATACACAATTCAATTTACTACACTTAATAATTTTCAAGTAATTAAAACATATTTTCAAGTCAATACTCTTAACCATTTTAAAGTAACAAATTCACATTTTCAAGTAACTACCATTTTCAAGTAACTAACACACATTTCAAATTACTACACTTAACCATTTTTAAGTATCTAATATACATTTTCAAGTCACTACACCTGAATATTTTATAGTAACAAATGCACATTTTCAAGTCACTACCATTTTCAAGTAACCAATACACATTTTAAGCTATTACACTAAACCATTTTCTAGTAACTAATACACATTTCAAGTTACTACACTAAATCATTTTGAAGTAACTAAAACACATTTTCAAGTCAATACTCTTAACCATTTTAAAGTAACAAATTCACATTTTCAAGTAACTACCATTTTCAAGTAACTAATACACATTTCAAATTACTACACTTAACCATTTTTAAGTATCTAATATACATTTTCAAGTCACTACACTTGAATATTTTCAAGTAACAAATACACATTTTCAAGTCACTACCATTTTCAAGTAACAAATACAAATTTTCAAGTCACTACCATTTTCAAGTAACTAATACACATTTCAAGTCACTACACTTAACCATTTGTAAGTAACTAATACACATTTTCAAGTCACTACAATTTTCAAGTAACTAATACATATTTCAAGTTACTACAGTAGTCACTATCATTTTCAAGTAACTAATACACATTTACAAGTTACTACACTAAACCAATTTTAAGTAATTAATATACATTTTCAAGTCACTACACTTGAACATTTTCAAGTAACAAATACACATTTTCAAGTCACTACCATTTTCAAGTAACTAAAACACATTTCAAGTCATTACAATTTTCAACTCACTATCATTTTCAAATAACTAATACACAATTCAATTTACTACACTTAAGAATTTTCAAGTAATTAAAACTTATTTTCAAGTCAATACTCTTAACCATTTTAAAGTAACAAATTCACATTTTCAAGTAACTACCATTTTCAAGTAACTAATACACATTTCAAATTACTACACTTAACCATTTTTAAGTATCTAATATACATTTTCAAGTCACTACACCTGAATATTTTATAGTAACAAATGCACATTTTCAAGTCACTACCATTTTCAAGTAACCAATACACATTTTAAGCTATTACACTAAACCATTTTCTAGTAACTAATACACATTTCAAGTTACTACACTAAATCATTTTGAAGTAACTAAAACACATTTTCAAGTCAATACTCTTAACCATTTTAAAGTAACAAATTCACATTTTCAAGTAACTACCATTTTCAAGTAACTAATACACATTTCAAATTACTACACTTAACCATTTTTAAGTATCTAATATACATTTTCAAGTCACTACACTTGAATATTTTCAAGTAACAAATACACATTTTCAAGTCACTACCATTTTCAAGTAACAAATACAAATTTTCAAGTCACTACCATTTTCAAGTAACTAATACACATTTCAAGTCACTACACTTAACCATTTGTAAGTAACTAATACACATTTTCAAGTCACTACAATTTTCAAGTAACTAATACATATTTCAAGTTACTACAGTAGTCACTATCATTTTCAAGTAACTAATACACATTTACAAGTTACTACACTAAACCAATTTTAAGTTATTAATATACATTTTCAAGTCACTACACTTGAACATTTTCAAGTAACAAATACACATTTTCAAGTCACTACCATTTTCAAGTAACTAATACACATTTCAAGTCATTACAATTTTCAAGTCACTATCATTTTCAAGTAACTAATACACAATTCAAGTTACTACACTTAATAATTTTCAAGTAATTAAAACATATTTTCAAGTCAATACTCTTAACCATTTTAAAGTAACAAATTCACATTTTCAAGTAACTACCATTTTCAAGTAACTAATACACATTTCAAATTACTACACTTAACCATTTTTAAGTATCTAATATACATTTTCAAGTCACTACACTTGAATATTTTCAAGTAACAAATACACATTTTCAAGTCACTACCATTTTCAAGTAACAAATACACATTTTCAAGTCACTACCATTTTCAAGTAACTAATACACATTTCAAGTCACTACACTTAACCATTTGTAAGTAACTAATACACATTTTCAAGTCACTACAATTTTCAAGTAACTAATACATATTTCAAGTTACTACAGTAGTCACTATCATATTCAAGTAACTAATACACATTTACAAGTTACTACACTAAACCGTTTTTAAGTAATTAATATACATTTTCAAGTCACTACACTTGAACATTTTCAAGTAACAAATACACATTTTCAAGTCACTACCATTTTCAAGTAACCAATACACATTTTAAGCTACTACACTTAACCATTTTCTAGTAACTAATACACATTTCAAGTTACTACACTAAATCATTTTGAAGTAACTAAAACACATTTTCAAGTCAATACTCTTAACCATTTTAAAGTAACAAATACACATTTTCAAGTAACTACCATTTTGAAGTAACTAATACACATTTCAAATTACTACACTTAACCATTTTTAAGTATCTAATATATATTTTCAAGTCACTACACTTGAATATTTTCAAGTAACAAATACACATTTTCAAGTCACTACCATTTTCAAGTAACAAATACACATTTTCAAGTCACTACCATTTTCAAGTAACTAATACACATTTCAAGTCACTACACTTAACCATTTGTAAGTAACTAATACACATTTTAAAGTCACTACAATTTTCAAGTAACTAATACATATTTCAAGTTACTACAGTAGTCACTATCCTTTTCAAGTAACTAATACACATTTACAAGTTACTACACTAAACCATTTTTAAGTAATTAGTATACATTTTCAAGTCACTACACTTGAACATTTTCAAGTAACAAATATACATTTTCAAGTCACTACCATTTTCAAGTAACAAATACACATTTTCAAGTCACTACCATTTTCAAGTAACTAATACACATTTCAAGTTACTACACTTAATCATTTTGAAGTAACTAAAACACATTTTCAAGTCAATACTCTTAACCATTTTAAAGTAACAAATACACATTTTCAAGTAACTACCATTTTTAAGCAACTAATACACATTTCAAATTACTACACTTAACCATTTTTAAGTATCTAATATACATTTTCAAGTCACTACACTTGAATATTTTCAAGTAACAAATACACATTTTCAAGTCACTACCATTTTCAAGTAACAATTACACATTTTCAAGTCACTACCATTTTCAAGTAACTAATACACATTTCAAGTCACTACACTTAACCATTTGTAAGTAACTAATACACATTTTCAAGTCACTACAATTTTCAAGTAACTAATACATATTTCAAGTTACTACAGTAGTCACTATCATATTCAAGTAACTAATACACATTTACAAGTTACTACACTAAACCGTTTTTAAGTAATTAATATACATTTTCAAGTCACTACACTTGAACATTTTCAAGTAACAAATACACATTTTCAAGTCACTACCATTTTCAAGTAACTAATACACATTTCAAGTCATTACAATTTTCAAGTCACTATCATTTTCAAGTAACTAATACACAATTCAAGTTACTACACTTAATAATTTTCAAGTAATTAAAACATATTTTCAAGTCAATACACTTAACCATTTTAAAGTAACAAATTCACATTTTCAAGTAACTACCATTTTCAAGTAACTAATACACATTTCAAATTACTACACTTAACCATTTTTAAGTATCTAATATACATTTTCAAGTCACTACACTTGAATATTTTCAAGTAACAAATACACATTTTCAAGTCACTACCATTTTCAAGTAACAAATACACATTTTCAAGTCACTACCATTTTCAAGTAACTAATACACATTTCAAGTCACTACACTTAACCATTTGTAAGTAACTAATACACATTTTAAAGTCACTACAATTTTCAAGTAACTAATACATATTTCAAGTTACTATAGTAGTCACTATCATTTTCAAGTAACTAATACACATTTACAAGTTACTACACTAAACCATTTTTAAGTAATTAGTATACATTTTCAAGTCACTACACTTGAACATTTTCAAGTAACAAATACACATTTTCAAGTCACTACCATT
The DNA here is from genome assembly GCA_031232105.1 of Capsicum rhomboideum. Lineage (NCBI taxonomy): Eukaryota > Viridiplantae > Streptophyta > Magnoliopsida > Solanales > Solanaceae > Capsicum > Capsicum rhomboideum. The sequence goes on along the minus strand of CP124712.1, from coordinate 46,644,364 downwards.
TTCAAGTAACTAATACACATTTCAAGTCATTACAATTTTCAAGTCACTATCATTTTAAAGTAACTAATACACATTTCAAGTTACTACACTTAATAATTTTCAAGTAATTAAAACACATTTTCAAGTCAATACTCTTAACCATTTTCAAGTAACAAATACACATTTTCAAGTCACTACCATTTTCAAGTAACTAATACACATTTCAAGTCACTACACTTGAACATTTTCAAGTAACAAATACACATTTTCAAGTCACTACCATTTTCAAGTAACCAATACACATTTTAAGCTACTACACTTAACCATTTTCTAGTAACTAATACACATTTCAAGTTACTACACTAAATCATTTTGAAGTAACTAAAACACATTTTCAAGTCAATACTCTTAACCATTTTAAAGTAGAAAATACACATTTTCAAGTAACTACCATTTTCAAGTAACTAATACACATTTCAAATTACTACACTTAACCATTTTTAAGTATCTAATATACATTTTCAAGTCACTACACTTGAATATTTTCAAGTAACAAATACACATTTTCAAGTCACTACCATTTTCAAGTAACTAATACACATTTCAAGTCACTACACTTAACCATTTGTAAGTAACTAATACACATTTTCAAGTCACTACAATTTTCAAGTAACTAATACATATTTCAAGTTACTTGTCACGATCCAAACAAACGGACCGTGCGGGCACCTATGCTCTCCTAAGTAGCTAGGAGAACCCTTATTACCCAACCAAAAATATGCGGAAGACTTCTGTTTTTAAGAGAATACTGAATTAAATATAACAAAGTAAATTAAACACCAATAAATAAACTTTTCAAAAAAAACTTCTTACAACTGTCCTTCACTATCCCAAGACCTGGTCAGACATGTACAAGAGCTACCTATTACAGAATAGACTGACAATAAAATAAATAACACAAAGACTCTAACATCTGCCAGGAAGGAAGTGCAGAAGTTAGTGCTGAATATCACCATTGATCTAGTAACTGCAAACTAACCTGCATCCAGTCTACACCCCAAGAAGGGATGTAGAAGAGTAGGGTCAGTACAAACACATGTACTGGTAGGCATCATCGGCCGACCAGTGTTAGTCCACATAATCATAAAATAGAATCAAATAAAAGAAATCATGACATCTTAAATAGAGTATAATTCAACTAAGGCTGTAATATCATTATAACACTTTGTCAATATAATTTACAATTCTCCAACTCTATTAACGAGATTATATTCACCACTAGCATAGTCTAACCTCATTAATTCATACCATCCACCACAATCTAACACTAAACCATCACTATCATCCCTTTATTCGCATTGTCGTTTCCATTACTCACATCTATAGGATCAACCCAGTAATTATAGACAACTCACACTAAACTCTCGGGCTAACAACCAAACACTCTATTATAATATTAAAGAATAATAACTGGCCAATCAGACAAGCCACAATTACACCAAGTATAAATAAAGTAAGTCGACCAACATATAGCAAGTAAGCACCGAGTTTCACTTTTCCAAGTACATGTCACACAATCAATCTCAAGGATACAATCAAATAGGGAATACAAATCAACTCACATCTCAGTAAAACACACGAGAACTCAAGTTTCATTAACAAACCTTATAGATACTCTTGGAGAAGGATTAATTCAATTATTGAAACTTTGGGATCGTTTCTTTGATATTATTCATTGGATTCATCACTTTAGATCACTTAATTATCAATTCCTTTATTATTAATATTACCATGCCGGCTCGTGGCACCCGATCCAATCACGTCTTACAGCAATATCGAACTTTAACGTCGGCCACATTACTACTAACAATCTTTCCACTTTTCTGTTCTTAATAAATATTCATCATTCACTTTTCAACCTGTATGAAGGTATATCACAAGCCTTCTTTACTCAAGGCATTCTTTTCAATCACATTATCATTATGAATCAAGATTTGTCATTTATCAACAATAGTCTGTACACACATGCTAAGGGACTTATTTCTGCCCAACTAGTCATGACCTGCAGGGGACAATCTAAGTCCATGTACCGTACCGGCGTGGTACCCGATCCTCCATAAATAAGTAATATCAACATCCATATCCGTACCGGCGTGGTACCCGATCCTCCATAATCATATTATGTATATTTTATCAACTTCATACTATCTCTCAAGATACAACACGACGTACTAAATTTACAAGTACACTCATAATCACAAGACGATTCGATCAAGTTGGATTTTTCATAATTATTCATGCAAGTATCAAAAATCCAAATATCATCAATTCAAGTATGTCCGAAAACCAATCAACAAGCATCCAATTTAGGAGCATACACACAATTAAATTGAGTCTAAACTCTAATTAAATCATAACCTACTCAAATACCACAACTTGGGTTCTAACATCACCACCCATAACTAGCACATTCAACCTTATCATTATTCTTTACCTCTCTCCGCATAATACAATGCACACAATGATTCAAGTCATCCATCCTTTAGGCCTCACCATTATCATGACACAATATGCAACTTATACCTTTATAACTCAATTAGGTTCATCACTAGAACAACTAAGAAACATCATGTCCACAGACTTCATTCACAACAATTCCTTTTCGGGCACATAACACATAATATCATAAATATCACATAATCAATCAATAACATAATTTTCGGGATTAAAGTAAAGTTCCTATGTCTTTATCCACCTCAACTCCATGTCTGCAGGCCTAGACATGCTTTCTCCCATTAATTATAAATTATGAAAATATGAAATAAGACAGTCTTCTACTCATTAACCTAGCCTACCTGGACGCCAAGCTTTTTGAATCAACAAGTCATGTCAAGGATGCTCATTTCCTTTCTTCATGCTTCGGAATGATCAATCATCTAAATATCAAACAATTATAAGAGTAATTAATCAATTACTCTTTAAATAAATATCTTTGGAAATTCAAAACCCACTAATTCTACCCTAATTCCAGGTTTATATCATTCTCCAAGTTCAATTAACTATTAACTAGTTCTTTCAAACTTAACCCATCTCCATTAATGGAGTTTTTATGCTAAAGGTCTCATCTTTATGGAATTCAAGATTTCCAACCAACAAAATACATAATCTAGTTTACCAAGTTCATACTAGAAATCATTAATTTATAATCTAGAATTAGTTCTAGGTGATATTAAGAACACCCATAAGTTTTTCCCAAAAATCCACCATTAAAGGCTCTAACCCAAAATTTCACCATTGAAGGTCTTTCTAAGGATTCTAAGATGTTAATGGATTAAAAGACAAAGAAGATGATGGAAAAACTTACCTCAATGAAGAAATTTCACTCTAAACCTTGGGAAATCACCTCTCTAGGGTTGGGGAATGAAGTTTTGGAGTTTTGGACCTGAAAATCGGCTAAATATGATTTAAATACCACCAGAATTTTCGCTACAGCGAATTCCCGTTTCAGCCCGGACAGTGTTCAGTAAAATGGTCATAACTTTTTATTCTAAACTCGGATTGACGAACGGTTTATTGCGTTGGAAAGAAGACTCATAGATATTTGATTTGGTGGGTATTGGGACCCCTAACTCCTTATATTCTAGGAGATATGATCGTTTGAATTTGGCCCTAACAGAAACCCATATCGAAACTCTATTGGTTAAAAAATATTTTCAACTTAACTTTGTGCTAGGATATTGTACGACCTTAATTAATATCTAAAGAACTTCCAAATTAAAGGATTGATATTAGTATTCATGAATAATTAAATTCATCAGGCTTAAGTCTATCTAGACACATCGAAAGGCTAAAATCTTCGCCGAAAGGCTTGAGGTCACACAATGAACAAAATGATAGCTATTTTGGACTCAAGTTAATATTGAGGAATGGATAATTTAGTAACGACAAAATGGGTCGTTACATTACTACAGTAGTCACTATCATTTTCAAGTAACTAATACACATTTACAAGATACTACACTAAACCATTTTTAAGTAATTAATATACATTTTCAAGTCACTACACTTGAACATTTTCAAGTAACAAAAACACATTTTCAAGTCACTACCATTTTCAAGTAACTAATACACATTTCAAGTCATTACAATTTTCAAGTCACTATCATTTTAAAGTAACTAATACACATTTCAAGTTACTACACTTAATAATTTTCAAGTAATTAAAACACATTTTCAAGTCAATACTCTTAACCATTTTCAAGTAACAAATACACATTTTCAAGTCACTACCATTTTCAAGTAACTAATACACATTTCAAGTCACTACACTTGAACATTTTCAAGTAACAAATACACATTTTCAAGTCACTACCATTTTCAAGTAACCAATACACATTTTAAGCTACTACACTTAACCATTTTCTAGTAACTAATACACATTTCAAGTTACTACACTAAATCATTTTGAAGTAACTAAAACACATTTTCAAGTCAATACTCTTAACCATTTTAAAGTAACAAATTCACATTTTCAAGTAACTACCATTTTCAAGTAACTAATACACATTTCAAATTACTACACTTAACCATTTTTAAGTATCTAATATACATTTTCAAGTCACTACACCTGAATATTTTCAAGTAACAAATGCACATTTTCAAGTCACTACCATTTTCAAGTAACCAATACACATTTTAAGCTATTACACTAAACCATTTTCTAGTAACTAATACACATTTCAAGTTACTACACTAAATCATTTTGAAGTAACTAAAACACATTTTCAAGTCAATACTCTTAACCATTTTAAAGTAACAAATTCACATTTTCAAGTAACTACCATTTTCAAGTAACTAATACACATTTCAAATTACTACACTTAACCATTTTTAAGTATCTAATATACATTTTCAAGTCACTACACTTGAATATTTTCAAGTAACAAATACACATTTTCAAGTCACTACCATTTTCAAGTAACAAATACAAATTTTCAAGTCACTACCATTTTCAAGTAACTAATACACATTTCAAGTCACTACACTTAACCATTTGTAAGTAACTAATACACATTTTCAAGTCACTACAATTTTCAAGTAACTAATACATATTTCAAGTTACTACAGTAGTCACTATCATTTTCAAGTAACTAATACACATTTACAAGTTACTACACTAAACCAATTTTAAGTAATTAATATACATTTTCAAGTCACTACACTTGAACATTTTCAAGTAACAAATACACATTTTCAAGTCACTACCATTTTCAAGTAACTAAAACACATTTCAAGTCATTACAATTTTCAACTCACTATCATTTTCAAATAACTAATACACAATTCAATTTACTACACTTAATAATTTTCAAGTAATTAAAACATATTTTCAAGTCAATACTCTTAACCATTTTAAAGTAACAAATTCACATTTTCAAGTAACTACCATTTTCAAGTAACTAAAACACATTTCAAATTAATACACTTAACCATTTTTAAGTATCTAATATACATTTTCAAGTCACTACACCTGAATATTTTCAAGTAACAAATGCACATTTTCAAGTCACTACCATTTTCAAGTAACCAATACACATTTTAAGCTATTACACTAAACCATTTTCTAGTAACTAATACACATTTCAAGTTACTACACTAAATCATTTTGAAGTAACTAAAACACATTTTCAAGTCAATACTCTTAACCATTTTAAAGTAACAAATTCACATTTTCAAGTAACTACCATTTTCAAGTAACTAATACACATTTCAAATTACTACACTTAACCATTTGTAAGTAACTAATACACATTTTAAAGTCACTACAATTTTCAAGTAACTAATACATATTTCAAGTTACTACAGTAGTCACTATCATTTTCAAGTAACTAATACACATTTACAAGTTACTACACTAAACCAATTTTAAGTAATTAATATACATTTTCAAGTCACTACACTTGAACATTTTCAAGTAACAAATACACATTTTCAAGTCACTACCATTTTCAAGTAACTAAAACACATTTCAAGTCATTACAATTTTCAACTCACTATCATTTTCAAATAACTAATACACAATTCAATTTACTACACTTAATAATTTTCAAGTAATTAAAACATATTTTCAAGTCAATACTCTTAACCATTTTAAAGTAACAAATTCACATTTTCAAGTAACTACCATTTTCAAGTAACTAAAACACATTTCAAATTAATACACTTAACCATTTTTAAGTATCTAATATACATTTTCAAGTCACTACACCTGAATATTTTCAAGTAACAAATGCACATTTTCAAGTCACTACCATTTTCAAGTAACCAATACACATTTTAAGCTATTACACTAAACCATTTTCTAGTAACTAATACACATTTCAAGTTACTACACTAAATCATTTTGAAGTAACTAAAACACATTTTCAAGTCAATACTCTTAACCATTTTAAAGTAACAAATTCACATTTTCAAGTAACTACCATTTTCAAGTAACTAATACACATTTCAAATTACTACACTTAACCATTTTTAAGTATCTAATATACATTTTCAAGTCACTACACTTGAATATTTTCAAGTAACAAATACACATTTTCAAGTCACTACCATTTTCAAGTAACAAATACAAATTTTCAAGTCACTACCATTTTCAAGTAACTAATACACATTTCAAGTCACTACACTTAACCATTTGTAAGTAACTAATACACAATTTCAAGTCACTACAATTTTCAAGTAACTAATACATATTTCAAGTTACTATAGTAGTCACTATCATTTTCAAGTAACTAATACACATTTACAAGTTACTACACTAAACCATTTTTAAGTAATTAGTATACATTTTCAAGTCACTACACTTGATCATTTTCAAGTAACAAATACACATTTTCAAGTCACTACCATTTTCAAGTAACTAATACACATTTCAAGTCATTACAATTTTCAAGTCACTATCATTTTAAAGTAACTAATACACATTTCAAGTTACTACACTTAATAATTTTCAAGTAATTAAAACACATTTTCAAGTCAATACTCTTAACCATTTTCAAGTAACAAATACACATTTTCAAGTCACTACCATTTTCAAGTAACTAATACACATTTCAAGTCACTACACTTGAACATTTTCAAGTAACAAATACACATTTTCAAGTCACTACCATTTTCAAGTAACCAATACACATTTTAAGCTACTACACTTAACCATTTTCTAGTAACTAATACACATTTCAAGTTACTACACTAAATCATTTTGAAGTAACTAAAACACATTTTCAAGTCAATACTCTTAACCATTTTAAAGTAACAAATACACATTTTCAAGTAACTACCATTTTCAAGTAACTAATACATATTTCAAATTACTACACTTAACCATTTTTAAGTATCTAATATACATTTTCAAGTCACTACACTTGAATATTTTCAAGTAACAAATACACATTTTCAAGTCACTACCATTTTCAAGTAACAAATACACATTTTCAAGTCACTACCATTTTCAAGTAACTAATACACATTTCAAGTCACTACACTTAACCATTTGTAAGTAACTAATACACATTTTCAAGTCACTACAATTTTCAAGTAACTAATACATATTTCAAGTTACTATAGTAGTCACTATCATTTTCAAGTAACTAATACACATTTACAAGTTACTACACTAAACCATTTTTAAGTAATTAGTATACATTTTCAAGTCACTACACTTGAACATTTTCAAGTAACAAATACACATTTTCAAGTCACTACCATTTTCAAGTAACTAATACACATTTCAAGTCATTACAATTTTCAAGTCACTATCATTTTAAAGTAACTAATACACATTTCAAGTTACTACACTTAATAATTTTCAAGTAATTAAAACACATTTTCAAGTCAATACTCTTAACCATTTTCAAGTAACAAATACACATTTTCAAGTCACTACCATTTTCAAGTAACTAATACACATTTCAAGTCACTACACTTAACCATTTGTAAGTAACTAATACACATTTTCAAGTCACTACAATTTTCAAGTAACTAATACATATTTCAAGTTACTATAGTAGTCACTATCATTTTCAAGTAACTAATACACATTTACAAGTTACTACACTAAACCATTTTTAAGTAATTAGTATACATTTTCAAGTCACTACACTTGAACATTTTCAAGTAACAAATACACATTTTCAAGTCACTACCATTTTCAAGTAACTAATACACATTTCAAGTCATTACAATTTTCAAGTCACTATCATTTTAAAGTAACTAATACACATTTCAAGTTACTACACTTAATAATTTTCAAGTAATTAAAACACATTTTCAAGTCAATACTCTTAACCATTTTCAAGTAACAAATACACATTTTCAAGTCACTACCATTTTCAAGTAACTAATACACATTTCAAGTCACTACACTTGAACATTTTCAAGTAACAAATACACATTTTCAAGTCACTACCATTTTCAAGTAACCAATACACATTTTAAGCTACTACACTTAACCATTTTCTAGTAACTAATACACATTTCAAGTTACTACACTAAATTATTTTGAAGTAACTAAAACACATTTTCAAGTCAATACTCTTAACCATTTTAAAGTAGAAAATACACATTTTCAAGTAACTACCATTTTCAAGTAACTAATACACATTTCAAATTACTACACTTAACCATTTTTAAGTATCTAATATACATTTTCAAGTCACTACACTTGAATATTTTCAAGTAACAAATACACATTTTCAAGTCACTACCATTTTCAAGTAACTAATACACATTTCAAGTCACTACACTTAACCATTTGTAAGTAACTAATACACATTTTCAAGTCACTACAATTTTCAAGTAACTAATACATATTTCAAGTTACTATAGTAGTCACTATCATTTTCAAGTAACTAATACACATTTACAAGTTACTACACTAAACCATTTTTAAGTAATTAGTATACATTTTCAAGTCACTACACTTGAACATTTTCAAGTAACAAATACACATTTTCAAGTCACTACCATTTTCAAGTAACTAATACACATTTCAAGTCATTACAATTTTCAAGTCACTATCATTTTAAAGTAACTAATACACATTTCAAGTTACTACACTTAATAATTTTCAAGTAATTAAAACACATTTTCAAGTCAATACTCTTAACCATTTTCAAGTAACAAATACACATTTTCAAGTCACTACCATTTTCAAGTAACTAATACACATTTCAAGTCACTACACTTGAACATTTTCAAGTAACAAATACACATTTTCAAGTCACTACCATTTTCAAGTAACCAATACACATTTTAAGCTACTACACTTAACCATTTTCTAGTAACTAATACACATTTCAAGTTACTACACTAAATTATTTTGAAGTAACTAAAACACATTTTCAAGTCAATACTCTTAACCATTTTAAAGTAGAAAATACACATTTTCAAGTAACTACCATTTTCAAGTAACTAATACACATTTCAAATTACTACACTTAACCATTTTTAAGTATCTAATATACATTTTCAAGTCACTACACTTGAATATTTTCAAGTAACAAATACACATTTTCAAGTCACTACCATTTTCAAGTAACTAATACACATTTCAAGTCACTACACTTAACCATTTGTAAGTAACTAATACACATTTTCAAGTCACTACAATTTTCAAGTAACTAATACATATTTCAAGTTACTATAGTAGTCACTATCATTTTCAAGTAACTAATACACATTTACAAGTTACTACACTAAACCATTTTTAAGTAATTAGTATACATTTTCAAGTCACTACACTTGAACATTTTCAAGTAACAAATACACATTTTCAAGTCACTACCATTTTCAAGTAACTAATACACATTTCAAGTCATTACAATTTTCAAGTCACTATCATTTTAAAGTAACTAATACACATTTCAAGTTACTACACTTAATAATTTTCAAGTAATTAAAACACATTTTCAAGTCAATACTCTTAACCATTTTCAAGTAACAAATACACATTTTCAAGTCACTACCATTTTCAAGTAACTAATACACATTTCAAGTCACTACACTTGAACATTTTCAAGTAACAAATACACATTTTCAAGTCACTACCATTTTCAAGTAACCAATACACATTTTAAGCTACTACACTTAACCATTTTCTAGTAACTAATACACATTTCAAGTTACTACACTAAATTATTTTGAAGTAACTAAAACACATTTTCAAGTCAATACTCTTAACCATTTTAAAGTAGAAAATACACATTTTCAAGTAACTACCATTTTCAAGTAACTAATACACATTTCAAATTACTACACTTAACCATTTTTAAGTATCTAATATACATTTTCAAGTCACTACACTTGAATATTTTCAAGTAACAAATACACATTTTCAAGTCACTACCATTTTCAAGTAACTAATACACATTTCAAGTCACTACACTTAACCATTTGTAAGTAACTAATACACATTTTCAAGTCACTACAATTTTCAAGTAACTAATACATATTTCAAGTTACTATAGTAGTCACTATCATTTTCAAGTAACTAATACACATTTACAAGTTACTACACTAAACCATTTTTAAGTAATTAGTATACATTTTCAAGTCACTACACTTGAACATTTTCAAGTAACAAATACACATTTTCAAGTCACTACCATTTTCAAGTAACTAATACACATTTCAAGTCATTACAATTTTCAAGTCACTATCATTTTAAAGTAACTAATACACATTTCAAGTTACTACACTTAATAATTTTCAAGTAATTAAAACACATTTTCAAGTCAATACTCTTAACCATTTTCAAGTAACAAATACACATTTTCAAGTCACTACCATTTTCAAGTAACTAATACACATTTCAAGTCACTACACTTGAACATTTTCAAGTAACAAATACACATTTTCAAGTCACTACCATTTTCAAGTAACCAATACACATTTTAAGCTACTACACTTAACCATTTTCTAGTAACTAATACACATTTCAAGTTACTACACTAAATTATTTTGAAGTAACTAAAACACATTTTCAAGTCAATACTCTTAACCATTTTAAAGTAGAAAATACACATTTTCAAGTAACTACCATTTTCAAGTAACTAATACACATTTCAAATTACTACACTTAACCATTTTTAAGTATCTAATATACATTTTCAAGTCACTACACTTGAATATTTTCAAGTAACAAATACACATTTTCAAGTCACTACCATTTTCAAGTAACTAATACACATTTCAAGTCACTACACTTAACCATTTGTAAGTAACTAATACACATTTTCAAGTCATTACACTTAACCATTTGTAAGTAACTAATACACATTTTCAAGTCACTACAATTTTCAAGTAACTAATACATATTTCAAGTTACTACAGTAGTCACTATCATTTTCAAGTAACTAATACACATTTACAAGATACTACACTAAACCATTTTTAAGTAATTAATATACATTTTCAAGTCACTACACTTGAACATTTTCAAGTAACAAATACACATTTTCAAGTCACTACCATTTTCAAGTAACTAATACACATTTCAAGTCATTACAATTTTAAAGTCACTATCATTTTAAAGTAACTAATACACATTTCAAGTTACTACACTTAATAATTTTCAAGTAATTAAAACACATTTTCAAGTCAATACTCTTAACCATTTTCAAGTAACAAATACACATTTTCAAGTCACTACCATTTTCAAGTAACTAATACACATTTCAAGTCACTACACTTGAACATTTTCAAGTAACAAATACACATTTTCAAGTCACTACCATTTTCAAGTAACCAATACACATTTTAAGCTACTACACTTAACCATTTTCTAGTAACTAATACACATTTCAAGTTACTACACTAAATCATTTTGAAGTAACTAAAACACATTTTCAAGTCAATACTCTTAACCATTTTAAAGTAACAAATACACATTTTCAAGTAACTACCATTTTCAAGTAACTAATACATATTTCAAATTACTACACTTAACCATTTTTAAGTATCTAATATACATTTTCAAGTCACTACACTTGAATATTTTCAAGTAACAAATACACATTTTCAAGTCACTACCATTTTCAAGTAACAAATACACATTTTCAAGTCACTACCATTTTCAAGTAACTAATACACATTTCAAGTCACTACACTTAACCATTTGTAAGTAACTAATACACATTTTCAAGTCACTACAATTTTCAAGTAACTAATACATATTTCAAGTTACTATAGTAGTCACTATCATTTTCAAGTAACTAATACACATTTACAAGTTACTACACTAAACCATTTTTAAGTAATTAGTATACATTTTCAAGTCACTACACTTGAACATTTTCAAGTAACAAATACACATTTTCAAGTCACTACCATTTTCAAGTAACTAATACACATTTCAAGTCATTACAATTTTCAAGTCACTATCATTTTAAAGTAACTAATACACATTTCAAGTCATTACAATTTTCAAGTCACTATCATTTTCAAGTAACTAATACACATTTCAATCACTACCATTTTCAAGTAACTAATACACATTTCAAGTCACTACACTTAACCATTTTCAAGTAACAAATACACATTTTCATGTAACTAATACACATTTTAAAGTCATTACAATTAACCATTTTCAAGTAACAAATACACATTTTCAAGTCACTACCATTTCCAAGTAACTAATACACATTTCAAGTCACTACCATTTTCAAGTAACTAATACACATTTCAAGTCACTACACTTAACCATTTTAAAGTAACTAATACATAGTTTCAAGTCACTACCATTTTCAAGTAACTAACACACAATTCAAGCTACTGCATTTAACCATTTCTAAGTAACTAATACACATTTTCAAGTCACTACCATTTTCAAGTAACAAATACACATTTTCAAGGCACTACCATTTTTAATAACTAACACACATTTAAAGTCACTACACTTAACCATTTGTAAGTAACTAATAAACATTTTAAAGTCACTACAATTTTCAAGTAACTAATACACATTTCAAGTTACTACACTTAACCATTTTTAAGTAACTAATACATATTTTCATGTCATTACACTTAACCATTTTCAAGTAACAAATACACATTTTCAAGTCACTACCATTTTCAAGTAACTAATATAAATTTCAAGTCACTACCATTTTCAAGTCACTACTATTTTCAAATAACAAATACACATTTTCAAGTCACTACCATTTTCAAGTAACTAATACATATTTCAAGTTACTACAGTTAACCATTTTTAAGTAACTAATACACATTTTCAAGTCATTACACTTAACAATTTTCAAGTCACTACCATTTTCAAGTAACTAATACACATTTCAATCACTACCATTTTCAAGTAACTAATACACATTTCAAGTCACTACACTTAACCATTTTTAAGTAACTAATACACATTTTCTAGTCACTACCATTTTCAAGTAACTAATACACATTTCAAGCTACTACACTTAACCATTTTCAAATAACAAATACACATTTTCAGGTCACTACCATTTTCAAGTAGCTAATACACATTTCTAGTCACTACCATTTTGAAGTAACTAATACATATTTCAAGTCACTACACTTAACCATTTTTAAGTAACTAATACACATTTTCAAGTCACTACCATTTTCAAGTAACTAATACACATTTCAAGTTACTACACTTAACCATTTTTAAGCAAATAATACACATTTTCAAGTAACTAACACACATTTCAAGTTACTACACTTAACCATTTTTAAGTAACTAATACACATTTACAAGTCACTACACTTAACCATTTTCAAGTAACTAATACACATTTCAAGTCACTACCATTTTCAAGTAACAAATACACATATTCAAGTCACTACAATTTTCAAGTAACTAAAACACACTTCAAGTCAATACTCTTAACCATTTTCAATGACTAATAGACATTTCAAGTTACTACACCTAACCATTTACAAGTAACTAATACACATTTCAAGTTACTACACTTAATCATTTTCAAGTAACTAAAACACTTTTCCAAGTCAATACACTTAACCATTTTAAAGTACCAAATACACAATTTCAAGTCACTACCATTTTCAAGTAACTAATACACATTTCAATCACTACTATTTTCAAGTAACTAATAAACATTTCAATCACTACCATTTTCAAGTAACTAATACACATTTAAAGTCACTACACTTAACCATTTTTAAGTAACTAATACACATTTTCTAGTCACTACCATTTTCAAGTAACTAATACACATTTCAAGCTACTACACTTAACCATTCTCAATTAACTAATACACATTTCAAGTTACTACATTTAATCATTTTCAAGTAACTAAAACACATTTTCAAGTCAATACACTTAACCATTTTAAAGTAACAAATACACATTTTCAAGTAACTACCATTTTCAAGTAACTAATACACATTTCAAATTACTACACTTAACCATTTTTAAGTAACTAATATACATTTTCCAGTCACTACACTTGAATATTTTCAAGTAACAAATACACATTTTCAAGTCACAACATTTTCAGGTAACAAATAAACATTTTCTAGTCACTACCATTTTCTAGTAACTAATACACATTTCAAGTCACTACACTTAACCATTTTTAAATAAGTAATACACATTTTCAAGTCACTATTATTTTCAAGTAACTAATACACATTTCAAATTACTACAGTTAACCATTTTTAAGTAACTAATACACATTTTCAAGTCATTACCCTTAACCATTTTCAAGTAACAAATATACATTTTCAGGTCACTACAATTTTCAAGTAATTAATACACATTTCAAGTCACTACCATTTTCTAGTAACTAATACACATTTCAAGTCACTACACTTAACCATTTTTAAGTAACTAATGCACATTTTCAAGTCACTACCATTTTCAAGTAACTAATACACAATTCAAGCTACTACATTTAACCATTTTTAAGTAACTAATACACATTTTCAAGTCACTTCAAGTAACAAATACACATTTTCAAGTCACTACCATTCTCAAGTAAAAAATACAAATTTTCAAGGCACTACCATTTTAAATAACTAATACACATTTCAAGTCACTACACTTAACCATTTTTAAGTAACTAATACACATTTTCATGTCATTACACTTAACCATTTTCAAGTAACAAATACCCATTTTCAAGTCACTACCATTTTCAAGTAACTAATATAAATTTCAAGTCACTACCATTTTCAAGTCACTACTATTTTCAAGTAACAAATACACATTTTCAAGTCACTACCATTTTCAAGTAACTAATACATATTTCAAGTTAATACAGTTAACCATTTTTAAGTAACTAATACACATTTTTAAGTCATTACACTTAACAATTTTCAAGTCACTACCATTTTAAAGTAACTAATACACATTTCAATCACTACCATTTTGAAGTAACTAATACACATTTCAAGTCACTACAGTTAACCATTTGTAAGTAACTAATACACATTTCAAGTCACTACACTTAACCATTTTTAAGTTACTAATATACATTTTCAAGTCACTACACTTGAACATTTTCAAGTAACAAATACACCTTTTCAAGTCACTACCATTTTCAAGTAACATATAAACAATTTCAAGTCACTACCATTTTCAAGTAACTAATAAACATTTCTAGTCACTACCGTTTTCAAGTAACTAATACACATTTCAAATTAGTACACTTAGCCATTTTTAAGTAACTAATATACATTTTCCAGTCACTACACTTGAACATTTTCAAGTAACAAATACACATTTTCAAGTCACTACCATTTTCAAGTAACAAATACACATTTTCAAGTCACTACCATTTTCAAGTAACTAATACACATTTCAAGTTACTACACTTAATCATTTTCAAGTAACTAAAACACATTTTCAAGTCAATACTCTTAACCATTTTTAGTAACAAATACACATTTTCAAGTCACTACCATTTTCAAGTAACTAATACACATTTCAAATTACTAGACTTAACCAATTTTAAGTAACTAATATACATTTTCAAGTTACTACACTTGAACATTTTCAATTAACAAATACACATTTTCAAGTCACTACCATTTTCAAGTAACAAATACACATTTTCAAGTCACTACCATCTTCAAGTAACTAATACACATTACAAGTCACTACCATTTTCAAGTAACTAATACACATTTCAAGTCACTACACTTAACCATTTTTAAGTAACTAATACATAGTTTAAAGTCACTACCATTTACAAGTAACTAATACACATTTCAAGCTACTACATTTAAGCATTTTAAAGTAACTAATAAACATTTTCAAGTCACTTCAAGCAACAAATACACATTTTGAAGTCACTACCATTTTCAAGTAACAAATACACATTTTAAAGGCACTACCATTTTAAATAACTAATACACATTTCAAGTCACTACACTTAGCCATTTTCAAGTAACATATAAACAATTTCAAGTCACTATCATTTTCAAGTAACTATTACACATTTCAAGTTACTACACTGAACCATTTTTAAGTAACTAATACACATTTTCATGTCATTACACTTAACCATTTTCAAGTAACAAATACACATTTTCAAGTCACTACCATTTTCAAGTTACTAATATACATTTCAAGTCACTACCATTTTCAAATCACTACCATTTTCAAGTAACAAATACAGATTTTCAAGTCACTACAATTTTCAAGTAACTAATACTTATTTCAAGTTACTACAGTTAACCATTTTTAAGTAACTAATACACATTTTCAAGTCATTACACTTAACCATTTTCAAGTAATTAATACACATTTCAAGTCATTACCATTTTCAAGTATCTAACACACATTTCAAGTAACTAATACACATTTCAAGTTACTACACTAAACCATTTTTAAGTAACTGATAAACATTTTCAAGTCATTACACTTGAACATTTTCAAGTAACAAATACACATTTTCACGTCACTACCATTTTCAAGTAACTAATACACATTTCAATCACTACCATTTTCAAGTAACTAATACACATTTCAAGTCACTACACTTAACCATTTTTAAGTAACTAATACACATTTTCAAGTCACTACCATTTTCAAGTAACAAATACACATTTTCAAGTCACTACCATCTTCAAGTAACTAATACACATTACAAGTCACTACCATTTTCAAGTAACTAATACACATTTCAAGTCACTACACTTAACCATTTTTAAGTAACTAATACATAGTTTAAAGTCACTACCATTTACAAGTAACTAATACACATTTCAAGCTACTACATTTAAGCATTTTAAAGTAACTAATAAACATTTTCAAGTCACTTCAAGTAACAAATACACATTTTGAAGTCACTACCATTTTCAAGTAACAAATACACATTTTAAAGGCACTACCATTTTAAATAACTAATACACATTTCAAGTCACTACACTTAGCCATTTTCAAGTAACATATAAACAATTTCAAGTCACTATCATTTTCAAGTAACTATTACACATTTCAAGTTACTACACTGAACCATTTTTAAGTAACTAATACACATTTTCATGTCATTACACTTAACCATTTTCAAGTAACAAATACACATTTTCAAGTCACTACCATTTTCAAGTTACTAATATACATTTCAAGTCACTACCATTTTCAAGTAACAAATACAGATTTTCAAGTCACTACAATTTTCAAGTAACTAATACTTATTTCAAGTTACTACAGTTAACCATTTTTAAGTAACTAATACACATTTTCAAGTCATTACACTTAACCATTTTCAAGTAACAAATAAACATTTTCAAGTCACTACCATTTTCAAGTAACTAATACACATTTCAATCACTACCATTTTCAAGTAACTAATACACATTTCAAGTCACTACACTTAACCATTTTTAAGTAACTAATACACATTTTCAAGTCACAACCATTTTCAAGTAACCAATACACATTTTAAGCTACTACACTTAACCATTTTCTGTTAACTAATACACATTTCAATTTACTACACTTAATCATTTTCAAGTAACTAAAACACATTTTCAAGTCAATACTCTTAACCATTTTAAAGTAACAAATTCACATTTTCAAGTAACTACCATTTTCAAGTAACTAATACACATTTCAAATTATTACACTTAACCATTTTTAAGTAACTAATATACATTTTCAAGTCACTACACTTGAATATTTTCAAGTAACAAATACACATTTTCAGGTCACTACCATTTTCAAGTAACTAATACACATTTCAAGTGGCTACCATTTTCAATTAACTAATACACATTTCAAGCCACTACACTTAACCATTTGTAAGTAACTAATACACATTTTCAAGTCACTACCATTTTCAAGTAACTAATACACATTTCAAGTTACTACACTTAACCATTTTTAAGTAACTAATACACATTTACAAGTCCCTACACTTATCCATTTTCAAGTAACAAATACAAATTTTCAAGTCACTTCCATTTTCAAGTAATTAATACACATTTCAAGTCACTACCATTTTCAAGTAACAAATAAACATATTCAAGTCGCTACTATTTTCAAGTAACTAAAACACACTTCAAGTGAATACACTTAACCATTTTGAAGTAACTAATACACATTTCAAGTTACTACACCTAACCATTTTCAAGTAACTAATATACATTTCAAGTTACTACATTTAATCAATTTCAAGTAACTAAAACACATTTTCAAGTCAATACACTAAACTATTTTCAAGTAACAAATACACATTTTCAGGTCACTACAATTTTCAAATAACTAATACACATTTCAAGTCACTACCACTTTTAAAGTAAGTAATACACATTTTCAAGTAACTAATAGACATTTCAAGTCACTACCATTTTCAAGTAACTAATACACATTTCAAGTCACTACACTTAACCATTTTTAAGTTACTAATACACATTTTCAAGTAACTAATACACATTTCAAGTTACTACACTTAACCATTTTTAAGTAACTAATACACATTTACAAGTCACTACACTTGACCATTTTCAAGTAACAAATAAAAATTTTCAAGTAACTACCATTTTCAAGTAATTAATACACATTTCAAGTCATTACCATTTTCAAGTATCTAACACACATTTCAAGTAACTAATACACATTTCAAGTTACTACACTAAACCATTTTTAAGTAACTGATAAACATTTTCAAGTCATTACACTTGAACATTTTCAAGTAACAAATACACATTTTCACGTCACTACCATTTTCAAGTAACTAATACACATTTCAATCACTACCATTTTCAAGTAACTAATACACATTTCAAGTCACTACACTTAACCATTTTTAAGTAACTAATACACATTTTCAAGTCACTACCATTTTCAAGTAACAAATACACATTTTCAAGTCACTACCATCTTCAAGTAACTAATACACATTACAAGTCACTACCATTTTCAAGTAACTAATACACATTTCAAGTCACTACACTTAACCATTTTTAAGTAACTAATACATAGTTTAAAGTCACTACCATTTACAAGTAACTAATACACATTTCAAGCTACTACATTTAAGCATTTTAAAGTAACTAATAAACATTTTCAAGTCACTTCAAGTAACAAATACACATTTTGAAGTCACTACCATTTTCAAGTAACAAATACACATTTTAAAGGCACTACCATTTTAAATAACTAATACACATTTCAAGTCACTACACTTAGCCATTTTCAAGTAACATATAAACAATTTCAAGTCACTATCATTTTCAAGTAACTATTACACATTTCAAGTTACTACACTGAACCATTTTTAAGTAACTAATACACATTTTCATGTCATTACACTTAACCATTTTCAAGTAACAAATACACATTTTCAAGTCACTACCATTTTCAAGTTACTAATATACATTTCAAGTCACTACCATTTTCAAGTAACAAATACAGATTTTCAAGTCACTACAATTTTCAAGTAACTAATACTTATTTCAAGTTACTACAGTTAACCATTTTTAAGTAACTAATACACATTTTCAAGTCATTACACTTAACCATTTTCAAGTAACAAATAAACATTTTCAAGTCACTACCATTTTCAAGTAACTAATACACATTTCAATCACTACCATTTTCAAGTAACTAATACACATTTCAAGTCACTACACTTAACCATTTTTAAGTAACTAATACACATTTTCAAGTCACTACCATTTTCAAGTAACAAATACACATTTTCAAGTCACTACCATCTTCAAGTAACTAATACACATTACAAGTCACTACCATTTTCAAGTAACTAATACACATTTCAAGTCACTACACTTAACCATTTTTAAGTAACTAATACATAGTTTAAAGTCACTACCATTTACAAGTAACTAATACACATTTCAAGCTACTACATTTAAGCATTTTAAAGTAACTAATAAACATTTTCAAGTCACTTCAAGTAACAAATACACATTTTGAAGTCACTACCATTTTCAAGTAACAAATACACATTTTAAAGGCACTACCATTTTAAATAACTAATACACATTTCAAGTCACTACACTTAGCCATTTTCAAGTAACATATAAACAATTTCAAGTCACTATCATTTTCAAGTAACTATTACACATTTCAATACTACACTGAACCATTTTTAAGTAACTAATACACATTTTCATGTCATTACACTTAACCATTTTCAAGTAACAAATACACATTTTCAAGTCACTACCATTTTCAAGTTACTAATATACATTTCAAGTCACTACCATTTTCAAGTCACTACCATTTTCAAGTAACAAATACAGATTTTCAAGTCACTACAATTTTCAAGTAACTAATACTTATTTCAAGTTACTACAGTTAACCATTTTTAAGTAACTAATACACATTTTCAAGTCATTACACTTAACCATTTTCAAGTAACAAATAAACATTTTCAAGTCACTACCATTTTCAAGTAACTAATACACATTTCAATCACTACCATTTTCAAGTAACTAATACACATTTCAAGTCACTACACTTAGCCATTTTTAAGTAACTAATACACATTTTCAAGTCACAACCATTTTCAAGTAACCAATACACATTTTAAGCTACTACACTTAACCATTTTCTGTTAACTAATACACATTTCAATTTACTACACTTAATCATTTTCAAGTAACTAAAACACATTTTCAAGTCAATACTCTTAACCATTTTAAAGTAACAAATTCACATTTTCAAGTAACTACCATTTTCAAGTAACTAATACACATTTCAAATTATTACACTTAACCATTTTTAAGTAACTAATATACATTTTCAAGTCACTACACTTGAATATTTTCAAGTAACAAATACACATTTTCAGGTCACTACCATTTTCAAGTAACTAATACACATTTCAAGTGACTACCATTTTCAATTAACTAATACACATTTCAAGTCACTAAACTTAACCATTTGTAAGTAACTAATACACATTTTCAAGTCACTACCATTTTCAAGTAACTAATACACATTTCAAGTTACTACACTTAACCATTTTTAAGTAACTAATACACATTTACAAGTCCCTACACTTATCCATTTTCAAGTAACAAATACAAATTTTCAAGTCACTTCCATTTTAAAGTAATTAATACACATTTCAAGTCACTACCATTTTCAAGTAACAAATAAACATATTCAAGTCGCTACTATTTTCAAGTAACTAAAACACACTTCAAGTGAATACACTTAACCATTTTGAAGTAACTAATACACATTTCAAGTTACTACACCTAACCATTTTCAAGTAACTAATATACATTTCAAGTTACTACATTTAATCAATTTCAAGTAACTAAAACACATTTTCAAGTCAATACACTAAACCATTTTCAAGTAACAAATACACATTTTCAGGTCACTACAATTTTCAAATAACTAATACACATTTCAAGTCACTACCACTTTAAAGTAACTAATACACATTTTCAAGTAACTAATAGACATTTCAAGTCACTACCATTTTCAAGTAACTAATACACATTTCAAGTCACTACACTTAACCATTTTTAAGTTACTAATACACATTTTCAAGTAACTAATACACATTACAAGTCACTACCATTTTCAAGTAACTAATACACATTTCAAGTCACTACACTTAACCATTTTTAAGTAACTAATACACATTTCAAGTCACTACACTTAACCATTTTTAAGTAACTAATACACATTTTCAAGTCACTACCATTTTCAAGTAACAAATACACATTTTCAAGTCACTACCATCTTCAAGTAACTAATACACATTACAAGTCACTACCATTTTCAAGTAACTAATACACATTTCAAGTCACTACACTTAACCATTTTTAAGTAACTAATACATAGTTTAAAGTCACTACCATTTACAAGTAACTAATACACATTTCAAGCTACTACATTTAAGCATTTTAAAGTAACTAATAAACATTTTCAAGTCACTTCAAGTAACAAATACACATTTTGAAGTCACTACCATTTTCAAGTAACAAATACACATTTTAAAGGCACTACCATTTTAAATAACTAATACACATTTCAAGTCACTACACTTAGCCATTTTCAAGTAACATATAAACAATTTCAAGTCACTATCATTTTCAAGTAACTATTACACATTTCAAGTTACTACACTGAACCATTTTTAAGTAACTAATACACATTTTCATGTCATTACACTTAACCATTTTCAAGTAACAAATACACATTTTCAAGTCACTACCATTTTCAAGTTACTAATATACATTTCAAGTCACTACCATTTTCAAGTAACAAATACAGATTTTCAAGTCACTACAATTTTCAAGTAACTAATACTTATTTCAAGTTACTACAGTTAACCATTTTTAAGTAACTAATACACATTTTCAAGTCATTACACTTAACCATTTTCAAGTAACAAATAAACATTTTCAAGTCACTACCATTTTCAAGTAACTAATACACATTTCAATAACTACCATTTTCAAGTAACTAATACACATTTCAAGTCACTACACTTAACCATTTTTAAGTAACTAATACACATTTTCAAGTCACAACCATTTTCAAGTAACCAATACACATTTTAAGCTACTACACTTAACCATTTTCTGTTAACTAATACACATTTCAATTTACTACACTTAATCATTTTCAAGTAACTAAAACACATTTTCAAGTCAATACTCTTAACCATTTTAAAGTAACAAATTCACATTTTCAAGTAACTACCATTTTCAAGTAACTAATACACATTTCAAATTATTACACTTAACCATTTTTAAGTAACTAATATACATTTTCAAGTCACTACACTTGAATATTTTCAAGTAACAAATACACATTTTCAGGTCACTACCATTTTCAAGTAACTAATACACATTTCAAGTGGCTACCATTTTCAATTAACTAATACACATTTCAAGCCACTACACTTAACCATTTGTAAGTAACTAATACACATTTTCAAGTCACTACCATTTTCAAGTAACTAATACACATTTCAAGTTACTACACTTAACCATTTTTAAGTAACTAATACACATTTACAAGTCCCTACACTTATCCATTTTCAAGTAACAAATACAAATTTTCAAGTCACTTCCATTTTCAAGTAATTAATACACATTTCAAGTCACTACCATTTTCAAGTAACAAATAAACATATTCAAGTCGCTACTATTTTCAAGTAACTAAAACACACTTCAAGTGAATACACTTAACCATTTTGAAGTAACTAATACACATTTCAAGTTACTACACCTAACCATTTTCAAGTAACTAATATACATTTCAAGTTACTACATTTAATCAATTTCAAGTAACTAAAACACATTTTCAAGTCAATACACTAAACTATTTTCAAGTAACAAATACACATTTTCAGGTCACTACAATTTTCAAATAACTAATACACATTTCAAGTCACTACCACTTTTAAAGTAAGTAATACACATTTTCAAGTAACTAATAGACATTTCAAGTCACTACCATTTTCAAGTAACTAATACACATTTCAAGTCACTACACTTAACCATTTTTAAGTTACTAATACACATTTTCAAGTAACTAATACACATTTCAAGTTACTACACTTAACCATTTTTAAGTAACTAATACACATTTACAAGTCACTACACTTGACCATTTTCAAGTAACAAATAAAAATTTTCAAGTAACTACCATTTTCAAGTAATTAATACACATTTCAAGTCATTACCATTTTCAAGTATCTAACACACATTTCAAGTAACTAATACACATTTCAAGTTACTACACTAAACCATTTTTAAGTAACTGATAAACATTTTCAAGTCATTACACTTGAACATTTTCAAGTAACAAATACACATTTTCACGTCACTACCATTTTCAAGTAACTAATACACATTTCAATCACTACCATTTTCAAGTAACTAATACACATTTCAAGTCACTACACTTAACCATTTTTAAGTAACTAATACACATTTTCAAGTCACTACCATTTTCAAGTAACAAATACACATTTTCAAGTCACTACCATCTTCAAGTAACTAATACACATTACAAGTCACTACCATTTTCAAGTAACTAATACACATTTCAAGTCACTACACTTAACCATTTTTAAGTAACTAATACATAGTTTAAAGTCACTACCATTTACAAGTAACTAATACACATTTCAAGCTACTACATTTAAGCATTTTAAAGTAACTAATAAACATTTTCAAGTCACTTCAAGTAACAAATACACATTTTGAAGTCACTACCATTTTCAAGTAACAAATACACATTTTAAAGGCACTACCATTTTAAATAACTAATACACATTTCAAGTCACTACACTTAGCCATTTTCAAGTAACATATAAACAATTTCAAGTCACTATCATTTTCAAGTAACTATTACACATTTCAAGTTACTACACTGAACCATTTTTAAGTAACTAATACACATTTTCATGTCATTACACTTAACCATTTTCAAGTAACAAATACACATTTTCAAGTCACTACCATTTTCAAGTTACTAATATACATTTCAAGTCACTACCATTTTCAAGTAACAAATACAGATTTTCAAGTCACTACAATTTTCAAGTAACTAATACTTATTTCAAGTTACTACAGTTAACCATTTTTAAGTAACTAATACACATTTTCAAGTCATTACACTTAACCATTTTCAAGTAACAAATAAACATTTTCAAGTCACTACCATTTTCAAGTAACTAATACACATTTCAATCACTACCATTTTCAAGTAACTAATACACATTTCAAGTCACTACACTTAACCATTTTTAAGTAACTAATACACATTTTCAAGTCACTACCATTTTCAAGTAACAAATACACATTTTCAAGTCACTACCATCTTCAAGTAACTAATACACATTACAAGTCACTACCATTTTCAAGTAACTAATACACATTTCAAGTCACTACACTTAACCATTTTTAAGTAACTAATACATAGTTTAAAGTCACTACCATTTACAAGTAACTAATACACATTTCAAGCTACTACATTTAAGCATTTTAAAGTAACTAATAAACATTTTCAAGTCACTTCAAGTAACAAATACACATTTTGAAGTCACTACCATTTTCAAGTAACAAATACACATTTTAAAGGCACTACCATTTTAAATAACTAATACACATTTCAAGTCACTACACTTAGCCATTTTCAAGTAACATATAAACAATTTCAAGTCACTATCATTTTCAAGTAACTATTACACATTTCAATACTACACTGAACCATTTTTAAGTAACTAATACACATTTTCATGTCATTACACTTAACCATTTTCAAGTAACAAATACACATTTTCAAGTCACTACCATTTTCAAGTTACTAATATACATTTCAAGTCACTACCATTTTCAAGTCACTACCATTTTCAAGTAACAAATACAGATTTTCAAGTCACTACAATTTTCAAGTAACTAATACTTATTTCAAGTTACTACAGTTAACCATTTTTAAGTAACTAATACACATTTTCAAGACATTACACTTAACCATTTTCAAGTAACAAATAAACATTTTCAAGTCACTACCATTTTCAAGTAACTAATACACATTTCAATCACTACCATTTTCAAGTAAC
The DNA here is from genome assembly GCA_031232105.1 of Capsicum rhomboideum. NCBI lineage: Eukaryota > Viridiplantae > Streptophyta > Magnoliopsida > Solanales > Solanaceae > Capsicum > Capsicum rhomboideum. The sequence goes on along the minus strand of CP124712.1, from coordinate 46,618,325 downwards.
TAATACACATTTCAAGTCACTACACTTAGCCATTTTTAAGTAACTAATACACATTTTCAAGTCACAACCATTTTCAAGTAACCAATACACATTTTAAGCTACTACACTTAACCATTTTCTGTTAACTAATACACATTTCAATTTACTACACTTAATCATTTTCAAGTAACTAAAACACATTTTCAAGTCAATACTCTTAACCATTTTAAAGTAACAAATTCACATTTTCAAGTAACTACCATTTTCAAGTAACTAATACACATTTCAAATTATTACACTTAACCATTTTTAAGTAACTAATATACATTTTCAAGTCACTACACTTGAATATTTTCAAGTAACAAATACACATTTTCAGGTCACTACCATTTTCAAGTAACTAATACACATTTCAAGTGACTACCATTTTCAATTAACTAATACACATTTCAAGTCACTAAACTTAACCATTTGTAAGTAACTAATACACATTTTCAAGTCACTACCATTTTCAAGTAACTAATACACATTTCAAGTTACTACACTTAACCATTTTTAAGTAACTAATACACATTTACAAGTCCCTACACTTATCCATTTTCAAGTAACAAATACAAATTTTCAAGTCACTTCCATTTTAAAGTAATTAATACACATTTCAAGTCACTACCATTTTCAAGTAACAAATAAACATATTCAAGTCGCTACTATTTTCAAGTAACTAAAACACACTTCAAGTGAATACACTTAACCATTTTGAAGTAACTAATACACATTTCAAGTTACTACACCTAACCATTTTCAAGTAACTAATATACATTTCAAGTTACTACATTTAATCAATTTCAAGTAACTAAAACACATTTTCAAGTCAATACACTAAACCATTTTCAAGTAACAAATACACATTTTCAGGTCACTACAATTTTCAAATAACTAATACACATTTCAAGTCACTACCACTTTAAAGTAACTAATACACATTTTCAAGTAACTAATAGACATTTCAAGTCACTACCATTTTCAAGTAACTAATACACATTTCAAGTCACTACACTTAACCATTTTTAAGTTACTAATACACATTTTCAAGTAACTAATACACATTACAAGTCACTACCATTTTCAAGTAACTAATACACATTTCAAGTCACTACACTTAACCATTTTTAAGTAACTAATACATAGTTTAAAGTCACTACCATTTACAAGTAACTAATACACATTTCAAGCTACTACATTTAAGCATTTTAAAGTAACTAATAAACATTTTCAAGTCACTTCAAGTAACAAATACACATTTTGAAGTCACTACCATTTTCAAGTAACAAATACACATTTTAAAGGCACTACCATTTTAAATAACTAATACACATTTCAAGTCACTACACTTAGCCATTTTCAAGTAACATATAAACAATTTCAAGTCACTATCATTTTCAAGTAACTATTACACATTTCAATACTACACTGAACCATTTTTAAGTAACTAATACACATTTTCATGTCATTACACTTAACCATTTTCAAGTAACAAATACACATTTTCAAGTCACTACCATTTTCAAGTTACTAATATACATTTCAAGTCACTACCATTTTCAAGTCACTACCATTTTCAAGTAACAAATACAGATTTTCAAGTCACTACAATTTTCAAGTAACTAATACTTATTTCAAGTTACTACAGTTAACCATTTTTAAGTAACTAATACACATTTTCAAGTCATTACACTTAACCATTTTCAAGTAACAAATAAACATTTTCAAGTCACTACCATTTTCAAGTAACTAATACACATTTCAATCACTACCATTTTCAAGTAACTAATACACATTTCAAGTCACTACACTTAACCATTTTTAAGTAACTAATACACATTTTCAAGTCACAACCATTTTCAAGTAACCAATACACATTTTAAGCTACTACACTTAACCATTTTCTGTTAACTAATACACATTTCAATTTACTACACTTAATCATTTTCAAGTAACTAAAACACATTTTCAAGTCAATACTCTTAACCATTTTAAAGTAACAAATTCACATTTTCAAGTAACTACCATTTTCAAGTAACTAATACACATTTCAAATTATTACACTTAACCATTTTTAAGTAACTAATATACATTTTCAAGTCACTACACTTGAATATTTTCAAGTAACAAATACACATTTTCAGGTCACTACCATTTTCAAGTAACTAATACACATTTCAAGTGACTACCATTTTCAATTAACTAATACACATTTCAAGTCACTAAACTTAACCATTTGTAAGTAACTAATACACATTTTCAAGTCACTACCATTTTCAAGTAACTAATACACATTTCAAGTTACTACACTTAACCATTTTTAAGTAACTAATACACATTTACAAGTCCCTACACTTATCCATTTTCAAGTAACAAATACAAATTTTCAAGTCACTTCCATTTTAAAGTAATTAATACACATTTCAAGTCACTACCATTTTCAAGTAACAAATAAACATATTCAAGTCGCTACTATTTTCAAGTAACTAAAACACACTTCAAGTGAATACACTTAACCATTTTGAAGTAACTAATACACATTTCAAGTTACTACACCTAACCATTTTCAAGTAACTAATATACATTTCAAGTTACTACATTTAATCAATTTCAAGTAACTAAAACACATTTTCAAGTCAATACACTAAACCATTTTCAAGTAACAAATACACATTTTCAGGTCACTACAATTTTCAAATAACTAATACACATTTCAAGTCACTACCACTTTAAAGTAACTAATACACATTTTCAAGTAACTAATAGACATTTCAAGTCACTACCATTTTCAAGTAACTAATACACATTTCAAGTCACTACACTTAACCATTTTTAAGTTACTAATACACATTTTCAAGTAACTAATACACATTTCAAGTTACTACACTTAACCATTTTTAAGTAACTAATACACATTTACAAGTCACTACACTTGACCATTTTCAAGTAACAAATAAAAATTTTCAAGTCACTACCATTTTCAAGTAATTAATACACATTTCAAGTCATTACCATTTTCAAGTATCTAACACACATTTCAAGTAACTAATACACATTTCAAGTTACTACACTAAACCATTTTTAAGTAACTGATACACATTTTCAAGTCATTACACTTGAACATTTTCAAGTAACAAATACACATTTTCAAGTCACTACCATTTTCAAGTAACTAATACACATTTCAATCACTACCATTTTCAAGTAACTAATACACATTTCAAGTCACTACACTTAACCATTTTTAAGTAACTAATACACATTTTCAAGTCACTACCATTTTCAAGTAACAAATACACATTTTCAAGTCACTACCATCTTCAAGTAACTAATACACATTACAAGTCACTACCATTTTCAAGTAACTAATACACATTTCAAGTCACTACACTTAACCATTTTTAAGTAACTAATACATAGTTTAAAGTCACTACCATTTACAAGTAACTAATACACATTTCAAGCTACTACATTTAAGCATTTTAAAGTAACTAATAAACATTTTCAAGTCACTTCAAGTAACAAATACACATTTTGAAGTCACTACCATTTTCAAGTAACAAATACACATTTTAAAGGCACTACCATTTTAAATAACTAATACACATTTCAAGTCACTACACTTAGCCATTTTCAAGTAACATATAAACAATTTCAAGTCACTATCATTTTCAAGTAACTATTACACATTTCAATACTACACTGAACCATTTTTAAGTAACTAATACACATTTTCATGTCATTACACTTAACCATTTTCAAGTAACAAATACACATTTTCAAGTCACTACCATTTTCAAGTTACTAATATACATTTCAAGTCACTACCATTTTCAAGTCACTACCATTTTCAAGTAACAAATACAGATTTTCAAGTCACTACAATTTTCAAGTAACTAATACTTATTTCAAGTTACTACAGTTAACCATTTTTAAGTAACTAATACACATTTTCAAGTCATTACACTTAACCATTTTCAAGTAACAAATAAACATTTTCAAGTCACTACCATTTTCAAGTAACTAATACACATTTCAATCACTACCATTTTCAAGTAACTAATACACATTTCAAGTCACTACACTTAACCATTTTTAAGTAACTAATACACATTTTCAAGTCACAACCATTTTCAAGTAACCAATACACATTTTAAGCTACTACACTTAACCATTTTCTGTTAACTAATACACATTTCAATTTACTACACTTAATCATTTTCAAGTAACTAAAACACATTTTCAAGTCAATACTCTTAACCATTTTAAAGTAACAAATTCACATTTTCAAGTAACTACCATTTTCAAGTAACTAATACACATTTCAAATTATTACACTTAACCATTTTTAAGTAACTAATATACATTTTCAAGTCACTACACTTGAATATTTTCAAGTAACAAATACACATTTTCAGGTCACTACCATTTTCAAGTAACTAATACACATTTCAAGTGACTACCATTTTCAATTAACTAATACACATTTCAAGTCACTAAACTTAACCATTTGTAAGTAACTAATACACATTTTCAAGTCACTACCATTTTCAAGTAACTAATACACATTTCAAGTTACTACACTTAACCATTTTTAAGTAACTAATACACATTTACAAGTCCCTACACTTATCCATTTTCAAGTAACAAATACAAATTTTCAAGTCACTTCCATTTTAAAGTAATTAATACACATTTCAAGTCACTACCATTTTCAAGTAACAAATAAACATATTCAAGTCGCTACTATTTTCAAGTAACTAAAACACACTTCAAGTGAATACACTTAACCATTTTGAAGTAACTAATACACATTTCAAGTTACTACACCTAACCATTTTCAAGTAACTAATATACATTTCAAGTTACTACATTTAATCAATTTCAAGTAACTAAAACACATTTTCAAGTCAATACACTAAACCATTTTCAAGTAACAAATACACATTTTCAGGTCACTACAATTTTCAAATAACTAATACACATTTCAAGTCACTACCACTTTAAAGTAACTAATACACATTTTCAAGTAACTAATAGACATTTCAAGTCACTACCATTTTCAAGTAACTAATACACATTTCAAGTCACTACACTTAACCATTTTTAAGTTACTAATACACATTTTCAAGTAACTAATACACATTTCAAGTTACTACACTTAACCATTTTTAAGTAACTAATACACATTTACAAGTCACTACACTTGACCATTTTCAAGTAACAAATAAAAATTTTCAAGTCACTACCATTTTCAAGTAATTAATACACATTTCAAGTCATTACCATTTTCAAGTATCTAACACACATTTCAAGTAACTAATACACATTTCAAGTTACTACACTAAACCATTTTTAAGTAACTGATACACATTTTCAAGTCATTACACTTGAACATTTTCAAGTAACAAATACACATTTTCAAGTCACTACCATTTTCAAGTAACTAATACACATTTCAATCACTACCATTTTCAAGTAACTAATACACATTTCAAGTCACTACACTTAACCATTTTTAAGTAACTAATACACATTTTCAAGTCACTACCATTTTCAAGTAACAAATACACATTTTCAAGTCACTACCATCTTCAAGTAACTAATACACATTACAAGTCACTACCATTTTCAAGTAACTAATACACATTTCAAGTCACTACACTTAACCATTTTTAAGTAACTAATACATAGTTTAAAGTCACTACCATTTACAAGTAACTAATACACATTTCAAGCTACTACATTTAAGCATTTTAAAGTAACTAATAAACATTTTCAAGTCACTTCAAGTAACAAATACACATTTTGAAGTCACTACCATTTTCAAGTAACAAATACACATTTTAAAGGCACTACCATTTTAAATAACTAATACACATTTCAAGTCACTACACTTAGCCATTTTCAAGTAACATATAAACAATTTCAAGTCACTATCATTTTCAAGTAACTATTACACATTTCAATACTACACTGAACCATTTTTAAGTAACTAATACACATTTTCATGTCATTACACTTAACCATTTTCAAGTAACAAATACACATTTTCAAGTCACTACCATTTTCAAGTTACTAATATACATTTCAAGTCACTACCATTTTCAAGTCACTACCATTTTCAAGTAACAAATACAGATTTTCAAGTCACTACAATTTTCAAGTAACTAATACTTATTTCAAGTTACTACAGTTAACCATTTTTAAGTAACTAATACACATTTTCAAGTCATTACACTTAACCATTTTCAAGTAACAAATAAACATTTTCAAGTCACTACCATTTTCAAGTAACTAATACACATTTCAATCACTACCATTTTCAAGTAACTAATACACATTTCAAGTCACTACACTTAACCATTTTTAAGTAACTAATACACATTTTCAAGTCACAACCATTTTCAAGTAACCAATACACATTTTAAGCTACTACACTTAACCATTTTCTGTTAACTAATACACATTTCAATTTACTACACTTAATCATTTTCAAGTAACTAAAACACATTTTCAAGTCAATACTCTTAACCATTTTAAAGTAACAAATTCACATTTTCAAGTAACTACCATTTTCAAGTAACTAATACACATTTCAAATTATTACACTTAACCATTTTTAAGTAACTAATATACATTTTCAAGTCACTACACTTGAATATTTTCAAGTAACAAATACACATTTTCAGGTCACTACCATTTTCAAGTAACTAATACACATTTCAAGTGACTACCATTTTCAATTAACTAATACACATTTCAAGTCACTAAACTTAACCATTTGTAAGTAACTAATACACATTTTCAAGTCACTACCATTTTCAAGTAACTAATACACATTTCAAGTTACTACACTTAACCATTTTTAAGTAACTAATACACATTTACAAGTCCCTACACTTATCCATTTTCAAGTAACAAATACAAATTTTCAAGTCACTTCCATTTTAAAGTAATTAATACACATTTCAAGTCACTACCATTTTCAAGTAACAAATAAACATATTCAAGTCGCTACTATTTTCAAGTAACTAAAACACACTTCAAGTGAATACACTTAACCATTTTGAAGTAACTAATACACATTTCAAGTTACTACACCTAACCATTTTCAAGTAACTAATATACATTTCAAGTTACTACATTTAATCAATTTCAAGTAACTAAAACACATTTTCAAGTCAATACACTAAACCATTTTCAAGTAACAAATACACATTTTCAGGTCACTACAATTTTCAAATAACTAATACACATTTCAAGTCACTACCACTTTAAAGTAACTAATACACATTTTCAAGTAACTAATAGACATTTCAAGTCACTACCATTTTCAAGTAACTAATACACATTTCAAGTCACTACACTTAACCATTTTTAAGTTACTAATACACATTTTCAAGTAACTAATACACATTTCAAGTTACTACACTTAACCATTTTTAAGTAACTAATACACATTTACAAGTCACTACACTTGACCATTTTCAAGTAACAAATAAAAATTTTCAAGTCACTACCATTTTCAAGTAATTAATACACATTTCAAGTCATTACCATTTTCAAGTATCTAACACACATTTCAAGTAACTAATACACATTTCAAGTTACTACACTAAACCATTTTTAAGTAACTGATACACATTTTCAAGTCATTACACTTGAACATTTTCAAGTAACAAATACACATTTTCAAGTCACTACCATTTTCAAGTAACTAATACACATTTCAATCACTACCATTTTCAAGTAACTAATACACATTTCAAGTCACTACACTTAACCATTTTTAAGTAACTAATACACATTTTCAAGTCACTACCATTTTCAAGTAACAAATACACATTTTCAAGTCACTACCATCTTCAAGTAACTAATACACATTACAAGTCACTACCATTTTCAAGTAACTAATACACATTTCAAGTCACTACACTTAACCATTTTTAAGTAACTAATACATAGTTTAAAGTCACTACCATTTACAAGTAACTAATACACATTTCAAGCTACTACATTTAAGCATTTTAAAGTAACTAATAAACATTTTCAAGTCACTTCAAGTAACAAATACACATTTTGAAGTCACTACCATTTTCAAGTAACAAATACACATTTTAAAGGCACTACCATTTTAAATAACTAATACACATTTCAAGTCACTACACTTAGCCATTTTCAAGTAACATATAAACAATTTCAAGTCACTATCATTTTCAAGTAACTATTACACATTTCAATACTACACTGAACCATTTTTAAGTAACTAATACACATTTTCATGTCATTACACTTAACCATTTTCAAGTAACAAATACACATTTTCAAGTCACTACCATTTTCAAGTTACTAATATACATTTCAAGTCACTACCATTTTCAAGTCACTACCATTTTCAAGTAACAAATACAGATTTTCAAGTCACTACAATTTTCAAGTAACTAATACTTATTTCAAGTTACTACAGTTAACCATTTTTAAGTAACTAATACACATTTTCAAGTCATTACACTTAACCATTTTCAAGTAACAAATAAACATTTTCAAGTCACTACCATTTTCAAGTAACTAATACACATTTCAATCACTACCATTTTCAAGTAACTAATACACATTTCAAGTCACTACACTTAACCATTTTTAAGTAACTAATACACATTTTCAAGTCACAACCATTTTCAAGTAACCAATACACATTTTAAGCTACTACACTTAACCATTTTCTGTTAACTAATACACATTTCAATTTACTACACTTAATCATTTTCAAGTAACTAAAACACATTTTCAAGTCAATACTCTTAACCATTTTAAAGTAACAAATTCACATTTTCAAGTAACTATCATTTTCAAGTAACTAATACACATTTCAAATTATTACACTTAACCATTTTTAAGTAACTAATATACATTTTCAAGTCACTACACTTGAATATTTTCAAGTAACAAATACACATTTTCAGGTCACTACCATTTTCAAGTAACTAATACACATTTCAAGTGACTACCATTTTCAATTAACTAATACACATTTCAAGTCACTAAACTTAACCATTTGTAAGTAACTAATACACATTTTCAAGTCACTACCATTTTCAAGTAACTAATACACATTTCAAGTTACTACACTTAACCATTTTTAAGTAACTAATACACATTTACAAGTCCCTACACTTATCCATTTTCAAGTAACAAATACAAATTTTCAAGTCACTTCCATTTTAAAGTAATTAATACACATTTCAAGTCACTACCATTTTCAAGTAACAAATAAACATATTCAAGTCGCTACTATTTTCAAGTAACTAAAACACACTTCAAGTGAATACACTTAACCATTTTGAAGTAACTAATACACATTTCAAGTTACTACACCTAACCATTTTCAAGTAACTAATATACATTTCAAGTTACTACATTTAATCAATTTCAAGTAACTAAAACACATTTTCAAGTCAATACACTAAACCATTTTCAAGTAACAAATACACATTTTCAGGTCACTACAATTTTCAAATAACTAATACACATTTCAAGTCACTACCACTTTAAAGTAACTAATACACATTTTCAAGTAACTAATAGACATTTCAAGTCACTACCATTTTCAAGTAACTAATACACATTTCAAGTCACTACACTTAACCATTTTTAAGTTACTAATACACATTTTCAAGTAACTAATACACATTTCAAGTTACTACACTTAACCATTTTTAAGTAACTAATACACATTTACAAGTCACTACACTTGACCATTTTCAAGTAACAAATAAAAATTTTCAAGTCACTACCATTTTCAAGTAATTAATACACATTTCAAGTCATTACCATTTTCAAGTATCTAACACACATTTCAAGTAACTAATACACATTTCAAGTTACTACACTAAACCATTTTTAAGTAACTGATACACATTTTCAAGTCATTACACTTGAACATTTTCAAGTAACAAATACACATTTTCAAGTCACTACCATTTTCAAGTAACTAATACACATTTCAATCACTACCATTTTCAAGTAACTAATACACATTTCAAGTCACTACACTTAACCATTTTTAAGTAACTAATACACATTTTCAAGTCACTACCATTTTCAAGTAACAAATACACATTTTCAAGTCACTACCATCTTCAAGTAACTAATACACATTACAAGTCACTACCATTTTCAAGTAACTAATACACATTTCAAGTCACTACACTTAACCATTTTTAAGTAACTAATACATAGTTTAAAGTCACTACCATTTACAAGTAACTAATACACATTTCAAGCTACTACATTTAAGCATTTTAAAGTAACTAATAAACATTTTCAAGTCACTTCAAGTAACAAATACACATTTTGAAGTCACTACCATTTTCAAGTAACAAATACACATTTTAAAGGCACTACCATTTTAAATAACTAATACACATTTCAAGTCACTACACTTAGCCATTTTCAAGTAACATATAAACAATTTCAAGTCACTATCATTTTCAAGTAACTATTACACATTACAATACTACACTGAACCATTTTTAAGTAACTAATACACATTTTCATGTCATTACACTTAACCATTTTCAAGTAACAAATACACATTTTCAAGTCACTACCATTTTCAAATTACTAATATACATTTCAAGTCACTACCATTTTCAAGTCACTACCATTTTCAAGTAACAAATACAGATTTTCAAGTCACTACAATTTTCAAGTAACTAATACTTATTTCAAGTTACTACAGTTAACCATTTTTAAGTAACTAATACACATTTTCAAGTCATTACACTTAACCATTTTCAAGTAACAAATAAACATTTTCAAGTCACTACCATTTTCAAGTAACTAATACACATTTCAATCACTACCATTTTCAAGTAACAAATACACATTTCAAGTCACTACACTTAACCATTTTTAAGTAACTAATACACATTTTCAAGTCACAACTATTTTCAAGTAACCAATACACATTTTAAGCTACTACACTTAACCATTTTCTGTTAACTAATACACATTTCAATTTACTACACTTAATCATTTTCAAGTAACTAAAACACATTTTCAAGTCAATACTCTTAACCATTTTAAAGTAACAAATTCACATTTTCAAGTAACTACCATTTTCAAGTAACTAATACACATTTCAAATTATTACACTTAACCATTTTTAAGTAACTAATATACATTTTCAAGTCACTACACTTGAATATTTTCAAGTAACAAATACACATTTTCAGGTCACTACCATTTTCAAGTAACTAATACACATTTCAAGTGACTACCATTTTCAATTAACTAATACACATTTCAAGTCACTAAACTTAACCATTTGTAAGTAACTAATACACATTTTCAAGTCACTACCATTTTCAAGTAACTAATACACATTTCAAGTTACTACACTTAACCATTTTTAAGTAACTAATACACATTTACAAGTCCCTACACTTATCCATTTTCAAGTAACAAATACAAATTTTCAAGTCACTTCCATTTTCAAGTAATTAATACACATTTCAAGTCACTACCATTTTCAAGTAACAAATAAACATATTCAAGTCACTACTATTTTCAAGTAACTAAAACACACTTCAAGTGAATACACTTAACCATTTTGAAGTAACTAATACACATTTCAAGTTACTACACCTAACCATTTTCAAGTAACTAATATACATTTCAAGTTACTACATTTAATCAATTTCAAGTAACTAAAACACATTTTCAAGTCAATACACTAAACCATTTTCAAGTAACAAATACACATTTTCAGGTCACTACAATTTTCAAATAACTAATACACATTTCAAGTCACTACCACTTTAAAGTAACTAATACACATTTTCAAGTAACTAATAGACATTTCAAGTCACTACCATTTTCAAGTAACTAATAGACATTTCAAGTCACTACCATTTTCAAGTAACTAATACACATTTCAAGTCACTACACTTAACCATTTTTAAGTTACTAATACACATTTTCAAGTAACTAATACACATTTTAAGTTACCACACTTAACCATTTTTAAGTAACTAATACACATTTACAAGTCACTACACTTGACCATTTTGAAGTAACGAATAAAAATTTTCAAGTCACTACCATTTTCAAGTAATTAATACACATTTCCAGTCATTACCATTTTCAAGTATCTAACACACATTTCAAGTAACTAATACACATTTCAAGTTACTACACTAAACCATTTTTAAGTAACTGATACACATTTTCAAGTCATTACACTTGAACATTTTCAAGTAACAAATACACATTTTCAAGTCACTACCATTTTCAAGTAACTAATACACATTTCAAGTCATTACCATTTTCAAATATCTAACAAACATTTCAAATAACAAATACACATTTCAAGTTACTACACTTAAACCATTTTTAAGTAACTAAAACACATTTTCAAGTCAATACTCTTAACCATTTTTAGTAACAAATACACATTTTCAAGTCACTACCATTTTCAAGTAACTAATACACATTTCAAATTACTACACTTAACCATTTTTAAGTAACAAATATACATTTTCAAGTCACTACACTTTAACATTTTCAAGTAACAAATACACATTTTCAAGTCACTACCATTTTCAAGTAACTAATACACATTTCAAATCACTACACTAAACCATTTTTAAGTAACTAATACACATTTTCAAGGCACTATCATTTTCAAGTAACTAATACACATTTCAAGTTACTACTGTTAAACATTTTTAAGTAACTACTACATATTTTAAAGTCATTACACTTAACCATTTTCAAGTAACAAATACACATTTTCAAGTCACTACCATTTTCAAGTAACTAATACACATTACAAGTCACTACCATTTTCAAGTAACTAATACACATTTCAAGTCACTACACTCAACCATTTTTAAGTAACTAATACATAGTTTAAAGTCACTACCATTTTCAAGTAACTAATACACATTTCAAGCTACTACATTTAACCATTTTTAAGTAACTAATAAACATTTTCAAGTCACTTCAAGTAACAAATACACATTTTCAAGTCACTACCATTTTCAAGTGACAAATACACATTTTCAAGGCACTACCATTTTAAATAACTAATACACATTTCAAGTCACTACACTTAACAATTTTTGATAACTAATACACATTTTCATGTCATTACACTTAACCATTTTAATGTAACAAATACACATTTTCAAGTCACTATCATTTTCAAGTTACTAATATACATTTAAAGTCACTACCATTTTCAAGTAACTAATACACATTTTCTAGTCACTATCATTTTCAAGTAACTAATACACATTTCAAGTTACTACACTTAACAATTTTTAATAACTAATACACATTTTCATGTCATTACACTTAACCATTTTCATTTAACAAATACACATTTTCAAGTCACTACCATTTTCAAGTTACTAATATACATTTAAAGTCACTACCATTTTCAAGTAACTAAAAGACATATCAAGTCACTACCATTTTCAAGTAACAAATACACATTTTCAAGTCACTACAATTTTCAAGTAACTAATACATATTTCAAGTTACTACAGTTAACCATTTTTAAGTAACTAATACACATTTTCAAGTCATTACACTTAACAATTTTCAAGTAACAAATACACATTTTCAAGTCACTATCATTTTCAAGTAACTAATACACATTTCAATCACTACCATTTTCAAGTAACTAATACACATTTTAAGTCACTAAACTTAACCATTTTTAAGTAACTAATACACATTTTCAAGTCACTTCCATTTTCAAGTAACCAATGCACATTTTAAGCTACTACACTTAACCATTTTCTGGTAACTAATACACATTTCAATTGACTACACTTTCAAGTTACTAATATACGTTTTCAAGTCACTACACTTGAACTTTTTCAAGTAACAAATACACATTTTCAAGTCACTACCATTTTCAAGTAACTAATACACATTTCAAGTCATTACCATTTTCAAGTATCTAACACACATTTCAAGTAACAAATACACATTTCAAGTTACTACACTTAAACCATTTTTAAGTAACTAAAACACATTTTCAAGTCAATACTCTTAACCATTTTTAGTAACAAATACACATTTTCAAGTCACTACCATTTTCAAGTAACTAATACACATTTCAAATTACTACACTTAACCATTTTTAAATAACAAATATACATTTTCAAGTCACTACACTTTAACATTTTCAAGTAACAAATACACATTTTCAAGTCACTACCATTTTCAAGTAACAAATACACATTTTCAAGTCACTACCATTTTCAAGTAACTAATACACATTTCAAATCACTACACTAAACCATTTTTAAGTAACTAATACACATTTTCAAGTCACTATCATTTTCAAGTAACTAATACACATTTCAAGTTACTACAGTTAAACATTTTTAAGTACCTAATACATATTTTAAAGTCATTACACTTAACCATTTTCAAGTAACAAATACACATTTTCAAGTAACTAGTACACATTACAAGTCACTACCATTTTCAAGTAACTAATACACATTTCAAGTCACTACACTTAACCATTTTTAAGTAACTAATACATAGTTTAAAGTCACTACCATTTTCAAGTAAGTAATACACATTCAAGCTACTACATTTAACCATTTTTTAGTAACTAATAAACATTTTCAAGTCACTTCAAGTAACAAATACACATTTTCAAGTCACTACCATTTTCAAGTGACAAATACACATTTTCAAGGCACTACCATTTTAAATAACTAATACACATTTCAAGTCACTACACTTAACCATTTTAAAGTAACTAATACACATTTTCAAGTCACTATCATTTTCAAGTAACTAATACACATTTCAAGTTACTACACTTAACAATTTTTAATAACTAATACACATTTTCATGTCATTACACTTAACCATTTTCATGTAACAAATACACATTTTCAAGTCACTACCATTTTCTAGTTACTAATATACATTTCAAGTCACTACCATTTTCAAGTAACTAAAAGACATATCATGTCACTACCATTTTCAAGTAACAAATACACATTTTCAAGTCACTACAATTTTCAAGTAACTAATACATATTTCAAGTTACTACAGCTAACCATTTTTAAGTAACTAATACACATTTTCAAGTCATTACACTTAACAATTTTCAAGTAACAAATACACATTTTCAAGTCACTACCATTTTCAAGTAACTAATACACATTTCAATCACTACCATTTTCAAGTAACTAATACACATTTTAAGTCACTAAACTTAACCATTTTTAAGTAACTAATACACATTTTCAAGTCACTTCCATTTTCAAGTAACCAATGCACATTTTAAGCTACTACACTTAACCATTTTTTGGTAACTAATACACATTTCAATTGACTACACTTTCAAGTTACTAATATACGTTTTCAAGTCACTACACTTGAACTTTTTCAAGTAACAAATACACATTTTCAAGTCACTACCATTTTCAAGTAACATATAAACAATTTCAAGTCACTACCATTTTCAAGTAACTAATAAACATTTCAAGTCACTACACTTAACCATTTTTAAGTAACTAATACACATTTTCAAGTAACTAATACACATTTCAAGTTACTACACTTAACCATTTTTAAGTAACTAATACACATTTACAAGTCACTACACTTATCCATTTTCAAGTAACAAATACAAATTTTCAAGTCACTACCATTTTCAAGTAATTAATACACATTTCAAGTCACTACCATTTTCAAGTAACTAAATTATACTTCAAGTCAATACACTTAACAATTTTGAAGTAACTAATACACATTTCAAGTTACTACCCCTAACAATTTACAAGTAACTAATATAAATTTCAAGTTACTACATTTAATCAATTTCAAGTAACTAAAACACATTTTCAAGTCAATACACTTAACAATTTTCAAGTAACAAATACACATTTCAAGTCGCTACCACTTTCAAGTAACTAATAGACATTTCAAGTCACTACACTTAACCATTTTTAAGTCACTACCATTTTAAAGTAACTAATACACATTTCAAATCACTACACTAAACCATTTTTAAGTAACTAATACACATTTTCAAGTCACTATCATTTTCAAGTAACTAATACACATTTCAAGTTACTACAGTTAAACATTTTTAAGTAACTAATACATATTTTAAAGTCATTACACTTAACCATTTTCAAGTAACAAATACACATTTTCAAGTCACTACCATTTTCAAGTAACTAATACACATTACAAGTCACTACCATTTTCAAGTAACTAATACACATTTCAAGTCACTACACTTAACCATTTTTAAGTAACTAATACATAGTTTAAAGTCACTACTATTTTCAAGTAACTAATACACATTTCAAGCTACTACATTTAACCATTTTTAAGTAACTAATAAACATTTTCAAGTCACTTCAAGTAACAAATACACATTTTCAAGTCACTACCATTTTCAAGTGACAAATACACATTTTCAAGGCACTACCATTTTAAATAACTAATACACATTTCAAGTCACTACACTTAACCATTTTAAAGTAACTAATACACATTTTCAAGTCACTATCATTTTCAAGTAACTAATACACATTTCAAGTTACTACACTTAACAATTTTTAATAATTAATACACATTTTCATGTCATTACACTTAACCATTTTCATGTAACAAATACACATTTTCAAGTCACTACCATTTTCAAGTTACTAATATACATTTCAAGTCACTACCATTTTCAAGTAACTAAAAGACATATCAAGTCACTACCATTTTCAAGTAACAAATACACATTTTCAAGTCACTACAATTTTCAAGTAACTAATATATATTTCAAGTTACTACAGTTAACCATTTTTAAGTAACTAATACACATTTTCAAGTCATTACACTTAAAAATTTTCAAGTAACAAATACACATTTTCAAGTCACTACCATTTTCAAGTAACTAATACACATTTTAAGTGTCACACCTCAAATCCCATTGAGGCGGACATGGCACCCGAAGCCGTTAAGGCCCGGGAGAACCATTTTATACGTTCGCATACTTGTTGTCAATAGGTTAGCATTCAATTATAAATCTAATAAGAACATTTATATAAACATGAGACATGGCCGTTGGAGCCATATGGTTGAGAAAAAAACACACAACATTCCCTCCTTCAACTGTATTACGTCTACAAAGCCTCTAACAGCTACAAAACCCAAAACATAGTCGGTATAATTTCTCACTTTATATACAATGCTTATGCAGCACCAAAACCACATATACATATGACTCGAAAAGCCCCGAACCGAACTGGAGCTCACCAATATTCTGTAGATGACCCGTAGCCTACTGAGGAGGTCTACTAGTACCTGTACCTGCAGCACGTAAGGTAAGTCCCCCAAGGGACGTCAGTACGAAAGAATGTACTGAGTATGTAAGGCTATAAGTAACTGTATGAAATATAAGCACTTCAATGGAATTAAGTACAAGTGAACGAACGATATAAATAACTACCATATGGTATATACGTGGAATCATGTACATTGCTTTCTTCACTTTACTGTACTTTACTTTACTTTACTGTACATCATCAATCATCAATCATGTCATGCCCGGGCCCAACTGATCAGTGGGAAAATAACATAATAATCGGGATCGCCATCCATGCGGATGTTCCTTTTATCCCATGGGATACCACCCGTAATAATGGGATCGACATTCATGCGAGTTTCTTTCACTCCATGAGATACCACCCATTTTCAACATTAACCATTACACAATTACTCACATTACTTCATTCTTTAGTTATAAGAGCGATACATTTATAACAGTGCTACTAATTCTGAAATGAGATATTGTACAACCCTTTGGGGATAGGACAAGTGTTATGATAATATGAATACTAGATGCTGCAGAAGAATGCGGAAAAGAATAACCTTACATACCTTATCTTTTCAATATGTAACTACAATGATTCAGCTCCTTCCTTATGTGTTACTCTACAACGCAAGTACATAATGGAGCAAACATTAACGGCTAGCTACATTATAAGTTCACAAGACGGTAAGTAGGTGCTTAACGGAAAGTAGAAACCGTCCAACCTCCAAAACACATTTTGCATCACTCCCCCTTTCATTATACTACCAGATAACAGTATTCAACCACATTACCCTAACACTTACTGCTTTTGCAAAACAACAACACCAAATCAGTCCACACACCACCAAAACAGTCCACAAACAAACATAACCGTTACAAACCGGTAGGATTACCTACCTAGTTTATCCTTTACATTTCCACTCCAATGAAACTCCATATATTCACACCATAAGGTAACCATACTGCCTTCCACAGTAGCATACCAAAATCATTCCACAACAGTTCCAAAATTCAGATTAACATAACAAAAGAGTGTTCTCTTTTCACTACAACAAACGTTCCATTTACCAACACATATAAACATTTCCATCAAGCCATACATAAAAGGAACGATTCAGGGGCAGAACCACACTTTAATATACTGGAATTTCATCATCATAACTTAATTTCTTCAACACCCTAAGCCCCTATACAAGTCCAAGCCACAAGGAAGACAAATTCATCAAAACCAACACAAGTGGACTGCCAACTTAATTAAGGGACTGCCCTATACATTTTAAACACCACCAACATGTTTTACACAACCTATTATACATATATAACATTAATCTATAAGGGTAAACACTTACCAAGGCTTGCAAAATGGGAGATTAGTCCAAGAACCCTAAAGGAAAACTAGGGCGGCTGTTTGGGGTTTGAGAGAGGAGAGAGTGTTTTAATTTTCTGTTTTTGGAAAATGAAATGAATGGATAAATGAGCTGAATTCCAGCTCTTTATAAACCCTCTTAGCCACCTCTTTTATCTCATTCTTATCCAATTTTTGGTCAAAAATAGTCCAAGTAGGTGATGCACCTACTTGGCCATATAAGCTGTCCAAAACAGTCCACTTACTTGGGTTAATTCTAGTTGGATCATAGCATGTTGGGCCTTAGTGATATTTAGGTGTTGGGCTGGTCATCTTCCCTATTTTATGTACTTAGTTTGGACCTCAATTCATTCCATTAACATAGGTCCAAATGCAGCCCAATAGGTTAAATAGGTGATACACCTACTATCTTAATTAAGTCACGGAAGCACCTCGTTTATGTTCTTCCCTTTTTCCAACGTCTTAATCCTTCTACCTTAATCCACCACTTAACTTTAACTTTACACTCAAGTATGTCGTTATTATCTCAAGTTTAAATACCTTTATCCATGTTAGGTTGATCGTATAAGTTTTGAAAATGTACGAAGTGTTGTACTTGAATCAAAGAACTAGTTATTCCATCACCTATTGCCATAAGTCTGTACCATTTTCCATATAGGTAAGAGTAGTGTCTATAGAATACGGGGTGTTACATCCTCCCCTCCTTAGGAACATTCGTCCTCGAATGGTAGTATTATCACTACTTAGCTTAAACAAGTTCAAGCTTAAGTTTAATCTTTATAATACCATATAATTCTTATATATACATACTTACTTGTTATTGCTCCAATTCAGCATCTAAGGCTTCCACTTCGGTTTCAAATAATTGAGGATACTTAGATTTCATCATTTCCTCAGCTTCCCATGTGATCTCTTCTACCTTTTGATTCCTCCAAAGCACTTTTACGGAAGCTACCTCTTTATTTCTTAACTTCTTAACTTGTCGATCCAAAATAGCAATAGGTACTTCTTCATAGGTGAGATCTTCCGTAACTTGTACATCTTCAGTAGGAGTAATATGAGATGGATCTCCTATGCACTTTCGAAGCATTGAGACGTGAAATACTGGATGAACTGTGGAGAGTTCTTGGGGTAGTTCCAACTCATATGCGACTTGGCCAAATCTTCGGATAATCTTATATGGTCCTATATAACATGGACTTAGTTTTCCCTTCTTCCCAAATCTCATTACCCCTTTCATTGGTGACACTTTCAAAAATACCCAATCACCTATAGCAAACTCTAGCCCCCTTCTTCTAACATCGGCATATGATTTGTGTCGACTTTGGGCTGTTCCTAGTCGTTGTTGTATCACCTTAACCTTTTCCATGGCTTGATGAACAAGGTCGGGTCCAAATAAAATAGTCTCACCTACTGCAAACCATCCGATAGGTGATCTACACTTCCTCCCATATAACGCTTCGTAAGGAGCCATCTTGATACTTGAATGATAGCTATTATTGTAGGCAAATTCAACAAGAGATAAATGATCATCCCAATTGCCTTTAAAGTCTAATGCGCACGCTCGTAGCATATCTTCAAGTGTCTGGATAGTACGTTCTGCTTGTCCATCTGTCTGAGGATGAAAAACCGTACTTAAATTCACTTGGGTTCCCAAACTCTTCTGAAAAGATTTCCAAAAGTGTGCAGTAAATTGGGCTCCCCTGTCTGATATAATAGAGATTGGAATTTCGTGCAGTCGAACTATCTCTTTAACATACAACTGTGCATAATCTTCAGCTGTATAAGTGGTCTTGACTGGTAGGAAGTGTGCTGACTTGGTAAGCCTGTCAACTATTACCCATATGGAATCAAATTTCCGCAGTGTACGAGGCAAACCTGTGATGAAATCCATATTAATCATATCCCACTTCCAGACTGGGAGATTTATACATTGCATATAACCTCCAGGCTTCTGATGCTCTACTTTTACTTGTTGACAATTTGGACATTGGGCTACAAATTCTGCAATATTCTTCTTCATATCACCCCACCAATACACTCCTTTAAGATCGTGGTACATTTTAGTTGATCCCGGATGTATAGAATACCTGGAATGATGTGCCTCTGTCATAATCCTTCGTCTTAACTCATCTACATCAGGTACACATAGTCTGTTTTGGCACTGAAGTACTCCTTCTTGAGTAAGCTCAAATACCTTTGTCATACCTTGCTGTACATTCTCCTTAAGCTGTGATAGAATAGGATCTGTATACTGCTTTTCTTTCACTTCAACTACTAATGATGATTCGGCCGCATTTTGCACCACAACTCCTTCCTCTGGAGTTTCAAGAAGGCGAACGCCTAAGCTAGCTAATTGATGTAGATCCTTGATTAACCCTTGTTTTTCTGTCAAGTGGCTACTAGTGCCTCCTATTTCCTTTCGGCTCAATGCATCAGCTACCACATTTGCTTTTCCTGGATGATATAGAATATCAATATCATAATCTTTCAATAGCTCAAGCCACCTTCGTTGCCTCAAATTGAGTTCCTTCTGCTTAAAGATATACTGTAAACTTTTATGATCAGTATAGATGTCAACATGAACTCCATACAAATAATGACGCCATATCTTTAAAGCAAATACCACCGCTGCTAATTCAAGATCATGCGTGGGATAGTTTCTCTCATGCGGTCGCAGCTGTCGTGAAGCATATGCTATTACATTACCGTGCTACATCAATACACACCCTAGGCCAATTCCGGAAGCATCACAATATACTACATACCCCTCTGTGCCTTTCGGAAGTACCAATACTGGTGTAGAAGTCAATTTATCTTTCAGCTCTTGGAAACTTCTCTCACATGCATCATTCCACTGAAATTTGATTTCCTTGTGTGTAAGCTTTGTTAAAGGTGTAGCAATGGAAGAAAACCCTTCAACAAACCTTCGATAATAACCTGCTAACCCAAGGAAGCTACGAATTTCCGTAGGTGTCGTAGGCCTTGGCCAATTTTTCACGGCTTCAATCTTTTGCGTATCAACCCTTATCCCTTCATCTGATACAATGTGACCCAAGAATGCTACAGACTTCAACCAAAATTCACATTTAGAGAACTTTGCATATAACTTACGATCACGAAGAATCTGTAACACCTGTCGTAAGTGACTAGCATGGTCCTCTTTTGATCGTGAATAGACAAGAATATCATCTATAAATACTATCACGAACACGTCTAAAAAAGGCTTGAACACCCTATTCATCAGATCCATAAAAGCTGCTGGTGCATTTGTTAGCCCGAAGGACATAACCAAAAACTCATAATGACCGTACCGTGTTCGGAAAGCTGTCTTGGGTATATCTCTTTCTCTGACCTTTACTTGATGGTAACCCGACCTCAAGTCAATCTTTGAGAAACATGTAGCACCTTGTAATTGATCAAACAAATCATCAATTCTAGGAAGGGGATATTTGTTCTTAATTGTCACCTTATTCAATTGCCGATAGTCAATGCACATTCTCAATGTGCCATCTTTCTTCCGTACAAATAATACCGGTGCACCCCACGGGGACCTACTAGGCCTAATGAAGCCCTTGTCCAGCAAATCTTTCAATTGCTCCTTCAATTCATGCAATTCTGCTGGAGCCATTCTATATGGGGGAATAGAGATAGGTTGAGTGCCTGGATCTACATCGATACCAAACTCTACTTCCCGTTCTGGGGGCAAACCTGGAAGATCCTCTGGAAATACGTCAAGAAATTCATTGACCACTGGAACCGATTGAGGAGTTGGTAGTTTTGCATCAATATCATGCACTCTCACTAAGTGGAATATATATCCCTTGGATATCATTTTCCTAGCCTTAAGATAGGAAATAAATCTGCCTCTTGGTGCCCCTACATTACCCTTCCATTCAAGAACATCCTTTTGTGGAAAATGGAATTGTACCCTCTTGGCTCGACAATCTACCGTGGCATAACAAGAAGCTAGCCAATCCATTCCCATTATAACATCAAAATCTATCATGTCTAGCTCAACAAAATCAACCAACGTATCATGACCACCGACAGTAACTATGCAATCACGATAAACTCTCTTTGCTATAATAGATTCCCCAATCGGTGTAGTTACTTCAATTGACTTAACTAGTAATTCCGGCGTTCTTTCAAATTTTTCAGCAATCAAAGGAGTAACATATGATAATGTAGAACCCGGATCAATCAATGCATATACATTATGTGAGAATATGGACAAGATACCTGAAACTACATCAGGAGATGCTTCTGAATTCTGACGGTCTGCTAGAGCATAAATACAATTTTGAGTTCCACTGGAACTAGCTTCTCCTCTAGCACCTCTACCTCGTCCAATAGGCTGCACTCCTCTACCTAAGGAAGGCACCGATGATGATGATGCCACAGTGGATCCCGCAGGTCGTACCATGCTTCCCGAGCCTCTTCGTGGGCATTCCCTCATCATGTGCCCTGTCATGCCACACCAATAACAAACATTCATCCCCAGTCGGCATTCACCTGGATGATATCGTCTGCAATGCTGACATGGTGAACGAAAAGATCCCGATGTCTGTGAACCACGACTCCCACTACCTTGCCCGACTTGATTACCTCTAAACCCTTGGAATTGAAATGAAGTGCCTGCCATGGAATGAGAAAATGGTGGCCTAGGCGGTCTATTAAAACTCCGAGGCCTAAACTCTCCTTGGGACACCATAGACTGTCCCGTAGATCTAGCTCTCTTCGACGACCCTTCTTCAAACCCTTGTGTTCTTCTCCGTTGCCTCTGATCTTCCATTTTCTGTGCAAAGGCCTGTATTCTAGCTATGTCCATATCCCTGTTCAACGCAGCAATAGTACAATCTCGAACCAAATATGGCTCCAGTCTGTCCACATACCGATGAACTCTATCGGTCATCGTAGCTACCACATTCGGAGCATAACGGGCCAAAGAGTTAAATCGAAGGCTATACTCTCAGACACTCATGTTACCCTGCCGCAGATTCAAGAACTGGTCTGCACGAGCCTCTCGGACCTCATATGGGAGATAGTGATCAATGAATGCCATTTTAAATTCTTCCCAACTAGCTGGGAGTGCATCAATACTCCTCGACCGTTTCCAATCTTCATACCATAAAATAGCCTCGCCCTTCAATCTATAGGCCACAAGCTCAACCGTTTCCACACCGGACACATGCATAACCTCCAAAGCCCTTTGAATTTGATCTACAAAATCTTGAGGGTCCTCATTTGGATCTGATCCAGTGAATGTGGGAGGATCTAACTTCAGAAAATCCTGTGTCCGTCGACTAGCTGCTCTAGCTGCACTATTATCACTTGTCGTTGGACCGCCTTGTCCCTACTCTAGCTGAACTTAACCATTTTTAAGTAACTAATACACATTTTCAAGTCACTTCCATTTTCAAGTAACCAATGCACATTTTAAGCTACTACACTTAACCATTTTCTGGTAACTAATACACATTTCAATTGACTACACTTTCAAGTTACTAATATACGTTTTCAAGTCACTACACTTGAACTTTTTCAAGTAACAAATACACATTTTCAAGTCACTACCATTTTCAAGTAACATATAAACAATTTCAAGTCACTACCATTTTCAAGTAACTAATAAACATTTCAAGTCACGACACTTAACCATTTTTAAGTAACTAATACACATTTTCAAGTAACTAATACACATTTCAAGTTACTACACTTAACCATTTTTAAGTAACTAATACACATTTACAAGTCACTACACTTATCCATTTTCAAGTAACAAATACCAATTTTCAAGTCACTACCATTTTCAAGTAACTAATACACATTTCAAGTCACTACCATTTTCAAGTAACAAATAAACATATTCAAGTCACTACCATTTTCAAGTAACTAAAACATACTTCAAGTCAATACACTTAACAATTTTGAAGTAACTAATACACATTTCAAGTTACTACCCCTAACAATTTACAAGTAACTAATATACATTTCAAGTTACTACATTTAATCAATTTCAAGTAACTAAAACACATTTTCAAGTCAATACACTTAACAATTTTCAAGTAACAAATACACATTTCAAGTCACTACCACTTTCAAGTAACTAATACACATTTCAAGTCACCACACTTAACCATTTTTAAGTAACTAATACACATTTTCAAGTCACTATCAGTTTCAAGTAACTAATACACATTTCAAGTTACTACACTTAAACCATTTTTAAGTAACTAATACACATTTTCAAGTCACTACAATTTTCAAGTAACTAATACACATTTCAAGTTACTGCAGTTAAACATTTTTAAGTAACTAATACATATTTTAAAGTCATTACACTTAACCATTTTCAAGTAACAAATACACATTTTCAAGTCACTACCATTTTCAAGTAACTAATACACATTTCAAGTCACTACCACTTTCAAGTAACTAATACACATTTTAAGTCACTACACTTAACCTTTTTTAAGTAACTAATACACATTTTCAAGTCACTACACTTAACCATTTTCAAGTAACAAATACACATTTTCAAGTAACTAATACACATTTCAAGTCACTACCATTTTCAAGTAACAAATACACATATTCAAGTCACTACCATTTTGAAGTAACTAAAACACACTTCAAGTCAATACTCTTAACCATTTTCAAGTAACTAATACACATTTCAAGTTATTACACCTAACCATTTTCAAGTAACTAATACACATTTCAAGTTACTACACTTAATCATTTTCAAGTAACTAAAACACATTTTCAAGTCAATACACTTAACCATTCTAAAGTAACAAATACACAATATCAAGTCACTACCATTTTCAAGTAACATATAAACAATTTCAAGTCACTACCATTTTCAAGTAACTAATAAACATTTCAAGTCACTACACTTAACCATTTTTAAGTAACTAATACACATTTTCAAGTAACTAATGCACATTTCAAGTTACTACACTTATCCATTTTCAAGTAACAAATACAAATTTTCAAGTCACTACCATTTTCGAGTAATTAATACACATTTCAAGTCACTACCATTTTCAAGTAACAAATAAACATATTCAAGTCACTACCATTTTCAAGTAACTAAAACACACTTAAAGTTAATACACTTAACCATTTTGAAGTAACTAATACACATTTCAAGTTACTACACCTAACCATTTTCAAGTAACTGATATACATTTAAGTTACTACATTTAATCAATTTTAAGTAACTAAGACACATTTCCAAGTCAATACACTTAACCATTTTCAAGTAACAAATACACATTTTCAGGTCACTACAATTTTCAAGTAACTAATACACATTTCAAGTCACTACCACTTTCAAGTAACTAATACACATTTCAAGTCACTACACTTGACCATTTTCAAGTAACAAATACAAATTTTCAAGTCACTACCATTTTCAAGTAATTAATACACATTTCAAGTCATTACCATTTTCAAGTATCTAACACACATTTCAAGTAACTATTACACATTTCAAGTTACTACACTAAACCATTTTTAAGTAACTGATACACATTTTCAAGTCATTACACTTGACCATTTTCAAGTAACAAATACACATTTTCAAGTCACTACCATTTTCAAGTAACTAATACACATTTCAAGTCATTACCATTTTCAAGTATCTAACACACATTTCAAGTAACAAATACACATCTCAAGTTACTACACTTAATCATTTTCAAGTAACTAAAACACATTTTCAAGTCAATACACTTAACCATTTTAAAGTAACAAATACACATTTTCAAGTAACTACCATTTTCAAGTGACTAATACACATTTCAAATTAGTACACTTAACCATTTTTAAGTAACTAATATACATTTTCAAGTCACTACACTTGAACATTTTCAAGTAACAAATACAGATTTTCAAGTCACTAAAATTTTCAAGTAACAAATACACATTTTCAAGTCACTACCATTTTCAAGTAACTAATACACCTTTCAAATCACTACACTAAACCATTTTTAAGTAACTAATACACATTTTCAAGTCACTATCATTTTCAAGTAACTAATACACATTTCAAGTTACTACAGTTAAACATTTTTAAGTAACTAATACATATTTTAAAGTCATTACACTTAACCATTTTCAAGTAACAAATACACATTTTCAAGTCACTACCATTTTCAAATAACTAATACACATTACAAGTCACTACCATTTTCAAGTAACTAATACACATTTCAAGTCACTACAGTTAACTATTTTTAAGTAACTAATACATAGTTTAAAGTCACTACCATTTTCAAGTAACTAATACACATTTCAAGCTACTTCATTTAACCATTTTTAAGTAACTAATACA
Source organism: Capsicum rhomboideum (assembly GCA_031232105.1). Lineage (NCBI taxonomy): Eukaryota > Viridiplantae > Streptophyta > Magnoliopsida > Solanales > Solanaceae > Capsicum > Capsicum rhomboideum. The sequence goes on along the minus strand of CP124712.1, from coordinate 46,591,229 downwards.
CATTTTCAAGTCACTTCAAGTAACAAATACACATTTTCAAGTCACTACCATTTTCAAGTGACAAATACACATTTTCAAGGCACTACCATTTTAAATAACTAATACACCTTTCAAGTCACTACACTTAACCATTTTAAAGTAACTAATACACATCAAGTCACTATCATTTTCAAGTAACTAATACACATTTCAAGTCACTACACTTAACCATTTTTAAGTAACTAATACACATTTTCAAGTAACTAATGCACATTTCAAGTTACTACACTTATCCATTTTCAAGTAACAAATACAAATTTTCAAGTCACTACCATTTTCGAGTAATTAATACACATTTCAAGTCACTACCATTTTCAAGTAACAAATAAACATATTCAAGTCACTACCATTTTCAAGTAACTAAAACACACTTCAAGTTAATACACTTAACCATTTTGAAGTAACTAATACACATTTCAAGTTACTACACCTAACCATTTTCAAGTAACTGATATACATTTAAGTTACTACATTTAATCAATTTCAAGTAACTAAGACACATTTTCAAGTCAATACACTAAACCATTTTCAAGTAACAAATACACATTTTCAAGTCACTACCATTTTCAAGTTACTAATATACATTTCAAGTCACTACCAATTTCAAGTAACAAATAAACATTTTCAAGTCACTACAATTTTCAAGTAACTAATACATATTTCAAGTTACTACAGTTAACCATTTTTAAGTAACTAATACACATTTTCAAGTCATTACACTTAACAATTTTCAAGTAACAAATACACATTTTCAAGTCACTACCATTTTCAAGTAACTAATACACATTTTAAGTGACTAAACTTAACCATTTTTAAGTAACTAACACACATTTTCAAGTCACTTCCATTTTCAAGTAACCAATACACATTTTAAGCTACTACACTTAACCATTTTCTGGTAACTAATACACATTTCAATTGACTACACTTTCAAGTTACTAATATACATTTTCAAGTCACTACACTTGAACATTTTCAAGTAACAAATACACATTTTCAAGTCACTACCATTTTTAAGTAACATATAAACAATTTCAAGTCACTACCATTTTCAAGTAACTAATAAACATTTCAAGTCACTACACTTAACCATTTTTAAGTAACTAATACACATTTTCAAGTAACTAATAGACATTTCAAGTTACTACACTTAACCATTTTTAAGTAACTAATACACATTTACAAGTCACTACACTTATCCATTTTCAAGTAACAACTACCAATTTTCAAGTCAGTATCATTTTCAAGTAATTAATACACATTTCAAGTCACTTCCATTTTCAAGTAACAAATAAACATATTCAAGTCACTACCATTTTCAAGTAACTAATATACATTTCAAGTTACTACATTTAATCAATTTCAAGTAACTAAAACACATTTTCAAGTCAATACACTTAACCAATTTCAAGTAACAAATACACATTTTCAGGTCACTACAATTTTCAAGTGACAAATACACATTTTCAAGTCACTACCATTTTCAAGTAACTACTACACATTGCAAGTCACTACACTTAACCATTTTTAAGTAACTAATACACATTTTCAAGTCACTACCATTTTCAAGTAACCAATACACATTTCAAGCTACTACACTTAACCATTTTCTAGTAACTAATACACATTTTCAAGTCACTACCATTTTCAAGTAACCAACACACATTTTAAGTTACTACACTTAACCATTTTCTAGTAACTAATACACATTTCAAGTCACTACACTTAATCATTTTCAAGTAACTAAAACACATTTTCAAGTCAATACTCTTAACCATTTTAAAGTAACAAATACACATTTTCAAGTAACTACCATTTTCAAGTAACTAATAGGCATTTCAAATTACTACACTTAACCATTTTTAAGTAACTAATATACATTTTCAAGTCACTACACTTGAATATTTTCAAGTAACAAATACACATTTTCAAGTCACTACCAATTTAAAGTAACAAATACACATTTTCAAGTCACTACCATTTTCAAGTAACTAATACACATTTCAAGCTACTACACTTAACCATTTGTAAGTAACTAAAACACATTTTCCAGTCACTACCATTTTCAAGTAACTACTACACATTTCAAGTCACTACACTTAACCATTTTTAAGTAACTAATACACATATCAAGCTACTACACTTAACCATTTTCTAGTAACTAATACACATTTTCAAGTCACTACCATTTTCAAGTAACCAATACACATTTTAAGCTACTACACTTAACCATTTTCTGGTAACTAATACACATTTCAAGTTACTACACTTAATCATTTTCAAGTAACTAAAACACATTTTCAAGTCAATACTCTTAACCATTATAAAGTAACAAATACACATTTTCAAGTCACTACCATTTTCAAGTAACTAATACACATTTCAAATTACTACACTTAACCATTTTTAAGTAACTAATATACATTTTCAAGTCACTACACGAACATTTTCAAGTCACTACAATTTTCAAGTAACAAATACACATTTTCAAGTCACTACCATTTTCAAGTAACTAATACACATTTCAATTCACTACCATTTTCAAGTAACTAATACACATTTCAAGTTACTACAGTTAACCATTTTTAAGTAACTAATACATATTTTAAAGTCATTACACTTAACCATTTTCAAGTAACAAATACACATTTTCAGGTCACTACCATTTTCAAGTAACTAATACACATTTCAAGTCACTGCCATATTCTAGTAACTAATACATATTTCAAGTCACTACACTTAACAATTTTTAAGTAACTAATGCACATTTTAAAGTCACTACCATTTTTAAGTAACTAATATCAAGTTACTCCACTTAACCATTTTTAAGTAACTAATACACATTTTCAAGTCACTACATTTAACCATTTTCAAGTAACAAATACACATTTTCAAGTAACTAATAAACATTTCAAGTCACTACCATTTTCAAGTAACAAATACACATTTCAAATCACTAAACTTAAATATTTTTAAGTAACTAATACACATTTTAAACTCACTATCATTTTCATGTCATTACACTTAACCATTTTTAAGTAACAAATACACATTTTCAAGTCACTACCATTTTCAAGTTACTAATATATATTTCAAGTCACTACCATTTTCAAGTAATTAAAAGACATTTCAAGTCACTACAATTTTCAAGTAACAAATACACATTTTCAAGTCACTACAATTTTCAAGTAACTAATACATATTTCAAGTTACTACAGTTAACCATTTTTAAGTAACTAATACACATTTTCAAGTCATTACACTTAACCATTTTCATGTAACAAATACACATTTTCAAGTCACTACCATTTTCAAGTAACTAATTCACATTTCAATCACTACCATTTTCAAGTAACTAATACAAATTTCAAGTCACTACACTTAACGATTTTTAAGTAACTACTACACATTTTCAAGTCACTACCATTTTCAAGTAACCAATACACATTTTAAGCTACTACACTTAACCATTTTCTAGTAACTAATACACATTTCAAGTTACTACACTTAATCATTTTCAAGTAACTAAAACACATTTTCAAGTCAATACACTTAACCATTTTAAAGTAACAAATACACATTTTCAAGTAACTACCATTTTCAAGTGACTAATACACATTTCAAATTACTACACTTAACCATTTTTAAGTAACTAATATACATTTTCAAGTCACTACACTTGAATATTTTCAAGTAACAAATAAACATTTTCAAGTCACTACCATTTTCAGGTAACAAATACACATTTCAAGTCACTACACTTAACCATTTGTAAGTAACTAATACACATTTTCAAGTCACTACAATTTTCAAGTAACTAATACATATTTCAAGTTACTACAGTTAACCATTTTTAAGTAACTGATACATATTTTAAAGTCATTACAGTTAACCATTTTCAAGTAACAAATGCATATTTTCAAGTCACTACCATTTTCAAGTAACTAATACACATTTTCAAGTCACTAACATTTTCAAGTAACTAATACACATTTCAAATCACTACACTTAATCATTTTAATGTAACTAATACACATTTTCATGTCATTATCATTTTCAAGTAACTAATACACATTTCAAGTTACTACAGTTAACCATTTTTAAGTAACTAATACATATTTTAAAGTCACTACCATTTTCAAGTAACTAATACACATTTTCAAGTCACTTCAAGTAACAAATACACATTTTCAAGTCACTACCATTTTCAAGTAAAAAAAACACGTTTTCAAGGCACTACCAATTTAAATAACTAATACACATTTCAAGTCACTACCACTTTCAAGTAACTAATACACATTTCAAGTCACTACACTTAACCATTTTTAAGTAACTAATACACATTTTCAAGTCTCTACCATTTTCAAGTAACCAATACACATTTCAAGCTACTACACTTAACAATTTTCTAGTAACTAATACACATTCCAAGTTACTACACCTATTCATTTTCAAGTAACAAATACACATTTTCAAGTCACTACCATTTTCAAGTAACTAATACACATTTCAAGTCACTACCATTTTCAAGTAACTAATACACATTTGAAGTCACTACACTTAACCATTTTTAAGTAACTAATATACCGTTTCAAGTCACTACACTTAACCATTTTTAAGTAACTAATACACATTTTCAAGTAACTAATACACATTTCAAATCACTAAACTTAACCATTTTTAAGTAACTAATACACATTTTCATGTCACTATCATTTTCAAGTAACTAATACACAATTCAAGTTACTACAGTTAACCATTTTTAAGTAACTAATACATATTTTAAAGTCATTACACTTAACCATTTTCAAGTAACAAATACACAATTTCAAGTCACTTCCATTTTCAAGTAACTAATACACATTTCAAGTCACTACTATTTTCAAGTAACTAATACACATTTGAAGTCACTACACCTAACCATTTTTAAGTAACTAATACACATTTTCAAGTTACTATCTTTTTCAAGTAACTAATATACATTTCAAGTTACTACACTAAACCATTTTTAAGTAACTGATACACATTTTCAAGTCATTTCAAGTAACAAATACACATTTTCATGTCACTACCATTTTCAAGTAACAAATACACATTTTCAAGGCACTACCATTTTAATTAACTAATACACATTTCAAGCTACTACATTTAACTATTTTTAAGTAACTAATACACATTTTCAAGTCACTTCAAGTAACAAATACACATTTTCATGTCACTACCATTTTCAAATAACAAATACACATTTTCAAGGCACTACCATTTTAAATAACTAATACACATGTCAAGTCACTACACTTAACCATTTTTAAGTAACTAATAAACATTTTCAGGTCACTATCATTTTCAAGTAACTACTACACGTTTCAAGTTACTACACTTAACCATTTTTAAGTAACTAATACACATTTTCATGTCATTACACTTAACCATTTTCAAGTAACTAATACACATTTCAAGTCACTACCATTTTCAAGTAACTAATACACATTTCAAGTCACTACCATTTTCAAGTAACTAATACACATTTCAAGTCACTACCATTTTCAAGTAATAAATAAACATATTCATGTCACTACCATTTTCAAGTAAATAAAACACACTTCAAGTCAATACACTTAACTATTTAGAAGTAACAAATACACATTTCAAGTTACTACACCTAACCATTTTCAAGTAACTAATATACATTTCAAGTTACTAGATTTAATCAATTTCAAGTAACTAAAACACATTTTCAAGTCAATACACTTAACCATTTTTAAGTAACAAATACACATTTTCAGGTCACTAAAATTTTCAAATAACTAATACACATTTCAAGTCACTACCACTTTCAAGTAACTAATACACATTTCAAGTTACTACACTTAACCATTTTTAAGTAACTAATATACATTTTCAAGTCACTACACTTGAACATTTTCAAGTAACAAATACACATTTTCAAGTCACTACCATTTTCAAGTAACAAATACACATTTTCAAGTCACTACCATTTTCAAGTAACTAATACACATTTCAAATCACTACACTTAACCATTTTTAAGTAACTAATACACATTTTCAAGTCACTATCATTTTCAAGTAAATAATACACATTTCAAGTTACTACAGTTAAATATTTTTAAGTAACTAATACATATTTTAAAGTCATTACAGTTAACCATTTTCAAGTAACAAATACACATTATGAAGTCACTACCATTTTCAAGTAACTAATACACATAACAAGTCACTACCATTTTCAAGTAACTAAAACACATTTCAAGTCACTACACTTAACCATTTTTAAGTAACTAATACATAGTTTCAAGTCACTACCATTTTCAAGTAACTAATACACATTTTCAAGTCACTTCAAGTAACAAATACACATTTTCAAGTCACTACCATTTTCAAGTAAAAAATACACGTTTTCAAGGCACTACCATTTTAAATAACTAATACACATTTCAAGTCACTACCACTTTCAAGTAACTAATACACATTTCAAGACACTACACTTAACCATTTTTAAGTAACTAATACACATTTTCAAGTCTCTACCATTTTCAAGTAACCAATACACATTTCAAGCTACTACACTTAACAATTTTCTAGTAACTAATACACATTCCAAGTTACTACACCTAATCATTTTCAAGTAACAAATACACATTTTCAAGTCACTACCATTCTCAAGTAACAAATACACATTTTCAAGTCACTACCATTTTCAAGTAACTAATACACATTTCAAATCACTACACTTAACCATTTTTAAGTAACTAATACACATTTTCAAGTCACTATCATTTTCAAGTAAATAATACACATTTCAAGTTACTACAGTTAAATATTTTTAAGTAACTAATACATATTTTAAAGTCATTACAGTTAACCATTTTCAAGTAACAAATACACATTTTGAAGTCACTACCATTTTCAAGTAACTAATACACATAACAAGTCACTACCATTTTCAAGTAACTAAAACACATTTCAAGTCACTACACTTAACCATTTTTAAGTAACTAATACATAGTTTCAAGTCACTACCATTTTCAAGTAACTAATACACATTTTCAAGTCACTTCAAGTAACAAATACACATTTTCAAGTCACTACCATTTTCAAGTAAAAAATACACGTTTTCAAGGCACTACCATTTTAAATAACTAATACACATTTCAAGTCACTACCACTTTCAAGTAACTAATACACATTTCAAGACACTACACTTAGCCATTTTTAAGTAACTAATACACATTTTCAAGTCTCTACCATTTTCAAGTAACCAATACACATTTCAAGCTACTACACTTAACAATTTTCTAGTAACTAATACACATTCCAAGTTACTACACCTAATCATTTTCAAGTAACAAATACACATTTTCAAGTCACTACCATTCTCAAGTAACTAAAAGACATTTCAAGTAATTACCATTTTCAAGTATCTAACACACATTTCAAGTAACTAATACACATTTCAAGTTACTACACTTAATCATTTTCAAGTAACTAAAACACATTTTCAAGTCAATACTGTTAACCATTTTAAAGTAACAAATACACATTTTCAAGTAACTACCATTTTCAAGTAACCAATACACATTTTAAGCTACTACACTTAACCATTTTCTAGTAACTAATACACATTTCAAGTTACTACACTTAATCATTTTCAAGTAACTAAAACACATTTTCAAGTCAATACACTTAACCATTTTAAAGTAACAAATACACATTTTCAAGTAACTACCATTTTCAAGTGACTAATACACATTTCAAATTAGTACACTTAACCATTTTTAAGTAACTAATATACATTTTCAAGTCACTACACTTGAACATTTTCAAGTAACTAAAACACATTTTCAAGTCAATACACTTAACCATTTTAAAGTACGAAATACACAATTTCTAGTCACTACCATTTTCAAGTAACTAATACACATTTCAAATTAGTACACTTAACCATTTTTAAGTAACTAATATACATTTTCAAGTCACTACACTTGAACATTTTCAAGTAACAAATACACATTTTCAAGTGAATACCATTTTCAAGTAACATATAAACAATTTCAAGTCACTACCAATTTCGAGTAACTAATAAACATTTCAAGTCACTATGATTAACCATTTTTAAGTAATAATACACATTTTCAAGTAACTAATACACATTTCAAGTTACTACACTTAACCATTTTTAAGTAACTAATACACATTTACAAGTCACTACACTTATCCATTTTCAAGTAACAAATACAAATTTTTAAGTCACTACCATTTTCAAGTAATTAATACACATTTCAAGTCACTACCATTTTCAAGTAACAAATAAACATATTCATGTCACTACCATTTTCAAGTAACTAAAACACACTTCAAGTCAATACACTTAACCATTTTGAAGTAACTAATACACATTTCAAGTTATTACACCTAACCATTTTCTAGTAACTAATATACATTTCAAGTTACTACATTTAATCAATTTCAAGTAACTAAAACACATTTTCAAGTCAATACACTTAACCATTTTCAAGTAAGAAATACACATTTTCAGGTCACTACAATTTTCAAGTGACAAATACACATTTTCAAGTCACTACCATTTTCAAGTAACTACTACACATTGCAAGTCACTACACTTAACCATTTTTAAGTAACTAATACACATTTTCAAGTCACTACCATTTTCAAGTAACCAATACACATTTCAAGCTACTACACTTAACCATTTTCTAGTAACTAATACACATTTTCAAGTCACTACCATTTTCAAGTAACCAACACACATTTTAAGTTACTACACTTAACCATTTTCTAGTAACTAATACACATTTCAAGTTACTACACTTAATCATTTTCAAGTAACTAAAACACATTTTCAAGTCAATACTCTTAACCATTTTAAAGTAACAAATACACATTTTCAAGTAACTACCATTTTCAAGTAACTAATAGGCATTTCAAATTACTACACTTAACCATTTTTAAGTAACTAATATACATTTTCAAGTCACTACACTTGAATATTTTCAAGTAACAAATACACATTTTCAAGTCACTACCATTTTCAAGTAACAAATACACATTTTCAAGTCACTACCATTTTCAAGTAACTAATACACATTTCAAGCTACTACACTTAACCATTTGTAAGTAACTAAAACACATTTTCAAGTCACTACCATTTTCAAGTAACTAATACACATTTCAAGCTACTACACTTAACCATTTGTAAGTAACTAAAACACATTTTCCAGTCACTACCATTTTCAAGTAACTACTACACATTTCAAGTCACTACACTTAACCATTTTTAAGTAACTAATACACATATCAAGCTACTACACTTAACCATTTTCTAGTAACTAATACACATTTTCAAGTCACTACCATTTTCAAGTAACCAATACACATTTTAAGCTACTACACTTAACCATTTTCTAGTAACTAACACACATTTCAAGTTACTACACTTAATCATTTTCAAGTAACTAAAACACATTTTCAAGTCAACACTCTTAACCATTTTAAAGTAACAAATACACATTTTCAAGTCACTACCATTTTCAAGTAACTAATACACATATCAAATTACTACACTTAACCATTTTTAAGTAACTAATATACATTTTCAAGTCACTACACTTGAACATTTTCAAGTCACTACAATTTTCAAGTAACAAATACACATTTTCAAGTCACTACCATTTTCAAGTAACTAATACACATTTCAAGTCACTACCATTTTCAAGTAACTAATACACATTTCAAGTTACTACAGTTAACCATTTTTAAGTAACTAATACATATTTTAAAGTCATTACACTTAACCATTTTCAAGTAACAAATACACATTTTCAGGTCACTACCATTTTCAAGTAACTAATACACATTTCAAGTTACTACACTAAACCATTTTTAAGTAACTGATACACATTTTCAAGTCATTACACTTGACCATTTTCAAGTAACAAATATGAATTTTCAAGTCACTACCATTTTCAAGTAACTAATACACATTTCAAGTCATTACCATTTTCAAGTATCTAACACACATTTCAAGTAACTAATACACATTTAAAGTTACTACACTTATGTAACACCCCGTACTTTTTCTAATCTCACTTGATACCTTGGGATCATATCTACATAAGTGTTGAGATGCCATGCATATGTGTTTTATAGTGTCATTGGTGAAACCTTTGATATCGGACTTAACATGTGCGATTTGATCTTCGTAGGAGGTGTGTTGTGATTTCGTGGAGCATTTGGGTAAGAACTCGTACACATTATAACCTCATTTTGTGACTTTAAGTCATGTTTACTTGATGGTTAAGATCACTAAGTAAGTATTTTCTAGTGTTTTGATAAGGGATTGGACGATACGTAAACATTGGATAAGTGGCCGGAAATTTCAGCAAAGTGCTGAAACTTGCGCCACTACCCTGTTTCAGGGGTGTGGCGCAAGCCACCTGCATCCAAGAAGTTCAGAGAGTAGTGGATTCTTGCGCCACTGCCTTGTTTTTCAGCAGTGGCGCAAGGCACAACACTTATGCCTTTTCCGGAGTCGTTTCGTAACGCAATTCTACGACGATTTCTCGATGGTTTCTTTTGGTTATATGGAGTTATTTGAGCATTGTTAAAGATTCAAACACTTCAATATACTCTTACATACTCCTACATGATCAAATCATGAAATGTGAATAGTGATCCAAAATGTTCAATGAAGCCAAGGGCGACTAGAATTCCAATTTTTGCCATCGAAAGGACGAATGAGAATTGTTTAAAAGAATATTGTCGTGACATTATGGAATTATGTAAACATGAGATATATGGTGAATAATACATGAAATTGGATGGGTTACATGGATATGAGTTATTGGGCCCAAAGATAGGCCCAAAATGGGATTAAAAGACTTGGCCTAAGAGGAAATGACCTATTCTTCCACTAATTGACCAATTAAACATATCATGTAATGCCAAGTGTGGATAAGGATGACTTGGGGTCTATATAAAGTCCCCAAGATCAGATTTTATTGTCCAAAAAAACTCTCATGCCTTTGTGATATTTTCTCACATATTTCTTTAAGCTTCAAACCCTAAAGCAACATATTCCTTTGGACTCTTTGGACAAGATCAACATATTCCAAGCCTTGGTAAGTATCTATTCACATGAATTAACATATTATATGCATGGAAGATTATGTATATGATGGTAGATGTGTTGGCAAGGTGGTGAATAGTGTATTTTTGCCTTTGGTGAAAGATGTGTCATCTTGGTAATTTGAAGTTGAATTAGGCCTTGTGCCTTTGATGAAAAATCATGGTATGGACAAAATATGAGCATGTATGGTGTTATTTTTGGTATTAAACTTGTTCTTGTCTAAAAGTGAAAATTATGGAATTTTGGCCGATATGTGTTATGAGGTGTATTAAGGTCATTTGATGGGTTATTTGTGATGTGTGATGGATAAGAAAGTGTAAAGGAGAAGTGTTGTGGTAAAATATATAAATTATCATGTATTGGTCAATGTTGGAAATATTATGGAATTTTTGAAATAATAGTAGGAACAATGGTTTTGTCAAGGGGAAGTGGCATGTTTAAGGACACATGTATGACTCATTGATGTTACATGCATTTGAAGAGTAATTGGTGGTTAATGTGAATTCCGTATTGTATTTATGTTGTAGAGTGACACATAAAGAAGGAGCGGGCTTATTGTATACGCATCGAAGGTTGTATATTCGTATTGTGAATCCAAGGTATGCAAGGTTACTTTGTCCGTATCTTTCTACGGCCAATAGTGTTCACATTGACATTTCTCTAGTTCTATTCCGAAATGTACTAAGGTATCCCATATGCACTTATCTATGGTCATTGTCATATATTTCCTACTCATTGATCAATTGTGAATCTCATTTCTCATATTCATGGTTAATGTTCCGAAAGTTCAAATAAGGTTATGTTCCAATATTCCAATAGTGCCTATACTTGTGTCTCTTGTTCATGGATTATTGTCCAATGGTTCCAATAGTATCATGGTGCTAGTAATGTTATATTTCTCATTGATATTTATTCACATGTCCTTCACTTATTGGTCAATGATTCAAAGTTTCCAATAATGTTATGTTCCAAAGTTCCAAAGTGATGTTATGATTATCAAAGTATCAATCTCAAAGTAATGAACAAAGTAATGCAAATGTGGTCAATGATCAAGTACGGGTGGCAAGTCTAGGGGCGTAAGCCTAGCTCGACTCGATCCCGAGGTTTGGATTTATGGGTGGCAAGTCTAGGGGCGTAAGCCTAGCTCGACTCGATCCCGATGCATTGATGTATGGGTGGCAAGTCTAGGGGCATAAACCTAGCTCGACTCGATCCCAACACAATGATATGATATGAAAGACCCACTAATCAGTCGGGGCCCACTGATCAGTCGGGGCCCGGGTACATTGTGATATATGTAATGACAAGTGAGTATTGAGATAAAGAAAGTAATGAAAGTAATGAAAGCAATCCACATGGTTTCCAAAATACCAAATGGTGACTTATGCACATTGATATTCATATGTTTTGAGTTCATTGAAATATTCATGTATTATACAGTTTCATCTGAGCCTTGCATACTCAGTACTTATTTCGTACTGACCCCTCTCGGGGAATCTACCTTACTTGCTGCAGGCGCAGGTCCCAGTAGGCCTCCCCAGTAGATTGCCAGTGTTAGCGGTTCTTTGGTGAGCTCCAGCTACTTTGGGGCTTCTCCGAGTCAGAGTATATACATGTTTTGGTTTTGTGCATAATGTGTAAAGCGGGGACTTGTCCCGACTTATGGTTCATTTTGGTCAATGCTCTTGTTAGAGGCTTTTGTAGACGGATGTGGGTGTATCAGTGTAAACGACATATGTTGTTTTGACTGGATGGCCTCAACGGCCAAGTTTCATATGTATGTATAAATATGTCCCATGTTTTCCTTTATTCGTCTTCCATGTTCTTATGCAATGGTGGTTATGATTATGAGATGCATATGAATGATTGAGCATAGGCAAAGGTTGGTTCTCTCTGGCCTTATCGGCTACGGGTGCCAATCATGTCTCGATGGGATTCGGGGCGTGACAACTTAATCATTTTCAAGTAACTAAAACACATTTTCAAGTCAATACTCTTAACCATTTTTAGTAACAAATACACATTTTCAAGTCACTACCATTTTCAAGTAACTAATACACATTTCAAATTACTACACTTAACCATTTTTAAGTAACTAATATACATTTTCAAGTCACTACACTTGAACATTTTCAAGTAACAAATACACATTTTCAAGTCACTACCATTTTCAAGTAACAAATACACATTTTCAAGTCACTACCATTTTCAAGTAACTAATACACATTTCAAATCACTACACTTAACCATTTTTAAGTAACTAATACACATTTTCAAGTCACTATCATTTTCAAGTAACTAATACACATTTCAAGTTACTACAGTTAAACATTTTTAAGTAACTAATACATATTTTAAAGTCATTACAGTTAACCATTTTCAAGTAACAAATACACATTTTCAAGTCACTACCATTTCCAAGTAACTAATACACATTACAAGTCACTACCATTTTCAAGTAACTAATACACATTTCAAGTCACTACACTTAACCATTTTTAAGTAACTAATACATAGTTTCAAGTCACTACCATTTTCAAGTAACTAATACACATTTTAAGCTACTACATTTAACCATTTTTAAGTAACTAATACACATTTTCAAGTCACTTCAAGTAACAAATACACATTTTCAAGTCACTACCATTTTCAAGTAACAAATACACATTTTCAAGGAACTACCATTTTAAATAACTAATACACATTTAAAGTCACTACACTTAACCATTTTTAAGTAACTAATACACATTTTCAAGTCACTATCATTTTCAAGTAACTATTACACATTTCAAGTTACTACACTTAACCATTTTTAAGTAACTAATACACATTTTCAAGTCACAACACTTGAATATTTTCAAGTAACAAATACACATTTTTAAGGCACTACCATTTTAAGTAACTAATACACATTTACAAGTCACTACACTTAACCATTTTCAAGTAACAAATACACATTTTCAAGTCACTACAATTTTCAAGTAACTAATACATATTTCATGTTACTACAGTTAACCATTTTTAAGTAACTAATACACATTTTCAAGTCGTTACACTTAACCATTTTCATGTAACAAATACACATTTTCAGGTCACTACCATTTTCAAGTAACTAATACACATTTCAAGTCACTGCCATATTCTAGTAACTAATACATATTTCAAGTCACTACACTTAACAATTTTTAAGTAACTAATGCACATTTTAAAGTCACTACCATTTTTAAGTAACTAATATCAAGTTACTCCACTTAACCATTTTTAAGTAACTAATACACATTTTCAAGTCAGTACATTTAACCATTTTTAAGTAACTAATACATATTTTAAAGTCATTACAGTTAACCATTTTCAAGTAACAAATATACATTTTCAAGTCACTACCATTTTCAAGTAACTAATACACATTAGAAGTCACTATCATTTTCAAGTAACAAATACACATTTTCAGGTCACTACAATTTTCAAGTGACAAATACACATTTTCAAGTCACTACCATTTTCAAGTAACTACTACACATTGCAAGTCACTACACTTAACCATTTTTAAGTAACTAATACACATTTTCAAGTCACTACCATTTTCAAGTAACCAATACACATTTCAAGCTACTACACTTAACTATTTTCTAGTAACTAATACACATTTTCAAGTCACTACCATTTTCAAGTAACCAATACACATTTTAAGTTACTACACTTAACCATTTTTAAGTAACTAATATACATTTTCAAGTCACTACACTTGAATATTTTCAAGTAACAAATACACATTTTCAAGTCAGTACCATTTTCAAGTAACAAATACACATTTTCAAGTCACTACCATTTTCAAGTAACAAATACACATTTCAAGTCACTACACTTAACCATTTGTAAGTAACTAACACACATTTTCAAGTCACTACAATTTTCAAGTAACTAATACATATTTCAAGTTACTACAGTTAACCATTTTTAAGTAACTAATACACATTTTCAAGTCATTACCCTTAACCATTTTCAAGTAATAAATACACGTTTTCAGGTCACTACAATTTTCAAGTAATGAATACACATTTCAAGTCACTACCATATTCTAGTAACTAATACACATTTCAAGTCACTATACTTAGCCATTTTTAAGTAACTAATGCACATTTTCAAGTCACTACAATTTTTAAGTAACTAATACACATTTCAAGTTACTACACTTAACCATTTTTAAGTAACTAATACACATTTTCAAGTCGCTACACTTAACCATTTGTAAGTAACTAACACACATTTTCAAGTCACTACAATTTTCAAGTAACTAATACATATTTCAAGCTACTACACTTAACCATTTGTAAGTAACTAATACACATTTTCCAGTCACTACCATTTTCAAGTAACTACTGCACATTTCAAGTCACTACACTTAACCATTTTTAAGTAACTAATACACATATCAAGCTACTACACTTAACCATTTTCTAGTAACTAATACAGATTTTCAAGTCACTACCATTTTCAAGTAACCAATACACATTTTAAGCTACTACACTTAACCATTTTCTAGTAACTAATACACATTTCAAGTTACTACACTTAATCATTTTCAAGTAACTAAAACACATTTTCAAGTCAGTACTCTTAACCATTTTAAAGTAACAAATACACATTTTCAAGTAACTACCATTTTCAAGTAACTAATACACATTTCAAATTACTACACTTAACCATTTTTAAGTAACTAATATACATTTTCAAGTCACTACACTTGAATATTTTCAAGTCATTACACTTAACCATTTTCAAGTAACAAATACACACTTTCAAGTCACTACCATTTTCAAGTAACTAATACACATTTCAAGTCACTACCATTTTCAAGTAACTAATACACATTTCAAGTTACTACAGTTAACCATTTTTAAGTAACTAATACATATTTTAAAGTCATTACACTTAACCATTTTCAAGTAACAAATACACATTTTCAGGTCACTACCATTTTCAAGTAACTAATACACATTTCAAGTCACTGCCATATTCTAGTAACTAATACATATTTCAAGTCACTACACTTAACAATTTTTAAGTAACTAATGCACATTTTAAAGTCACTACCATTTTTAAGTAACTAATATCAAGTTACTCCACTTAACCATTTTTAAGTAACTAATACACATTTTCAAGTCAGTACATTTAACCATTTTTAAGTAACTAATACATATTTTAAAGTCATTACAGTTAACCATTTTCAAGTAACAAATATACATTTTCAAGTCACTACCATTTTCAAGTAACTAATACACATTACAAGTCACTATCATTTTCAAGTAACAAATACACATTTTCAGGTCACTACAATTTTCAAGTGACAAATACACATTTTCAAGTCACTACCATTTTCAAGTAACTACTACACATTGCAAGTCGCTACACTTAACCATTTTTAAGTAACTAATACACATTTTCAATTCACTACCATTTTCAAGTAACCAATACACATTTCAAGCTACTACACTTAACTATTTTCTAGTAACTAATACACATTTTCAAGTCACTACCATTTTCAAGTAACCAATACACATTTTAAGTTACTACACTTAACCATTTTTAAGTAACTAATATACATTTTCAAGTCACTACACTTGAATATTTTCAAGTAACAAATACACATTTTCAAGTCAGTACCATTTTCAAGTAACAAATACACATTTTCAAGTCACTACCATTTTCAAGTAACAAATACACATTTCAAGTCACTACACTTAACCATTTGTA
Organism: Capsicum rhomboideum; assembly: GCA_031232105.1. Taxonomy (NCBI): domain Eukaryota; kingdom Viridiplantae; phylum Streptophyta; class Magnoliopsida; order Solanales; family Solanaceae; genus Capsicum; species Capsicum rhomboideum. The sequence goes on along the minus strand of CP124712.1, from coordinate 46,574,269 downwards.
AGTAACTAACACACATTTTCAAGTCACTACAATTTTCAAGTAACTAATACATATTTCAAGTTACTACAGTTAACCATTTTTAAGTAACTAATACACATTTTCAAGTCATTACCCTTAACCATTTTCAAGTAATAAATACACGTTTTCAGGTCACTACAATTTTCAAGTAATGAATACACATTTCAAGTCACTACCATATTCTAGTAACTAATACACATTTCAAGTCACTATACTTAGCCATTTTTAAGTAACTAATGCACATTTTCAAGTCACTACAATTTTTAAGTAACTAATACACATTTCAAGTTACTACACTTAACCATTTTTAAGTAACTAATACACATTTTCAAGTCGCTACACTTAACCATTTGTAAGTAACTAACACACATTTTCAAGTCACTACAATTTTCAAGTAACTAATACATATTTCAAGCTACTACACTTAACCATTTGTAAGTAACTAATACACATTTTCCAGTCACTACCATTTTCAAGTAACTACTGCACATTTCAAGTCACTACACTTAACCATTTTTAAGTAACTAATACACATATCAAGCTACTACACTTAACCATTTTCTAGTAACTAATACAGATTTTCAAGTCACTACCATTTTCAAGTAACCAATACACATTTTAAGCTACTACACTTAACCATTTTCTAGTAACTAATACACATTTCAAGTTACTACACTTAATCATTTTCAAGTAACTAAAACACATTTTCAAGTCAGTACTCTTAACCATTTTAAAGTAACAAATACACATTTTCAAGTAACTACCATTTTCAAGTAACTAATACACATTTCAAATTACTACACTTAACCATTTTTAAGTAACTAATATACATTTTCAAGTCACTACACTTGAATATTTTCAAGTCATTACACTTAACCATTTTCAAGTAACAAATACACACTTTCAAGTCACTACCATTTTCAAGTAACTAATACACATTTTAAGTCACTACCATTTTCAAGTAACTAATACACATTTCAAGTTACTACAGTTAACCATTTTTAAGTAACTAATACATATTTTAAAGTCATTACACTTAACCATTTTCAAGTAACAAATACACATTTTCAGGTCACTACCATTTTCAAGTAACTAATACACATTTCAAGTCACTGCCATATTCTAGTAACTAATACATATTTCAAGTCACTACACTTAACAATTTTTAAGTAACTAATGCACATTTTAAAGTCACTACCATTTTTAAGTAACTAATATCAAGTTACTCCACTTAACCATTTTTAAGTAACTAATACACATTTTCAAGTCAGTACATTTAACCATTTTTAAGTAACTAATACATATTTTAAAGTCATTACAGTTAACCATTTTCAAGTAACAAATATACATTTTCAAGTCACTACCATTTTCAAGTAACTAATACACATTACAAGTCACTATCATTTTCAAGTAACAAATACACATTTTCAGGTCACTACAATTTTCAAGTGACAAATACACATTTTCAAGTCACTACCATTTTCAAGTAACTACTACACATTGCAAGTCACTACACTTAACCATTTTTAAGTAACTAATACACATTTTCAAGTCACTACCATTTTCAAGTAACCAATACACATTTCAAGCTACTACACTTAACTATTTTCTAGTAACTAATACACATTTTCAAGTCACTACCATTTTCAAGTAACCAATACACATTTTAAGTTACTACACTTAACCATTTTTAAGTAACTAATATACATTTTCAAGTCACTACACTTGAATATTTTCAAGTAACAAATACACATTTTCAAGTCAGTACCATTTTCAAGTAACAAATACACATTTTCAAGTCACTACCATTTTCAAGTAACAAATACACATTTAAAGTCACTACACTTAACCATTTGTAAGTAACTAACACACATTTTCAAGTCACTACAATTTTCAAGTAACTAATACATATTTCAAGTTACTACAGTTAACCATTTTTAAGTAACTAATACACATTTTCAAGTCATTACCCTTAACCATTTTCAAGTAATAAATACACGTTTTCAGGTCACTACAATTTTCAAGTAATGAATACACATTTCAAGTCACTACCATATTCTAGTAACTAATACACATTTCAAGTCACTATACTTAACCATTTTTAAGTAACTAATGCACATTTTCAAGTCACTACAATTTTTAAGTAACTAATACACATTTCAAGTTACTACACTTAACCATTTTTAAGTAACTAATACACATTTTCAAGTCGCTACACTTAACCATTTGTAAGTAACTAACACACATTTTCAAGTCACTACAATTTTCAAGTAACTAATACATATTTCAAGCTACTACACTTAACCATTTGTAAGTAACTAATACACATTTTCCAGTCACTACCATTTTCAAGTAACTACTGCACATTTCAAGTCACTACACTTAACCATTTTTAAGTAACTAATACACATATCAAGCTACTACACTTAACCATTTTCTAGTAACTAATACACATTTTCAAGTCACTACCATTTTCAAGTAACCAATACACATTTTAAGCTACTACACTTAACCATTTTCTAGTAACTAATACACATTTCAAGTTACTACACTTAATCATTTTCAAGTAACTAAAACACATTTTCAAGTCAATACTCTTAACCATTTTAAAGTAACAAATACACATTTTCAAGTAACTACCATTTTCAAGTAACTAATACACATTTCAAATTACTACACTTAACCATTTTTAAGTAATTAATATACATTTTCAAGTCACTACACTTGAATATTTTCAAGTCATTACACTTAACCATTTTCAAGTAACAAATACACACTTTCAAGTCACTACCATTTTCAAGTAACTAATACACATTTCAAGTCACTACCATTTTCAAGTAACTAATACACATTTCAAGTTACTACAGTTAACCATTTTTAAGTAACTAATACATATTTTAAAGTCATTACACTTAACCATTTTCAAGTAACAAATACACATTTTCAGGTCACTACCATTTTCAAGTAACTAATACACATTTCAAGTCACTGCCATATTCTAGTAACTAATACATATTTCAAGTCACTACACTTAACAATTTTTAAGTAACTAATGCACATTTTAAAGTCACTACCATTTTTAAGTAACTAATATCAAGTTACTCCACTTAACCATTTTTAAGTAACTAATACACATTTTCAAGTCACTACATTTAACCATTTTTAAGTAACTAATACATATTTTAAAGTCATTACAGTTAACCATTTTCAAGTAACAAATACACATTTTCAAGTCACTACCATTTTCAAGTAACTAATACACATTACAAGTCACTACCATTTTCAAGTAACTAATACACATTTCAAGTCACTACACTTTAACCATTTTTAAGTAACTAATACACATTTTCAAGTCAATACTCTTAACCATTTTCAAGTAACAAATACACATTTTCAAGTAACTACCATTTTCAAGTAACAAATACACATTTCAAATTACTACATTTAACCATTTTTAAGTAACTAATATACATTTTCAAGTCACTACACTTGAATATTTTCAAGTAACAAATACACATTTTCAAGTCAGTACCATTTTCAAGTAACAAATACACATTTTCAAGTCACTACCATTTTCAAGTAACAAATACACATTTCAAGTCACTACACTTAACCATTTGTAAGTAACTAACACACATTTTCAAGTCACTACAATTTTCAAGTAACTAATACATATTTCAAGTTACTACAGTTAACCATTTTTAAGTAACTAATACACATTTTCAAGTCGCTACACTTAACCATTTGTAAGTAACTAACACACATTTTCAAGTCACTACAATTTTCAAGTAACTAATACATATTTCAAGCTACTACACTTAACCATTTGTAAGTAACTAATACACATTTTCCAGTCACTACCATTTTCAAGTAACTACTGCACATTTCAAGTCACTACACTTAACCATTTTTAAGTAACTAATACACATATCAAGCTACTACACTTAACCATTTTCTAGTAACTAATACACATTTTCAAGTCACTACCATTTTCAAGTAACCAATACACATTTTAAGCTACTACACTTAACCATTTTCTAGTAACTAATACACATTTCAAGTTACTACACTTAATCATTTTCAAGTAACTAAAACACATTTTCAAGTCAATACTCTTAACCATTTTAAAGTAACAAATACACATTTTCAAGTAACTACCATTTTCAAGTAACTAATACACATTTCAAATTACTACACTTAACCATTTTTAAGTAACTAATATACATTTTCAAGTCACTACACTTGAATATTTTCAAGTCATTACACTTAACCATTTTCAAGTAACAAATACACACTTTCAAGTCACTACCATTTTCAAGTAACTAATACACATTTCAAGTCACTACCATTTTCAAGTAACTAATACACATTTCAAGTTACTACAGTTAACCATTTTTAAGTAACTAATACATATTTTAAAGTCATTACACTTAACCATTTTCAAGTAACAAATACACATTTTCAGGTCACTACCATTTTCAAGTAACTAATACACATTTCAAGTCACTGCCATATTCTAGTAACTAATACATATTTCAAGTCACTACACTTAACAATTTTTAAGTAACTAATGCACATTTTAAAGTCACTACCATTTTTAAGTAACTAATATCAAGTTACTCCACTTAACCATTTTTAAGTAACTAATACACATTTTCAAGTCACTACATTTAACCATTTTTAAGTAACTAATACATATTTTAAAGTCATTACAGTTAACCATTTTCAAGTAACAAATACACATTTTCAAGTCACTACCATTTTCAAGTAACTAATACACATTACAAGTCACTACCATTTTCAAGTAACTAATACACATTTCAAGTCACTACACTTTAACCATTTTTAAGTAACTAATACACATTTTCAAGTCAATACTCTTAACCATTTTCAAGTAACAAATACACATTTTCAAGTAACTACCATTTTCAAGTAACAAATACACATTTCAAATTACTACACTTAACCATTTTTAAGTAACTAATATACATTTTCAAGTCACTACACTTGAATATTTTCAAGTAACAAATACACATTTTCAAGTCAGTACCATTTTCAAGTAACAAATACACATTTTCAAGTCACTACCATTTTCAAGTAACAAATACACATTTCAAGTCACTACACTTAACCATTTGTAAGTAACTAACACACATTTTCAAGTCACTACAATTTTCAAGTAACTAATACATATTTCAAGTTACTACAGTTAACCATTTTTAAGTAACTAATACACATTTTCAAGTCATTACCCTTAACCATTTTCAACTAATAAATACACGTTTTCATGTCACTACAATTTTTAAGTAATGAATACAAATTTCAAGTCACTACCATATTCTAGTAACTAATACACATTTCAAGTCACTACACTTAACCATTTTTAAGTAACTAATGCACATTTTCAAGTCACTACCATTTTTAAGTAACTAATACACATTTCAAGTGTAACACACCGTACTTTATAACCTCACTTGATACCTTGGGATCATATCTACATAGGTGTTGAGATGCCATGCATATGTGTTTTATAGTGTTATTGGTGAGACATTTGATATCGGACTTAACATGTGCGATTAGATCTTCGTAGGAGGTGTGTTGTGATTTCATGGAGCATTTGGGTAAGAACTCGTACATATTCTAACCTCATTTGGTGACTTTAAGTCATGTTTACTTGATGGTTAAGATCACTAAGTAAGTATTTTGTAGTGTTTTGATAAAGGATTGGACGATACGTAAACGTCGGATTAGTGGCCGGAAATTTCAGCAAAATGCTGAAACTTGCGCCACTACCCTGTTTCAGGGGTGTGGCGCAAGCCACCAGCCTGCATAAACTTCATAGCAGGCCCAATTCTTGCGCCACTACCCTGTTTCAGGGGGTGTGGCGCAAGGAACAAAAACTATGCCTTTCCGGCGTCGTTTTGTAACGCAATTCTATGACGATTCCTAGATGGTTTCTTTTGATTCTTTGGAGTTATTTGAGCATTGTTAAAGATTCAAACACTTCAATACACTCCTACATGATCAAATCACGAAAGGTGAATAGTGATCCAAAATGTCCAATGAAACCAAGGGCGACTAGAATTCCAATTTTTGCGATCGAAAGGACGAATGAGAATTGTTTAAAAGAATATTGTCGTGACATTAGGGAATTATGTAAACATGAGAGATATGGTGATTAATACATGAAATTGTATGGGTTGCATGGATATGAGTTCTTGGGCACAAAGTTAGGCCCAAAATGGAAATGAAAGAATTGGCCCAAAGGGCAAAAATATCCATTCTTCCACTTTGACCATATTAAATGCCAAATAAAAGGCTAAGCTTGACTTGGGGTATATATACAGGCCCCAAGATCAGATTTTTTATCATCAAAGCCTCACATGCCTTTTGGATATTTTTCACAAACATTTCTCATTTCCAAACCCTAAAGCAAAACAATTCCTTGGGACTCCTTGGACAAGATCAACATATTCCAAGCCTTGGTAAGTATTTATTTTCATGAATTAATATCTTATATGCATAAAAGAATATGTATATCATGTTGGTTGTGCTTGGAAAAGTTGGTCATGATACTTGGTGATTTTGTATGAGATTTGTGGTATATGGAATTCAAGTGTGAATTAGGCCTTGTGCCTTTGATGAAAAAGCATGGTATGGACAAAATATGAACATGTATGGTGTTATTTTTGGCATTAAATTTGTTCTTGGATAAAAGTGGAAATTATGGGATTTTGGCCGATATGTGTTATGAGTTGAATTAAGGTGCTTTGATGGATTATTTGGGATGTGTTATGGATAAGAGAGTGTAAAGAAGAAGTATTGTGGTGAAATGTATTGATTTTCATGTATTGGTCAATGTTGGGAATATTATGGAATTTTTGGAATAATAGTATGATCAATGGTTTTGTCAAGGGGAAATGACATGTTTAAAGCCAAACATGTAATTCATTGACATGGTATGCATTTGTAAAGTAATTGGTGATTAATGTGAATTTCGTTATGTATTTGTAGAGTGACACATAAAGAAGGAGAGGGATTATTGTCTACGCATCTAAGGTTGTAGATTCGTATTGCGAATCCAAGGTATGTAAGGTTACTTTGTCCGTATCTTCCTACGGCAAATAGTATTCACATTGATATATTACTAGTCCTATCCTGAAATGTACTAAGGTATCCGATATCTGTATATCACTAGTCATTGTCATATATTTTCTACTCATGGATCATTTGTGACTCTCATGCCTCATATTCATGGTTAATGTTCCGAAAGTTCAAATAAGGTTATGTTCCAATATTTCAATAGTGACTCTACTTGTGTCTCTTGTTCATGGATTATTGTCCAATGGTTCCAATGGTATCATGGTGCTAGTAATGTTATATGTTTCATTGATATTTATTCACTTGTCCCTTATTGGTCAATGATTCAAAGTTTCCAACAATGTTATGTTCCAAAGTTCCAAGTGATGTTATGACTATCAAAGTAACAATCTCAAAGTAAAGATCAAAGTAATGCAAATATGGTCAATGATCAAGTACGGGTGGCAAGTCTAGGGGCGTAAGCCTAGCTCGACTCGATCCCGAGATTTGGATTTATGGGTGGCAAGTCTAGGGGCGTAAGCCTAGCTTGACTCGATCCCGAGGGTGGCAAGTCTAGGGGCATAAGCCTAGCTCGACTCGATCCCTATATGATGATATGAAAGACCCACTGATCAGTCGGGGCCTGGGTACATTGTGATATGTAATGACATGTGAGCATTGAGATAAAGAAAGTAATGAAAATAATGAAAGCAATCCACATGGTTTCCAAAGCGTACCATGGTGACTTATTCACATTGATTATTCATATATTTTGAGTTCATTGAAATATTCATGTGTTGTACAGTTTCATCTGAGCCTTGCATACTCAGTACTTATTTCGTACTGACCCCTCTCGGGGAATTTACCTTACTTGCTGCAGGCGCAGGTCCCAGTAGGCCTCCTCAGTAGATTGCCAGTGTTAGCGGCTCTTTGGTGAGCTCCAGCTCATTCGGGGCTTCTCCGAGTCAGAGTATATATATGTTTTGGTATTGTACATAATGTCTAAAGCGGGGACTTGTCCCGACTTATGGTTCATTTTGGTCAATGCTCTTGTTAGAGGCTTTTGTAGACCGATGTGAGTGTAATAGTGTAAAAGACACATGTTGTTTTGACTGGATAGCCTCAATGGCCAAGTTTCATATGTATGCCTAAATATGTCCCATGTTCTCCTTTTTTCGTATTTCGTAATATTATGCAATGGTGGTTATGAATATGATTAAGCATAGGCAAAGGTTGGTTCTCTCGGGCCTTATCGGCTATGGGTGCCAATCATGTCTCGATGGGATTCGGGGCGTGACAAAAGTGGTATCAGAGCAGTCGGTCTAAGGATGTCCACAAAGCCGTGTCTGAGTAGAGTCTTACGTATCGATGTGTTGTGCACCACATTTATACGTAGGAGGCTACGAGACATTTAGGATGGTGTTTCTTTTCTTCATTCTAGATCGTGCAATAGAGCCAATGTTGTCAGTTGCATTGTATCTGATCTTGGTAATTGTTTTTCTTTGGTATAGTCAAAATGCCGAATACTAGAAGAGGAAGAGGAAAAGGTAAAAGTAAGCTGATAGATAGAATTGCTGGTGAAGGAGCAAGTAGACCACCACCTGAACAAGTTGATCAAGGTGGGGCTGAAACTGAGTTCGCAACGCAAGCTTCTTCTACTTCTTCAGCTTCAGAAGAGCCGAGAAGAAGGGAAGTGCCCGTGGAACCACCGACAAATGCCACAGATCAGGATCTTAGGAATGCTGTACAGATGTTGACACAGTTAGTGGCGGCACAAAGCCAGGGAAGAGCTGGTGCTATGGCACATGATGATGATGAGGCTAGAATGGCAAGTCGCAGAACACAGGATTTCTTGAAAGTGGACCCTCCTATTTTCACAGGGGCAGATCCAAAAGCTGATCCACAGGACTTCGTGGATCAAATTCAGAGGGCCTTGGAAGTTATGCATGTGACAGGGGTAGAGACAGTGGAACTTGCTGCGTACAGGTTGAAAGGAGAGGCAATACTGTGGTATGAGGATTGGAAGAAATCCCGTGACATTGGTGCAGATCCACCTACGTGGGAAGAGTTTAAAGTGGCTTTCCTTGATCATTACTTGCCCTATGAGATCCGTGAGGCACGTGCGGATCAGTTCCTAAATCTCCGTCAAGGAAATTTGAGTGTCAGAGAATATAGCTTGCAATTTAATTCCTTGGCTCGATATGCGCCAAATGTTGTGGCTACGATGACAGACAGGGTCCATAGATACGTGGACAGACTAGAGCCATATTTGGTAAGAGATTGCACTATTGCAGCCTTGAATAGGGACATGGACATTGCTCGCATACAAGCCTTCGCCCAGAAAATGGAGGATCAGAGACAAAGACGCAGGGTACATGAATTTGATAGGGGACAGTCCAAAAGGGCTAGACCTATGGGACCACCTATGATGTCCCAAGGAGGATCTAGGCCCCGCATGTTTCCTAGACCACCTAGACCGTCGTTCTCTTATTCCACAGGTGGTGCTTATTCGCAGTCTCGAGGGTTTCGAGGTGGTTCAGCAGGGCAAAGTAGTGGGGTTCATGGATCACAGGCAGCAGGTTTCCCTCGTCAGCAGTGTCAGCACTGTGGGCGTATGCACACAGGTACATGTCAAACAGGGACGAATGCCTGCTTTTGGTGTGGTATGCCGGGACATATAGCGAGAGAGTGTCCATAGCGGAGCATGGGTGGTATAGCACGACCAGCTGGGTCGGCTGTTGCGTCTTCAGCATCGGTTCCTTCACAGGGCCGAGGGGTGCAGCCTATTGGTCGTGGTAGAGGTGCCAGAGAAGGAGCCAGTACTAGCGGGGTCTAGAATCGCACTTATGCTTTGGTGGACCACCAGAATTCAGAGGCTTCCCCTGATGTTGTCACAGGTACATTGTCCATATTCTCACATAATTTATATGCACTAATTGACCCAGGTTCTACATTTTCCTATGTTACTCCATTGGTTGCTGCCAAATTTGCAAAGGCACCGGAATTATTAATTAAATCAATTGAAGTGTCTACACCGGTTGGTGACTATATTGTTGCAAAAAGAGTGTATCGTAACTGTGTGATAACTGTGTGTGATCATGATACGTTGGCCGGTCTCATTGAATTGGACATGGTGGATTTTGATGTCATAATGGGGATGGATTGGTTGGCTTCTTGTTATGCTACGGTAGATTATCGGGCCAAGAAGGTGCAATTTTGTTTTCCACAAGAAAATGTTCTTGAATGGCAGGGAAATGTAGGGGCACCACGAGGAAGATTTATTTCTTATTTGAAAGCCAGAAAAATGATTGCTAAGGGGTACATATGTCACTTGGTACGAGTGAAAGATAATGATGTGGAACCATTAACTCCACAGTCCGTACCGGTAGTCAATGAATTTCTAGATGTATTCCCAGAGGATCTCCCAGGTTTACCCCCAGAACGGGAAGTAGAATTTGGCATTGATGTGATTCCAGGCACTCAGCCTATTTCTATTCCTCCATATAGAATGGCTCCAGCGGAACTGCGTGAATTGAAGGAGCAGTTGAAAGATTTGCTGGATAAAGGCTTCATTAGGCCTAGTATGTCCCCGTGGGGTGCACCGGTATTATTTGTGCGAAAGAAAGATGGCACCTTGAGAATGTGCATCGACTATCGGCAACTGAATAAAGTAACGATCAAGAACAAATATCCCCTCCCTCGTATTGATGATTTGTTTGATCAGTTACAGGGTGCCAGGTGTTTTTCGAAAATTGACTTGAGGTCGGGTTACCATCAGGTCAGAGTTAGAGAGGAAGATGTACCCAAGACAGCTTTTCGAACACGGTATGGCCATTATGAATTTTTGGTTATGTCATTTGGGCTAACAAATGCACCGGTTGTGTTTATGGATTTGATGAACAGAGTGTTCAAGCCATTCCTAGACGTGTTCGTGACAGTATTTATAGATGACATCCTTGTTTATTCAAGATCACCAGAAGACCATGCTTATCACTTACGGCAAGTGTTGCAAATTCTCCGTGACCGTAAGTTGTATGCAAAATTCTCCAAATGTGAGTTTTGGTTGAAATCAGTCGCGTTCTTGGGTCACATTGTATCAGATGAAGGTATACAGGTTGATACCCAAAAGATCGAAGCAGTGAAAAACTGGCCAAGACCTACGACACCCACAGAGATTCGCAGTTTTCTAGGTCTGGCAGGTTATTACCGAAGATTTGTAGAAGGGTTTGCTTCTATTATAGCACCATTGACAAAGTTAACTCATAAGGCAATTAAATTTCAATGGAATGACCCATGTGAAAGAGGTTTCCAAAAATTGAAAGATAAGTTGACTTCCACACCAGTGTTAGTTCTTCCTGAAGGCACAGAGGGCTATGCAGTGTATTGTTATGCTTCCGGGATTGGTCTCGGATGTGTGTTGATGCAGCATGGTAGGGTGATAGCATATGCCTCACGATAGTTGCGGCCACATGAGAAAAACTATCCCACACATGATCTTGAATTGGCAGCGGTAGTTTTTGCTTTAAAGATATGGCGTCATTATTTATATGGGGTTCATGTTGACATCTATACGGATCATAAAAGCTTGCAATACCTTTTTAAGCAAAAGGAACTCAATTTGAGGCAACGAAGGTGGTTGGAGCTTTTAAAAGATTATGACATTGATATTCTTTATCACCCAGGCAAAGCAAATGTCGTAGCTGATGCATTGAGCCGTAAGGCAGTCGAAAGCACTAGTGGTCAGTTGAATGAAAAGCGTGAGATAATCAAAGATTTGAATCAATTAGCCAGCTTGGGAGTTCGCCTTATTGAATCCTCCGATGATAGAGTTATGGTGCAGAATGCAGCAGAATCCTCCTTGATAGCTGAAGTGAAAGAGAAACAGTATGCGGATTCTATTTTATTACAGCTAAAGGAGAATGTGCAGCGGAATTTGACCAAGGCATTTGATATTACATCGGAAGGGGTGCTTCAATGTCAAGGGAGACTATGTGTACCGGACGTAGATGAACTGAGGGCACGAATAATGACAGAGGCGCAACATTCGCGCTATTCCATTCATCCGGGTGCTACTAAAATGTACCATGAATTGAAAGAGGTGTACTGGTGGGGCAACATGAAAAAGAACATTGCAGAATTTATCGCGCGGTGCCCAAATTGTCAACAAGTGAAAGTGGAACATCAGAAACCAGGAGGTTACATGCAATGTATCAATCTTCCAGTCTGGAAGTGGGATATGATTAATATGGATTTTATTACGGGTTTGCCTCGTACATTGCGGAAGTTTGATTCCATATGTGTCATAGTGGACCGACTTACTAAATCAGTGCATTTTCTACCGGTCAAGACGACCTATACAGTTGAGGATTATGCAAAGTTGTATGTAAAGGAGATAGTACGATTGCATGGTATTCCACTTTCTATTATATCAGACAGAGGAGCACAGTTCACAGCACACTTTTGGAAATCTTTTCAGCGGAGTTTGGGTACTCAGGTGAATTTGAGTACGGCTTTCCATCCTCAGACTGATGGACAAGCCGAACGTACTATTCAGACACTTGAAGATATGCTACGAGCATGTACGTTGGATTTTCAAGGTAGTTGGGATGACCATTTGCCTCTTATTGAATTTGCATATAAAAATAGCTATCATTCAAGTATTAAAATGGCACCTTATGAAGCCTTGTATGGAAGAAAATGTAGATCACCAATTGGGTGGTTTGAAGTAGGAGAAACTGCTTTACTTGGGCCAGATATTGTTCACCAAGCCATGGAGAAAGTTAAAGTTATCCAACAACGGTTACAAACGGCTCAAAGTCATCACAAGTCATATGCCGATGTGAGAAGAAGAGGGCTTGAATTTGCCATAGGTGATTGGGTATTTTTAAAGGTGTCACCAATGAAAGGGGTAATGCGGTTCGAAAAGAAAGGAAAATTGAGTCCACGTTACATAGGCCCATATGAAATTATTAGAAGATTTGGGCAAGTTGCGTATGAGTTGGCACTACCCCAGGACCTTTCGTCAGTCCATCCGGTATTTCATGTGTCGATGCTCCGGAAATGCATAGGAGATCCTTCACGTATTGTGCCCGTAAAAGATGTTCAAGTGGCAGAGGATCTCACTTATGAAGAGGTGCCCATTGCTATACTAGATCGACAAGTAAAGAGATTGAGAAATAAAGACATAGCATCCGTAAAAGTCCTGTGGAGAAATCAACAAGTAGAGGAGATCACATGGGAAGCGGAAGAAATGATGAAATCCAAGTATCCTCACTTATTCCAAATGGACCAAGAAGTTCACAGTGCGGAGGTGGAACAATAACAAGTAAGTATTTAAAAGCATTATGTGAATGTGTATAGATATGTTAAAGTAAAGATGTATTTGTTGTATATAAGACACTGTTGTTAACATTCGAGGACGAATGTTTCTAAGGGGGGAAGAATGTAACACACCGTACTTTATAACCTCACTTTATACCTTGGGATCATATCTACATAGGTGTTGAGATGCCATGCATATGTGTTTTATAGTGTTATTGGTGAGACATTTGATATCGGACTTAACATGTGCGATTAGATCTTCGTAGGAGGTGTGTTGTGATTTCATGGAGCATTTGGGTAAGAACTCGTACATATTCTAACCTCATTTGGTGACTTTAAGTCATGTTTACTTGATGGTTAAGATCACTAAGTAAGTATTTTGTAGTGTTTTGATAAAGGATTGGATGATACGTAAACGTTGGATTAGTGGCCGGAAATTTCAGCAAAATGCTGAAACTTGCGCCACTACCCTGTTTCAGGGGTGTGGCGCAAGCCACCAGCCTGCATAAACTTCAGAGCAGTCCCAATTCTTGCGCCACTACCCTGTTTCAGGGGGTGTGGTGCAAGGAACAAAAACTATGCCTTTCCGGCGTCGTTTCGTAACGCAATTCTACGACGATTCCTAGATGGTTTCTTTTGATTCTTTGGAGTTATTTGAGCATTGTTAAAGAGTCAAACACTTCAATACACTCCTACATACTCCTACATGATCAAATCACGAAAGGTGAATAGTGATCCAAAATGTCCAATGAAACCAAGGGCGACTAGAATTCCAATTTTTGCGATCGAAAGGACGAATGAGAATTGTTTAAAAGAATATTGTCGTGACATTAGGGAATTATGTAAACATGAGAGATATGGTGATTAATACATGAAATTGTATGGGTTGCATGGATATGAGTTCTTGGGCACAAAGTTAGGCCCAAAATGGAAATGAAAGAATTGGCCCAAAGGGCAAAAATATCCATTCTTCCACTTTGACCATATTAAATGCCAAATAAAGGGCTAAGCTTGACTTGGGGTATATATAAAGGCCCCAAGATCAGATTTTTTATCATCAAAGCCTCACATGCCTTTTGGATATTTTTCACAAACATTTCTCATTTCCAAACCCTAAAGCAAAACAATTCCTTGGGACTCCTTGGACAAGATCAACATATTCCAAGCCTTGGTAAGTATTTATTTTCATGAATTAATATCTTATATGCATAAAAGAATATGTATATCATGTTGGTTGTGCTTGGAAAAGTTGGTCATGATACTTGGTGATTTTGTATGAGATTTGTGGTATATGGAATTCAAGTGTGAATTAGGCCTTGTGCCTTTGATGAAAAAGCATGGTATGGACAAAATATGAACATGTATGGTGTTATTTTTGGCATTAAATTTGTTCTTGGCTAAAAGTGGAAATTATGGGATTTTGGCCGATATGTGTTATGAGTTGAATTAAAGTGCTTTGATGGATTATTTGGGATGTGTTATGGATAAGAGAGTGTAAAGAAGAAGTATTGTGGTGAAATGTATTGATTTTCATGTATTGGTCAATGTTGGGAATATTATGGAATTTTTGGAATAATAGTATGATCAATGGTTTTGTCAAGGGGAAATGACATGTTTAAAGCCAAACATGTAATTCATTGACATGGTATGCATTTGTAAAGTAATTGGTGGTTAATGTGAATTTCGTTATGTATTTGTAGAGTGACACATAAAGAAGGAGAGGGATTATTGTCTACGCATCTAAGGTTGTAGATTCGTATTGCGAATCCAAGGTATGTAAGGTTACTTTGTCCGTATCTTCCTACGGCAAATAGTGTTCACATTGATATATTACTAGTCCTATCCCGAAATGTACTAAGGTATCCGATATCCGTATATCACTAGTCATTGTCATATATTTTCTACTCATGGATCATTTGTGACTCTCATGCCTCATATTCATGGTTAATGTTCCGAAAGTTCAAATAAGGTTATGTTCCAATATTTCAATAGTGACTCTACTTGTGTCTCTTGTTCATGGATTATTGTCCAATGGTTCCAATGGTATCATGGTGCTAGTAATGTTATATGTTTCATTGATATTTATTCACTTGTCCCTTATTGGTCAATGATTCAAAGTTTCCAACAATGTTATGTTCCAAAGTTCCAAGTGATGTTATGACTATCAAAGTAACAATCTCAAAGTAAAGATCAAAGTAATGCAAATGTGGTCAATGATCAAGTACGGGTGGCAAGTCTAGGGGCGTAAGCCTAGCTCGACTCGATCCCAAGATTTGGATTTATGGGTGGCAAGTCTAGGGGCGTAAGCCTAGCTCGACTCGATCCCGAGGGTGGCAAGTCTAGGGCATAAGCCTAGCTCGACTCGATCCCTATATGATGATATGAAAGACCCACTGATCAGTCGGGGCCCGGGTACATTGTGATATGTAATGACATGTGAGCATTGAGATAAAGAAAGTAATGAAAATAATGAAAGCAATCCACATGGTTTCCAAAGCGTACCATGGTGACTTATTCACATTGATTATTCATATATTTTGAGTTCATTGAAATATTCATGTGTTGTACAGTTTCATCTGAGCCTTGCATACTCAGTACTTATTTTGTACTGACCCCTCTCGGGGAATTTACCTTACTTGCTGCAGGCGCAGGTCCCAGTAGGCCTCCTCAGTAGATTGCCAGTGTTAGCGGCTCTTTGGTGAGCTCCAGCTCATTCGGGGCTTCTCCGAGTCAGAGTGTATATATGTTTTGGTATTGTACATAATGTCTAAAGCGGGGACTTGTCCCGACTTATGGTTCATTTTGGTCAATGCTCTTGTTAGAGGCTTTTGTAGACCGATGTGGGTGTAATAGTGTAAAAGACACATGTTGTTTTGACTGGATGGCCTCAACGGCCAAGTTTCATATGTATGCCTAAATATGTCCCATGTTCTCCTTTTTTCGTATTTCGTAATATTATGCAATGGTGGTTATGAATATGATTGAGCATAGGCAAAGGTTGGTTCTCTCGGGCCTTATCGGCTACGGGTGCCAATCATGTCTCGATGGGATTCGGGGCGTGACAAAAGTGGTATCAGAGCAGTCGGTCTAAGGATGTCTACAAAGCCGTGTCTGAGTAGAGTCTTACGTATCGATGTGTTGTGCACCACATTTATACGTAGGAGGCTACGAGACATTTAGGATGGTGTTTCTTTCCTTCATTCTAGATCGTGCAATAGAGCCAATGTTGTCAGTTGCATTGTATCTGATCTTGGTAATTGTTTTTCTTTGGTATAGTCAAAATGCCGAATACTAGAAGAGGAAGAGGAAAAGGTAAAAGTAAGTTGATAGATAGAATTGCTGGTGAAGGAGAAAGTAGACCACCACCTGAACAAGTTGATCAAGGTGGGGCTGAAACTGAGTTCGCAACGCGAGCTTCTTCTACTTCTTCAGCTCCAGAAGAGCCGAGAAGAAGGGAAGTGCCCGTGGAACCACCGACAAATGCCACAGATCAGGATCTTAGGAATGCTGTACAGATGTTGACACAGTTAGTGGCGGCACAAAGCCAGGGAAGAGCTGGTGCTATGGCACATGATGATGATGAGGCTAGAATGGCAAGTCGCAGAACACAGGATTTCTTGAAACTGGACCCTCCTATTTTCACAGGGGCAGATCCAAAAGCTGATCCACAAGACTTCGTGGATCAAATTCAGAGGGCCTTGGAAGTTATGCATGTGACAGGGGTAGAGACAGTGGAACTTGCTGCGTACAGGTTGAAAGGAGAGGCAATACTGTGGTATGAGGATTGGAAGAAATCCCGTGACATTGGTGCAGATCCACCTATGTGGGAAGAGTTTAAAGTGGCTTTCCTTGATCATTACTTGCCCTATGAGATCCGTGAGGCACGTGCAGATCAGTTCCTAAATCTCCGTCAAGGAAATTTGAGTGTCAGAGAATATAGCTTGCAATTTAATTCCTTGGCTCGATATGCGCCAAATGTTATGGCTACGATGACAGACAGGGTCCATAGATACGTGGACAGACTAGAGCCATATTTGGTAAGAGATTGCACTATTGCAGCCTTGAATAGGGACATGGACATTGCTCGCATACAAGCCTTCGCCCAGAAAATGGAGGATCAGAGACAAAGACGCAGGGTACATTAATTTGATAGGGGACAGTCCAAAAGAGCTAGACCTATGGGACCACCTATGATGTCCCAAGGAGGATCTAGGCCCCGCATGTTTCCTAGACCACCTAGACCGTCATTCTCTTATTCCACAGGTGGTGCTTATTCGCAGTCTCGAGGGTTTCGAGGTGGTTCAGCAGGGCAAAGTAGTGGGGTTCATGGATCACAGGCAGCAGGTTTCCCTCGTCAGCAGTGTCAGCACTGCGGGCGTATGCACACAGGTACATGTCGAACAGGGACGAATGCCTGCTTTTGGTGTGGTATGCCGGGACATATAGCGAGAGAGTGTCCATAGCGGAGCATGGGTGGCATAGCACGACCAGCTGGGTCGGCTGTTGCATCTTCAGCATCGGTTCCTTCACAGGGCCGAGGGGTGCAGCCTATTGGTCGTGGTAGAGGTGCCAGAGAAGGAGCCAGTACTAGCGGGGTCCAGAATCGCACTTATGCTTTGGTGGACCGCCAGAATTCAGAGGCTTCCCCTGATGTTCTCACAGGTACATTGTCCATATTCTCACATAATGTATATGCACTAATTGACCCAGGTTCGACATTTTCCTATGTTACTCCATTGGTTGCTGCCAAATTTGCAAAGGCACCGGAATTATTAATTAAATCAATTGAAGTGTCTACACCGGTTGGTGACTATATCATGTCATTACACTTAACCATTTTCAAATAACAAATACACATTTTCAGGTCACTACCATTTTCAAGTAATTAATACACATTTCAAGTCACTACCATTTTCAAGTAACAAATAAACATATTCATGTCACTACCATTTTCAAGTAACTAAAACACACTTCAAGTCAATATACTTAACCATTTCTTAGTAACACCTATCCATTTTCAAGTAACTAATATACATTTCAAATTACTACATTTAATCAATTTCAAGTAACTAAAGCACATTTTCAAGTAAATACATATTTTAAAGTCATTACACTTAACCATTTTCAAGTAACAAATACACATTTTCCGGTCACTACCATTTTCAAGTAACTTATACACATTTCAAGTCACTGCCATATTCTAGTAACTAATACATATTTCAAGTCACTACACTTAACAATTTTTAAGTAACTAATGCACATTTTAAAGTCACTATCATTTTCAAGTAACTATTACACATTTCAAGTTACTACACTTAACCATTTTTAAGTAACTAATACACATTTTCAAGTCACTACACTTGAATATTTTCAAGTAACAAATACACATTTTCAAGTCAGTACCATTTTCAAGTAACAAATAAACATTTTCAAGTCACTACCATTTTCAAGTAACAAATACACATTTCAAGTCACTACACTTAACCATTTGTAAGTAACTAACACACATTTTCAAGTCACTACAATTTTCAAGTAACTAATACATATTTCAAGTTACTACAGTTAACCATTTTTAAGTAACTAATACACATTTTCAAGTCATTACCCTTAACCATTTTCAAGTAATAAATACACGTTTTCAGGTCACTACAATTTTCAAGTAATGAATACACATTTCAAGTTACTACCATATTCTAGTAACTAATACACATTTCAAGTCACTACACTTAACCATTTTTAAGTAACTAATGCACATTTTCAAGTCACTACCATTTTTAAGTAACTAATACACATTTCAAGTTACTACACTTAACCATTTTTAAGTAACTAATACACATTTTCAAGTCGCTACACTTAACCATTTTCAAGTAACAAATACACATTTTCAAATAACTAATACACATTTCAAGTCACTATCATTTTCAAGTAACAAATACACATATTCAAGTCACTACAATTTTCAAGTAACTAAAACACACTTCAAGTTAATACTCTTAACCATTTTCAAGTAACTAATACACATTTCAAGTTACTACACCTAACCATTTTCAAGTAACTAATACACATTTCAAGTCACTATCATTTTCAAGTATCTACTACACATTTCAAATTACTACAGTTAACCATTTTTAAGTAAAAAAATACACATTTTCAAATCATTACCCTTAACCATTTTCAAGTAACAAATACACGTTTTCAGGTCACTACCATTTTCAAGTAACTAATACACATTTCAAGTCACTGCCATATTCTAGTAACTAATACACATTTCACGTCACTACATTTAACCATTTTTAAGTAACTAATGCACATTTTAAAGTCACTACCATTTTTAAGTAACTAATATGCATTTCAAGTTACTCCACTTAACCATTTTTAAGTAACTAATACACATTTTCAAGTCACTACATTTAACCATTTTCAAGTAACAAATACACATATTCAAGTCACTACCATTTTCAAGTAACAAATACACATTTTCAAGTCACTACCATTTTCAAGTAACTAATACACAATATCATGTCATTACACTTAACCATTTTCAAGTAACAAATACACATTTTCAGGTCACTACCATTTTCAAGTAATTAATACACATTTCAAGTCACTACCATTTTCAAGTAACAAATAAACATATTCATGTCACTACCATTTTCAAGTAACTAAAACACACTTCAAGTCAATATACTTAACCATTTCTTAGTAACACCTATCCATTTTCAAGTAACTAATATACATTTCAAACTACTACATTTAATCAATTTCAAGTAACTAAAGCACATTTTCAAGTAAATACACTTAACCATTTTTAGAAAAAAATACACATTTTCAAGTCACTACCATTTTAAGTTAACTAATACACATTTCAAATTGCTACACTTAACCATTTTTAAGTAACTAATATACATTTTCAAGTTACTACACTTGAACATTTTCAAGTAACAAATACACATTTTCAAGTCACTACCATTTTCAAGTAACAAATACACATTTTCAAGTCACTACCATTTTCAAGTAAATAATACAAATTTCAAGTCACTAAACTTAAATATTTTTAAGTAACTAATACACATTTTCAACTCACTATCATTTTCAAGTAACTAATACACATTTCAAGTTATTATAATTAACCATTTTTAAGTAACTAATACACATTTTAAAGTCATTACACTTAACCATTTTCAAGTAACAAATACACATTTTCAAGTCACTACCATTTTCAAGTAACTAATACACATTTTAAGCTACTACACTTAACCATTTTCTAGTAACTAATACACATTTCAAGTTACTACACTTAATCATTTTCAAGTAACTAAAACACAGTTTCAAGTCACTACCATTTTCAAGTAACTAATACACATTTCAAGCTACTACATTTAACCATTTTTAAGTAACTAATATACATTTTCAAGTCACTTCAAGTAACAAATACACATTTTCAAGTCACTACCATTTTCAAGTAACAAATACACATTTTCAAGGCACTACCATTTTCAATAACTAATACACATTTCAAGTCACTACACTTAACCATTTTTAAGCAACTAATACACATTTTCAAGTCACTATCACTTTCAAGTAACTAATAAACATTTTCAACTCACTATCATTTTCAAGTAACAAATACACATTTTCAGGTCACTACAATTTTCAAGTGACAAATACACATTTTCAAGTCACTACCATTTTCAAGTAACTACTACACATTGCAAGTCACTACACTTAACCATTTTTAAGTAACTAATACACATTTTCAAGTCACTACCATTTTCAAGTAACCAATACACATTTCAAGCTACTACACTTCACTATTTTCTAGTAACTAATACACATTTTCAAGTAACCAATACACATTTTAAGTTACTACACTTAACCATTTTCTAGTAACTAATACACATTTCAAGTTACTACACTTAATCATTTTCAAGTAACTAAATCACATTTTCAAGTCAATACTCTTAACCATTTTAAAGTAACAAATACACATTTTCAAGTAACTACCATTTTCAAGTAACTAATAGACATTTCAAATTACTACACTTAACCATTTTTAAGTAACTAATATACATTTTCAAGTCACTACACTTGAATATTTTCAAGTAACAAATACACATTTTCAAGTCACTACCATTTTCAAGTAACTAATACACATTTCAAGCTACTACACTTAACCATTTGTAAGTAACTAATACACATTTTCCAGTCACTACCATTTTTAAGTAACTAATACACATTTCAAGTTACTACACTTAACCATTTTTAAGTAACTAATACACATTTTCAAGTCGCTACACTTAACCATTTTCAAGTAACAAATACACATTTTCAAGTAACTAATACACATTTCAAGTCACTATCATTTTCAAGTAACAAATACACATATTCAAGTCACTACAATTTTCAAGTAACTAAAACACACTTCAAGTTAATACTCTTAATCATTTTCAAGTAACTAATACACATTTCAAGTTACTACACCTAACCATTTTCAAGTAACTAATACACATTTCAAGTCACTATCATTTTCAAGTATCTACTACACATTTCAAATTACTACAGTTAACCATTTTTAAGTAAAAAAATACACATTTTCAAGTCATTACCCTTAACCATTTTCAAGTAACAAATACACGTTTTCAGGTCACTACCATTTTCAAGTAACTAATACACATTTCAAGTCACTGCCATATTCTATACACATTTCAAGTCACTACACTTAACCATTTTTAAGTAACTAATGCACATTTTAAAGTCACTACCATTTTTAAGTAACTAATATGCATTTCAAGTTACTCCACTTAACCATTTTTAAGTAACTAATACACATTTTCAAGTTACTACATTTAACCATTTTCAAGTACAAAATACACATATTCAAGTCACTACCATTTTCAAGTAACAAATACACATTTTCAAGTCACTACCATTTTCAAGTAACTAATACACAATATCATGTCATTACACTTAACCATTTTCAAGTAACAAATACACATTTTCAGGTCACTACCATTTTCAAGTAATTAATACACATTTCAAGTCACTACCATTTTCAAGTAACAAATAAACATATTCATGTCACTACCATTTTTCAAGTAACTAAAACACACTTCAAGTCAATATACTTAACCATTTCTTAGTAACACCTATCCATTTTCAAGTAACTAATATACATTTCAAATTACTACATTTAATCAATTTCAAGTAACTAAAGCACATTTTCAAGTAAATACACTTAACCATTTTTAGAAAAAAATACACATTTTCAAGTCACTACCATTTTAAGTTAACTAATACACATTTCAAATTGCTATACTTAACCATTTTTAAGTAACTAATATACATTTTCAAGTCACTACACTTGAACATTTTCAAGTAACAAATACACATTTTCAAGTCACTACCATTTTCAAGTAACAAATACACATTTTCAAGTCACTACCATTTTCAAGTAAATAATACAAATTTCAAGTCACTAAACTTAAATATTTTTAAGTAACTAATACACATTTTCAACTCACTATCATTTTCAAGTAACTAATACACATTTCAAGTTACTATAATTAACCAATTTTAAGTAACTAATACACATTTTAAAGTCATTACACTTAACCATTTTCAAGTAACAAATACACATTTTCAAGTCACTACCATTTTCAAGTAAATAATACAAATTTCAAGTCACTAAACTTAAATATTTTTAAGTAACTAATACACATTTTCAACTCACTATCATTTTCAAGTAACTAATACACATTTCAAGTTACTATAATTAACCATTTTTAAGTAACTAATACACATTTTAAAGTCATTACACTTAACCATTTTCAAGTAACAAATACACATTTTCAAGTCACTACCATTTTCAAGTAACTAATACACATTTTAAGCTACTACACTTAACCATTTTCTAGTAACTAATACACATTTCAAGTTACTACACTTAATCATTTTCAAGTAACTAAAACACAGTTTCAAGTCACTACCATTTTCAAGCAACTAATACACATTTCAAGCTACTACATTTAACCATTTTTAAGTAACTAATATACATTTTCAAGTCACTACCATTTTCAAGTAACAAATACACATTTTCAAGGCACTACCATTTTCAATAACTAATACACATTTCAAGTCACTACACTTAACCATTTTTAAGCAACTAATACACATTTTCAAGTCACTATCACTTTCAAGTAACTAATAAACATTTTCAACTCACTATCATTTTCAAGTAACAAATACACATTTTCAGGTCACTACAATTTTCAAGTGACAAATACACATTTTCAAGTCACTACCATTTTCAAGTAACTACTACACATTGCAAGTCACTACACTTAACCATTTTTAAGTAACTAATACACATTTTCAAGTCACTACCATTTTCAAGTAACCAATACACATTTCAAGCTACTACACTTCACTATTTTCTAGTAACTAATACACATTTTCAAGTAACCAATACACATTTTAAGTTACTACACTTAACCATTTTCTAGTAACTAATACACATTTCAAGTTACTACACTTAATCATTTTCAAGTAACTAAATCACATTTTCAAGTCAATACTCTTAACCATTTTAAAGTAACAAATACACATTTTCAAGTAACTACCATTTTCAAGTAACTAATAGACATTTCAAATTACTACACTTAACCATTTTTAAGTAACTAATATACATTTTCAAGTCACTACACTTGAATATTTTCAAGTAACAAATACACATTTTCAAGTCACTACCATTTTCAAGTAACTAATACACATTTCAAGCTACTACACTTAACCATTTGTAAGTAACTAATACACATTTTCCAGTCACTACCATTTTTAAGTAACTAATGCACATTTTCAAGTCACTACCATTTTTAAGTAACTAATACACATTTCAAGTTACTACACTTAACCATTTTTAAGTAACTAATACACATTTTCAAGTCGCTACACTTAACCATTTTCAAGTAACAAATACACATTTTCAAGTAACTAATACACATTTCAAGTCACTATCATTTTCAAGTAACAAATACACATATTCAAGTCACTACAATTTTCAAGTAACTAAAACACACTTCAAGTTAATACTCTTAATCATTTTCAAGTAACTAATACACATTTCAAGTTACTACACCTAACCATTTTCAAGTAACTAATACACATTTCAAGTCACTATCATTTTCAAGTATCTACTACACATTTCAAATTACTACAGTTAACCATTTTTAAGTAAAAAAATACACATTTTCAAGTCATTACCCTTAACCATTTTCAAGTAACAAATACACGTTTTCAGGTCACTACCATTTTCAAGTAACTAATACACATTTCAAGTCACTGCCATATTCTATACACATTTCAAGTCACTACACTTAACCATTTTTAAGTAACTAATGCACATTTTAAAGTCACTACCATTTTTAAGTAACTAATATGCATTTCAAGTTACTCCACTTAACCATTTTTAAGTAACTAATACACATTTTCAAGTTACTACATTTAACCATTTTCAAGTACAAAATACACATATTCAAGTCACTACCATTTTCAAGTAACAAATACACATTTTCAAGTCACTACCATTTTCAAGTAACTAATACACAATATCATGTCATTACACTTAACCATTTTCAAGTAACAAATACACATTTTCAGGTCACTACCATTTTCAAGTAATTAATACACATTTCAAGTCACTACCATTTTCAAGTAACAAATAAACATATTCATGTCACTACCATTTTTCAAGTAACTAAAACACACTTCAAGTCAATATACTTAACCATTTCTTAGTAACACCTATCCATTTTCAAGTAACTAATATACATTTCAAATTACTACATTTAATCAATTTCAAGTAACTAAAGCACATTTTCAAGTAAATACACTTAACCATTTTTAGAAAAAAATACACATTTTCAAGTCACTACCATTTTAAGTTAACTAATACACATTTCAAATTGCTACACTTAACCATTTTTAAGTAACTAATATACATTTTCAAGTCACTACACTTGAACATTTTCAAGTAACAAATACACATTTTCAAGTCACTACCATTTTCAAGTAACAAATACACATTTTCAAGTCACTACCATTTTCAAGTAAATAATACAAATTTCAAGTCACTAAACTTAAATATTTTTAAGTAACTAATACACATTTTCAACTCACTATCATTTTCAAGTAACTAATACACATTTCAAGTTACTATAATTAACCAATTTTAAGTAACTAATACACATTTTAAAGTCATTACACTTAACCATTTTCAAGTAACAAATACACATTTTCAAGTCACTACCATTTTCAAGTAACTAATACACATTTCAAGCTACTACACTTAACCATTTGTAAGTAACTAATACACATTTTCCAGTCACTACCATTTTTAAGTAACTAATACACATTTCAAGTTACTACACTTAACCATTTTTAAGTAACTAATACACATTTTCAAGTCGCTACACTTAACCATTTTCAAGTAACAAATACACATTTTCAAGTAACTAATACACATTTCAAGTCACTATCATTTTCAAGTAACAAATACACATATTCAAGTCACTACAATTTTCAAGTAACTAAAACACACTTCAAGTTAATACTCTTAATCATTTTCAAGTAACTAATACACATTTCAAGTTACTACACCTAACCATTTTCAAGTAACTAATACACATTTCAAGTCACTATCATTTTCAAGTATCTACTACACATTTCAAATTACTACAGTTAACCATTTTTAAGTAAAAAAATACACATTTTCAAGTCATTACCCTTAACCATTTTCAAGTAACAAATACACGTTTTCAGGTCACTACCATTTTCAAGTAACTAATACACATTTCAAGTCACTGCCATATTCTATACACATTTCAAGTCACTACACTTAACCATTTTTAAGTAACTAATGCACATTTTAAAGTCACTACCATTTTTAAGTAACTAATATGCATTTCAAGTTACTCCACTTAACCATTTTTAAGTAACTAATACACATTTTCAAGTTACTACATTTAACCATTTTCAAGTACAAAATACACATATTCAAGTCACTACCATTTTCAAGTAACAAATACACATTTTCAAGTCACTACCATTTTCAAGTAACTAATACACAATATCATGTCATTACACTTAACCATTTTCAAGTAACAAATACACATTTTCAGGTCACTACCATTTTCAAGTAATTAATACACATTTCAAGTCACTACCATTTTCAAGTAACAAATAAACATATTCATGTCACTACCATTTTTCAAGTAACTAAAACACACTTCAAGTCAATATACTTAACCATTTCTTAGTAACACCTATCCATTTTCAAGTAACTAATATACATTTCAAATTACTACATTTAATCAATTTCAAGTAACTAAAGCACATTTTCAAGTAAATACACTTAACCATTTTCAAGTAACTAATACACATTTCAAGTCACTACACTTAACCGTTTTTAAGTAACAAATACACATTTTCAAGTCACTACCATTTTCAAGTAACAAATACACATTTTCAAGTCACTACCATTTTCAAGTAAATAATACAAATTTCAAGTCACTAAACTTAAATATTTTTAAGTAACTAATACACATTTTCAACTCACTATCATTTTCAAGTAACTAATACACATTTCAAGTTACTATAATTAACCAATTTTAAGTAACTAATACACATTTTAAAGTCATTACACTTAACCATTTTCAAGTAACAAATACACATTTTCAAGTCACTACCATTTTCAAGTAAATAATACAAATTTCAAGTCACTAAACTTAAATATTTTTAAGTAACTAATACACATTTTCAACTCACTATCATTTTCAAGTAACTAATACACATTTCAAGTTACTATAATTAACCATTTTTAAGTAACTAATACACATTTTAAAGTCATTACACTTAACCATTTTCAAGTAACAAATACACATTTTCAAGTCACTACCATTTTCAAGTAACTAATACACATTTTAAGCTACTACACTTAACCATTTTCTAGTAACTAATACACATTTCAAGTTACTACACTTAATCATTTTCAAGTAACTAAAACACAGTTTCAAGTCACTACCATTTTCAAGCAACTAATACACATTTCAAGCTACTACATTTAACCATTTTTAAGTAACTAATATACATTTTCAAGTCACTACCATTTTCAAGTAACAAATACACATTTTCAAGGCACTACCATTTTCAATAACTAATACACATTTCAAGTCACTACACTTAACCATTTTTAAGCAACTAATACACATTTTCAAGTCACTATCACTTTCAAGTAACTAATAAACATTTTCAACTCACTATCATTTTCAAGTAACAAATACACATTTTCAGGTCACTACAATTTTCAAGTGACAAATACACATTTTCAAGTCACTACCATTTTCAAGTAACTACTACACATTGCAAGTCACTACACTTAACCATTTTTAAGTAACTAATACACATTTTCAAGTCACTACCATTTTCAAGTAACCAATACACATTTCAAGCTACTACACTTCACTATTTTCTAGTAACTAATACACATTTTCAAGTAACCAATACACATTTTAAGTTACTACACTTAACCATTTTCTAGTAACTAATACACATTTCAAGTTACTACACTTAATCATTTTCAAGTAACTAAATCACATTTTCAAGTCAATACTCTTAACCATTTTAAAGTAACAAATACACATTTTCAAGTAACTACCATTTTCAAGTAACTAATAGACATTTCAAATTACTACACTTAACCATTTTTAAGTAACTAATATACATTTTCAAGTCACTACACTTGAATATTTTCAAGTAACAAATACACATTTTCAAGTCACTACCATTTTCAAGTAACTAATACACATTTCAAGCTACTACACTTAACCATTTGTAAGTAACTAATACACATTTTCCAGTCACTACCATTTTTAAGTAACTAATGCACATTTTCAAGTCACTACCATTTTTAAGTAACTAATACACATTTCAAGTTACTACACTTAACCATTTTTAAGTAACTAATACACATTTTCAAGTCGCTACACTTAACCATTTTCAAGTAACAAATACACATTTTCAAGTAACTAATACACATTTCAAGTCACTATCATTTTCAAGTAACAAATACACATATTCAAGTCACTACAATTTTCAAGTAACTAAAACACACTTCAAGTTAATACTCTTAATCATTTTCAAGTAACTAATACACATTTCAAGTTACTACACCTAACCATTTTCAAGTAACTAATACACATTTCAAGTCACTATCATTTTCAAGTATCTACTACACATTTCAAATTACTACAGTTAACCATTTTTAAGTAAAAAAATACACATTTTCAAGTCATTACCCTTAACCATTTTCAAGAAACAAATACACGTTTTCAGGTCACTACCATTTTCAAGTAACTAATACACATTTCAAGTCACTGCCATATTCTATACACATTTCAAGTCACTACACTTAACCATTTTTAAGTAACTAATGCACATTTTAAAGTCACTACCATTTTTAAGTAACTAATATGCATTTCAAGTTACTCCACTTAACCATTTTTAAGTAACTAATACACATTTTCAAGTCACTACATTTAACCATTTTCAAGTACAAAATACACATATTCAAGTCACTACCATTTTCAAGTAACAAATACACATTTTCAAGTCACTACCATTTTCAAGTAACTAATACACAATATCATGTCATTACACTTAACCATTTTCAAGTAACAAATACACATTTTCAGGTCACTACCATTTTCAAGTAATTAATACACATTTCAAGTCACTACCATTTTCAAGTAACAAATAAACATATTCATGTCACTACCATTTTTCAAGTAACTAAAACACACTTCAAGTCAATATACTTAACCATTTCTTAGTAACACCTATCCATTTTCAAGTAACTAATATACATTTCAAATTACTACATTTAATCAATTTCAAGTAACTAAAGCACATTTTCAAGTAAATACACTTAACCATTTTCAAGTAACTAATACACATTTCAAGTCACTACACTTAACCGTTTTTAAGTAACAAATACACATTTTCAAGTCACTACCATTTTCAAGTAACAAATACACATTTTCAAGTCACTACCATTTTCAAGTAAATAATACAAATTTCAAGTCACTAAACTTAAATATTTTTAAGTAACTAATACACATTTTCAACTCACTATCATTTTCAAGTAACTAATACACATTTCAAGTTACTATAATTAACCAATTTTAAGTAACTAATACACATTTTAAAGTCATTACACTTAACCATTTTCAAGTAACAAATACACATTTTCAAGTCACTACCATTTTCAAGTAAATAATACAAATTTCAAGTCACTAAACTTAAATATTTTTAAGTAACTAATACACATTTTCAACTCACTATCATTTTCAAGTAACTAATACACATTTCAAGTTACTATAATTAACCAATTTTAAGTAACTAATACACATTTTAAAGTCATTACACTTAACCATTTTCAAGTAACAAATACACACTTTCAAGTCACTACCATTTTCAAATAACTAATACACATTTCAAGTCACTACACTTAACCATTTTTAAGTAACTAATGCACATTTTCAAGTTACTACCATTTTCAAATAACTAATACACATTTTCAAGTCACTACCAATTTCAAGTAACCAATACACATTTCAAGTCACTACCATTTTCAAGTAACAAATACACATTTTCAAGTCACTACCATTTTCAAGTAACTAATACACATTTTAAGCTACTACACTTAACCATTTTCTAGTAACTAATACACATTTCAAGTTACTACACTTAATCATTTTCAAGTAACTAAAACACAGTTTCAAGTCACTACCATTTTCAAGTAACTAATACACATTTCAAGCTACTACATTTAACCATTTTTAAGTAACTAATATACATTTTCAAGTCACTTCAAGTAACAAATACACATTTTCAAGTCACTACCATTTTCAAGTAACAAATACACATTTTCAAGGCACTACCATTTTCAATAACTAATACACATTTCAAGTCACTACACTTAACCATTTTTAAGTAACTAATACACATTTTCAAGTCACTATCACTTTCAAGTAACTAATGCACATTTTCAAGTCACTAATAGACATTTCAAATTACTACACTTAACCATTTTTCAGTAACTAATATACATTTTCAAGTCACTACACTTGAATATTTTCAAGTAACAAATACACATTTTCAAGTCACTACCATTTTCAAGTAACAAATACACATTTTCAAGTCACTACCATTTTCAAGTAACTAATACACATTTCAAGCTACTACACTTAACCATTTGTAAGTAACTAATACACATTTTCCAGTCACTACCATTTTTAAGTAACTAATGCACATTTTCAAGTCACTACCATTTTTAAGTAACTAATACACATTTCAAGTTACTACACTTAACCATTTCTAAGTAACTAATACACATTTTCAAGTCGCTACACTTAACCATTTTCAAGTAACAAATACACATTTTCAAGTAACTAATACACATTTCAAGTCACTATCATTTTCAAGTAACAAATACACATATTCAAGTCACTACAATTTTCAAGTAACTAAAACACACTTCAAGTTAATACTCTTAACCATTTTCAAGTAACTAATACACATTTCAAGTTACTACACCTAACCATTTTCAAGTAACTAATACACATTTCAAGTCACTATCATTTTCAAGTATCTACTACACATTTCAAATTACTACAGTTAACCATTTTTAAGTAAAAAAATACACATTTTCAAGTCATTACCCTTAACCATTTTCAAGTAACAAATACACGTTTTCAGGTCACTACCATTTTCAAGTAACTAATACACATTTCAAGTCACTGCCATATTCTAGTAACTAATACACATTTCAAGTCACTACACTTAACCATTTTTAAGTAACTAATGCACATTTTAAAGTCACTACCATTTTAAGTTAACTAATACACATTTCAAATTGCTACACTTAACCATTTTTAAGTAACTAATATACATTTTCAAGTCACTACACTTGAACATTTTCAAGTAACAAATACACATTTTCAAGTCACTACCATTTTCAAGTAACAAATACACATTTTCAAGTCACTACCATTTTCAAGCAAATAATACAAATTTCAAGTCACTAAACTTAAATATTTTTAAGTAACTAATACACATTTTCAACTCACTATCATTTTCAAGTAACTAATACACATTTCAAGTTACTATAATTAACCATTTTTAAGTAACTAATACACATTTTAAAGTCATTACACTTAACCATTTTCAAGTAACAAATACACATTTTCAAGTCACTACCATTTTCAA
The DNA here is from genome assembly GCA_031232105.1 of Capsicum rhomboideum. Classification (NCBI taxonomy): domain Eukaryota; kingdom Viridiplantae; phylum Streptophyta; class Magnoliopsida; order Solanales; family Solanaceae; genus Capsicum; species Capsicum rhomboideum. The sequence goes on along the minus strand of CP124712.1, from coordinate 46,542,529 downwards.
GTAACTAATACACATTTTAAGCTACTACACTTAACCATTTTCTAGTAACTAATACACATTTCAAGTTACTACACTTAATCATTTTCAAGTAACTAAGACACAGTTTCAAGTCACTACCATTTTCAAGTAACTAATACACATTTCAAGCTACTACATTTAACCATTTTTAAGTAACTAATATACATTTTCAAGTCACTTCAAGTAACAAATACACATTTTCAAGTCACTACCATTTTCAAGTAACAAATACACATTTTCAAGGCACTACCATTTTCAATAACTAATACACATTTCAAGTCACTACACTTAACCATTTTTAAGTAACTAATACACATTTTCAAGTCACTATCACTTTCAAGTAACTAATGCACATTTTCAAGTCACTAATAGACATTTCAAATTACTACACTTAACCATTTTTCAGTAACTAATATACATTTTCAAGTCACTACACTTGAATATTTTCAAGTAACAAATACACATTTTCAAGTCACTACCATTTTCAAGTAACAAATACACATTTTCAAGTCACTACCATTTTCAAGTAACTAATACACATTTCAAGCTACTACACTTAACCATTTGTAAGTAACTAATACACATTTTCCAGTCACTACCATTTTTAAGTAACTAATGCACATTTTCAAGTCACTACCATTTTTAAGTAACTAATACACATTTCAAGTTACTACACTTAACCATTTCTAAGTAACTAATACACATTTTCAAGTCGCTACACTTAACCATTTTCAAGTAACAAATACACATTTTCAAGTAACTAATACACATTTCAAGTCACTATCATTTTCAAGTAACAAATACACATATTCAAGTCACTACAATTTTCAAGTAACTAAAACACACTTCAAGTTAATACTCTTAACCATTTTCAAGTAACTAATACACATTTCAAGTTACTACACCTAACCATTTTCAAGTAACTAATACACATTTCAAGTCACTATCATTTTCAAGTATCTACTACACATTTCAAATTACTACAGTTAACCATTTTTAAGTAAAAAAATACACATTTTCAAGTCATTACCCTTAACCATTTTCAAGTAACAAATACACGTTTTCAGGTCACTACCATTTTCAAGTAACTAATACACATTTCAAGTCACTGCCATATTCTAGTAACTAATACACATTTCAAGTCACTACACTTAACCATTTTTAAGTAACTAATGCACATTTTAAAGTCACTACCATTTTAAGTTAACTAATACACATTTCAAATTGCTACACTTAACCATTTTTAAGTAACTAATATACATTTTCAAGTCACTACACTTGAACATTTTCAAGTAACAAATACACATTTTCAAGTCACTACCATTTTCAAGTAACAAATACACATTTTCAAGTCACTACCATTTTCAAGCAAATAATACAATTTCAAGTCACTAAACTTAAATATTTTTAAGTAACTAATACACATTTTCAACTCACTATCATTTTCAAGTAACTAATACACATTTCAAGTTACTATAATTAACCATTTTTAAGTAACTAATACACATTTTAAAGTCATTACACTTAACCATTTTCAAGTAACAAATACACATTTTCAAGTCACTACCATTTTCAAGTAACTAATACACATTTTAAGCTACTACACTTAACCATTTTCTAGTAACTAATACACATTTCAAGTTACTACACTTAATCATTTTCAAGTAACTAAGACACAGTTTCAAGTCACTACCATTTTCAAGTAACTAATACACATTTCAAGCTACTACATTTAACCATTTTTAAGTAACTAATATACATTTTCAAGTCACTTCAAGTAACAAATACACATTTTCAAGTCACTACCATTTTCAAGTAACAAATACACATTTTCAAGGCACTACCATTTTCAATAACTAATACACATTTCAAGTCACTACACTTAACCATTTTTAAGTAACTAATACACATTTTCAAGTCACTATCACTTTCAAGTAACTAATGCACATTTTCAAGTCACTAATAGACATTTCAAATTACTACACTTAACCATTTTTCAGTAACTAATATACATTTTCAAGTCACTACACTTGAATATTTTCAAGTAACAAATACACATTTTCAAGTCACTACCATTTTCAAGTAACAAATACACATTTTCAAGTCACTACCATTTTCAAGTAACTAATACACATTTCAAGCTACTACACTTAACCATTTGTAAGTAACTAATACACATTTTCCAGTCACTACCATTTTTAAGTAACTAATGCACATTTTCAAGTCACTACCATTTTTAAGTAACTAATACACATTTCAAGTTACTACACTTAACCATTTCTAAGTAACTAATACACATTTTCAAGTCGCTACACTTAACCATTTTCAAGTAACAAATACACATTTTCAAGTAACTAATACACATTTCAAGTCACTATCATTTTCAAGTAACAAATACACATATTCAAGTCACTACAATTTTCAAGTAACTAAAACACACTTCAAGTTAATACTCTTAACCATTTTCAAGTAACTAATACACATTTCAAGTTACTACACCTAACCATTTTCAAGTAACTAATACACATTTCAAGTCACTATCATTTTCAAGTATCTACTACACATTTCAAATTACTACAGTTAACCATTTTTAAGTAAAAAAATACACATTTTCAAGTCATTACCCTTAACCATTTTCAAGTAACAAATACACGTTTTCAGGTTACTACCATTTTCAAGTAACTAATACACATTTCAAGTCACTGCCATATTCTAGTAACTAATACACATTTCAAGTCACTACACTTAACCATTTTTAAGTAACTAATGCACATTTTAAAGTCACTACCATTTTAAGTTAACTAATACACATTTCAAATTGCTACACTTAACCATTTTTAAGTAACTAATATACATTTTCAAGTCACTACACTTGAACATTTTCAAGTAACAAATACACATTTTCAAGTCACTACCATTTTCAAGTAACAAATACACGTTTTCAGGTCACTACCATTTTCAAGTAACTAATACACATTTCAAGTCACTGCCATATTCTATACACATTTCAAGTCACTACACTTAACCATTTTTAAGTAACTAATGCACATTTTAAAGTCACTACCATTTTTAAGTAACTAATATGCATTTCAAGTTACTCCACTTAACCATTTTTAAGTAACTAATACACATTTTCAAGTCACTACATTTAACCATTTTCAAGTACAAAATACACATATTCAAGTCACTATCATTTTCAAGTAACAAATACACATTTTCAAGTCACTACCATTTTCAAGTAACTAATACACAATATCATGTCATTACACTTAACCATTTTCAAGTAACAAATACACATTTTCAGGTCACTACCATTTTCAAGTAATTAATACACATTTCAAGTCACTACCATTTTCAAGTAACAAATAAACATATTCATGTCACTACCATTTTTCAAGTAACTAAAACACACTTCAAGTCAATATACTTAACCATTTCTTAGTAACACCTATCCATTTTCAAGTAACTAATATACATTTCAAATTACTACATTTAATCAATTTCAAGTAACTAAAGCACATTTTCAAGTAAATACACTTAACCATTTTCAAGTAACTAATACACATTTCAAGTCACTACACTTAACCGTTTTTAAGTAACAAATACACATTTTCAAGTCACTACCATTTTCAAGTAACAAATACACATTTTCAAGTCACTACCATTTTCAAGTAAATAATACAAATTTCAAGTCACTAAACTTAAATATTTTTAAGTAACTAATACACATTTTCAACTCACTATCATTTTCAAGTAACTAATACACATTTCAAGTTACTATAATTAACCAATTTTAAGTAACTAATACACATTTTAAAGTCATTACACTTAACCATTTTCAAGTAACAAATACACATTTTCAAGTCACTACCATTTTCAAGTAAATAATACAAATTTCAAGTCACTAAACTTAAATATTTTTAAGTAACTAATACACATTTTCAACTCACTATCATTTTCAAGTAACTAATACACATTTCAAGTTACTATAATTAACCAATTTTAAGTAACTAATACACATTTTAAAGTCATTACACTTAACCATTTTCAAGTAACAAATACACACTTTCAAGTCACTACCATTTTCAAATAACTAATACACATTTCAAGTCACTACACTTAACCATTTTTAAGTAACTAATGCACATTTTCAAGTTACTACCATTTTCAAATAACTAATACACATTTTCAAGTCACTACCAATTTCAAGTAACCAATACACATTTCAAGTCACTACCATTTTCAAGTAACAAATACACATTTTCAAGTCACTACCATTTTCAAGTAACTAATACACATTTTAAGCTACTACACTTAACCATTTTCTAGTAACTAATACACATTTCAAGTTACTACACTTAATCATTTTCAAGTAACTAAAACACAGTTTCAAGTCACTACCATTTTCAAGTAACTAATACACATTTCAAGCTACTACATTTAACCATTTTTAAGTAACTAATATACATTTTCAAGTCACTTCAAGTAACAAATACACATTTTCAAGTCACTACCATTTTCAAGTAACAAATACACATTTTCAAGGCACTACCATTTTCAATAACTAATACACATTTCAAGTCACTACACTTAACCATTTTTAAGTAACTAATACACATTTTCAAGTCACTATCACTTTCAAGTAACTAATGCACATTTTCAAGTCACTAATAGACATTTCAAATTACTACACTTAACCATTTTTCAGTAACTAATATACATTTTCAAGTCACTACACTTGAATATTTTCAAGTAACAAATACACATTTTCAAGTCACTACCATTTTCAAGTAACAAATACACATTTTCAAGTCACTACCATTTTCAAGTAACTAATACACATTTCAAGCTACTACACTTAACCATTTGTAAGTAACTAATACACATTTTCCAGTCACTACCATTTTTAAGTAACTAATGCACATTTTCAAGTCACTACCATTTTTAAGTAACTAATACACATTTCAAGTTACTACACTTAACCATTTCTAAGTAACTAATACACATTTTCAAGTCGCTACACTTAACCATTTTCAAGTAACAAATACACATTTTCAAGTAACTAATACACATTTCAAGTCACTATCATTTTCAAGTAACAAATACACATATTCAAGTCACTACAATTTTCAAGTAACTAAAACACACTTCAAGTTAATACTCTTAACCATTTTCAAGTAACTAATACACATTTCAAGTTACTACACCTAACCATTTTCAAGTAACTAATACACATTTCAAGTCACTATCATTTTCAAGTATCTACTACACATTTCAAATTACTACAGTTAACCATTTTTAAGTAAAAAAATACACATTTTCAAGTCATTACCCTTAACCATTTTCAAGTAACAAATACACGTTTTCAGGTCACTACCATTTTCAAGTAACTAATACACATTTCAAGTCACTGCCATATTCTAGTAACTAATACACATTTCAAGTCACTACACTTAACCATTTTTAAGTAACTAATGCACATTTTAAAGTCACTACCATTTTAAGTTAACTAATACACATTTCAAATTGCTACACTTAACCATTTTTAAGTAACTAATATACATTTTCAAGTCACTACACTTGAACATTTTCAAGTAACAAATACACATTTTCAAGTCACTACCATTTTCAAGTAACAAATACACATTTTCAAGTCACTACCATTTTCAAGCAAATAATACAAATTTCAAGTCACTAAACTTAAATATTTTTAAGTAACTAATACACATTTTCAACTCACTATCATTTTCAAGTAACTAATACACATTTCAAGTTACTATAATTAACCATTTTTAAGTAACTAATACACATTTTAAAGTCATTACACTTAACCATTTTCAAGTAACAAATACACATTTTCAAGTCACTACCATTTTCAAGTAACTAATACACATTTTAAGCTACTACACTTAACCATTTTCTAGTAACTAATACACATTTCAAGTTACTACACTTAATCATTTTCAAGTAACTAAGACACAGTTTCAAGTCACTACCATTTTCAAGTAACTAATACACATTTCAAGCTACTACATTTAACCATTTTTAAGTAACTAATATACATTTTCAAGTCACTTCAAGTAACAAATACACATTTTCAAGTCACTACCATTTTCAAGTAACAAATACACATTTTCAAGGCACTACCATTTTCAATAACTAATACACATTTCAAGTCACTACACTTAACCATTTTTAAGTAACTAATACACATTTTCAAGTCACTATCACTTTCAAGTAACTAATGCACATTTTCAAGTCACTAATAGACATTTCAAATTACTACACTTAACCATTTTTCAGTAACTAATATACATTTTCAAGTCACTACACTTGAATATTTTCAAGTAACAAATACACATTTTCAAGTCACTACCATTTTCAAGTAACAAATACACATTTTCAAGTCACTACCATTTTCAAGTAACTAATACACATTTCAAGCTACTACACTTAACCATTTGTAAGTAACTAATACACATTTTCCAGTCACTACCATTTTTAAGTAACTAATGCACATTTTCAAGTCACTACCATTTTTAAGTAACTAATACACATTTCAAGTTACTACACTTAACCATTTCTAAGTAACTAATACACATTTTCAAGTCGCTACACTTAACCATTTTCAAGTAACAAATACACATTTTCAAGTAACTAATACACATTTCAAGTCACTATCATTTTCAAGTAACAAATACACATATTCAAGTCACTACAATTTTCAAGTAACTAAAACACACTTCAAGTTAATACTCTTAACCATTTTCAAGTAACTAATACACATTTCAAGTTACTACACCTAACCATTTTCAAGTAACTAATACACATTTCAAGTCACTATCATTTTTAAGTATCTACTACACATTTCAAATTACTACAGTTAACCATTTTTAAGTAAAAAAATACACATTTTCAAGTCATTACCCTTAACCATTTTCAAGTAACAAATACACGTTTTCAGGTTACTACCATTTTCAAGTAACTAATACACATTTCAAGTCACTGCCATATTCTAGTAACTAATACACATTTCAAGTCACTACACTTAACCATTTTTAAGTAACTAATGCACATTTTAAAGTCACTACCATTTTAAGTTAACTAATACACATTTCAAATTGCTACACTTAACCATTTTTAAGTAACTAATATACATTTTCAAGTCACTACACTTGAACATTTTCAAGTAACAAATACACATTTTCAAGTCACTACCATTTTCAAGTAACAAATACACATTTTCAAGTCACTACCATTTTCAAGCAAATAATACAATTTCAAGTCACTAAACTTAAATATTTTTAAGTAACTAATACACATTTTCAACTCACTATCATTTTCAAGTAACTAATACACATTTCAAGTTACTATAATTAACCATTTTTAAGTAACTAATACACATTTTAAAGTCATTACACTTAACCATTTTCAAGTAACAAATACACATTTTCAAGTCACTACCATTTTCAAGTAACTAATACACATTTTAAGCTACTACACTTAACCATTTTCTAGTAACTAATACACATTTCAAGTTACTACACTTAATCATTTTCAAGTAACTAAAACACAGTTTCAAGTCACTACCATTTTCAAGTAACTAATACACATTTCAAGCTACTACATTTAACCATTTTTAAGTAACTAATATACATTTTCAAGTCACTTCAAGTAACAAATACACATTTTCAAGTCACTACCATTTTCAAGTAACAAATACACATTTTCAAGGCACTACCATTTTCAATAACTAATACACATTTCAAGTCACTACACTTAACCATTTTTAAGTAACTAATACACATTTTCAAGTCACTATCACTTTCAAGTAACTAATGCACATTTTCAAGTCACTAATAGACATTTCAAATTACTACACTTAACCATTTTTAAGTAACTAATATACATTTTCAAGTCACTACACTTGAATATTTTCAAGTAACAAATACACATTTTCAAGTCACTACCATTTTCAAGTAACAAATACACATTTTCAAGTCACTACCATTTTCAAGTAACTAATACACATTTCAAGCTACTACACTTAACCATTTGTAAGTAACTAATACACATTTTCCAGTCACTACCATTTTTAAGTAACTAATGCACATTTTCAAGTCACTACCATTTTTAAGTAACTAATACACATTTCAAGTTACTACACTTAACCATTTCTAAGTAACTAATACACATTTTCAAGTCGCTACACTTAACCATTTTCAAGTAACAAATACACATTTTCAAGTAACTAATACACATTTCAAGTCACTATCATTTTCAAGTAACAAATACACATATTCAAGTCACTACAATTTTCAAGTAACTAAAACACACTTCAAGTTAATACTCTTAACCATTTTCAAGTAACTAATACACATTTCAAGTTACTACACCTAACCATTTTCAAGTAACTAATACACATTTCAAGTCACTATCATTTTCAAGTATCTACTACACATTTCAAATTACTACAGTTAACCATTTTTAAGTAAAAAAATACACATTTTCAAGTCATTACCCTTAACCATTTTCAAGTAACAAATACACGTTTTCAGGTCACTACCATTTTCAAGTAACTAATACACATTTCAAGTCACTGCCATATTCTAGTAACTAATACACATTTCAAGTCACTATCATTTTCAAGTATCTACTACACATTTCAAATTACTACAGTTAACCATTTTTAAGTAAAAAAATACACATTTTCAAGTCATTACCCTTAACCATTTTCAAGTAACAAATACACGTTTTCAGGTTACTACCATTTTCAAGTAACTAATACACATTTCAAGTCACTGCCATATTCTAGTAACTAATACACATTTCAAGTCACTACACTTAACCATTTTTAAGTAACTAATGCACATTTTAAAGTCACTACCATTTTAAGTTAACTAATACACATTTCAAATTGCTACACTTAACCATTTTTAAGTAACTAATATACATTTTCAAGTCACTACACTTGAACATTTTCAAGTAACAAATACACATTTTCAAGTCACTACCATTTTCAAGTAACAAATACACATTTTCAAGTCACTACCATTTTCAAGCAAATAATACAATTTCAAGTCACTAAACTTAAATATTTTTAAGTAACTAATACACATTTTCAACTCACTATCATTTTCAAGTAACTAATACACATTTCAAGTTACTATAATTAACCATTTTTAAGTAACTAATACACATTTTAAAGTCATTACACTTAACCATTTTCAAGTAACAAATACACATTTTCAAGTCACTACCATTTTCAAGTAACTAATACACATTTTAAGCTACTACACTTAACCATTTTCTAGTAACTAATACACATTTCAAGTTACTACACTTAATCATTTTCAAGTAACTAAAACACAGTTTCAAGTCACTACCATTTTCAAGTAACTAATACACATTTCAAGCTACTACATTTAACCATTTTTAAGTAACTAATATACATTTTCAAGTCACTTCAAGTAACAAATACACATTTTCAAGTCACTACCATTTTCAAGTAACAAATACACATTTTCAAGGCACTACCATTTTCAATAACTAATACACATTTCAAGTCACTACACTTAACCATTTTTAAGTAACTAATACACATTTTCAAGTCACTATCACTTTCAAGTAACTAATGCACATTTTCAAGTCACTAATAGACATTTCAAATTACTACACTTAACCATTTTTAAGTAACTAATATACATTTTCAAGTCACTACACTTGAATATTTTCAAGTAACAAATACACATTTTCAAGTCACTACCATTTTCAAGTAACAAATACACATTTTCAAGTCACTACCATTTTCAAGTAACTAATACACATTTCAAGCTACTACACTTAACCATTTGTAAGTAACTAATACACATTTTCCAGTCACTACCATTTTTAAGTAACTAATGCACATTTTCAAGTCACTACCATTTTTAAGTAACTAATACACATTTCAAGTTACTACACTTAACCATTTCTAAGTAACTAATACACATTTTCAAGTCGCTACACTTAACCATTTTCAAGTAACAAATACACATTTTCAAGTAACTAATACACATTTCAAGTCACTATCATTTTCAAGTAACAAATACACATATTCAAGTCACTACAATTTTCAAGTAACTAAAACACACTTCAAGTTAATACTCTTAACCATTTTCAAGTAACTAATACACATTTCAAGTTACTACACCTAACCATTTTCAAGTAACTAATACACATTTCAAGTCACTATCATTTTCAAGTATCTACTACACATTTCAAATTACTACAGTTAACCATTTTTAAGTAAAAAAATACACATTTTCAAGTCATTACCCTTAACCATTTTCAAGTAACAAATACACGTTTTCAGGTCACTACCATTTTCAAGTAACTAATACACATTTCAAGTCACTGCCATATTCTAGTAACTAATACACATTTCAAGTCACTACACTTAACCATTTTTAAGTAACTAATGCACATTTTAAAGTCACTACCATTTTTAAGTAACTAATATGCATTTCAAGTTACTCCACTTAACCATTTTTAAGTAACTAATACACATTTTCAAGTCACTACATTTAACCATTTTCAAGTAACAAATACACATATTCAAGTCACTACCATTTTCAAGTAACAAATACACATTTTCAAGTCACTACCATTTTCAAGTAACTAATACACAATATCATGTCATTACACTTAACCATTTTCAAGTAACAAATACACATTTTCAGGTCACTACCATTTTCAAGTAATTAATACACATTTCAAGTCACTACCATTTTCAAGTAACAAATAAACATATTCATGTCACTACCATTTTCAAGTAACTAAAACACACTTCAAGTCAATATACTTAACCATTTCTTAGTAACACCTATCCATTTTCAAGTAACTAATATACATTTCAAATTACTACATTTAATCAATTTCAAGTAACTAAAGCACATTTTCAAGTAAATACACTTAACCATTTTTAGAAAAAGATACACATTTTCAAGTCACTACCATTTTAAGGTAACTAATACACATTTCAAATTACTACACTTAACCATTTTTAAGTAACTAATATACATTTTCAAGTCACTACACTTGAACATTTTCAAGTAACAAATACACATTTTCAAGTCACTACCATTTTCAAGTAACAAATACACATTTTCAAGTCACTATCATTTTCAAGTAAATAATACAAATTTCAAGTCACTAAACTTAAATATTTTTAAGTAACTAATACACATTTTCAACTCACTATCATTTTCAAGTAACTAATACACATTTCAAGTTACTATAATTAACCATTTTTAAGTAACTAATACACATTTTAAAGTCATTACACTTAACCATTTTCAAGTAACAAATACACATTTTCAAGTCACCACCATTTTCAAGTAACTAATACACATTTTAAGCTACTACACTTAACCATTTTCAAGTAACTAATACACATTTCAAGTTACTACACTTAATCATTTTCAAGTAACTAAAACACAGTTTCAAGTCACTACCATTTTCAAGTAACTAATACACATTTCAAGCTACTACATTTAACCATTTTTAAGTAACTAATATACATTTTCAAGTCACTTCAAGTAACAAATACACATTTTCAAGTCACTACCATTTTCAAGTAACAAATACACATTTTCAAGGCACTACCATTTTCAATAACTAATACACATTTCAAGTCACTACACTTAACCATTTTTAAGTAACTAATACACATTTTCAAGTCACTATCACTTTCAAGTAACTAATGCACATTTTCAAGTCACTAATAGACATTTCAAATTACTACACTTAACCATTTTTAAGTAACTAATATACATTTTCAAGTCACTACACTTGAATATTTTCAAGTAACAAATACACATTTTCAAGTCACTACCATTTTCAAGTAACAAATACACATTTTCAAGTCACTACCATTTTCAAGTAACTAATACACATTTCAAGCTACTACACTTAACCATTTGTAAGTAACTAATACACATTTTCCAGTCACTACCATTTTTAAGTAACTAATGCACATTTTCAAGTCACTACCATTTTTAAGTAACTAATACACATTTCAAGTTACTACACTTAACCATTTCTAAGTAACTAATACACATTTTCAAGTCGCTACACTTAACCATTTTCAAGTAACAAATACACATTTTCAAGTAACTAATACACATTTCAAGTCACTATCATTTTCAAGTAACAAATACACATATTCAAGTCACTACAATTTTCAAGTAACTAAAACACACTTCAAGTTAATACTCTTAACCATTTTCAAGTAACTAATACACATTTCAAGTTACTACACCTAACCATTTTCAAGTAACTAATACACATTTCAAGTCACTATCATTTTCAAGTATCTACTACACATTTCAAATTACTACAGTTAACCATTTTTAAGTAAAAAAATACACATTTTCAAGTCATTACCCTTAACCATTTTCAAGTAACAAATACACGTTTTCAGGTCACTACCATTTTCAAGTAACTAATACACATTTCAAGTCACTGCCATATTCTAGTAACTAATACACATTTCAAGTCACTACACTTAACCATTTTTAAGTAACTAATGCACATTTTAAAGTCACTACCATTTTTAAGTAACTAATATGCATTTCAAGTTACTCCACTTAACCATTTTTAAGTAACTAATACACATTTTCAAGTCACTACATTTAACCATTTTCAAGTAACAAATACACATATTCAAGTCACTACCATTTTCAAGTAACAAATACACATTTTCAAGTCACTACCATTTTCAAGTAACTAATACACAATATCATGTCATTACACTTAACCATTTTCAAGTAACAAATACACATTTTCAGGTCACTACCATTTTCAAGTAATTAATACACATTTCAAGTCACTACCATTTTCAAGTAACAAATAAACATATTCATGTCACTACCATTTTCAAGTAACTAAAACACACTTCAAGTCAATATACTTAACCATTTCTTAGTAACACCTATCCATTTTCAAGTAACTAATATACATTTCAAATTACTACATTTAATCAATTTCAAGTAACTAAAGCACATTTTCAAGTAAATACACTTAACCATTTTTAGAAAAAGATACACATTTTCAAGTCACTACCATTTTAAGGTAACTAATACACATTTCAAATTACTACACTTAACCATTTTTAAGTAACTAATATACATTTTCAAGTCACTACACTTGAACATTTTCAAGTAACAAATACACATTTTCAAGTCACTACCATTTTCAAGTAACAAATACACATTTTCAAGTCACTATCATTTTCAAGTAAATAATACAAATTTCAAGTCACTAAACTTAAATATTTTTAAGTAACTAATACACATTTTCAACTCACTATCATTTTCAAGTAACTAATACACATTTCAAGTTACTATAATTAACCATTTTTAAGTAACTAATACACATTTTAAAGTCATTACACTTAACCATTTTCAAGTAACAAATACACATTTTCAAGTCACCACCATTTTCAAGTAACTAATACACATTTTAAGCTACTACACTTAACCATTTTCAAGTAACTAATACACATTTCAAGTTACTACACTTAATCATTTTCAAGTAACTAAAACACAGTTTCAAGTCACTACCATTTTCAAGTAACTAATACACATTTCAAGCTACTACATTTAACCATTTTTAAGTAACTAATATACATTTTCAAGTCACTTCAAGTAACAAATACACATTTTCAAGTCACTACCATTTTCAAGTAACAAATACACATTTTCAAGGCACTACCATTTTCAATAACTAATACACATTTCAAGTCACTACACTTAACCATTTTTAAGTAACTAATACACATTTTCAAGTCACTATCACTTTCAAGTAACTAATACACATTTCAAGTTACTACACTTAACCATTTTTAAGTAACTAATACACATTTTCAAGTCACTATCACTTTCAAGTAACTAATACACATTTCAAGTTACTACACTTAACCATTTTTAAGTAACTAATACAAATTTTCATGTCATTACACTTAACCATTTTCAAATAACAAATACACATTTTCAAGTCACTATCATTTTCAAGTAACTAATATACATTTCAAGCCACTACCATTTTCTAGTAACTAAAACACATTTCAAGTCACTACCATCTTCAAGTAACAAATACACATTTTCAAGTCACTACCATTTTCAAGTAACTAGTACACATTTCAATCACTACCATTTTCAAGTAACTAACACACATTTCAAGTTACTACATTTAACCATTTTTATGTAACTAATACACATTTTCAACTCACTATCATTTTCAAGTAACTAATACACATTTCAAGTTACTATAATTAACTATTTTCAAGTAACTAATACACATTTCAAGCCACTACACTTAACCATTTGTAAGTAACTAATACACATTTTCAAGTCACTATCACTTTCAAGTAACTAATACACATTTCAAGTTACTACACTTAACCATTTTTAAGTAACTAATACAAATTTTCATGTCATTACACTTAACCATTTTCAAATAACAAATACACATTTTCAAGTCACTATCATTTTCAAGTAACTAATATACATTTCAAGCCACTACCATTTTCTAGTAACTAAAACACATTTCAAGTCACTACCATCTTCAAGTAACAAATACACATTTTCAAGTCACTACCATTTTCAAGTAACTAGTACACATTTCAATCACTACCATTTTCAAGTAACTAACACACATTTCAAGTTACTACATTTAACCATTTTTAAGTAACTAATACACATTTTCAACTCACTATCATTTTCAAGTAACTAATACACATTTCAAGTTACTATAATTAACCATTTTTAAGTAACTAATACACATTTTAAAGTCATTACACTTAACCATTTTCAAGTAACAAATACACATTTTCAAGTCACTACCATTTTCAAGTAACTAATACACATTTTAAGCTACTACACTTAACCATTTTCTAGTAACTAATACACATTTCAAGTTACTACACTTAATCATTTTCAAGTAACTAAAACACAGTTTCAAGTCACTACCATTTTCAAGTAACTAATACACATTTCAAGCTACTACATTTAACCATTTTTAAGTAACTAATATACATTTTCAAGTCACTTCAAGTAACAAATACACATTTTCAAGTCACTACCATTTTCAAGTAACAAATACACATTTTCAAGGCACTACCATTTTCAATAACTAATACACATTTCAAGTCACTACACTTAACCATTTTTAAGTAACTAATACACATTTTCAAGTCACTATCACTTTCAAGTAACTAATACACATTTCAAGTTACTACACTTAACCATTTTTAAGTAACTAATACAAATTTTCATGTCATTACACTTAACCATTTTCAAATAATAAATACACATTTTCAAGTCACTATCATTTTCAAGTAACTAATATACATTTCAAGCCACTACCATTTTCTAGTAACTAAAACACATTTCAAGTCACTACCATCTTCAAGTAACAAATACACATTTTCAAGTCACTACCAATTTCAAGTAACTAATACATATTTCAAGTTACTACAGTTAACCATTTTTAAATAACTAATACACATTTTCAAGTCATTACACTTAACTATTTTCAAGTAACAAATACACATTTTCAAGTCACTACCATTTTCAAGTAACTAGTACACATTTCAATCACTACCATTTTCAAGTAACTAACACACATTTCAAGTTACTACATTTAACCATTTTTATGTAACTAATACACATTTTCAAGTCACTACCATTTTAAAGTAACCAATACACATTTCAAACTACTACACTTAACCATTTTCTTGTAACTAATACACATTCCAAGTTACTACACCTAATCATTTTCAAATAACTAAAACAAATTTTCAAGTCAATACTCTTAACCATTTTAAAGTAACAAATACACATTTTCAAGTAACTACCATTTTCAAGTAACTAATACATATTTCAAGTCAATAACATTTTCAAGTAACTAATACACATTTCAAGTCACTACACTTAACCATTTTTAAGTAACTAATACACAGTTTCAAGTCACTACCATTTTCAAGTAACTAATACACATTTCAACCTACTACATTTAACCATTTTTAAGTAACTAATATACATTTTCAAGTCACTTCAAGTAACAAATACACATTTTCAAGTCACTACCATTTTCAAGTAACATATACAAAATTTCAAGGCACTACCATTTTCAATAACTAATACACATTTCAAGTCACTACACTTAACCATTTTTAAGTAACTAATACACATTTTCAAGTCGCTATCACTTTCAAGTAACTAATACACATTTCAAGTTACTACACTTAATCATTTTTAAGTAACTAATACAAATTTTCATGTCATTACACTTAACCATTTTCAAATAACAAATACACATTTTCAAGTCACTACCATTTTCAAGTAACTAATATACATTTCAAGCCACTACCATTTTCAAGTAACTAAAACACATTTCAAGTCACTACCATTTTCAAGTAACAAATACACATTTTCAAGTCACTACCATTTTCAAGTATCTAATACATATTTCAAGTTACTACAGTTAACCATTTTTAAGTAACTAATACACATTTTCAAGTCATTACACTTAACTATTTTCAAGTAACAAATACACATTTTCAAGTCACTACCATTTTCAAGTAACTAGTACACATTTCAATCACTACCATTTTCAAGTAACTAACACACATTTCAAGTCACTACACTTAACCATTTTTAAGTAACTAATACACATTTTCAAGTCACTACCATTTTCAAGTAACTATTACACATTTTAAAGTCACTACACTTAACCATTTTTAAGTAACTAATACACATTTTCAAGTCACAACACTTGAACATTTTCAAGTAACAAATACACATTTTCAAGGCACTACCATTTCTAGTAACAAATACACATTTCAAGTCACTACACTTAACCATTTTTAAGTAACTAATACATATTTTCAAGTCACTACCATTTTCAAGTAACTAATACACATTTCAATCACTACCATTTTCAAGTAACTATTACAAATTTCAAGTCACTACACTTACCCATTTTTAAGTAACTAATACACATTTTCAAGTCACAACACTTGAACATTTTCAAGTAACTAATACACATTTCAATCACTACCATTTTCAAGTAACTAATACACATTTCAAGTCACTACACTTAACCATTTTTAAGTAACTAATACATATTTTCAAGTCACTACCATTTTCAAGTAACTAATACACATTTCAATCACTACCATTTTCAAGTAACTATTACAAATTTCAAGTCACTACACTTAACCATTTTTAAGTAACTAATACACATTTTTAAGTCACTACCATTTTAAAGTAACCAATACACATTTTAAGCTACTACACTTAACCATTTTCTAGTAACTAATACACATTTCAAGTTACTACACTTAATCATTTTCAAGTAACTAAAACACATTTTCAAGTCAATACTCTTAACCATTTTAAAGTAACAAATACACATTTTCAAGTAACTACCATTTTCAAGTAACAAATATACATTTCAAATTACTACACTTAACCATTTTTAAGTAACTAATATACATTTTCAAGTCACTACACTTGAATATTTTCAAGTAACAAATACACATTTTCAAGTCACTACCATTTTCAAGTAACAAATACACATTTTCAAGTCACTACCAATTTCAAGTAACAAATACACATTTCAAGTCACTACACTTAACCATTTGTAAGTAACTAACACACATTTTCAAGTCACTACAATTTTCAAGTAACTAATACATATTTCAAGTTACTACAGTTAACCATTTTTAAGTAACTAATACACATTTTCAAGTCATTACCCTTAACCATTTTCAAGTAATAAATACACGTTTTCAGGTCACTACAATTATCAAGTAACGAATACACATTTCAAGTCACTACCATATTCTAGTAACTAATACACATTTCAAGTCACTACACTTAACCATTTTTAAGTAACTAATGCACATTTTCAAGTCACTACCATTTTTAAGTAACTAATACACATTTCAAGTTACTACACTTAACCATTTTTAAGTAACTAATACACATTTTCAAGTCGCTACACTTAACCATTTTCAAGTAACAAATACACATTTTCAAGTAACTAATACACATTTCAAGTCACTATCATTTTCAAGTAACAAATACACATATTCAAGTCTCTACAATTTTCAAGTAACTAAAACACACTTCAAGTTAATACTCTTAACCATTTTCAAGTAACTAATACACATTTCAAGTTACTACACCTAACCATTTTCAAGTAACTAATACACATTTCAAGTCACTATCATTTTCAAGTATCTACTACACATTTCAAATTACTACAGTTAACCATTTTTAAGTAAAAAATACACATTTTCAAGTCATTACCCTTAACCATTTTCAAGTAATAAATACACGTTTTCAGGTCACTACCATTTTCAAGTAACAAATACACATTTCAAGTCACTGCCATATTCTAGTAACTAATACACATTTCAAGTCACTACACTTAACCATTTTTAAGTAACTAATGCACATTTTAAAGTCACTACCATTTTTAAGTAACTAATATGCATTTCAAGTTACTCCACTTAACCATTTTTAAGTAACTAATACACATTTTCAAGTCACTACATTTAACCATTTTCAAGTAACAAATACACATATTCAAGTCACTACCATTTTCAAGTAACAAATACACATTTTCAAGTCACTACCATTTTCAAGTAACTAATACACAATATCATGTCATTACACTTAACCATTTTCAAGTAACAAATACACATTTTCAGGTCACTACCATTTTCAAGTAATTAATACACATTTCAAGTCACTACCATTTTCAAGTAACAAATAAACATATTCATGTCACTACCATTTTCAAGTAACTAAAACACACTTCAAGTCAATATACTTAACCATTTCTTAGTAACACCTATCCATTTTCAAGTAACTAATATACATTTCAAATTACTACATTTAATCAATTTCAAGTAACTAAAGCACATTTTCAAGTAAATACACTTAACCATTTTTAGAAAAAGATACACATTTTCAAGTCACTACCATTTTAAGGTAACTAATACACATTTCAAATTACTACACTTAACCATTTTTAAGTAACTAATATACATTTTCAAGTCACTACACTTGAACATTTTCAAGTAACAAATACACATTTTCAAGTCACTACCATTTTCAAGTAACAAATACACATTTTCAAGTCACTACCATTTTCAAGTAAATAATACAAATTTCAAGTCACTAAACTTAAATATTTTTAAGTAACTAATACACATTTTCAACTCACTATCATTTTCAAGTAACTAATACACATTTCAAGTTACTATAATTAACCATTTTTAAGTAACTAATACACATTTTAAAGTCATTACACTTAACCATTTTCAAGTAACAAATACACATTTTCAAGTCACCACCATTTTCAAGTAACTAATACACATTTTAAGCTACTACACTTAACCATTTTCAAGTAACTAATACACATTTCAAGTTACTACACTTAATCATTTTCAAGTAACTAAAACACAGTTTCAAGTCACTACCATTTTCAAGTAACTAATACACATTTCAAGCTACTACATTTAACCATTTTTAAGTAACTAATATACATTTTCAAGTCACTTCAAGTAACAAATACACATTTTCAAGTCACTACCATTTTCAAGTAACAAATACACATTTTCAAGGCACTACCATTTTCAAGTAACTAATACACATTTCAAGCCACTACACTTAACCATTTGTAAGTAACTAATACACATTTTCAAGTCACTATCACTTTCAAGTAACTAATACACATTTCAAGTTACTACACTTAACCATTTTTAAGTAACTAATACAAATTTTCATGTCATTACACTTAACCATTTTCAAATAACAAATACACATTTTCAAGTCACTATCATTTTCAAGTAACTAATATACATTTCAAGCCACTACCATTTTCTAGTAACTAAAACACATTTCAAGTCACTACCATCTTCAAGTAACAAATACACATTTTCAAGTCACTACCATTTTCAAGTAACTAGTACACATTTCAATCACTACCATTTTCAAGTAACTAACACACATTTCAAGTTACTACATTTAACCATTTTTATGTAACTAATACACATTTTCAACTCACTATCATTTTCAAGTAACTAATACACATTTCAAGTTACTATAATTAACTATTTTTAAGTAACTAATACACATTTTAAAGTCATTACACTTAACCATTTTCAAGTAACAAATACACATTTTCAAGTCACTACCATTTTCAAGTAACTAATACACATTTTAAGCTACTACACTTAACCATTTTCTAGTAACTAATACACATTTCAAGTTACTACACTTAATCATTTTCAAGTAACTAAAACACAGTTTCAAGTCACTACCATTTTCAAGTAACTAATACACATTTCAAGCTACTACATTTAACCATTTTTAAGTAACTAATATACATTTTCAAGTCACTTCAAGTAACAAATACACATTTTCAAGTCACTACCATTTTCAAGTAACAAATACACATTTTCAAGGCACTACCATTTTCAATAACTAATACACATTTCAAGTCACTACACTTAACCATTTTTAAGTAACTAATACACATTTTCAAGTCACTATCACTTTCAAGTAACTAATACACATTTCAAGTTACTACACTTAACCATTTTTAAGTAACTAATACAAATTTTCATGTCATTACACTTAACCATTTTCAAATAATAAATACACATTTTCAAGTCACTATCATTTTCAAGTAACTAATATACATTTCAAGCCACTACCATTTTCTAGTAACTAAAACACATTTCAAGTCACTACCATCTTCAAGTAACAAATACACATTTTCAAGTCACTACCAATTTCAAGTAACTAATACATATTTCAAGTTACTACAGTTAACCATTTTTAAATAACTAATACACATTTTCAAGTCATTACACTTAACTATTTTCAAGTAACAAATACACATTTTCAAGTCACTACCATTTTCAAGTAACTAGTACACATTTCAATCACTACCATTTTCAAGTAACTAACACACATTTCAAGTTACTACATTTAACCATTTTTATGTAACTAATACACATTTTCAAGTCACTACCATTTTAAAGTAACCAATACACATTTCAAACTACTACACTTAACCATTTTCTTGTAACTAATACACATTCCAAGTTACTACACCTAATCATTTTCAAATAACTAAAACAAATTTTCAAGTCAATACTCTTAACCATTTTAAAGTAACAAATACACATTTTCAAGTAACTACCATTTTCAAGTAACTAATACATATTTCAAGTCAATAACATTTTCAAGTAACTAATACACATTTCAAGTCACTACACTTAACCATTTTTAAGTAACTAATACACAGTTTCAAGTCACTACCATTTTCAAGTAACTAATACACATTTCAACCTACTACATTTAACCATTTTTAAGTAACTAATATACATTTTCAAGTCACTTCAAGTAACAAATACACATTTTCAAGTCACTACCATTTTCAAGTAACATATACACAATTTCAAGGCACTACCATTTTCAATAACTAATACACATTTCAAGTCACTACACTTAACCATTTTTAAGTAACTAATACACATTTTCAAGTCGCTATCACTTTCAAGTAACTAATACACATTTCAAGTTACTACACTTAATCATTTTTAAGTAACTAATACAAATTTTCATGTCATTACACTTAACCATTTTCAAATAACAAATACACATTTTCAAGTCACTACCATTTTCAAGTAACTAATATACATTTCAAGCCACTACCATTTTCAAATAACTAAAACACATTTCAAGTCACTACCATTTTCAAGTAACAAATACACATTTTCAAGTCACTACCATTTTCAAGTATCTAATACATATTTCAAGTTACTACAGTTAACCATTTTTAAGTAACTAATACACATTTTCAAGTCATTACACTTAACTATTTTCAAGTAACAAAGACACATTTTCAAGTCACTACCATTTTCAAGTAACTAGTACACATTTCAATCACTACCATTTTCAAGTAACTAACACACATTTCAAGTCACTACACTTAACCATTTTTAAGTAACTAATACACATTTTCAAGTCACTACCATTTTCAAGTAACTATTACACATTTTCAAGTCACTACACTTAACCATTTTTAAGTAACTAATACACATTTTCAAGTCACAACACTTGAACATTTTCAAGTAACAAATACACATTTTCAAGGCACTACCATTTCTAGTAACAAATACACATTTCAAGTCACTACACTTAACCATTTTTAAGTAACTAATACATATTTTCAAGTCACTACCATTTTCAAGTAACTAATACACATTTCAATCACTACCATTTTCAAGTAACTATTACAAATTTCAAGTCACTACACTTAACCATTTTTAAGTAACTAATACACATTTTTAAGTCACTACCATTTTAAAGTAACCAATACACATTTTAAGCTACTACACTTAACCATTTTCTAGTAACTAATACACATTTCAAGTTACTACACTTAATCATTTTCAAGTAACTAAAACACAGTTTCAAGTCAATACTCTTAACCATTTTAAAGTAACAAATACACATTTTCAAGTAACTACCATTTTCAAGTAACAAATATACATTTCAAATTACTACACTTAACCATTTTTAAGTAACTAATATACATTTTCAAGTCACTACACTTGAATATTTTCAAGTAACAAATACACATTTTCAAGTCACTACCATTTTCAAGTAACAAATACACATTTTCAAGTCACTACCATTTTCAAGTAACAAATACACATTTCAAGTCACTACACTTAACCATTTGTAAGTAACTAACACACATTTTCAAGTCACTACAATTTTCAAGTAACTAATACATATTTCAAGTTACTACAGTTAACCATTTTTAAGTAACTAATACACATTTTCAAGTCATTACCCTTAACCATTTTCAAGTAATAAATACACGTTTTCAGGTCACTACAATTATCAAGTAACGAATACACATTTCAAGTCACTACCATATTCTAGTAACTAATACACATTTCAAGTCACTACACTTAACCATTTTTAAGTAACTAATGCACATTTTCAAGTCACTACCATTTTTAAGTAACTAATACACATTTCAAGTTACTACACTTAACCATTTTCAAGTAACAAATACACATTTTCAAGTAACTAATACACATTTCAAGTCACTATCATTTTCAAGTAACAAATACACATATTCAAGTCTCTACAATTTTCAAGTAACTAAAACACACTTCAAGTTAATACTCTTAACCATTTTCAAGTAACTAATACACATTTTCAAGTCATTACCCTTAACCATTTTCAAGTAATAAATACACGTTTTCAGGTCACTACAATTATCAAGTAACGAATACACATTTCAAGTCACTACCATATTCTAGTAACTAATACACATTTCAAGTCACTACACTTAACCATTTTTAAGTAACTAATGCACATTTTCAAGTCACTACCATTTTTAAGTAACTAATACACATTTCAAGTTACTACACTTAACCATTTTTAAGTAACTAATACACATTTTCAAGTCGCTACACTTAACCATTTTCAAGTAACAAATACACATTTTCAAGTAACTAATACACATTTCAAGTCACTATCATTTTCAAGTAACAAATACACATATTCAAGTCTCTACAATTTTCAAGTAACTAAAACACACTTCAAGTTAATACTCTTAACCATTTTCAAGTAACTAATACACATTTCAAGTTACTACACCTAACCATTTTCAAGTAACTAATACACATTTCAAGTCACTATCATTTTCAAGTATCTACTACACATTTCAAATTACTACAGTTAACCATTTTTAAGTAAAAAATACACATTTTCAAGTCATTACCCTTAACCATTTTCAAGTAACAAATACACGTTTTCAGGTCACTACCATTTTCAAGTAACAAATACACATTTCAAGTCACTGCCATATTCTAGTAACTAATACACATTTCAAGTCACTACACTTAACCATTTTTAAGTAACTAATGCACATTTTAAAGTCACTACCATTTTTAAGTAACTAATATGCATTTCAAGTTACTCCACTTAACCATTTTTAAGTAACTAATACACATTTTCAAGTCACTACATTTAACCATTTTCAAGTAACAAATACACATATTCAAGTCACTACCATTTTCAAGTAACAAATACACATTTTCAAGTCACTACCATTTTCAAGTAACTAATACACAATATCATGTCATTACACTTAACCATTTTCAAGTAACAAATACACATTTTCAGGTCACTACCATTTTCAAGTAATTAATACACATTTCAAGTCACTACCATTTTCAAGTAACAAATAAACATATTCATGTCACTACCATTTTCAAGTAACTAAAACACACTTCAAGTCAATATACTTAACCATTTCTTAGTAACACCTATCCATTTTCAAGTAACTAATATACATTTCAAATTACTACATTTAATCAATTTCAAGTAACTAAAGCACATTTTCAAGTAAATACACTTAACCATTTTTAGAAAAAGATACACATTTTCAAGTCACTACCATTTTAAGGTAACTAATACACATTTCAAATTACTACACTTAACCATTTTTAAGTAACTAATATACATTTTCAAGTCACTACACTTGAACATTTTCAAGTAACAAATACACATTTTCAAGTCACTACCATTTTCAAGTAACAAATACACATTTTCAAGTCACTACCATTTTCAAGTAAATAATACAAATTTCAAGTCACTAAACTTAAATATTTTTAAGTAACTAATACACATTTTCAACTCACTATCATTTTCAAGTAACTAATACACATTTCAAGTTACTATAATTAACCATTTTTAAGTAACTAATACACATTTTAAAGTCATTACACTTAACCATTTTCAAGTAACAAATACACATTTTCAAGTCACCACCATTTTCAAGTAACTAATACACATTTTAAGCTACTACACTTAACCATTTTCAAGTAACTAATACACATTTCAAGTTACTACACTTAATCATTTTCAAGTAACTAAAACACAGTTTCAAGTCACTACCATTTTCAAGTAACTAATACACATTTCAAGCTACTACATTTAACCATTTTTAAGTAACTAATATACATTTTCAAGTCACTTCAAGTAACAAATACACATTTTCAAGTCACTACCATTTTCAAGTAACAAATACACATTTTCAAGGCACTACCATTTTCAAGTAACTAATACACATTTCAAGCCACTACACTTAACCATTTGTAAGTAACTAATACACATTTTCAAGTCACTATCACTTTCAAGTAACTAATACACATTTCAAGTTACTACACTTAACCATTTTTAAGTAACTAATACAAATTTTCATGTCATTACACTTAACCATTTTCAAATAACAAATACACATTTTCAAGTCACTATCATTTTCAAGTAACTAATATACATTTCAAGCCACTACCATTTTCTAGTAACTAAAACACATTTCAAGTCACTACCATCTTCAAGTAACAAATACACATTTTCAAGTCACTACCATTTTCAAGTAACTAGTACACATTTCAATCACTACCATTTTCAAGTAACTAACACACATTTCAAGTTACTACATTTAACCATTTTTAAGTAACTAATACACATTTTCAACTCACTATCATTTTCAAGTAACTAATACACATTTCAAGTTACTATAATTAACCATTTTTAAGTAACTAATACACATTTTAAAGTCATTACACTTAACCATTTTCAAGTAACAAATACACATTTTCAAGTCACTACCATTTTCAAGTAACTAATACACATTTTAAGCTACTACACTTAACCATTTTCTAGTAACTAATACACATTTCAAGTTACTACACTTAATCATTTTCAAGTAACTAAAACACAGTTTCAAGTCACTACCATTTTCAAGTAACTAATACACATTTCAAGCTACTACATTTAACCATTTTTAAGTAACCAATATACATTTTCAAGTCACTTCAAGTAACAAATACACATTTTCAAGTCACTACCATTTTCAAGTAACAAATACACATTTTCAAGGCACTACCATTTTCAAGCAACTAATACACATTTCAAGCCACTACACTTAACCATTTGTAAGTAACTAATACACATTTTCAAGTCACTATCACTTTCAAGTAACTAATACACATTTCAAGTTACTACACTTAACCATTTTTAAGTAACTAATACAAATTTTCATGTCATTACACTTAACCATTTTCAAATAACAAATACACATTTTCAAGTCACTATCATTTTCAAGTAACTAATATACATTTCAAGCCACTACCATTTTCTAGTAACTAAAACACATTTCAAGTCACTACCATCTTCAAGTAACAAATACACATTTTCAAGTCACTACCATTTTCAAGTAACTAGTACACATTTCAATCACTACCATTTTCAAGTTACTAACACACATTTCAAGTTACTACATTTAACCATTTTTAAGTAACTAATACACATTTTCAACTCACTATCATTTTCAAGTAACTAATACACATTTCAAGTTACTATAATTAACCATTTTTAAGTAACTAATACACATTTTAAAGTCATTACACTTAACCATTTTCAAGTAACAAATACACATTTTCAAGTCACTACCATTTTCAAGTAACTAATACACATTTTAAGCTACTACACTTAACCATTTTCTAGTAACTAATACACATTTCAAGTTACTACACTTAATCATTTTCAAGTAACTAAAACACAGTTTCAAGTCACTACCATTTTCAAGTAACTAATACACATTTCAAGCTACTACATTTAACCATTTTTAAGTAACCAATATACATTTTCAAGTCACTTCAAGTAACAAATACACATTTTCAAGTCACTACCATTTTCAAGTAACAAATACACATTTTCAAGGCACTACCATTTTCAAGCAACTAATACACATTTCAAGCCACTACACTTAACCATTTGTAAGTAACTAATACACATTTTCAAGTCACTATCACTTTCAAGTAACTAATACACATTTCAAGTTACTACACTTAACCATTTTTAAGTAACTAATACAAATTTTCATGTCATTACACTTAACCATTTTCAAATAACAAATACACATTTTCAAGTCACTATCATTTTCAAGTAACTAATATACATTTCAAGCCACTACCATTTTCTAGTAACTAAAACACATTTCAAGTCACTACCATCTTCAAGTAACAAATACACATTTTCAAGTCACTACCATTTTCAAGTAACTAGTACACATTTCAATCACTACCATTTTCAAGTTACTAACACACATTTCAAGTTACTACATTTAACCATTTTTAAGTAACTAATACACATTTTCAACTCACTATCATTTTCAAGTAACTAATACACATTTCAAGTTACTATAATTAACCATTTTTAAGTAACTAATACACATTTTAAAGTCATTACACTTAACCATTTTCAAGTAACAAATACACATTTTCAAGTCACTACCATTTTCAAGTAACTAATACACATTTTAAGCTACTACACTTAACCATTTTCTAGTAACTAATACACATTTCAAGTTACTACACTTAATCATTTTCAAGTAACTAAAACACAGTTTCAAGTCACTACCATTTTCAAGTAACTAATACACATTTCAAGCTACTACATTTAACCATTTTTAAGTAACCAATATACATTTTCAAGTCACTTCAAGTAACAAATACACATTTTCAAGTCACTACCATTTTCAAGTAACAAATACACATTTTCAAGGCACTACCATTTTCAATAACTAATACACATTTCAAGTCACTACACTTAACCATTTTTAAGTAACTAATACACATTTTCAAGTCACTACCATTTTCAAGTAACAAATACACATTTTCAAGTCACTACCATTTTCAAGTAAATAATACAAATTTCAAGTCACTAAACTTAAATATTTTTAAGTAACTAATACACATTTTCAACTCACTATCATTTTCAAGTAACTAA
The DNA here is from genome assembly GCA_031232105.1 of Capsicum rhomboideum. NCBI lineage: Eukaryota > Viridiplantae > Streptophyta > Magnoliopsida > Solanales > Solanaceae > Capsicum > Capsicum rhomboideum. The sequence continues at coordinate 46,514,564 of CP124712.1, read as the reverse complement.
TACACATTTTAAGTTACTATAATTAACCATTTTTAAGTAACTAATACACATTTTAAAGTCATTACACTTAACCATTTTCAAGTAACAAATACACATTTTCAAGTCACCACCATTTTCAAGTAACTAATACACATTTTAAGCTACTACACTTAACCATTTTCAAGTAACTAATACACATTTCAAGTTACTACACTTAATCATTTTCAAGTAACTAAAACACAGTTTCAAGTCACTACCATTTTCAAGTAACTAATACACATTTCAAGCTACTACATTTAACCATTTTTAAGTAACTAATATACATTTTCAAGTCACTTCAAGTAACAAATACACATTTTCAAGTCACTACCATTTTCAAGTAACAAATACACATTTTCAAGGCACTACCATTTTCAAGTAACTAATACACATTTCAAGCCACTACACTTAACCATTTGTAAGTAACTAATACACATTTTCAAGTCACTAAAACTTTCAAGTAACTAATACACATTTCAAGTTACTACACTTAACCATTTTTAAGTAACTAATACAAATTTTCATGTCATTACACTTAACCATTTTCAAATAACAAATACACATTTTCAAGTCACTATCATTTTCAAGTAACTAATATACATTTCAAGCCACTACCATTTTCTAGTAACTAAAACACATTTCAAGTCACTACCATCTTCAAGTAACTAATACACATTTTCAAGTCACTACCATTTTCAAGTAACTAGTACACATTTCAATCACTACCATTTTCAAGTAACTAACACACATTTCAAGTTACTACATTTAATCATTTTTATGTAACTAATACACATTTTCAACTCACTATCATTTTCAAGTAACTAATACACATTTCAAGTTACTATAATTAACCATTTTTAAGTAACTAATACACATTTTAAAGTCATTACACTTAACCATTTTCAAGTAACAAATACACATTTTCAAGTCACTACCATTTTCAAGTAACTAATACACATTTTAAGCTACTACACTTAACCATTTTCTAGTAACTAATACACATTTCAAGTTACTACACTTAATCATTTTCAAGTAACTAAAACACAGTTTCAAGTCACTGCCATTTTCAAGTAACTAATACACATTTCAAGCTACTACATTTAACCATTTTTAAGTAACTAATATACATTTTCAAGTCAATTCAAGTAACAAATACACATTTTCAAGTCACTACCATTTTCAAGTAACAAATACACATTTTCAAGGCACTACCATTTTCAATAACTAATACACATTTCAAGTCACTACACTTAACCATTTTTAAGTAACTAATACACATTTTCAAGTCACTATCACTTTCAAGTAACTAATACACATTTCAAGCTACTACACTTAACCATTTTTAAGTAACTAATACAAATTTTCATGTCATTACACTTAACCATTTTCAAATAATAAATACACATTTTCAAGTCACTACCATTTTCAAGTAACTAATATACATTTCAAGCCACTACCATTTTCTAGTAACTAAAACACATTTCAAGTCACTACTATCTTCAAGTAACAAATACACATTTTCAAGTCACTACCAATTTCAAGTAACTAATACATATTTCAAGTTACTACAGTTAACCATTTTTAAATAACTAATACACATTTTCAAGTCATTACACTTAACTATTTTCAAGTAACAAATACACATTTTCAAGTCACTACCATTTTCAAGTAACTAGTACACATTTCAATCACTACCATTTTCAAGTAACTAACACACATTTCAAGTTACTACATTTAACCATTTTTATGTAACTAATACACATTTTCAAGTCACTACCATTTTAAAGTAACCAATACACATTTCAAACTACTACACTTAACCATTTTCTTGTAACTAATACACATTCCAAGTTACTACACCTAATCATTTTCAAATAACTAAAACAAATTTTCAAGTCAATACTCTTAACCATTTTAAAGTAACAAATACACATTTTCAAGTAACTACCATTTTCAAGTAACTAATACATATTTCAAGTCAATAACATTTTCAAGTAACTAATACACATTTCAAGTCACTACACTTAACCATTTTTAAGTAACTAATACACAGTTTCAAGTCACTACCATTTTCAAGTAACTAATACACATTTCAACCTACTACATTTAACCATTTTTAAGTAACTAATATACATTTTCAAGTCACTTCAAGTAACAAATACACATTTTCAAGTCACTACCATTTTCAAGTAACATATACACAATTTCAAGGCACTACCATTTTCAATAACTAATACACATTTCAAGTCACTACACTTAACCATTTTTAAGTAACTAATACACATTTTCAAGTCGCTATCACTTTCAAGTAACTAATACACATTTCAAGTTACTACACTTAATCATTTTTAAGTAACTAATACAAATTTTCATGTCATTACACTTAACCATTTTCAAATAACAAATACACATTTTCAAGTCACTACCATTTTCAAGTAACTAATATACATTTCAAGCCACTACCATTTTCAAGTAACTAAAACACATTTCAAGTCACTACCATTTTCAAGTAACAAATACACATTTTCAAGTCACTACCATTTTCAAGTATCTAATACATATTTCAAGTTACTACAGTTAACCATTTTTAAGTAACTAATACACATTTTCAAGTCATTACACTTAACTATTTTCAAGTAACAAATACACATTTTCAAGTCACTACCATTTTCAAGTAACTAGTACACATTTCAATCACTACCATTTTCAAGTATCTAACACACATTTCAAGTCACTACCATCTTCAAGTAACAAATACACATTTTCAAGTCACTACCATTTTCAAGTAACTAGTACACATTTCAATCACTACCATTTTCAAGTAACTAACACACATTTCAAGTTACTACACTTAACCATTTTTAAGTAACTAATACACATTTTCAAGTCGCTACACTTAACCATTTTCAACTAACAAATACACATTTTCAAGTAACTAATACACATTTCAAGTCACTATCATTTTCAAGTAACAAATACACATATTCAAGTCTCTACAATTTTCAAGTAACTAAAACACACTTCAAGTTAATACTCTTAACCATTTTCAAGTAACTAATACACATTTCAAGTTACTACACCTAACCATTTTCAAGTAACTAATACACATTTCAAGTCACTATCATTTTCAAGTATCTACTACACATTTCAAATTACTACAGTTAACCATTTTTAAGTAAAAAATACACATTTTCAAGTCATTACCCTTAACCATTTTCAAGTAACAAATACACGTTTTCAGGTCACTACCATTTTCAAGTAACAAATACACATTTCAAGTCACTGCCATATTCTAGTAACTAATACACATTTCAAGTCACTACACTTAACCATTTTTAAGTAACTAATGCACATTTTAAAGTCACTACCATTTTTAAGTAACTAATATGCATTTCAAGTTACTCCACTTAACCATTTTTAAGTAACTAATACACATTTTCAAGTCACTACATTTAACCATTTTCAAGTAACAAATACACATATTCAAGTCACTACCATTTTCAAGTAACAAATACACATTTTCAAGTCACTACCATTTTCAAGTAACTAATACACAATATCATGTCATTACACTTAACCATTTTCAAGTAACAAATACACATTTTCAGGTCACTACCATTTTCAAGTAATTAATACACATTTCAAGTCACTACCATTTTCAAGTAACAAATAAACATATTCATGTCACTACCATTTTCAAGTAACTAAAACACACTTCAAGTCAATATACTTAACCATTTCTTAGTAACACCTATCCATTTTCAAGTAACTAATATACATTTCAAATTACTACATTTAATCAATTTCAAGTAACTAAAGCACATTTTCAAGTAAATACACTTAACCATTTTTAGAAAAAGATACACATTTTCAAGTCACTACCATTTTAAGGTAACTAATACACATTTCAAATTACTACACTTAACCATTTTTAAGTAACTAATATACATTTTCAAGTCACTACACTTGAACATTTTCAAGTAACAAATACACATTTTCAAGTCACTACCATTTTCAAGTAACAAATACACATTTTCAAGTCACTACCATTTTCAAGTAAATAATACAAATTTCAAGTCACTAAACTTAAATATTTTTAAGTAACTAATACACATTTTCAACTCACTATCATTTTCAAGTAACTAATACACATTTCAAGTTACTATAATTAACCATTTTTAAGTAACTAATACACATTTTAAAGTCATTACACTTAACCATTTTCAAGTAACAAATACACATTTTCAAGTCACCACCATTTTCAAGTAACTAATACACATTTTAAGCTACTACACTTAACCATTTTCAAGTAACTAATACACATTTCAAGTTACTACACTTAATCATTTTCAAGTAACTAAAACACAGTTTCAAGTCACTACCATTTTCAAGTAACTAATACACATTTCAAGCTACTACATTTAACCATTTTTAAGTAACTAATATACATTTTCAAGTCACTTCAAGTAACAAATACACATTTTCAAGTCACTACCATTTTCAAGTAACAAATACACATTTTCAAGGCACTACCATTTTCAAGTAACTAATACACATTTCAAGCCACTACACTTAACCATTTGTAAGTAACTAATACACATTTTCAAGTCACTATCACTTTCAAGTAACTAATACACATTTCAAGTTACTACACTTAACCATTTTTAAGTAACTAATACAAATTTTCATGTCATTACACTTAACCATTTTCAAATAACAAATACACATTTTCAAGTCACTATCATTTTCAAGTAACTAATATACGTTTCAAGCCACTACCATTTTCTAGTAACTAAAACACATTTCAAGTCACTACCATCTTCAAGTAACAAATACACATTTTCAAGTCACCACCATTTTCAAGTAACTAGTACACATTTCAATCACTACCATTTTCAAGTAACTAACACACATTTCAAGTTACTACATTTAACCATTTTTATGTAACTAATACACATTTTCAACTCACTATCATTTTCAAGTAACTAATACACATTTCAAGTTACTATAATTAACCATTTTTAAGTAACTAATACACATTTTAAAGTCATTACACTTAACCATTTTCAAGTAACAAATACACATTTTCAAGTCACTACCATTTTCAAGTAACTAATACACATTTTAAGCTACTACACTTAACCATTTTCTAGTAACTAATACACATTTCAAGTTACTACACTTAATCATTTTCAAGTAACTAAAACACAGTTTCAAGTCACTACCATTTTCAAGTAACTAATACACATTTCAAGCTACTACATTTAACCATTTTTAAGTAACTAATATACATTTTCAAGTCACTTCAAGTAACAAATACACATTTTCAAGTCACTACCATTTTCAAGTAACAAATACACATTTTCAAGGCACTACCATTTTCAATAACTAATACACATTTCAAGTCACTACACTTAACCATTTTTAAGTAACTAATACACATTTTCAAGTCACTATCACTTTCAAGTAACTAATACACATTTCAAGTTACTACACTTAACCATTTTTAAGTAACTAATACAAATTTTCATGTCATTACACTTAACCATTTTCAAATAATAAATACACATTTTCAAGTCACTATCATTTTCAAGTAACTAATACACATTTTAAGCTACTACACTTAACCATTTTCTAGTAACTAATACACATTTCAAGTCACTACCATCTTCAAGTAACAAATACACATTTTCAAGTCACTACCAATTTCAAGTAACTAATACATATTTCAAGTTACTACAGTTAACCATTTTTAAATAACTAATACACATTTTCAAGTCATTACACTTAACTATTTTCAAGTAACAAATACACATTTTCAAGTCACTACCATTTTCAAGTAACTAGTACACATTTCAATCACTACCATTTTCAAGTAACTAACACACATTTCAAGTTACTACATTTAACCATTTTTATGTAACTAATACACATTTTCAAGTCACTACCATTTTAAAGTAACCAATACACATTTCAAACTACTACACTTAACCATTTTCTTGTAACTAATACACATTCCAAGTTACTACACCTAATCATTTTCAAATAACTAAAACAAATTTTCAAGTCAATACTCTTAACCATTTTAAAGTAACAAATACACATTTTCAAGTAACTACCATTTTCAAGTAACTAATACATATTTCAAGTCACCACCATTTTCAAGTAACTAATACACATTTTAAGCTACTACACTTAACCATTTTCAAGTAACTAATACACATTTCAAGTTACTACACTTAATCATTTTCAAGTAACTAAAACACAGTTTCAAGTCACTACCATTTTCAAGTAACTAATACACATTTCAAGCTACTACATTTAACCATTTTTAAGTAACTAATATACATTTTCAAGTCACTTCAAGTAACAAATACACATTTTCAAGTCACTACCATTTTCAAGTAACAAATACACATTTTCAAGGCACTACCATTTTCAAGTAACTAATACACATTTCAAGCCACTACACTTAACCATTTTTAAGTAACTAATACACATTTTCAAGTCACTATCACTTTCAAGTAACTAATACACATTTCAAGTTACTACACTTAACCATTTTTAAGTAACTAATACAAATTTTCATGTCATTACACTTAACCATTTTCAAATAACAAATACACATTTTCAAGTCACTATCATTTTCAAGTAACTAATATACATTTCAAGCCACTACCATTTTCTAGTAACTAAAACACATTTCAAGTCACTACCATCTTCAAGTAACAAATACACATTTTCAAGTCACTACCATTTTCAAGTAACTAGTACACATTTCAATCACTACCATTTTCAAGTAACTAACACACATTTCAAGTTACTACATTTAACCATTTTTATGTAACTAATACACATTTTCAACACACTATCATTTTCAAGTAACTAATACACATTTCAAGTTACTATAATTAACCATTTTTAAGTAACTAATACACATTTTAAAGTCATTACACTTAACCATTTTCAAGTAACAAATACACATTTTCAAGTCACTACCATTTTCAAGTAACTAATACACATTTTAAGCTACTACACTTAACCATTTTCTAGTAACTAATACACATTTCAAGTTACTACACTTAATCATTTTCAAGTAACTAAAACACAGTTTCAAGTCACTACCATTTTCAAGTAACTAATACACATTTCAAGCTACTACATTTAACCATTTTTAAGTAACTAATATACATTTTCAAGTCACTTCAAGTAACAAATACACATTTTCAAGTCACTACCATTTTCAAGTAACAAATACACATTTTCAAGGCACTACCATTTTCAATAACTAATACACATTTCAAGTCACTACACTTAACCATTTTTAAGTAACTAATACACATTTTCAAGTCACTATCACTTTCAAGTAACTAATACACATTTCAAGTTACTACACTTAACCATTTTTAAGTAACGAATACAAATTTTCATGTCATTACACTTAACCATTTTCAAATAATAAATACACATTTTCAAGTCACTATCATTTTCAAGTAACTAATATACATTTCAAGCCACTACCATTTTCTAGTAACTAAAACACATTTCAAGTCACTACCATCTTCAAGTAACAAATACACATTTTCAAGTCACTACCAATTTCAAGTAACTAATACATATTTCAAGTTACTACAGTTAACCATTTTTAAATAACTAATACACATTTTCAAGTCATTACACTTAACTATTTTCAAGTAACAAATACACATTTTCAAGTCACTACCATTTTCAAGTAACTAGTACACATTTCAATCACTACCATTTTCAAGTAACTAACACACATTTCAAGTTACTACATTTAACCATTTTTATGTAACTAATACACATTTTCAAGTCACTACCATTTTAAAGTAACCAATACACATTTCAAACTACTACACTTAACCATTTTCTTGTAACTAATACACATTCCAAGTTACTACACCTAATCATTTTCAAATAACTAAAACAAATTTTCAAGTCAATACTCTTAACCATTTTAAAGTAACAAATACACATTTTCAAGTAACTACCATTTTCAAGTCAATACTCTTAACCATTTTAAAGTAACAAATACACATTTTCAAGTAACTACCATTTTCAAGTAACTAATACATATTTCAAGTCAATAACATTTTCAAGTAACTAATACACATTTCAAGTCACTACACTTAACCATTTTTAAGTAACTAATACACAGTTTCAAGTCACTACCATTTTCAAGTAACTAATACACATTTCAACCTACTACATTTAACCATTTTTAAGTAACTAATATACATTTTCAAGTCACTTCTAGTAACAAATACACATTTTCAAGTCACTACCATTTTCAAGTAACATATACACAATTTCAAGGCACTACCATTTTCAATAACTAATACACATTTCAAGTCACTACACTTAACCATTTTTAAGTAACTAATACACATTTTCAAGTCGCTATCACTTTCAAGTAACTAATACACATTTCAAGTTACTACACTTAATCATTTTTAAGTAACTAATACAAATTTTCATGTCATTACACTTAACCATTTTCAAATAACAAATACACATTTTCAAGTCACTACCATTTTCAAGTAACTAATATACATTTCAAGCCACTACCATTTTCAAGTAACTAAAACACATTTCAAGTCACTACCATTTTCAAGTAACAAATACACATTTTCAAGTCACTACCATTTTCAAGTATCTAATACATATTTCAAGTTACTACAGTTAACCATTTTTAAGTAACTAATACACATTTTCAAGTCATTACACTTAACTATTTTCAAGTAACAAATACACATTTTCAAGTCACTACCATTTTCAAGTAACTAGTACACATTTCAATCACTACCATTTTCAAGTATCTAACACACATTTCAAGTCACTACCATCTTCAAGTAACAAATACACATTTTCAAGTCACTACCATTTTCAAGTAACTAGTACACATTTCAATCACTACCATTTTCAAGTAACTAACACACATTTCAAGTTACTACACTTAACCATTTTTAAGTAACTAATACACATTTTCAAGTCGCTACACTTAACCATTTTCAACTAACAAATACACATTTTCAAGTAACTAATACACATTTCAAGTCACTATCATTTTCAAGTAACAAATACACATATTCAAGTCTCTACAATTTTCAAGTAACTAAAACACACTTCAAGTTAATACTCTTAACCATTTTCAAGTAACTAATACACATTTCAAGTTACTACACCTAACCATTTTCAAGTAACTAATACACATTTCAAGTCACTATCATTTTCAAGTATCTACTACACATTTCAAATTACTACAGTTAACCATTTTTAAGTAAAAAATACACATTTTCAAGTCATTACCCTTAACCATTTTCAAGTAACAAATACACGTTTTCAGGTCACTACCATTTTCAAGTAACAAATACACATTTCAAGTCACTGCCATATTCTAGTAACTAATACACATTTCAAGTCACTACACTTAACCATTTTTAAGTAACTAATGCACATTTTAAAGTCACTACCATTTTTAAGTAACTAATATGCATTTCAAGTTACTCCACTTAACCATTTTTAAGTAACTAATACACATTTTCAAGTCACTACATTTAACCATTTTCAAGTAACAAATACACATATTCAAGTCACTACCATTTTCAAGTAACAAATACACATTTTCAAGTCACTACCATTTTCAAGTAACTAATACACAATATCATGTCATTACACTTAACCATTTTCAAGTAACAAATACACATTTTCAGGTCACTACCATTTTCAAGTAATTAATACACATTTCAAGTCACTACCATTTTCAAGTAACAAATAAACATATTCATGTCACTACCATTTTCAAGTAACTAAAACACACTTCAAGTCAATATACTTAACCATTTCTTAGTAACACCTATCCATTTTCAAGTAACTAATATACATTTCAAATTACTACATTTAATCAATTTCAAGTAACTAAAGCACATTTTCAAGTAAATACACTTAACCATTTTTAGAAAAAGATACACATTTTCAAGTCACTACCATTTTAAGGTAACTAATACACATTTCAAATTACTACACTTAACCATTTTTAAGTAACTAATATACATTTTCAAGTCACTACACTTGAACATTTTCAAGTAACAAATACACATTTTCAAGTCACTACCATTTTCAAGTAACAAATACACATTTTCAAGTCACTACCATTTTCAAGTAAATAATACAAATTTCAAGTCACTAAACTTAAATATTTTTAAGTAACTAATACACATTTTCAACTCACTATCATTTTCAAGTAACTAATACACATTTCAAGTTACTATAATTAACCATTTTTAAGTAACTAATACACATTTTAAAGTCATTACACTTAACCATTTTCAAGTAACAAATACACATTTTCAAGTCACCACCATTTTCAAGTAACTAATACACATTTTAAGCTACTACACTTAACCATTTTCAAGTAACTAATACACATTTCAAGTTACTACACTTAATCATTTTCAAGTAACTAAAACACAGTTTCAAGTCACTACCATTTTCAAGTAACTAATACACATTTCAAGCTACTACATTTAACCATTTTTAAGTAACTAATATACATTTTCAAGTCACTTCAAGTAACAAATACACATTTTCAAGTCACTACCATTTTCAAGTAACAAATACACATTTTCAAGGCACTACCATTTTCAAGTAACTAATACACATTTCAAGCCACTACACTTAACCATTTGTAAGTAACTAATACACATTTTCAAGTCACTATCACTTTCAAGTAACTAATACACATTTCAAGTTACTACACTTAACCATTTTTAAGTAACTAATACAAATTTTCATGTCATTACACTTAACCATTTTCAAATAACAAATACACATTTTCAAGTCACTATCATTTTCAAGTAACTAATATACATTTCAAGCCACTACCATTTTCTAGTAACTAAAACACATTTCAAGTCACTACCATCTTCAAGTAACAAATACACATTTTCAAGTCACCACCATTTTCAAGTAACTAGTACACATTTCAATCACTACCATTTTCAAGTAACTAACACACATTTCAAGTTACTACATTTAACCATTTTTATGTAACTAATACACATTTTCAACTCACTATCATTTTCAAGTAACTAATACACATTTCAAGTTACTATAATTAACCATTTTTAAGTAACTAATACACATTTTAAAGTCATTACACTTAACCATTTTCAAGTAACAAATACACATTTTCAAGTCACTACCATTTTCAAGTAACTAATACACATTTTAAGCTACTACACTTAACCATTTTCTAGTAACTAATACACATTTCAAGTTACTACACTTAATCATTTTCAAGTAACTAAAACACAGTTTCAAGTCACTACCATTTTCAAGTAACTAATACACATTTCAAGCTACTACATTTAACCATTTTTAAGTAACTAATATACATTTTCAAGTCACTTCAAGTAACAAATACACATTTTCAAGTCACTACCATTTTCAAGTAACAAATACACATTTTCAAGGCACTACCATTTTCAATAACTAATACACATTTCAAGTCACTACACTTAACCATTTTTAAGTAACTAATACACATTTTCAAGTCACTATCACTTTCAAGTAACTAATACACATTTCAAGTTACTACACTTAACCATTTTTAAGTAACTAATACAAATTTTCATGTCATTACACTTAACCATTTTCAAATAATAAATACACATTTTCAAGTCACTATCATTTTCAAGTAACTAATACACATTTTAAGCTACTACACTTAACCATTTTCTAGTAACTAATACACATTTCAAGTCACTACCATCTTCAAGTAACAAATACACATTTTCAAGTCACTACCAATTTCAAGTAACTAATACATATTTCAAGTTACTACAGTTAACCATTTTTAAATAACTAATACACATTTTCAAGTCATTACACTTAACTATTTTCAAGTAACAAATACACATTTTCAAGTCACTACCATTTTCAAGTAACTAGTACACATTTCAATCACTACCATTTTCAAGTAACTAACACACATTTCAAGTTACTACATTTAACCATTTTTATGTAACTAATACACATTTTCAAGTCACTACCATTTTAAAGTAACCAATACACATTTCAAACTACTACACTTAACCATTTTCTTGTAACTAATACACATTCCAAGTTACTACACCTAATCATTTTCAAATAACTAAAACAAATTTTCAAGTCAATACTCTTAACCATTTTAAAGTAACAAATACACATTTTCAAGTAACTACCATTTTCAAGTAACTAATACATATTTCAAGTCACCACCATTTTCAAGTAACTAATACACATTTTAAGCTACTACACTTAACCATTTTCAAGTAACTAATACACATTTCAAGTTACTATACTTAATCATTTTCAAGTAACTAAAACACAGTTTCAAGTCACTACCATTTTCAAGTAACTAATACACATTTCAAGCTACTACATTTAACCATTTTTAAGTAACTAATATACATTTTCAAGTCACTTCAAGTAACAAATACACATTTTCAAGTCACTACCATTTTCAAGTAACAAATACACATTTTCAAGGCACTACCATTTTCAAGTAACTAATACACATTTCAAGCCACTACACTTAACCATTTTTAAGTAACTAATACACATTTTCAAGTCACTATCACTTTCAAGTAACTAATACACATTTCAAGTTACTACACTTAACCATTTTTAAGTAACTAATACAAATTTTCATGTCATTACACTTAACCATTTTCAAATAACAAATACACATTTTCAAGTCACTATCATTTTCAAGTAACTAATATACATTTCAAGCCACTACCATTTTCTAGTAACTAAAACACATTTCAAGTCACTACCATCTTCAAGTAACAAATACACATTTTCAAGTCACTACCATTTTCAAGTAACTAGTGCACATTTCAATCACTACCATTTTCAAGTAACTAACACACATTTCAAGTTACTACATTTAACCATTTTTATGTAACTAATACACATTTTCAACTCACTATCATTTTCAAGTAACTAATACACATTTCAAGTTACTATAATTAACCATTTTTAAGTAACTAATACACATTTTAAAGTCATTACACTTAACCATTTTCAAGTAACAAATACACATTTTCAAGTCACTACCATTTTCAAGTAACTAATACACATTTTAAGCTACTACACTTAACCATTTTCTAGTAACTAATACACATTTCAAGTTACTACACTTAATCATTTTCAAGTAACTAAAACACAGTTTCAAGTCACTACCATTTTCAAGTAACTAATACACATTTCAAGCTACTACATTTAACCATTTTTAAGTAACTAATATACATTTTCAAGTCACTTCAAGTAACAAATACACATTTTCAAGTCACTACCATTTTCAAGTAACAAATACACATTTTCAAGGCACTACCATTTTCAATAACTAATACACATTTCAAGTCACTACACTTAACCATTTTTAAGTAACTAATACACATTTTCAAGTCACTATCACTTTCAAGTAACTAATACACATTTCAAGTTACTACACTTAACCATTTTTAAGTAACTAATACAAATTTTCATGTCATTACACTTAACCATTTTCAAATAATAAATACACATTTTCAAGTCACTATCATTTTCAAGTAACTAATATACATTTCAAGCCACTACCATTTTCTAGTAACTAAAACACATTTCAAGTCACTACCATCTTCAAGTAACAAATACACATTTTCAAGTCACTACCAATTTCAAGTAACTAATACATATTTCAAGTTACTACAGTTAACCATTTTTAAATAACTAATACACATTTTCAAGTCATTACACTTAACTATTTTCAAGTAACAAATACACATTTTCAAGTCACTACCATTTTCAAGTAACTAGTACACATTTCAATCACTACCATTTTCAAGTAACTAACACACATTTCAAGTTACTACATTTAACCATTTTTATGTAACTAATACACATTTTCAAGTCACTACCATTTTAAAGTAACCAATACACATTTCAAACTACTACACTTAACCATTTTCTTGTAACTAATACACATTCCAAGTTACTACACCTAATCATTTTCAAATAACTAAAACAAATTTTCAAGTCAATACTCTTAACCATTTTAAAGTAACAAATACACATTTTCAAGTAACTACCATTTTCAAGTAACTAATACATATTTCAAGTCAATAACATTTTCAAGTAACTAATACACATTTCAAGTCACTACACTTAACCATTTTTAAGTAACTAATACACAGTTTCAAGTCACTACCATTTTCAAGTAACTAATACACATTTCAACCTACTACATTTAACCATTTTTAAGTAACTAATATACATTTTCAAGTCACTTCAAGTAACAAATACACATTTTCAAGTCACTACCATTTTCAAGTAACATATACACAATTTCAAGGCACTACCATTTTCAATAACTAATACACATTTCAAGTCACTACACTTCAGTGGCGGACCCAGATTTTTCACCAAGTGGGTTCAATATATAAAAAATAAATATGCAACAAAGAAAACAAAATAAAGTTTGATTAACTAAAACATATTATTACAATATTATTCTACGAGTTTTCATTTCTTGAAACCTATTCATAATACTTTCATCAGAAACAGTATTAAATATTTTTTTTTCTACATAAGGCACCATACAACTGCTCATGAAACCATCATCCATTCGATTTCTCAATTCACTCTTGATCAACTTCATTGCCGAAAAGGCTCTTTCATTGATGTGAGATTGACTTGTCTTCTTCTTGCTTAGAGGCAGCATTTTTTTTTTTCACGTTAAGTTGGGGAATAATGGAGTTTATGAATAATAGGGATTAGGGATTGGGGAATTAGAGAATATTGGGGTATTGGGGATTGGAGAAAAAGTAATTTTTAATTGTAATATTAGTATTAAGTAGCTGCAGGTTTCAGCTAAATCGTTATAGGGAAAAAGAAAAAAAGAAAAGAGGCGCTGCATCTATGGGGGTTCGAACACACGAGCTATGGGCTGTGGCATAATGAGGCGAAATTTGAACCCACTTGCCACTAAGTCAAGCACTTCATATGTGCATAGTGGGTTCAAATTTTATATTTACCTTGTACGTTGTTAAAGGCTGATATATATATGTATATATATATAGTGTAATTTTTCGACGAAGTGGGTTCATATGAACCCACTTGAACCTATGTGGGTCCGCCCCTGCTACACTTAACCATTTTTAAGTAACTAATACACATTTTCAAGTCGCTATCACTTTCAAGTAACTAATACACATTTCAAGTTACTACACTTAATCATTTTTAAGTAACTAATACAAATTTTCATGTCATTACACTTAACCATTTTCAAATAACAAATACACATTTTCAAGTCACTACCATTTTCAAGTAACTAATATACATTTCAAGCCACTACCATTTTCAAGTAACTAAAACACATTTCAAGTCACTACCATTTTCAAGTAACAAATACACATTTTCAAGTCACTACCATTTTCAAGTATCTAATACATATTTCAAGTTACTACAGTTAACCATTTTTAAGTAACTAATACACATTTTCAAGTCATTACACTTAACTATTTTCAAGTAACAAATACACATTTTCAAGTCACTACCATTTTCAAGTAACTAGTACACATTTCAATCACTACCATTTTCAAGTATCTAACACACATTTCAAGTCACTACCATCTTCAAGTAACAAATACACATTTTCAAGTCACTACCATTTTCAAGTAACTAGTACACATTTCAATCACTACCATTTTCAAGTAACTAACACACATTTCAAGTTACTACACTTAACCATTTTTAAGTAACTAATACACATTTTCAAGTCGCTACACTTAACCATTTTCAACTAACAAATACACATTTTCAAGTAACTAATACACATTTCAAGTCACTATCATTTTCAAGTAACAAATACACATATTCAAGTCTCTACAATTTTCAAGTAACTAAAACACACTTCAAGTTAATACTCTTAACCATTTTCAAGTAACTAATACACATTTCAAGTTACTACACCTAACCATTTTCAAGTAACTAATACACATTTCAAGTCACTATCATTTTCAAGTATCTACTACACATTTCAAATTACTACAGTTAACCATTTTTAAGTAAAAAATACACATTTTCAAGTCATTACCCTTAACCATTTTCAAGTAACAAATACACGTTTTCAGGTGTAACGACCCTCCAATTCATTTTGTGAAAATTTTATTATTTTAACCCTCCTCGTAGTTTCTAGACGTGATTTATGACTTTTGGGAATGGATAGTACGGACCTCGAGGTGTTCGGGAGCGATTTAAGTCATTAGTTGAGTTCTTGAGTTTTAATAAAGTTAAGACGGGCATGGTCAACCTTCGATCGAGATGACCTCGGATTAGTGTTGTAATGTTTCCAATAGGTTCGAGACGTAAATTTTAGTCAATTTACATATTTGGGTTATTTTCTTGAGGTTCCGAATAAATTTCGAGGATCTAATAGAAGTTTTGGTTGTTTTAGACATTATTTTAGTTGGTGGTTAATGGGCCAAATTCACATTTTTATTTCATATGACCCATGTACTAGAATAAACTTAAGTGGGAAGGGTTTAAAATTAACAATAATAATATCAGCAAGTTGGGGCAACAAAGGCACGACGGTTAGCTGCAGTTTAATTCTCCCATCGCAGCCTTGAAGAGGTTTCTCCCGAACTAGCTTCAGGTGAGATTTAGATGCAGTCATATAGTTACAATGATTTGGAGTTGCATGACTCTTTACAGGTGTTAGGGTATTAGTTTCTTTATGTAAGAGTTCAATATATTAGTAAATTTACTATAGCCTAATGATTACAAGGTGATGGATTAATGATTGATAAAGTTTGTCCCTAATTAGTACTAGGAGAAACATGAGGCAGTAGCAATAATTGTGGGGGAATATACGTGGTTCTCTATTTATAGTTACGTTAAATATATTAGGGTAAGTCATGTAGTACGTAGATTTTGGTGCATTAGAATTAGGGGATTAATTAAGTGATAATTATGCTCTAATGATGATAAAAATAGTAATGGCTAGACGTTGGGCAGTAGCTTGGTTGTGGCTTGATTTAGCGTTTCTAGAATGAGAATGTGAATAAGTATATCAACGATAGAATAGGTGTTAGACTAATGAATTCTGTGAACTTAATTAGTATTCCAGTTAATGTTTTCTGTAAGTGGGTGTGGATTAGAGATTTCTCATATGAAATCATCAACTATAGTTTACAAAATAAATAAATAAATAATAGATTTTAGGTCTAGAGTTTTTAGAGTAAGAATTCTTGATTCGAGGGTCGAATAATGATCCGTTTTATCTGAAATTCAATGTGCTAGTTTGTATTCTTATGGAGACTATGTATTTAAACAGATTCTGACCATTCGGAAGCATTACGTAAGGGCAAATTTGTTAATTGACGCTTGGCTTCGGTTTGAGGCAAGTTGAGACTTTCTTAGACTCTTTTTCAAAGTGCTTATGTGTTAGTTATGTGTAATGGGAGTAATGGGAATGGGGGTCCCGAATAGATGAAGTGACGAGCATCTAAGCGGGTACCGGTGTTAATTGAGGGTTAAAATCATTTAATGGCCTGTTTTGAACCCTTTTTTCCTATTTGCTAGCATGATTGGGCAGACTTGCTATTGTAAATAAATTGTTGAAAATGCTAGATAATGAGAATACTCCCGCTTGATAAGTTGAGTTGATTTTTTTGAAATTGATATCTATCTGGCATAAGACATGAAATCTTTGCTTAATTTTGTTGTTGATTTGGGATCGGAGTTGCACGCCTGCACATCATGCATTGCATTCCATATGGGGTCGGAGTGCACGCCTGCATATTATTATCTATTATTGGGGTCGGAGTGCACGCCTGCACAATATATTTATTGGGATCGGAGTGCACGCCTGCACAGTACATGGACCTTGTGAGTCCCCCATGGGTCCTGACTTTGAAGCCATTGCTCGGTAGGTGTGTACACAGCATATGCATTGCATTGCATTCATCCTTTTCTTGTTCAGCTTGAGTAGGGTGTAGATGTTGATTTTGTACTAGTTAATGAGTACTTGAATATCTGTTTCTTGATCTCACTGTATTAAAGAATTCTGGGATTGTGTTACGATATCCTTATGACTATTAGACTTGATTATTATGTGGGGTTAGGGTGTCTTTCTGAGTGCAGGTTGTATGGTAGTTTTAGAGGTTTGACGTGGTGTCACTCGTCACCACTTTGAATTAGGGTCGGTCGACGATGCTTGCTGAGTACACGCGGTTCCGTACTCACCCTTGCTTTTTCTGCACCCTCCGTGCAGGTACCGATCCGACGGCCTCTGGGCATTGATTAGTTTGGTTTCTTCAGTGTTAGCATCTTTGGAGATTCGAGGTAGCTGCTATTGATTTCAGAGACTACTGAAATCTCCTCCACTCTTATCTTTATGCATTTTTCCGCATTTTAAGATACTCAAGACTTTTCTTTGATTTCGGTATTTAGAGGCTTGTATTAGTGACTACCAGATCTGGGATTATCTATATTTCGACTACAATACTCTATTAATCCACTTTGGGAGATTATATGGGTTTTATATTGCTCTTATTTGCTCTTATTTCTTCCGCTTCTATACATTTGAGATATTATATTTGAGATTGTGTCCTTGGCTTACCTATCACGGAGGGTTGGATAGGTGCCATCAAGGTCCAAATTTTGGGTCGTGACAGATGGTATCAGAGCCCCAGGTTCATTGGTCTCACAAATACAAGCCAAGTCTAGTAGGGTCTTGCGGATCGGTGCGGAGACGTCCGTTAC
Source organism: Capsicum rhomboideum (assembly GCA_031232105.1). Classification (NCBI taxonomy): domain Eukaryota; kingdom Viridiplantae; phylum Streptophyta; class Magnoliopsida; order Solanales; family Solanaceae; genus Capsicum; species Capsicum rhomboideum. The sequence continues at coordinate 46,495,730 of CP124712.1, read as the reverse complement.
CTATCTTCGAGAGGCTATGGGACTTTAGGAAATATTCATTTCTTCTTTCTTATCGTGCAATATTGATCCTTTAATTTGAAATACTGAGATTCTTGTTTTATTCTCGCACAGATGGTTAGGACTCGTGCATCTCAGGACGATGGTCAGGAGCCCGTACCAGCCCCTGAGTCAGCTGCCCATGCTGGGACACGCAGACGGGGTAGGAGACGTGGTAGGGGCAGAGGTCATGGTAGAGAGAGAGCTCGGGGAGCCACTCAGATTCCTAATAGGGTGGGGTCTCTCGAGGTTGAGTTTGAGGCAGGTGATGATGATATTCAGGTTCCAGCTGATGGTATGGCCCCAGGTCAGGCACCACCGGGATTTGTTGCTACACCGGTTCTTCAGGATACCTTGATTCGGGTTCTGGGAGTTTTGGAGAGTATTGCTCAGGGAGGCGGATCATTAGGTACTCCACAGGGTTCACACGCTAGGGTGGGGGCCCAGACCCCAGATCAGCAGTCCATTCCTATTTATCAGGGTCCAGTGGTTCATCCAGTACCGAGGTATGATGGTATGCCTCTACCGGGGGTAGGAGCAACCGGTGGGGTTAGGGCAATTATGTCTGATGATGAGCAGCGTCGGTTTGAGAAGTTTAGAAAGATGGACCCACCGCAGTTTCAGGGTGATCAGCGTGAGGACGCCTATGAATTTCTGGTCAGTTGTCATGAGAGACTTCAGAGTGTGGGATTGGTTGACTCCCACGGAGTTGATTATACTGCCTTGCAGATGCGTGGTCCAGCTAAGCAGTGGTGGCGCTCTTATATTGATTCCAGGCCAGCAGGTTCACCACCGATGACTTGGGCTATGTTTGCACAGGCTTTCCTTGACAGATTTATCCCTCGTAGCTTGAGGGAGGAGCGTAGACGCCAGTTTGAGCATTTGACACAGGAGGGTATTTCTGTGGCTGAGTATGAGATTCGATTTTATGCCTTGTCCCGTTATGCTATGGTGATCTTACCAGACGAGGCTGAGATGATTAGGAGGTTTATGAGAGGTTTGACCCTCAGGATTAAAGAGGCCGTGTTCGCTGTAGCCCAGTCTGGAGCTTCTCTTCAGAGGGTAGTTGAGTCAGCAAAGGAGTTTGAGTTGATGCACCGTGAGGAGTATGGGGATCTGAGGGACAAGAGGTTTCGCACTTCTGGTCGATTCAGTAGTACCTCATCTGGAGGTAGGGGTTCGTTCAGACGAGATTTTCGCCCTCAGCAGGGTAGACCAGTTCAGGCAGCGATGCAGGCATCAGATAATGGACATTCAGGTCGGGGTTCTTATGGTTCGGGACAGGCTTCACATGGTTCATCTCAGCGGTTTTCAGGTCGTGGTGGTCATACTGGGTATTCAAGTCACTCTCATCAGTTGATGGCTCCCAAGTCCTGTTATGAGTGTGGTAGTCCGGATCATCTTCGGAGGGATTGTCCAGTGTACAGACAGAGGGGTCCACAACACGGTCATCAGGCCCTTGCTAGAGCCACAGTGCCTCCGGCTAGAGGTCGGGGCAGACCTCAGGGAGGTAGAGGTGCATCACCAGCTGGTAGGGGAGGTGGTAGTGGAGTGACCCAGGCGATAGATAATAGAGCTCATTGTTACGCTTTCCCAGGAAAGCCCGAGGCAGAGTCTTCTGATGCAGTCATTACAGGTATCGTCTCAGTTTGCCATCAACCTGCTTCGGTGTTATTTGATCCTGGTTCTACCTTCTCCTATGTGTCTGCATACTTTGCTTCCAGCCTTGATATGATATGTGAGCCTATAGCTGTTCCTATTCGTGTTTCTACACCAGTAGGTGATTCCTTAGTGGTGGATCGGGTGTACCGATCCTGTGTTGTTTCTATTTTGGGGTGTGATACCTGGGTAGATTTAATTATCCTTGATATGGTTGATTTTGATGTGATTTTGGGCATGGATTGGCTTTCTACCTATCATGCTATCTTAGATTGTCATGCTAAAACAGTTACTTTGGCTATGCCTGATCGTCTGAGGTTGGAGTAGAAAGGTGTTCAGAGTTCGTATCCTAAGAAGGTGATTTCATTTATTCAGGCCCAGCGGTTAGTTAAGAAAGGGTGTCTATCATATTTGGCTTATGTTCGTGATACTAGTACCGAGGCACCTTCTTTGGAGTCAGTAAGGGTAGTTAAAGAGTTCATGGATGTATTTCCTATCGATCTTCCGGGTGTTCCTCCTGATAGAGACATCGATTTTGGTATTGATTTGGAGCCGGGCACTAAACCCATTTCGATTCCTCCTTATAGAATGGCACCGGCGGAGTTAAAGAAATTGAAAGACCAGCTTCAGGATTTGTTAAGTAAGGGGTTTATTCGACCTAGTGTATCACCTTGGGGTGCTCCGGTGTTGTTTGTGAAGAAGAAAGATGGGTCTATGAGGATGTGCATTGATTATCGACAGTTGAACAAGGTGACAATCAAGAATAAGTATCCTCTACCGCGTATTGATGACCTTTTTGATCAGCTTCAAGGTGCTTCAGTGTTCTCGAAGATTGACTTGAGGTCGGGGTATCATCAATTGAAGATTCGGGCTTCGGACATTCCTAAGACAGCTTTTCGGGCTAGATATGGCCACTATGAATTCTTGGTTATGTCCTTTGGGTTGACTAATGCCCCGGCGGCGTTCATGGAGTTGATGAATAATGTGTTTCGACCTTATCTGGATTCATTTGTTATTGTGTTCATCGATGACATTTTGGTGTATTCTAGGAGCGAGGAGGATCATGTGAAACATTTGAGGATCGTACTCCAGAGGTTGAGGGATGAAAAGTTATATGCCAAGTTTTCAAAGTGTGAATTTTGGCTTAGTTCTGTGGCATTCTTGGGACATGTGGTGTCCAAGGATGGTATTATGGTCGATCCGACCAAGGTTGAGGCGGTTCGAAATTGGTCTCGGCCTATGTCACCTTCAGATATTCGGAGTTTTATTGGGTTAGCAGGCTATTACAGGCGATTCGTGCAGGGTTTCTCTTCCATTGCAGCTCCGATGACTCGATTGACTCAGAAGAATGTGGTTTTTCAGTGGTCGGATAAGTGTGAGGAGAGCTTTCAAAAGCTCAAGACTCTGTTGACTTCAGCTCCTATCTTGACTCTACCTGTGGAAGGTGAGGGCTTTATTGTGTTTTGTGATGCTTCCGGTATTGGCTTGGGTGGTGTGTTGATGCAGAAAAATAAGGTGATAGCGTATGCTTCGAGGCAGTTGAAACCACATGAGAGGAATTACCCTACCCATGATTTAGAGTTAGCAGCGGTTGTATTTGTACTGAAGTTATGGAGGCACTATTTGTATGGGGTTCATTGTGAGGTGTACACTGATCATCGCAGCCTTCAATATATCTTCAAGCAAAAGGAGTTGAATTTGAGACAGCGTAGGTGGTTGGAGTTGTTGAAAGATTATGATATAACTATCCTATATCATCTGGGCAAGGCCAATGTAGTGGCAGATGCCTTGAGTAGGAAGGCAGTTAGTATGGGAAGTCTTGCATTATTGAGTGTGGAAGAGCGACCATTAGCCAGAGAGGTCCAGCGGTTGGCTAACAGTTTCGTGCGTCTTGATATCTCCGAGTCAGGTAGAGTTCTTGCAAGTGTAGAAGCGAGGTCCTTGTTGATAGAGAAGATTCGAGATCGTCAGTTTGAGGATGAAAAGTTGTGTATTATCAGAGATAAAGTGATGCGAGGTGAGGCTAAGGAGGCAATTTTAGACCAGGAGGGTGTCTTAAGGATAAAGGGACGGATCTGTGTTCCTAGAGTAGGTGATTTGACTAGATCTATTATGGACGAGGCCCATTGTTCACGTTATTCCATTCATCCAGGCGCAGCGAAGATGTATCATGACCTAAAACAACATTATTGGTGGTGTGGGATGAAGAGGGATATTATAGAGTTTGTGGCTAAGTGTCTGAATTGCCAGCAGGTGAAATATGAGCACCGGAGACCAGGTGGTTTGCTTCAGAGGATGCCCATTCCCGAGTGGAAATGGGAGCGTATTACTATGGATTTCGTAGTTGGGTTACCTCAGACCTTGGGGATGTTTGATTCTGTTTGGGTGATTGTGGACAGATTGACCAAATCAGCCCATTTTGTGCCTGTGAAGATGAACTATAATGCAGAGAAATTAGCCAAAATCTATATTCGTGAAATAGTTCGATTACATGGCGTGCCCGTTTCCATTATTTCAGATAGAGGTACTCAGTTCACTTCGAACTTTTGGAGTACTTTGCAGCGAGAGTTGGGTACTCAGTTGGATATGAGTACAGCATTTCATCCACAGACAGATGGTCAGTCGGAGCGAACTATTCAGGTGTTGGAGGACATGTTGCGAGCTTGTGTGATGGATTTTGGGGGTCACTGGGATCAGTTTTTACCCTTGGTAGAGTTCTCTTATAATAATAGCTACCATTCCAGTATTCAGATGGCTCCATTCGAGGCATTGTATGGAAGAAGGTGTAGGTCCCCAGTTGGGTGGTTCGACTCTTTTGAGGTTAGACCTTGGGGTACCGATTTGCTGAGGGACTCGATGGACCGAGTGAGATTGATCCAAGATCGGCTCTTGGCTGCTCAGAGTAGACAAAAGAGTTATGCTGACAGGAAGGTCCGTGAATTGGAGTTCATGCAGGGTGAGCGGGTCTTACTGAAGGTATCACCCATGAAGGGTGTGATGAGGTTTGGGAAGAAAGGAAAGCTCAGTCCGAGGTTCATTGGCCCTTTTGAGATTCTTCAGCGCATTGGACCAGTGGCTTATGAGTTGGCTTTACCACCGGGTCTTTCAGCCGTGCATCCAGTGTTTCATGTTTCAATGTTAAAGAGGTACCATCCGGATGATTCACATGTGATTCAGTGGGACTTAGTGAGTTTGGATCAGAATCTAGCATTTGAGGAGGAGCCTATAGCTATTCTGGATAGGCAGGTTAGAAAGTTGAGATCCAAGGAGATAGCTTCTGTAAAGGTGCAATGGAGGTATCGTCCTATGGCGGAAGCCACTTGGGAGGTTGAGTCTGACATGCGGAGCAGATATCCTCATCTTTTCGATAACCCAGGTACCTTCTTTCTCTTTACGTTCGAGGACAAACGTTTGTTTTAGTGGTGGATGATGTAACGACCCTCCAATTCATTTTGTGAAAATTTTATTATTTTAACCCTCCTCGTAGTTTCTAGACGTGATTTATGACTTTTGGGAATGGATAGTACGGACCTCGAGGTGTTCGGGAGCGATTTAAGTCATTAGTTGAGTTCTTGAGTTTTAATAAAGTTAAGACGGGCATGGTCAACCTTCGATCGAGATGACCTCGGATTAGTGTTGTAATGTTTCCAATAGGTTCGAGACGTAAATTTTAGTCAATTTACATATTTGGGTTATTTTCTTGAGGTTCCGAATAAATTTCGAGGATCTAATAGAAGTTTTGGTTGTTTTAGACATTATTTTAGTTGGTGGTTAATGGGCCAAATTCACATTTTTATTTCATATGACCCATGTACTAGAATAAACTTAAGTGGGAAGGGTTTAAAATTAACAATAATAATATCAGCAAGTTGGGGCAACAAAGGCACGACGGTTAGCTGCAGTTTAATTCTCCCATCGCAGCCTTGAAGAGGTTTCTCCCGAACTAGCTTCAGGTGAGATTTAGATGCAGTCATATAGTTACAATGATTTGGAGTTGCATGACTCTTTACAGGTGTTAGGGTATTAGTTTCTTTATGTAAGAGTTCAATATATTAGTAAATTTACTATAGCCTAATGATTACAAGGTGATGGATTAATGATTGATAAAGTTTGTCCCTAATTAGTACTAGGAGAAACATGAGGCAGTAGCAATAATTGTGGGGGAATATACGTGGTTCTCTATTTATAGTTACGTTAAATATATTAGGGTAAGTCATGTAGTACGTAGATTTTGGTGCATTAGAATTAGGGGATTAATTAAGTGATAATTATGCTCTAATGATGATAAAAATAGTAATGGCTAGACGTTGGGCAGTAGCTTGGTTGTGGCTTGATTTAGCGTTTCTAGAATGAGAATGTGAATAAGTATATCAACGATAGAATAGGTGTTAGACTAATGAATTCTGTGAACTTAATTAGTATTCCAGTTAATGTTTTCTGTAAGTGGGTGTGGATTAGAGATTTCTCATATGAAATCATCAACTATAGTTTACAAAATAAATAAATAAATAATAGATTTTAGGTCTAGAGTTTTTAGAGTAAGAATTCTTGATTCGAGGGTCGAATAATGATCCGTTTTATCTGAAATTCAATGTGCTAGTTTGTATTCTTATGGAGACTATGTATTTAAACAGATTCTGACCATTCGGAAGCATTACGTAAGGGCAAATTTGTTAATTGACGCTTGGCTTCGGTTTGAGGCAAGTTGAGACTTTCTTAGACTCTTTTTCAAAGTGCTTATGTGTTAGTTATGTGTAATGGGAGTAATGGGAATGGGGGTCCCGAATAGATGAAGTGACGAGCATCTAAGCGGGTACCGGTGTTAATTGAGGGTTAAAATCATTTAATGGCCTGTTTTGAACCCTTTTTTCCTATTTGCTAGCATGATTGGGCAGACTTGCTATTGTAAATAAATTGTTGAAAATGCTAGATAATGAGAATACTCCCGCTTGATAAGTTGAGTTGATTTTTTTGAAATTGATATCTATCTGGCATAAGACATGAAATCTTTGCTTAATTTTGTTGTTGATTTGGGATCGGAGTTGCACGCCTGCACATCATGCATTGCATTCCATATGGGGTCGGAGTGCACGCCTGCATATTATTATCTATTATTGGGGTCGGAGTGCACGCCTGCACAATATATTTATTGGGATCGGAGTGCACGCCTGCACAGTACATGGACCTTGTGAGTCCCCCATGGGTCCTGACTTTGAAGCCATTGCTCGGTAGGTGTGTACACAGCATATGCATTGCATTGCATTCATCCTTTTCTTGTTCAGCTTGAGTAGGGTGTAGATGTTGATTTTGTACTAGTTAATGAGTACTTGAATATCTGTTTCTTGATCTCACTGTATTAAAGAATTCTGGGATTGTGTTACGATATCCTTATGACTATTAGACTTGATTATTATGTGGGGTTAGGGTGTCTTTCTGAGTGCAGGTTGTATGGTAGTTTTAGAGGTTTGACGTGGTGTCACTCGTCACCACTTTGAATTAGGGTCGGTCGACGATGCTTGCTGAGTACACGCGGTTCCGTACTCACCCTTGCTTTTTCTGCACCCTCCGTGCAGGTACCGATCCGACGGCCTCTGGGCATTGATTAGTTTGGTTTCTTCAGTGTTAGCATCTTTGGAGATTCGAGGTAGCTGCTATTGATTTCAGAGACTACTGAAATCTCCTCCACTCTTATCTTTATGCATTTTTCCGCATTTTAAGATACTCAAGACTTTTCTTTGATTTCGGTATTTAGAGGCTTGTATTAGTGACTACCAGATCTGGGATTATCTATATTTCGACTACAATACTCTATTAATCCACTTTGGGAGATTATATGGGTTTTATATTGCTCTTATTTGCTCTTATTTCTTCCGCTTCTATACATTTGAGATATTATATTTGAGATTGTGTCCTTGGCTTACCTATCACGGAGGGTTGGATAGGTGCCATCACGGTCCAAATTTTGGGTCGTGACATCAGGTCACTACCATTTTCAAGTAACAAATACACATTTCAAGTCACTGCCATATTCTAGTAACTAATACACATTTCAAGTCACTACACTTAACCATTTTTAAGTAACTAATGCACATTTTAAAGTCACTACCATTTTTAAGTAACTAATATGCATTTCAAGTTACTCCACTTAACCATTTTTAAGTAACTAATACACATTTTCAAGTCACTACATTTAACCATTTTCAAGTAACAAATACACATATTCAAGTCACTACCATTTTCAAGTAACAAATACACATTTTCAAGTCACTACCATTTTCAAGTAACTAATACACAATATCATGTCATTACACTTAACCATTTTAAAGTAACAAATACACATTTTCAGGTCACTACCATTTTCAAGTAATTAATACACATTTCAAGTCACTACCATTTTCAAGTAACAAATAAACATATTCATGTCACTACCATTTTCAAGTAACTAAAACACACTTCAAGTCAATATACTTAACCATTTCTTAGTAACACCTATCCATTTTCAAGTAACTAATATACATTTCAAATTACTACATTTAATCAATTTCAAGTAACTAAAGCACATTTTCAAGTAAATACACTTAACCATTTTTAGAAAAAGATACACATTTTCAAGTCACTACCATTTTAAGGTAACTAATACACATTTCAAATTACTACACTTAACCATTTTTAAGTAACTAATATACATTTTCAAGTCACTACACTTGAACATTTTCAAGTAACAAATACACATTTTCAAGTCACTACCATTTTCAAGTAACAAATACACATTTTCAAGTCACTACCATTTTCAAGTAAATAATACAAATTTCAAGTCACTAAACTTAAATATTTTTAAGTAACTAATACACATTTTCAACTCACTATCATTTTCAAGTAACTAATACACATTTCAAGTTACTATAATTAACCATTTTTAAGTAACTAATACACATTTTAAAGTCATTACACTTAACCATTTTCAAGTAACAAATACACATTTTCAAGTCACCACCATTTTCAAGTAACTAATACACATTTTAAGCTACTACACTTAACCATTTTCAAGTAACTAATACACATTTCAAGTTACTACACTTAATCATTTTCAAGTAACTAAAACACAGTTTCAAGTCACTACCATTTTCAAGTAACTAATACACATTTCAAGCTACTACATTTAACCATTTTTAAGTAACTAATATACATTTTCAAGTCACTTCAAGTAACAAATACACATTTTCAAGTCACTACCATTTTCAAGTAACAAATACACATTTTCAAGGCACTACCATTTTCAAGTAACTAATACACATTTCAAGCCACTACACTTAACCATTTGTAAGTAACTAATACACATTTTCAAGTCACTATCACTTTCAAGTAACTAATACACATTTCAAGTTACTACACTTAACCATTTTTAAGTAACTAATACAAATTTTCATGTCATTACACTTAACCATTTTCAAATAACAAATACACATTTTCAAGTCACTATCATTTTCAAGTAACTAATATACATTTCAAGCCACTACCATTTTCTAGTAACTAAAACACATTTCAAGTCACTACCATCTTCAAGTAACAAATACACATTTTCAAGTCACCACCATTTTCAAGTAACTAGTACACATTTCAATCACTACCATTTTCAAGTAACTAACACACATTTCAAGTTACTACATTTAACCATTTTTATGTAACTAATACACATTTTCAACTCACTATCATTTTCAAGTAACTAATACACATTTCAAGTTACTATAATTAACCATTTTTGAGTAACTAATACACATTTTAAAGTCATTACACTTAACCATTTTCAAGTAACAAATACACATTTTCAAGTCACTACCATTTTCAAGTAACTAATACACATTTTAAGCTACTACACTTAACCATTTTCTAGTAACTAATACACATTTCAAGTTACTACACTTAATCATTTTCAAGTAACTAAAACACAGTTTCAAGTCACTACCATTTTCAAGTAACTAATACACATTTCAAGCTACTACATTTAACCATTTTTAAGTAACTAATATACATTTTCAAGTCACTTCAAGTAACAAATACACATTTTCAAGTCACTACCATTTTCAAGTAACAAATACACATTTTCAAGGCACTACCATTTTCAATAACTAATACACATTTCAAGTCACTACACTTAACCATTTTTAAGTAACTAATACACATTTTCAAGTCACTATCACTTTCAAGTAACTAATACACATTTCAAGTTACTACACTTAACCATTTTTAAGTAACTAATACAAATTTTCATGTCATTACACTTAACCATTTTCAAATAATAAATACACATTTTCAAGTCACTATCATTTTCAAGTAACTAATACACATTTTAAGCTACTACACTTAACCATTTTCTAGTAACTAATACACATTTCAAGTCACTACCATCTTCAAGTAACAAATACACATTTTCAAGTCACTACCAATTTCAAGTAACTAATACATATTTCAAGTTACTACAGTTAACCATTTTTAAATAACTAATACACATTTTCAAGTCATTACACTTAACTATTTTCAAGTAACAAATACACATTTTCAAGTCACTACCATTTTCAAGTAACTAGTACACATTTCAATCACTACCATTTTCAAGTAACTAACACACATTTCAAGTTACTACATTTAACCATTTTTATGTAACTAATACACATTTTCAAGTCACTACCATTTTAAAGTAACCAATACACATTTCAAACTACTACACTTAACCATTTTCTTGTAACTAATACACATTCCAAGTTACTACACCTAATCATTTTCAAATAACTAAAACAAATTTTCAAGTCAATACTCTTAACCATTTTAAAGTAACAAATACACATTTTCAAGTAACTACCATTTTCAAGTAACTAATACATATTTCAAGTCACCACCATTTTCAAGTAACTAATACACATTTTAAGCTACTACACTTAACCATTTTCAAGTAACTAATACACATTTCAAGTTACTACACTTAATCATTTTCAAGTAACTAAAACACAGTTTCAAGTCACTACCATTTTCAAGTAACTAATACACATTTCAAGCTACTACATTTAACCATTTTTAAGTAACTAATATACATTTTCAAGTCACTTCAAGTAACAAATACACATTTTCAAGTCACTACCATTTTCAAGTAACAAATACACATTTTCAAGGCACTACCATTTTCAAGTAACTAATACACATTTCAAGCCACTACACTTAACCATTTTTAAGTAACTAATACACATTTTCAAGTCACTATCACTTTCAAGTAACTAATACACATTTCAAGTTACTACACTTAACCATTTTTAAGTAACTAATACAAATTTTCATGTCATTACACTTAACCATTTTCAAATAACAAATACACATTTTCAAGTCACTATCATTTTCAAGTAACTAATATACATTTCAAGCCACTACCATTTTCTAGTAACTAAAACACATTTCAAGTCACTACCATCTTCAAGTAACAAATACACATTTTCAAGTCACTACCATTTTCAAGTAACTAGTACACATTTCAATCACTACCATTTTCAAGTAACTAACACACATTTCAAGTTACTACATTTAACCATTTTTATGTAACTAATACACATTTTCAACTCACTATCATTTTCAAGTAACTAATACACATTTCAAGTTACTATAATTAACCATTTTTAAGTAACTAATACACATTTTAAAGTCATTACACTTAACCATTTTCAAGTAACAAATACACATTTTCAAGTCACTACCATTTTCAAGTAACTAATACACATTTTAAGCTACTACACTTAACCATTTTCTAGTAACTAATACACATTTCAAGTTACTACACTTAATCATTTTCAAGTAACTAAAACACAGTTTCAAGTCACTACCATTTTCAAGTAACTAATACACATTTCAAGCTACTACATTTAACCATTTTTAAGTAACTAATATACATTTTCAAGTCACTTCAAGTAACAAATACACATTTTCAAGTCACTACCATTTTCAAGTAACAAATACACATTTTCAAGGCACTACCATTTTCAATAACTAATACACATTTCAAGTCACTACACTTAACCATTTTTAAGTAACTAATACACATTTTCAAGTCACTATCACTTTCAAGTAACTAATACACATTTCAAGTTACTACACTTAACCATTTTTAAGTAACTAATACAAATTTTCATGTCATTACACTTAACCATTTTCAAATAATAAATACACATTTTCAAGTCACTATCATTTTCAAGTAACTAATATACATTTCAAGCCACTACCATTTTCTAGTAACTAAAACACATTTCAAGTCACTACCATCTTCAAGTAACAAATACACATTTTCAAGTCACTACCAATTTCAAGTAACTAATACATATTTCAAGTTACTACAGTTAACCATTTTTAAATAACTAATACACATTTTCAAGTCATTACACTTAACTATTTTCAAGTAACAAATACACATTTTCAAGTCACTACCATTTTCAAGTAACTAGTACACATTTCAATCACTACCATTTTCAAGTAACTAACACACATTTCAAGTTACTACATTTAACCATTTTTATGTAACTAATACACATTTTCAAGTCACTACCATTTTAAAGTAACCAATACACATTTCAAACTACTACACTTAACCATTTTCTTGTAACTAATACACATTCCAAGTTACTACACCTAATCATTTTCAAATAACTAAAACAAATTTTCAAGTCAATACTCTTAACCATTTTAAAGTAACAAATACACATTTTCAAGTAACTACCATTTTCAAGTCAATACTCTTAACCATTTTAAAGTAACAAATACACATTTTCAAGTAACTACCATTTTCAAGTAACTAATACATATTTCAAGTCAATAACATTTTCAAGTAACTAATACACATTTCAAGTCACTACACTTAACCATTTTTAAGTAACTAATACACAGTTTCAAGTCACTACCATTTTCAAGTAACTAATACACATTTCAACCTACTACATTTAACCATTTTTAAGTAACTAATATACATTTTCAAGTCACTTCAAGTAACAAATACACATTTTCAAGTCACTACCATTTTCAAGTAACATATACACAATTTCAAGGTACTACCATTTTCAATAACTAATACACATTTCAAGTCACTACACTTAACCATTTTTAAGTAACTAATACACATTTTCAAGTCGCTATCACTTTCAAGTAACTAATACACATTTCAAGTTACTACACTTAATCATTTTTAAGTAACTAATACAAATTTTCATGTCATTACACTTAACCATTTTCAAATAACAAATACACATTTTCAAGTCACTACTATTTTCAAGTAACTAATATACATTTCAAGCCACTACCATTTTCAAGTAACTAAAACACATTTCAAGTCACTACCATTTTCAAGTAACAAATACACATTTTCAAGTCACTACCATTTTCAAGTATCTAATACATATTTCAAGTTACTACAGTTAACCATTTTTAAGTAACTAATACACATTTTCAAGTCATTGCACTTAACTATTTTCAAGTAACAAATACACATTTTCAAGTCACTACCATTTTCAAGTAACTAGTACACATTTCAATCACTACCATTTTCAAGTAACTAACACACATTTCAAGTCACTACACTTAACCATTTTTAAGTAACTAATACACATTTTTAAGTCACTACCATTTTCAAGTAACTATTACACATTTTCAAGTCACTACACTTAACCATTTTTAAGTAACTAATACACATTTTCAAGTCACAACACTTGAACATTTTCAAGTAACAAATACACATTTTCAAGGCACTACCATTTCTAGTAACAAATACACATTTCAAGTCACTACACTTAACCATTTTTAAGTAACTAATACACATTTTTAAGTCACTACCATTTTCAAGTAACCAATACACATTTTAAGCTACTACACTTAACCATTTTCTAGTAACTACTACACATTTCAAGTTACTACACTTAATCATTTTCAAGTAACCTAAACACATTTTCAAGTCAATACTCTTAACCATTTTCAAGTAACAAATACACATTTTCAAGTAACTACCATTTTCAAGTAACAAATACACATTTCAAATTACTACACTTAACCATTTTTAAGTAACTACACTTGAATATTTTCAAGTAACAAATACACATTTTCAAGGCACTACCATTTTAAATAACTAATACACATTTAAAGTCACTACACTTAACCATTTTTAAGTAACCAATACACATTTTCAAGTCACTATCATTTTCAAGTAACTATTACACATTTCAAGTTACTACACTTAACCATTTTTAAGTAACTAATACACATTTTCAAGTCACTACACTTGAATATTTTCAAGTCACTACACTTGAATATTTTCAAGTAACAAATACACATTTTCAAGGCACTACCATTTTAAATAACTAATACACATTTAAAGTCACTACACTTAACCATTTTTAAGTAACCAATACACATTTTCAAGTCACTATCATTTTCAAGTAACTATTACACATTTCAAGTTACTACACTTAACCATTTTTAAGTAACTAATACACATTTTCAAGTCACTACACTTGAATATTTTCAAGTAACAAATACACATTTTCAAGTCAGTACCATTTTCAAGTAACAAATACACATTTTCAAGTCACTACCATTTTCAAGTAACAAATACACATTTCAAGTCACTACATTTAACCATTTGTAAGTAACTAACACACATTTTCAAGTCACTACAATTTTCAAGTAACTAATACATATTTCAAGTTACTACACTTAACCATTTTTAAGTAACTAATACAAATTCTCATGTCATTACACTTAACCATTTTCAAGTAATAAATACACGTTTTCAGGTCACTACAATTTTCAAGTAATGAATACACATTTCAAGTTACTACCATATTCTAGTAACTAATACACATTTCAAGTCACTACACTTAACCATTTTTAAGTAACTAATGCACATTTTCAAGTCACTACCATTTTTAAGTAACTAATACACATTTCAAGTTACTACACTTAACCATTTTTAAGTAACTAATACACATTTTCAAGTCGCTACACTTAACCATTTTCAAATAACAAATACACATTTTCAAGTAACTAATACACATTTCAAGTCACTATCATTTTCAAGTAACAAATACACATATTCAAGTCACTACAATTTTCAAGTAACTAAAACACACTTCAAGTTAATACTCTTAACCATTTTCAAGTAACTAATACACATTTCAAGTTACTACACCTAACCATTTTCAAGTAACTAATACACATTTCAAGTCACTATCATTTTCAAGTATCTACTACACATTTCAAATTACTACAGTTAACCATTTTTAAGTAAAAAAATACACATTTTCAAATCATTACCCTTAACCATTTTCAAGTAACAAATACACGTTTTCAAGTCACTACCATTTTCAAGTAACTAATACACATTTCAAGTCACTGCCATATTCTAGTAACTAATACACATTTCACGTCACTACACTTAACCATTTTTAAGTAACTAATGCACATTTTAAAGTCACTACCATTTTTAAGTAACTAATATGCATTTCAAGTTACTCCACTTAACCATTTTTAAGTAACTAATACACATTTTCAAGTCACTACATTTAACCATTTTCAAGTAACAAATACACATATTCAAGTCACTACCATTTTCAAGTAACAAATACACATTTTCAAGTCACTACCATTTTCAAGTAACTAATACACATTTCAAGTCACTATCATTTTCAAGTATCTACTACACATTTCAAATTACTACAGTTAACCATTTTTAAGTAAAAAAATACACATTTTCAAGTCATTACCCTTAACCATTTTCAAGTAACAAATACACATTTTCAGGTCACTACCATTTTCAAGTAATTAATACACATTTCAAGTCACTACCATTTTCAAGTAACAAATAAACATATTCATGTCACTACCATTTTCAAGTAACTAAAACACACTTCAAGTCAATATACTTAACCATTTCTTAGTAACACCTATCCATTTTCAAGTAACTAATATACATTTCAAACTACTACATTTAATCAATTTCAAGTAACTAAAGCACATTTTCAAGTAAATACACTTAACCATTTTTAGAAAAAAATACACATTTTCAAGTCACTACCATTTTAAGTTAACTAATACACATTTCAAATTGCTACACTTAACCATTTTTAAGTAACTAATATACATTTTCAAGTCACTACACTTGAACATTTTCAAGTAACAAATACACATTTTCAAGTCACTACCATTTTCAAGTAACAAATACACATTTTCAAGTCACTACCATTTTCAAGCAAATAATACAAATTTCAAGTCACTAAACTTAAATATTTTTAAGTAACTAATACACATTTTCAACTCACTATCATTTTCAAGTAACTAATACACATTTCAAGTTACTATAATTAACCATTTTTAAGTAACTAATACACATTTTAAAGTCATTACACTTAACCATTTTCAAGTAACAAATACACATTTTCAAGTCACTACCATTTTCAAGTAACTAATACACATTTTAAGCTACTACACTTAACCATTTTCTAGTAACTAATACACATTTCAAGTTACTACACTTAATCATTTTCAAATAACTAAAACACAGTTTCAAGTCACTACCATTTTCAAGTAACTAATACACATTTCAAGCTACTACATTTAACCATTTTTAAGTAACTAATATACATTTTCAAGTCACTTCAAGTAACAAATACACATTTTCAAGTCACTACCATTTTCAAGTAACAAATACACATTTTCAAGGCACTACCATTTTCAATAACTAATACACATTTCAAGTCACTACACTTAACCATTTTTAAGCAACTAATACACATTTTCAAGTCACTATCACTTTCAAGTAACTAATAAACATTTTCAACTCACTATCATTTTCAAGTAACAAATACACATTTTCAGGTCACTACAATTTTCAAGTGACAAATACACATTTTCAAGTCACTACCATTTTCAAGTAACTACTACACATTGCAAGTCACTACACTTAACCACTTTTAAGTAACTAATACACATTTTCAAGTAACCAATACACATTTCAAGCTACTACACTTCACTATTTTCTAGTAACTAATACACATTTTCAAGTAACCAATACACATTTTCAAGTCACTACCATTTTCTAGTAACTAATACACATTTCAAGTTACTACACTTAATCATTTTCAAGTAACTAAGTCACATTTTCAAGTCAATACTCTTAACCATTTTAAAGTAACAAATACACATTTTCAAGTAACTACCATTTTCAAGTAACTAATAGACATTTCAAATTACTACACTTAACCATTTTTAAGTAACTAATATACATTTTCAAGTCACTACACTTGAATATTTTCAAGTAACAAATACACATTTTCAAGTCGCTACACTTAACCATTTTCAAGTAACAAATACACATTTTCAAGTAACTAATACACATTTCAAGTCACTATCATTTTCAAGTAACAAATACACATATTCAAGTCACTACAATTTTCAAGTAACTAAAACACACTTCAAGTTAATACTCTTAACCATTTTCAAGTAACTAATACACATTTCAAGTTACTACACCTAACCATTTTCAAGTAACTAATACACATTTCAAGTCACTATCATTTTCAAGTATCTACTACACATTTCAAATTACTACAGTTAACCATTTTTAAGTAAAAAAATACACATTTTCAAATCATTACCCTTAACCATTTTCAAGTAACAAATACACGTTTTCAAGTCACTACCATTTTCAAGTAACTAATACACATTTCAAGTCACTGCCATATTCTAGTAACTAATACACATTTCACGTCACTACACTTAACCATTTTTAAGTAACTAATGCACATTTTAAAGTCACTACCATTTTTAAGTAACTAATATGCATTTCAAGTTACTCCACTTAACCATTTTTAAGTAACTAATACACATTTTCAAGTCACTACATTTAACCATTTTCAAGTAACAAATACACATATTCAAGTCACTACCATTTTCAAGTAACAAATACACATTTTCAAGTCACTACCATTTTCAAGTAACTAATACACATTTCAAGTCACTATCATTTTCAAGTATCTACTACACATTTCAAATTACTACAGTTAACCATTTTTAAGTAAAAAAATACACATTTTCAAGTCATTACCCTTAACCATTTTCAAGTAACAAATACACATTTTCAGGTCACTACCATTTTCAAGTAATTAATACACATTTCAAGTCACTACCATTTTCAAGTAACAAATAAACATATTCATGTCACTACCATTTTCAAGTAACTAAAACACACTTCAAGTCAATATACTTAACCATTTCTTAGTAACACCTATCCATTTTCAAGTAACTAATATACATTTCAAACTACTACATTTAATCAATTTCAAGTAACTAAAGCACATTTTCAAGTAAATACACTTAACCATTTTTAGAAAAAAATACACATTTTCAAGTCACTACCATTTTAAGTTAACTAATACACATTTCAAATTGCTACACTTAACCATTTTTAAGTAACTAATATACATTTTCAAGTCACTACACTTGAACATTTTCAAGTAACAAATACACATTTTCAAGTCACTACCATTTTCAAGTAACAAATACACATTTTCAAGTCACTACCATTTTCAAGCAAATAATACAAATTTCAAGTCACTAAACTTAAATATTTTTAAGTAACTAATACACATTTTCAACTCACTATCATTTTCAAGTAACTAATACACATTTCAAGTTACTATAATTAACCATTTTTAAGTAACTAATACACATTTTAAAGTCATTACACTTAACCATTTTCAAGTAACAAATACACATTTTCAAGTCACTACCATTTTCAAGTAACTAATACACATTTTAAGCTACTACACTTAACCATTTTCTAGTAACTAATACACATTTCAAGTTACTACACTTAATCATTTTCAAATAACTAAAACACAGTTTCAAGTCACTACCATTTTCAAGTAACTAATACACATTTCAAGCTACTACATTTAACCATTTTTAAGTAACTAATATACATTTTCAAGTCACTTCAAGTAACAAATACACATTTTCAAGTCACTACCATTTTCAAGTAACAAATACACATTTTCAAGGCACTACCATTTTCAATAACTAATACACATTTCAAGTCACTACACTTAACCATTTTTAAGCAACTAATACACATTTTCAAGTCACTATCACTTTCAAGTAACTAATAAACATTTTCAACTCACTATCATTTTCAAGTAACAAATACACATTTTCAGGTCACTACAATTTTCAAGTGACAAATACACATTTTCAAGTCACTACCATTTTCAAGTAACTACTACACATTGCAAGTCACTACACTTAACCATTTTTAAGTAACTAATACACATTTTCAAGTCACTACCATTTTCAAGTAACCAATACACATTTCAAGCTACTACACTTCACTATTTTCTAGTAACTAATACACATTTTCAAGTAACCAATACACATTTTCAAGTCACTACCATTTTCTAGTAACTAATACACATTTCAAGTTACTACACTTAATCATTTTCAAGTAACTAAGTCACATTTTCAAGTCAATACTCTTAACCATTTTAAAGTAACAAATACACATTTTCAAGTAACTACCATTTTCAAGTAACTAATAGACATTTCAAATTACTACACTTAACCATTTTTAAGTAACTAATATACATTTTCAAGTCACTACACTTGAATATTTTCAAGTAACAAATACACATTTTCAAGTCACTACCATTTTCAAGTAACTAATACACATTTCAAGCTACTACACTTAACCATTTGTAAGTAACTAATACACATTTTCCAGTCACTACCATTTTTAAGTAACTAATGCACATTTTCAAGTCACTACCATTTTTAAGTAACTAATACACATTTCAAATTACTACACTTAACCATTTTTAAGTAACTAATACACATTTTCAAGTCGCTACACTTAACCATTTTCAAGTAACAAATACACATTTTCAAGTAACTAATACACATTTCAAGTCACTATCATTTTCAAGTAACAAATACACATATTCAAGTCACTACAATTTTCAAGTAACTAAAACACACTTCAAGTTAATACTCTTAATCATTTTCAAGTAACTAATACACATTTCAAGTTACTACACCTAACCATTTTCAAGTAACTAATACACATTTCAAGTCACTATCATTTTCAAGTATCTACTACACATTTCAAATTACTACAGTTAACCATTTTCAAGTAACAAATACACATTTTCAAGGCACTACCATTTTCAATAACTAATACACATTTCAAGTCACTACACTTAACCATTTTTAAGCAACTAATACACATTTTCAAGTCACTATCACTTTCAAGTAACTAATAAACATTTTCAACTCACTATCATTTTCAAGTAACAAATACACATTTTCAGGTCACTACAATTTTCAAGTGACAAATACACATTTTCAAGTCACTACCATTTTCAAGTAACTACTACACATTGCAAGTCACTACACTTAACCACTTTTAAGTAACTAATACACATTTTCAAGTCACTACCATTTTCAAGTAACCAATACACATTTCAAGCTACTACACTTCACTATTTTCTAGTAACTAATACACATTTTCAAGTAACAAATACACATTTTCAAGTCACTACCATTTTCAAGTAACAAATACACATTTTCAAGTCACTAACATTTTCAAGTAAATAATACAAATTTCAAGTCACTAAACTTAAATATTTTTAAGTAACTAATACACATTTTCAACTCACTATCATTTTCAAGTAACTAATACACATTTCAAGTTACTATAATTAACCAATTTTAAGTAACTAATACACATTTTAAAGTCATTACACTTAACCATTTTCAAGTAACAAATACACACTTTCAAGTCACTACCATTTTCAAATAACTAATACACATTTCAAGTCACTACACTTAACCATTTTTAAGTAACTAATGCACATTTTCAAGTTACTACCATTTTCAAATAACTAATACACATTTTCAAGTCACTACCAATTTCAAGTAACCAATACACATTTCAAGTCACTACCATTTTCAAGTAACAAATACACATTTTCAAGTCACTACCATTTTCAAGTAACTAATACACATTTTAAGCTACTACACTTAACCATTTTCTAGTAACTAATACACATTTCAAGTTACTACACTTAATCATTTTCAAGTAACTAAAACACAGTTTCAAGTCACTACCATTTTCAAGTAACTAATACACATTTCAAGCTACTACATTTAACCATTTTTAAGTAACTAATATACATTTTCAAGTCACTTCAAGTAACAAATACACATTTTCAAGTCACTACCATTTTCAAGTAACAAATACACATTTTCAAGGCACTACCATTTTCAATAACTAATACACATTTCAAGTCACTACACTTAACCATTTTTAAGTAACTAATACACATTTTCAAGTCACTATCACTTTCAAGTAACTAATGCACATTTTCAAGTCACTAATAGACATTTCAAATTACTACACTTAACCATTTTTAAGTAACTAATATACATTTTTAAGTCACTACACTTGAAAATTTTCAAGTAACAAATACACATTTTCAAGTCACTACCATTTTCAAGTAACAAATACACATTTTCAAGTCACTACCATTTTCAAGTAACTAATACACATTTCAAGCTACTACACTTAACCATTTGTAAGTAACTAATACACATTTTCCAGTCACTACCATTTTTAAGTAACTAATGCACATTTTCAAGTCACTACCATTTTTAAGTAACTAATACACATTTCAAGTTACTACACTTAACCATTTCTAAGTAACTAATACACATTTTCAAGTCGCTACACTTAACCATTTTCAAGTAACAAATACACATTTTCAAGTAACTAATACACATTTCAAGTCACTATCATTTTCAAGTAACAAATACACATATTCAAGTCACTACAATTTTCAAGTAACTAAAACACACTTCAAGTTAATACTCTTAACCATTTTCAAGTAACTAATACACATTTCAAGTTACTACACCTAACCATTTTCAAGTAACTAATACACATTTCAAGTCACTATCATTTTCAAGTATCTACTACACATTTCAAAATACTACAGTTAACCATTTTTAAGTAAAAAAATACACATTTTCAAGTCATTACCCTTAACCATTTTCAAGTAACAAATACACGTTTTCAGGTCACTACCATTTTCAAGTAACTAATACACATTTCAAGTCACTGCCATATTCTAGTAACTAATACACATTTCAAGTCACTACACTTAACCATTTTTAAGTAACTAATGCACATTTTAAAGTCACTACCATTTTAAGTTAACTAATACACATTTCAAATTGCTACACTTAACCATTTTTAAGTAACTAATATACATTTTCAAGTCACTACACTTGAACATTTTCAAGTAACAAATACACATTTTCAAGTCACTACCATTTTCAAGTAACAAATACACATTTTCAAGTCACTACCATTTTCAAGCAAATAATACAAATTTCAAGTCACTAAACTTAAATATTTTTAAGTAACTAATACACATTTTCAACTCACTATCATTTTCAAGTAACTAATACACATTTCAAGTTACTATAATTAACCATTTTTAAGTAACTAATACACATTTTAAAGTCATTACACTTAACCATTTTCAAGTAACAAATACACATTTTCAAGTCACTACCATTTTCAAGTAACTAATACACATTTTAAGCTACTACACTTAACCATTTTCTAGTAACTAATACACATTTCAAGTTACTACACTTAATCATTTTCAAGTAACTAAAACACAGTTTCAAGTCACTACCATTTTCAAGTAACTAATACACATTTCAAGCTACAACATTTAACCATTTTTAAGTAACTAATATACATTTTCAAGTCACTTCAAGTAACAAATACACATTTTCAAGTCACTACCATTTTCAAGTAACAAATACACATTTTCAAGGCACTACCATTTTCAATAACTAATACACATTTCAAGTCACTACACTTAACCATTTTTAAGTAACTAATACACATTTTCAAGTCACTATCACTTTCAAATAACTAATGCACATTTTCAAGTCACTAATAGACATTTCAAATTACTACACTTAACCATTTTTAAGTAACTAATATACATTTTCAAGTCACTACACTTGAATATTTTCAAGTAACAAATACACATTTTCAAGTCACTACCATTTTCAAGTAACAAATACACATTTTCAAGTCACTACCATTTTCAAGTAACTAATACACATTTCAAGCTACTACACTTAACCATTTGTAAGTAACTAATACACATTTTCCAGTCACTACCATTTTTAAGTAACTAATGCACATTTTCAAGTCACTACCATTTTTAAGTAACTAATACACATTTCAAGTTACTACACTTAACCATTTCTAAGTAACTAATACACATTTTCAAGTCGCTACACTTAACCATTTTCAAGTAACAAATACACATTTTCAAGTAACTAATACACATTTCAAGTCACTATCATTTTCAAGTAACAAATACACATATTCAAGTCACTACAATTTTCAAGTAACTAAAACACACTTCAAGTTAATACTCTTAACCATTTTCAAGTAACTAATACACATTTCAAGTTACTACATCTAACCATTTTCAAGTAACTAATACACATTTCAAGTCACTATCATTTTCAAGTATCTACTACACATTTCAAATTACTACAGTTAACCATTTTTAAGTAAAAAAATACACATTTTCAAGTCATTACCCTTAACCATTTTCAAGTAACAAATACACGTTTTCAGGTCACTACCATTTTCAAGTAACTAATACACATTTCAAGTCACTGCCATATTCTAGTAACTAATACACATTTCAAGTCACTACACTTAACCATTTTTAAGTAACTAATGCACATTTTAAAGTCACTACCATTTTAAGTTAACTAATACACATTTCAAATTGCTACACTTAACCATTTTTAAGTAACTAATATACATTTTCAAGTCACTACACTTGAACATTTTCAAGTAACAAATACACATTTTCAAGTCACTACCATTTTCAAGTAACAAATACACATTTTCAAGTCACTACCATTTTCAAGCAAATAATACACATTTCAAGCTACTACACTTAACCATTTGTAAGTAACTAATACACATTTTCCAGTCACTACCATTTTTGAGTAACTAATGCACATTTTCAAGTCACTACCATTTTCAAGTAACAAATACACATATTCAAGTCACTACAATTTTCAAGTAACTAAAACACACTTCAAGTTAATACTCTTAACCATTTTCAAGTAACTAATACACATTTCAAGTTACTACACCTAACCATTTTCAAGTAACTAATACACATTTCAAGTCACTATCATTTTCAAGTATCTACTACACATTTCAAATTACTACAGTTAACCATTTTTAAGTAAAAAAATACACATTTTCAAGTCATTACCCTTAACCATTTTCAAGTAACAAATACACTTTTTCAGGTCACTACCATTTTCAAGTAACTAATACACATTTCAAGTCACTGCCATATTCTAGTAACTAATACACATTTCAAGTCACTACACTTAACCATTTTTAAGTAACTAATGCACATTTTAAAGTCACTACCATTTTAAGTTAACTAATACACATTTCAAATTGCTACACTTAACCATTTTTAAGTAACTAATATACATTTTCAAGTCACTACACTTGAACATTTTCAAGTAACAAATACACATTTTCAAGTCACTACCATTTTCAAGTAACAAATACACATTTTCAAGTCACTACCATTTTCAAGCAAATAATACACATTTCAAGCTACTACACTTAACCATTTGTAAGTAACTAATACACATTTTCCAGTCACTACCATTTTTAAGTAACTAATGCACATTTTCAAGTCACTACCATTTTTAAGTAACTAATATGCATTTCAAGTTACTCCACTTAACCATTTTTAAGTAACTAATACACATTTTCAAGTCACTACATTTAACCATTTTCAAGTAACAAATACACATATTCAAGTCACTACCATTTTCAAGTAACAAATACACATTTTCAAGTCACTACCATTTTCAAGTAACGAATACACAATATCATGTCATTACACTTAACCATTTTCAAGTAACAAATACACATTTTCAGGTCACTACCATTTTCAAGTAATTAATACACATTTCAAGTCACTACCATTTTCAAGTAACAAATAAACATATTCATGTCACTACCATTTTCGAGTAACTAAAACACACTTCAAGTCAATATACTTAACCATTTCTTAGTAACACCTATCCATTTTCAAGTAACTAATATACATTTCAAATTACTACATTTAATCAATTTCAAGTAACTAAAGCACATTTTCAAGTAAATACACTTAACCATTTTTAGAAAAAAATACACATTTTCAAGTCACTACCATTTTAAGTTAACTAATACACATTTCAAATTGCTACACTTAACCATTTTTAAGTAACTAATATACATTTTCAAGTCACTACACTTGAACATTTTCAAGTAACAAATACACATTTTCAAGTCACTACCATTTTCAAGTAACAAATACACATTTTCAAGTCACTACCATTTTCAAGTAAATAATACAAATTTCAAGTCACTAAACTTAAATATTTTTAAGTAACTAATACACATTTTCAACTCACTATCATTTTCAAGTAACTAATACACATTTCAAGTTACTATAATTAACCATTTTTAAGTAACTAATACACATTTTAAAGTCATTACACTTAACCATTTTCAAGTAACAAATACACATTTTCAAGTCACTGCCATTTTCAAGTAACTAATACACATTTTAAGCTACTACACTTAACCATTTTCTAGTAACTAATACACATTTCAAGTTACTACACTTAATCATTTTCAAGTAACTAAAACACAGTTTCAAGTCACTACCATTTTCAAGTAACTAATACACATTTCAAGCTACTACATTTAACCATTTTTAAGTAACTAATATAGATTTTCAAGTCACTTCAAGTAACAAATACACATTTTCAAGGCACTACCATTTTCAAGTAACAAATACACATTTTCAAGTCACTACCATTTTCAAGTAACAAATACACATTTTCAAGGCACTACCATTTTCAATAACTAATACACATTTCAAGTCACTACACTTAACCATTTTTAAGTAACTAATACACATTTTCAAGTCACTATCACTTTCAAGTAACTAATACACATTTTCAAGTCACTATCATTTTCAAGTAACAAATACACATTTTCAGGTCACTACAATTTTCAAGTGACAAATACACATTTTCAAGTCACTACCATTTTCAAGTAACTACTACACATTGCAAGTCACTACACTTAACCATTTTTAAGTAACTAATACACATTTTCAAGTCACTACCATTTTCAAGTAACCAATACACATTTCAAGCTACTACACTTCACTATTTTCTAGTAACTAATACACATTTTCAAGTAACCAAAACACATTTTAAGTTACTACACTTAACCATTTTCTAGTAACTAATACACATTTCAAGTTACTACACTTAATCATTTTCAAGTAACTAAAACACATTTTCAAGTCAATACTCTTAACCATTTTAAAGTAACAAATACACATTTTCAAGTAACCACCATTTTCAAGTAACTAATAGACGTTTCAAATTACTACACTTAACCATTTTTAAGTAACTAATATACATTTTCAAGTCACTACACTTGAATATTTTCAAGTAACAAATACACATTTTCAAGTCACTACCATTTTCAAGTAACAAATACACATTTTCAAGTCACTGCCATTTTCAAGTAACTAATACACATTTCAAGCTACTACACTTAACCATTTGTAAGTAACTAATACACATTTTCCAGTCACTACCATTTTCAAGTAACTTCTGCACATTTCAAGTCACTACACTAAACCATTTTTAAGTAACTAATACACATATCAAGCTACTACACTTAACCATTTTCTAGTAACTAATACACATTTTCAAGTCACTACCATTTTCAAGTAACCAATACACATTTTAAGCTACTACACTTAACCATTTTCTAGTAACTAATACACATTTCAAGTTACTACACTTAATCATTTTCAAGTAACTAAAACACATTTTCAAGTCAATACTCTTAACCATTTTAAAGTAACAAATACACATTTTCAAGTAACTACCATTTTCAAGTAACTAATACACATTTCAAATTACTACACTTAACCATTTTTAAGTAACTAATATACATTTTCAAGTCACTACACTTGAATATTTTCAAGTCATTACACTTAACCATTTTCAAGTAACAAATACACACTTTCAAGTCACTACCATTTTCAAGTAACTAATACACATTTCAAGTCACTACCATTTTCAAGTAACTAATACACATTTCAAGATACTACAGTTAACCATTTTTAAGTAACTAATACATATTATAAAGTCATTACACTTAACCATTTTCAAGTAACAAATACACACTTTCAAGTCACTACCATTTTCAAGTAACTAATACACATTTCAAGTCACTACCATTTTCAAGTAACTAATACACATTTCAAGATACTACAGTTAACCATTTTTAAGTAACTAATACATATTTTAAAGTCATTACACTTAACCATTTTCAAGTAACAAATACACATTTTCAGGTCACTACCATTTTCAAGTAACTAATACACATTTCAAGTCACTGCCATATTCTAGTAACTAATTCATATTTCAAGTCACTACACTTAACAATTTTTAAGTAACTAATGCACATTTTAAAATCACTACCATTTTTAAGTAACTAATATCAAGTTACTCCACTTAACCATTTTTAAGTAACTAATGCACATTTTCAAGTCACTACATTTAACCATTTTCAAGTAACAAATACACATTTTCAAGTAACTAATAAACATTTCAAGTCACTACCATTTTCAAGTAACAAATACACATATTCAAGTCACTACCATTTTCAAGTAACTAAAACACACTTCAAGTCAATACTCTTAACCATTTTCAAGTAACTAATACACATTTCAAGTTACTACACCTAACCATTTTCAGTAACTAATACACAATTCAAGTTACTACACTTAATCATTTTCAGGTAACTAAAACACATTTTCAAGTCAATACACTTAACCATTTTAAAGTAACAAATACACAATTTCAATTCACTACCATTTTCAAGTAACTAATACACATTTCAAATTACTAAACTTAATCATTTTTAAGTAACTAATATACATTTTTAAGTCACTACACTTGAACATTTTCAAGTAACAAATACACATTTTCAAGTCACTACCATTTTAAAGTAACATATAAACATTTTCAAATCACTACCATTTTCAATTAACTAATACACATTTCAAGTCACTAAAACACATTTTCAAGTCAATACACTTAACCATTTTCAAGTAACAAATACACATTTTCAGGTCACTACAATTTTCAAGTAACTAATACACATTCAAGTCACTACCTCTTTCAAGTAACTAATACACATTTCAAGTCACTACACTTAACCATTTTTGAGTAGCTAATACACATTTTCAAGTCACTATCATTGTCAAGTAACTAATACACATTTCAAGTTACTACACTAAACCATTTTTAAGTAACTGATACACATTTTCAAGTCATTACACTTGACCATTTTCAAGTAACAAATATGAATTTTCAAGTCACTACCATTTTCAAGTAACTAATACACATTTCAAGTCATTACCATTTTCAAGTATCTAACACACATTTCAAGTAACTAATACACATTTAAAGTTACTACACTTATGTAACACCCCATACTTTTTCTAATCTCACTTGATACCTTGGTATCATATCTACATAAGTGTTGAGATGCCATGCATATGTGTTTTGTAGTGTCATTGGTGAAACCTTTGATATCGGACTTAACAAGTGCGATTAGATCTTCGTAGGAGGTGTGTTGTGATTTCGTGGAGCATTTGGGTAAGAACTCGTACACATTATAACCTCATTTGGTGACTTTAAGTCATGTTTACTTGATGGTTAATATCACTAAGTAAGTATTTTCTAGTGTTTTGATAAGGGATTGGACGATACGTAAACATTGGATAAGTGGCCGGAAATTTCAGCAAAGTGCTGAAACTTGCGCCACTACCCTGTTTCAGGGGTGTGGCGCAAGCCACCTGCTTCCAAGAAGTTCAGAGAGCAGTGGATTCTTGCGCCACTGCCTTGTTTTTCAGCAGTGGCGCAAGGCACAACACTTATGCCTTTTCCGGAGTCGTTTCGTAACGCAATTCTACGACGATTTCTCGATGGTTTCTTTTGGTTATATGGAGTTATTTGAGCATTGTTAAAGATTCAAACACTTCAATATACTCTTACATACTCCTACATGATCAAATCATGAAATGTGAATAGTGATCCAAAATGTTCAATGAAGCCAAGGGCGACTAGAATTCCAATTTTTGCCATCGAAAGGACGAATGAGAATTGTTTAAAAGAATATTGTCGTGACATTATGGAATTATGTAAACATGAGATATATGGTGAATAATACATGAAATTGGATGGGTTACATGGATATGAGTTATTGGGCCCAAAGATAGGCCCAAAATGGGATTAAAAGACTTGGCCCAAGAGGAAATGACCCATTCTTCCACTAATTGACCAATTAAACATATCATGTAATGCCAAGTGTGGATAAGGATGACTTGGGGTCTATATAAAGTCCCCAAGATCAGATTTTATTGTCCAAAAAAACTCTCATGCCTTTGTGATATTTTCTCACATATTTCTTTAAGCTTCAAACCCTAAAGCAACATATTCCTTTGGACTCCTTGGACAAGATCAACATATTCCAAGCCTTGGTAAGTATCTATTCACATGAATTAACATATTATATGCATGGAAGATTATGTATATGATGGTAGATGTGTTGGCAAGGTGGTGAATAGTGTATTTTTGCCTTTGGTGAAAGATGTGTCATCTTGGTAATTTGAACTTGAATTAGGCCTTGTGCCTTTGATAAAAAAGCATGGTATGGACAAAATATGAGCATGTATGGTGTTATTTTTGGTATTAAACTTGTTCTTGTCTAAAAGTGGAAATTATGGAATTTTGGCCGATATGTGTTATGAGGTGTATTAAGGTCATTTGATGGGTTATTTGTGATGTGTGATGGATAAGAAAGTGTAAAGGAGAAGTGTTGTGGTAAAATATATCAATTATCATGTATTGGTCAATGTTGGGAATATTATGGAATTTTTGAAATAATAGTAGGAACAATGGTTTTGTCAAGGGGAAGTGGCATGTTTAAGGACACATGTATGACTCATTGATGTTACATGCATTTGAAGAGTAATTGGTGGTTAATGTGAATTCCGTATTGTATTTATGTTGTAGAGTGACACATAAAGAAGGAGCGGGCTTATTGTATACGCATCGAAGGTTGTATATTCGTATTGTGAATCCAAGGTATGCAAGGTTACTTTGTCCGTATCTTTCTACGGCCAATAGTGTTCACATTGACATTTCTCTAGTTCTATTCCGAAATGTACTAAGGTATCCCATATGCACTTATCTATGGTCATTGTCATATATTTCCTACTCATTGATCAATTGTGAATCTCATTTCTCATATTCATGGTTAATGTTCCGAAAGTTCAAATAAGGTTATGTTCCAATATTCCAATAGTGCCTATACTTGTGTCTCTTGTTCATGGATTATTGTCCAATGGTTCCAATAGTATCATGGTGCTAGTAATGTTATATTTCTCATTGATATTTATTCACATGTCCTTCACTTATTGGTCAATGATTCAAAGTTTCCAATAATGTTATGTTCCAAAGTTCCAAAGTGATGTTATGATTATCAAAGTATCAATCTCAAAGTAATGAACAAAGTAATGCAAATGTGGTCAATGATCAAGTACGGGTGGCAAGTCTAGGGGCGTAAGCCTAGCTCGACTCAATCCCGAGGTTTGGATTTATGGGTGGCAAGTCTAGGGGCGTAAGCCTAGCTCGACTCAATCCCGATGCATTGATGTATGGGTGGCAAGTCTAGGGGCATAAGCCTAGCTCGACTCGATCCCAACACAATGATATGATATGAAAGACCCACTGATCAGTCGGGGCCCACTGATCAGTCGGGGCCCACTGATCAGTCGGGGCCCGGGTACATTGTGATATATGTAATGACAAGTGAGTATTGAGATAAAGAAAGTAATGAAAGTAATGAAAGCAATCCACATGGTTTCCAAAATACCAAATGGTGACTTATGCACATTGATATTCATATGTTTTGAGTTCATTGAAATATTCATGTATTATACAGTTTCATCTGAGCCTTGCATACTCAGTACTTATTTCGTACTGACCCCTCTCGGGGAATCTACCTTACTTGCTGCAGGCGCAGGTCCCAGTAGGCCTACCCAGTAGATTTCCAGTGTTAGCGGTTCTTTGGTGAGCTCCAGCTACTTCGGGGCTTCTCCGAGTCAAAGTATATACATGTTTTGGTTTTGTGCATAATGTGTAAAGCGGGGACTTGTCCGGACTTATGGTTCATTTTGGTCAATGCTCTTGTTAGAGGCTTTTGTAGACGGATGTGGGTGTATCAGTGTAAACGACATATGTTGTTTTGACTGGATGGCCTCAACGGCCAAGTTTCATATGTATGTATAAATATGTCCCATGTTTTCCTTTATTCGTCTTCCATGTTCTTATGCAATGGTGGTTATGATTATGAGATGCATATGAATGATTGAGCATAGGCAAAGGTTGGTTCTCTCGGGCCTTATCGGCTACGGGTGCCAATCATGTCTCGATGGGATTCGGGGCGTGACAACTTAATCATTTTCAAGTAACTAAAACACATTTTCAAGTCAATACTCTTAACCACTTTTAGTAACAAATACACATTTTCAAGTCACTACCATTTTCAAGTAACTAATACACATTTCAAATTACTACACTTAACCATTTTTAAGTAACTAATATACATTTTCAAGTCACTACACTTGAACATTTTCAAGTAACAAATACACATTTTCAAGTCACTACCATTTTCAAGTAACAAATACACATTTTCAAGTCACTACCATTTTCAAGTAACTAATACACATTTCAAATCACTACACTTAACCATTTTTAAGTAACTAATACGCATTTTCAAGTCACTATCATTTTCAAGTAACTAATACACATTTCCAGTTACTACAGTTAAACATTTTTAAGTAACTAATACATATTTTAAAGTCATTACAGTTAACCATTTTCAAGTAACAAATACACATTTTCAAGTCACTACCATTTTCAAGTAACTAATACACATTACAAGTCACTACCATTTTCAAGTAACTAATACACATTTCAAGTCACTACACTTAACCATTTTTAAGTAACTAATACGCATTTTCAAGTCACTATCATTTTCAAGTAACTAATACACATTTCCAGTTACTACAGTTAAACATTTTTAAGTAACTAATACATATTTTAAAGTCATTACAGTTAACCATTTTCAAGTAACAAATACACATTTTCAAGTCACTACCATTTTCAAGTAACTAATACACATTACAAGTCACTACCATTTTCAAGTAACTAATACACATTTCAAGTCACTACACTTAACCATTTTTAAGTAACTAATACATAGTTTCAAGTCACTACCATTTTCAAGTAACTAATACACATTTTAAGCTACTACATTTAACCATTTTTAAGTAACTAATACACATTTTTAAGTCACTTCAAGTAACAAATACACATTTTCAAGTCACTACCATTTTCAAGTAACAAATACACATTTTCAAGGCACTACCATTTTAAATAACTAATACACATTTATAGTCACTACACTTAACCATTTTTAAGTAACTAATACACATTTTCAAGTCACTATCATTTTCAAGTAACTATTACACATTTCAAGTTACTACACTTAACCATTTTTAAGTAACTAATACACATTTTCAAGTCACAACACTTGAACATTTTCAAGTAACAAATACACATTTTTAAGGCACTACCATTTTAAGTAACTAATACACATTTACAAGTCACTACACTTAACCATTTTCAAGTAACAAATACACATTTTCAAGTCACTACAATTTTCAAGTAACTAGTACATATTTCATGTTACTACAGTTAACCATTTTTAAGTAACTAATACACATTTTCAAGTCGTTACACTTAACCATTTTCATGTAACAAATACACATTTTCAAGTCACTACCATTTTCAAGTCACTATCATTTTCAAGTAACAAATACACATTTTCAGGTCACTACCATTTTCAAGTAATTAATACACATTTCAAGTCACTACCATTTTCAAGTAACAAATAAACATATTCATGTCACTACCATTTTCAAGTAACTAAAACACACTTCAAGTCAATATACTTAACCATTTCTTAGTAACACCTATCCATTTTCAAGTAACTAATATACATTTCAAATTACTACATTTAATCAATTTCAAGTAACTAAAGCACATTTTCAAGTAAATACACTTAACCATTTTTAGAAAAAAATACACATTTTCAAGTCACTACCATTTTAAGGTAACTAATACACATTTCAAATTACTACACTTATCCATTTTTAAGTAACTAATATACATTTTCAAGTCACTACACTTGAACATTTTCAAGTAACAAATACACATTTTCAAGTCACTACCATTTTCAAGTAACAAATACACATTTTCAAGTCACTACCATTTTCAAGTAAATAATACAAATTTCAAGTCACTAAACTTAAATATTTTTAAGTAACTAATACACATTTTCAACTCACTATCATTTTCAAGTAACTAATACACATTTCAAGTTACTATAATTAACCATTTTTAAGTAACTAATACACATTTTAAAGTCATTACACTTAACCATTTTCAAGTAACAAATACACATTTTCAAGTCACTACCATTTTCAAGTAACTAATACACATTTTAAGCTACTACACTTAACCATTTTCTAGTAACTAATACACATTTCAAGTTACTACACTTAATCATTTTCAAGTAACTAAAACACAGTTTCAAGTCACTACCATTTTCAAGTAACTAATACACATTTCAAGCTACTACATTTAACCATTTTTAAGTAACTAATATACATTTTCAAGTCACTTCAAGTAACAAATACACATTTTCAAGTCACTACCATTTTCAAGTAACAAATACACATTTTCAAGGCACTACCATTTTCAATAACTAATACACATTTCAAGTCACTACACTTAACCATTTTTAAGTAACTAATACACATTTTCAAGTCACTATCACTTTCAAGTAACTAATACACATTTCAAGTTACTACACTTAACCATTTTTAAGTAACTAATACAAATTTTCATGTCATTACACTTAACCATTTTCAAATAATAAATACACATTTTCAAGTCACTATCATTTTCAAGTAACTAATATACATTTCAAGCCACTACCATTTTCTAGTAACTAAAACACATTTCAAGTCACTACTATCTTCAAGTAACAAATACACATTTTCAAGTCACTACCAATTTCAAGTAACTAATACATATTTCAAGTTACTACAGTTAACCATTTTTAAATAACTAATACACATTTTCAAGTCATTACACTTAACTATTTTCAAGTAACAAATACACATTTTCAAGTCACTACCATTTTCAAGTAACTAGTACACATTTCAATCACTACCATTTTCAAGTAACTAACACACATTTCAAGTTACTACATTTAACCATTTTTATGTAACTAATACACATTTTCAAGTCACTACCATTTTAAAGTAACCAATACACATTTCAAACTACTACACTTAACCATTTTCTTGTAACTAATACACATTCCAAGTTACTACACCTAATCATTTTCAAATAACTAAAACAAATTTTCAAGTCAATACTCTTAACCATTTTAAAGTAACAAATACACATTTTCAAGTAACTACCATTTTCAAGTAACTAATACATATTTCAAGTCAATAACATTTTCAAGTAACTAATACACATTTCAAGTTACTACACTTAACCATTTTTAAGTAACTAATACACATTTTCAAGTCATTACCCTTAACCATTTTCAAGTAACAAATACACGTTTTCAGGTCACTACCATTTTCAAGTAACAAATACACATTTCAAGTCACTGCCATATTCTAGTAACTAATACACATTTCAAGTCACTACACTTAACCATTTTTAAGTAACTAATGCACATTTTAAAGTCACTACCATTTTTAAGTAACTAATATGCATTTCAAGTTACTCCACTTAACCATTTTTAAGTAACTAATACACATTTTCAAGTCACTACATTTAACCATTTTCAAGTAACAAATACACATATTCAAGTCACTACCATTTTCAAGTAACAAATACACATTTTCAAGTCACTACCATTTTCAAGTAACTAATACACAATATCATGTCATTACACTTAACCATTTTCAAGTAACAAATACACATTTTCAGGTCACTACCATTTTCAAGTAATTAATACACATTTCAAGTCACTACCATTTTCAAGTAACAAATAAACATATTCATGTCACTACCATTTTCAAGTAACTAAAACACACTTCAAGTCAATATACTTAACCATTTCTTAGTAACACCTATCCATTTTCAAGTAACTAATATACATTTCAAATTACTACATTTAATCAATTTCAAGTAACTAAAGCACATTTTCAAGTAAATACACTTAACCATTTTTAGAAAAAGATACACATTTTCAAGTCACTACCATTTTAAGGTAACTAATACACATTTCAAATTACTACACTTAACCATTTTTAAGTAACTAATATACATTTTCAAGTCACTACACTTGAACATTTTCAAGTAACAAATACACATTTTCAAGTCACTACCATTTTCAAGTAACAAATACACATTTTCAAGTCACTACCATTTTCAAGTAAATAATACAAATTTCAAGTCACTAAACTTAAATATTTTTAAGTAACTAATACACATTTTCAACTCACTATCATTTTCAAGTAACTAATACACATTTCAAGTTACTATAATTAACCATTTTTAAGTAACTAATACACATTTTAAAGTCATTACACTTAACCATTTTCAAGTAACAAATACACATTTTCAAGTCACCACCATTTTCAAGTAACTAATACACATTTTAAGCTACTACACTTAACCATTTTCAAGTAACTAATACACATTTCAAGTTACTACACTTAATCATTTTCAAGTAACTAAAACACAGTTTCAAGTCACTACCATTTTCAAGTAACTAATACACATTTCAAGCTACTACATTTAACCATTTTTAAGTAACTAATATACATTTTCAAGTCACTTCAAGTAACAAATACACATTTTCAAGTCACTACCATTTTCAAGTAACAAATACACATTTTCAAGGCACTACCATTTTCAAGTAACTAATACACATTTCAAGCCACTACACTTAACCATTTGTAAGTAACTAATACACATTTTCAAGTCACTATCACTTTCAAGTAACTAATACACATTTCAAGTTACTACACTTAACCATTTTTAAGTAACTAATACAAATTTTCATGTCATTACACTTAACCATTTTCAAATAACAAATACACATTTTCAAGTCACTATCATTTTCAAGTAACTAATATACATTTCAAGCCACTACCATTTTCTAGTAACTAAAACACATTTCAAGTCACTACCATCTTCAAGTAACAAATACACATTTTCAAGTCACTACCATTTTCAAGTAACTAGTACACATTTCAATCACTACCATTTTCAAGTAACTAACACACATTTCAAGTTACTACATTTAACCATTTTTATGTAACTAATACACATTTTCAAGTCACTACCATTTTAAAGTAACCAATACACATTTCAAACTACTACACTTAACCATTTTCTTGTAACTAATACACATTCCAAGTTACTACACCTAATCATTTTCAAATAACTAAAACAAATTTTCAAGTCAATACTCTTAACCATTTTAAAGTAACAAATACACATTTTCAAGTAACTACCATTTTCAAGTAACTAATACATATTTCAAGTCAATAACATTTTCAA
Source organism: Capsicum rhomboideum (assembly GCA_031232105.1). Lineage (NCBI taxonomy): Eukaryota > Viridiplantae > Streptophyta > Magnoliopsida > Solanales > Solanaceae > Capsicum > Capsicum rhomboideum. The sequence goes on along the minus strand of CP124712.1, from coordinate 46,459,082 downwards.
GTAACTAATACACATTTCACGTCACTACACTTAACCATTTTTAAGTAACTAATACACAGTTTCAAGTCACTACCACTTTCAAGTAACTAATACACATTTCAAGCTACTACATTTAACCATTTTTAAGTAACTAATATACATTTTCAAGTCACTTCTAGTAACAAATACACATTTTCAAGTCACTACCATTTTCAAGTAACAAATACACAATTTCAAGGCACTACCATTTTCAATAACTTATACACATTTCAAGTCACTACACTTAACCATTTTTAAGTAACTAATACACATTTTCAAGTGACTATCACTTTCAAGTAACTAATACACATTTCAAGTTACTACACTTAACCATTTTTAAGTAACTAATACAAATTTTCATGTCATTACACTTAACCATTTTCAAATAACAAATACACATTTTCAAGTCACTACCATTTTCAAGTAACTAATATACATTTGCAGCCACTACCATTTTCAAGTAACTAAAATACATTTCAAGTCACTACCATTTTCAAGTAACAAATACACATTTTCAAGTCACTACCATTTTCAAGTATCTAATACATATTTCAAGTTACTACAGTTAACCATTTTTAAGTAACTAATACATATTTTCAAGTCATTACACTTAACTATTTTCAAGTAACAAATACACATTTTCAAGTCACTACCATTTTCAAGTAACTAGTACACATTTCAATCACTACCATTTTCAAGTAACTAACACACATTTCAAGTCACTACACTTAACCATTTTTAAGTAACTAATACACATTTTCAAGTCACTACCATTTTCAAGTAACTATTACACATTTTCAAGTCACTACACTTAACCATTTTTAAGTAACTAATACACATTTTCAAGTCACAACACTTGAACATTTTCAAGTAACAAATACACATTTTTAAGGCACTACCATTTCTAGTAACAAATACACCTTTCAAGTCACTACACTTAACCATTTTTAAGTAACTAATACATATTTTCAAGTCACTACCATTTTCAAGTAACTAATACACATTTCAATCACTACCATTTTCAAGTAACTATTACAAATTTCAAGTCACTACACTTAACCATTTTTAAGTAACTAATACACATTTTTAAGTCACTACCATTTTCAAGTAACCAATACACATTTTAAGCTACTACACTTAACCATTTTCTAGTAACTAATACACATTTCAAGTTACTACACTTAATCATTTTCAAGTAACTAAAACACATTTTCAAGTCAATACTCTTAACCATTTTAAAGTAACAAATACACATTTTCAAGTAACTACCATTTTCAAGTAACAAATACACATTTCAAATTACTACACTTAACCATTTTTAAGTAACTAATATACATTTTCAAGTCACTACACTTGAATATTTTCAAGTAACAAATACACATTTTCAAGTCACTACCATTTTCAAGTAACAAATACACATTTTCAAGTCACTACCATTTTCAAGTAACAAATACACATTTCAAGTCACTACACTTAACCATTTGTAAATAACTAACACACATTTTCAAGTCACTACAATTTTCAAGTAACTAATACATATTTCAAGTTACTACAGTTAACCATTTTTAAGTAACTAATACACATTTTCAAGTCATTACCCTTAACCATTTTCAAGTAATAAATACACGTTTTCAGGTCACTACAATTTTCAAGTAACGAATACACATTTCAAGTCACTACCATATTCTAGTAACTAATACACATTTCAAGTCACTACACTTAACCATTTTTAAGTAACTAATGCACATTTTCAAGTCACTACCATTTTTAAGTAACTAATACACATTTCAAGTTACTACACTTAACCATTTTTAAGTAACTAATACACAATTTCAAGTCGCTACACTTAACCATTTTCAAGTAACAAATACACATTTTCAAGTAACTAATACACATTTCAAGTCACTATCATTTTCAAGTAACAAATACACATATTCAAGTCACTACAATTTTCAAGTAACTAAAACACACTTCAAGTTAATACTCTTAACCATTTTCAAGTAACTAATACACATTTCAAGTTACTACACCTAACCATTTTCAAGTAACTAATACACATTTCAAGTCACTATCATTTTCAAGTATCTACTACACATTTCAAATTACTACAGTTAACCATTTTTAAGTAAAAAATACACATTTTCAAGTCATTACCCTTAACCATTTTCAAGTAACAAATACACGTTTTCAGGTCACTACCATTTTCAAGTAACAAATACACATTTCAAGTCACTACACTTAACCATTTGTAAGTAACTAACACACATTTTCAAGTCACTACCATTTTCAAGTAACTAATACACATTTCAATCACTACCATTTTCAAGTAACTATTACAAATTTCAAGTCTCTACACTTAACCATTTTTAAGTAACTAATACACATTTTTAAGTCACTACCATTTTCAAGTAACCAATACACATTTTAAGCTACTACACTTAACCATTTTCTAGTAACTAATACACATTTCAAGTTACTACACTTAATCATTTTCAAGTAACTAAAACACATTTTCAAGTCAATACTCTTAACCATTTTAAAGTAACAAATACACATTTTCAAGTAACTACCATTTTCAAGTAACAAATACACATTTCAAATTACTACACTTAACCATTTTTAAGTAACTAATATACATTTTCAAGTCACTACACTTGAATATTTTCAAGTAACAAATACACATTTTCAAGTCACTACCATTTTCAAGTAACAAATACACATTTTCAAGTCACTACCATTTTCAAGTAACAAATACACATTTCAAGTCACTACACTTAACCATTTGTAAGTAACTAACACACATTTTCAAGTCACTACAATTTTCAAGTAACTAATACATATTTCAAGTTACTACAGTTAACCATTTTTAAGTAACTAATACACATTTTCAAGTCATTACCCTTAACCATTTTCAAGTAATAAATACACGTTTTCAGGTCACTACAATTTTCAAGTAACGAATACACATTTCAAGTCACTACCATATTCTAGTAACTAATACACATTTCAAGTCACTACACTTAACCATTTTTAAGTAACTAATGCACATTTTCAAGTCACTACCATTTTTAAGTAACTAATACACATTTCAAGTTACTACACTTAACCATTTTTAAGTAACTAATACACAATTTCAAGTCGCTACACTTAACCATTTTCAAGTAACAAATACACATTTTCAAGTAACTAATACACATTTCAAGTCACTATCATTTTCAAGTAACAAATACACATATTCAAGTCACTACAATTTTCAAGTAACTAAAACACACTTCAAGTTAATACTCTTAACCATTTTCAAGTAACTAATACACATTTCAAGTTACTACACCTAACCATTTTCAAGTAACTAATACACATTTCAAGTCACTATCATTTTCAAGTATCTACTACACATTTCAAATTACTACAGTTAACCATTTTTAAGTAAAAAATACACATTTTCAAGTCATTACCCTTAACCATTTTCAAGTAACAAATACACGTTTTCAGGTCACTACCATTTTCAAGTAACAAATACACATTTCAAGTCACTACACTTAACCATTTGTAAGTAACTAACACACATTTTCAAGTCACTACCATTTTCAAGTAACTAATACACATTTCAATCACTACCATTTTCAAGTAACTATTACAAATTTCAAGTCTCTACACTTAACCATTTTTAAGTAACTAATACACATTTTTAAGTCACTACCATTTTCAAGTAACCAATACACATTTTAAGCTACTACACTTAACCATTTTCTAGTAACTAATACACATTTCAAGTTACTACACTTAATCATTTTCAAGTAACTAAAACACATTTTCAAGTCAATACTCTTAACCATTTTAAAGTAACAAATACACATTTTCAAGTAACTACCATTTTCAAGTAACAAATACACATTTCAAATTACTACACTTAACCATTTTTAAGTAACTAATATACATTTTCAAGTCACTACACTTGAATATTTTCAAGTAACAAATACACATTTTCAAGTCACTACCATTTTCAAGTAACAAATACACATTTTCAAGTCACTACCATTTTCAAGTAACAAATACACATTTCAAGTCACTACACTTAACCATTTGTAAGTAACTAACACACATTTTCAAGTCACTACAATTTTCAAGTAACTAATACATATTTCAAGTTACTACAGTTAACCATTTTTAAGTAACTAATACACATTTTCAAGTCATTACCCTTAACCATTTTCAAGTAATAAATACACGTTTTCAGGTCACTACAATTTTCAAGTAACGAATACACATTTCAAGTCACTACCATATTCTAGTAACTAATACACATTTCAAGTCACTACACTTAACCATTTTTAAGTAACTAATGCACATTTTCAAGTCACTACCATTTTTAAGTAACTAATACACATTTCAAGTTACTACACTTAACCATTTTTAAGTAACTAATACACATTTTCAAGTCGCTACACTTAACCATTTTCAAGTAACAAATACACATTTTCAAGTAACTAATACACATTTCAAGTCACTATCATTTTCAAGTAACAAATACACATATTCAAGTCACTACAATTTTCAAGTAACTAAAACACACTTCAAGTTAATACTCTTAACCATTTTCAAGTAACTAATACACATTTTAAGTTACTACACCTAACCATTTTCAAGTAACTAATACACATTTCAAGTCACTATCATTTTCAAGTATCTACTGCACATTTCAAATTACTACAGTTAACCATTTTTAAGTAAAAAATACACATTTTCAAGTCATTACCCTTAACCATTTTCAAGTAACAAATACACGTTTTCAGGTCACTACCATTTTCAAGTAACGAATACACATTTCAAGTCACTACACTTAACCATTTTTAAGTAACTAATGCACATTTTAAAGTCACTACCATTTTTAAGTAACTAATATGCATTTCAAGTTACTCCAGTTAACCATTTTTAAGTAACTAATACACATTTTCAAGTCACTACATTTAACCATTTTCAAGTAACAAATACACATATTCAAGTCACTACCATTTTCAAGTAACAAATACACATTTTCACGTCACTACCATTTTCAAGTAAATAATACAAATTTCAAGTCACTAAACTTAAATATTTTTAAGTAACTAATACACATTTTCAACTCACTATCATTTTCAAGTAACTAATACACATTTCAAGTTACTATAATTAACCATTTTTAAGTAACTAATACACATTTTAAAGTCATTACACTTAACCATTTTCAAGTAACAAATACACATTTTCAAGTCACCACCATTTTCAAGTAACTAATACACATTTTAAGCTACTACACTTAACCATTTTCAAGTAACTAATACACATTTCAAGTTACTACACTTAATCATTTTCAAGTAACTAAAACACAGTTTCAAGTCACTACCATTTTCAAGTAACTAATACACATTTCAAGCTACTACATTTAACCATTTTTAAGTAACTAATATACATTTTCAAGTCACTTCAAGTAACAAATACACATTTTCAAGTCACTACCATTTTCAAGTAACAAATACTCATTTTCAAGGCACTACCATTTTCAATAACTAATACACATTTCAAGTCACTACACTTAACCATTTTTAAGTAACTAATACACATTTTCAAGTCACTATCACTTTCAAGTAACTAATATACATTTCAAGTTACTACACTTAACCATTTTTAAGTAACTAATACAAATTTTCATGTCATTACACTTAACCATTTTCAAATAACAAATACACATTTTCAAGTCACTATCATTTTCAAGTAACTAATATACACTTCAAGCCACTACCATTTTCTAGTAACTAAAACACATTTCAAGTCACTACCATCTTCAAGTAACAAATACACATTTTCAAGTCACTACCAATTTCAAGTAACAAATACATATTTCAAGTTACTACAGTTAACCATTTTTAAATAACTAATACACATTTTCAAGTCATTACACTTAACTATTTTCAAGTAACAAATACACATTTTCAAGTCACTACCATTTTCAAGTAACTAGTACACATTTCAATCACTACCATTTTCAAGTAACTAACACACATTTCAAGTCACTACATTTAACCATTTTTAAGTAACTAATACACATTTTCAAGTCACTACCATTTTAAAGTAACCAATACACATTTCAAACTACTACACTTAACCATTTTCTTGTAACTAATACACATTCCAAGTTACTACACCTAATCATTTTCAAATAACTAAAACAAATTTTCAAGACAATACTCTTAACCATTTTAAAGTAACAAATACACATTTTCAAGTAACTACCATTTTCAAGTAACTAATACATATTTCAAGTCAATAACATTTTCAAATAACTAATACACATTTCAAGTCACTACACTTAACCATTTTTAAGTAACTAATACACAGTTTCAAGTCACTACCATTTTCAAGTAACTAATACACATTTCAAGCTACTACATTTAACCATTTTTAAGTAACTAATATACATTTTCAAGTCACTTTAAGTAACAAATACACATTTTCAAGTCACTACCATTTTCAAGTAACAAATACACAATTTCAAGGCACTACCATTTTCAATAACTAATACACATTTCAAGTCACTACACTTAACCATTTTTAAGTAACTAATACACATTTTCAAGTCACTATCACTTTCAAGTAACTAATACACATTTCAAGTTACTACACTTAACCATTTTTAAGTAACTAATACAAATTTTCATGTCATTACACTTAACCATTTTCAAATAACAAATACACATTTTCAAGTCACTACCATTTTCAAGTAACTAATATACATTTCAAGACACTACCATTTTCAAGTAACTAAAACACATTTCAAGTCACTACCATTTTCAAGTAACAAATACACATTTTCAAGTCACTACCATTTTCAAATATCTAATACATATTTCAAGTTACTACAGTTAACCATTTTTAAGTAACTAATACACATTTTCAAGTCATTACACTTAACTATTTTCAAGTAACAAATACACATTTTCAAGTCACTACCATTTTCAAGTAACTAGTACACATTTCAATCACTACCATTTTCAAGTAACTAACACACATTTCAAGTCACTACACTTAACCATTTTTAAGTAACTAATACACATTTTCAAGTCACTACCATTTTCAAGTAACTATTACACATTTCAAGTTACTACACTTAACCATTTTTAAGTAACTAATACACATTTTCAAGTCACAACACTTGAACATTTTCAAGTAACAAATACACATTTTTAAGGCACTACCATTTCTAGTAACAAATACACATTTCAAGTCACTACACTTAACCATTTTTAAGTAACTAATACATATTTTCAAGTCACTACCATTTTCAAGTAACTAATACACATTTCAATCACTACCATTTTCAAGTAACTATTACAAATTTCAAGTCACTACACTTAACCATTTTTAAGTAACTAATACACATTTTTAAGTCACTACCGTTTTCAAGTAACCAATACACATTTTAAGCTACTACACTTAACCATTTTCTAGTAACTAATACACATTTCAAGTTACTACACTTAATCATTTTCAAGTAACTAAAACACATTTTCAAGTCAATACTCTTAACCATTTTAAAGTAACAAATACACATTTTCAAGTAACTACCATTTTCAAGTAACAAATACACATTTCCAATTACTACACTTAACCATTTTTAAGTAACTAATATACATTTTCAAGTCACTACACTTGAATATTTTCAAGTAACAAATACACATTTTCAAGTCACTACCATTTTCAAGTAACAAATACACATTTTCAAGTCACTACCATTTTCAAGTAACAAATACACATTTCAAGTCACTACACTTAACCATTTGTAAGTAACTAACACACATTTTCAAGTCACTACAATTTTCAAGTAACTAATACATATTTCAAGTTACTACAGTTAACCATTTTTAAATAACTAATACACATTTTCAAGTCATTACCCTTAACCATTTTCAAGTAATAAATACACGTTTTCAGGTCACTACAATTTTCAAGTAACGAATACACATTTCAAGTCACTACCATATTCTAGTAACTAATACACATTTCAAGTCACTACACTTAACCATTTTTAAGTAACTAATGCACATTTTCAAGTCACTACCATTTTTAAGTAACTAATACACATTTCAAGTTACTACACTTAACCATTTTTAAGTAACTAATACACATTTTCAAGTCGCTACACTTAACCATTTTCAAGTAACAAATACACACTTTCAAGTAACTAATACACATTTCAAGTAACTATCATTTTCAAGTAACAAATACACATATTGTAACGACCCATTTTGTCGTTACTAAATAAACCATTCCTCAATATTAACTTGAGTCCAAAATAGTCATCATTTTATTCATTGTGTCACCTCAAGCTTTTCGGCAAAGATTTTAGCCTTTCGATGTGTCTAGATAGACTCAAGCTTGATGAATTTAATTATTCATGAATCCTAATATCAATCCTTTAATTTGGAAGTTCTTTAGATATGAATTAAGGTCGTACAATATCCCTAACACAAAGTTAAGTTGAAAACATTTTTAACCAATAGAGTTTCGATATGAGTTTTTATTAGGGCCAAATTCAAACGATCACATCTCCTAGAATATAAGGAGTTAGGGGTTCCAATACCCATCAAATCAAATATCTCTGAGTCTTCTTTCCAACACAATAAACTGTTCGTCAATCCGAGTTTAGAATAAAAAGTTATGACCATTTTACTGAACACTGTCCGGGCTGAAACGGTAATTCGCTGTAGCGAAAATTCTGGTGGTATTTAAATCATATTTAGCCGATTTTCAGGTCCAAAACTCCAAAACTTCATTCTCCAACCCTAGAGAGGTGATGTTTCAAGGTTTAGGGTGAAAATCCTTCATGGAGGTAAGTTTTTCCATCATCTTCTTCGTCTTTTAATCCTTTAACATCCTAGAATTATTAGAAAGACCTTCAATGGTGAAATTTTGGGTTAGAACCTTTAATGGTGGATTTTTGGAAAAAACTTATGGGTGTTCTTAATATCACCTAGAACTAATTATAAATTATAAATTAATGATTTCTAGTATGAACTTGGTAAACTAGATTATGTATTTTGTTGGTTGGAAAATCTTGAATTCCATAAAGATGAGACCTTTAGCATAAAAACTCCATTAATGGAGATGGGTTAAGCTTGAAAGAACTAGTTAATGGTTAATTGACCTTGGGGAATAAAATAGACCTTGAATTAGGGTAGAATTAGTGGGTTTGGATTTCCAAAGATATTTATTTGAAGAGTAATTGATTAATTACTCTTATGATTGCTTGATTTTTAGATGATTGATCATTTCGAAGCATGAAGAAAGGGAATGAGCATCCTTGACATGACTTGTTGATTCAAAAAGCTTGGCATCCAGGTAGGCTAGGTTAATGAGTAGAAGACTGTGTTATTTCATATTTTCATAATTTATAATTGATGAGAGAAAGCATGTCTAGGCCTGCAGACATGGAGATGAGGTGGATAAAGACATAAGAACTTTACTTTAATCCCGGAAACTATATTATTGATTGATTATGTGATATTTATGATATTATGTGTTATGTGCCCGAAAGGGGATTGTTGTGAATGAAGTATGTGGACATGATGTTTCTTAGATGTTCTAGTGATGAACCTAATTGAGTTATAAAGGTATAAGTTGCATATTCTGCCATGATAATGGTGAGGCCTAAGGGATAGATGACTTGAATCATTGTGTGCATTATATTATGCGGAGAGAGGTAGAGAATAATGATAAGGTTGAATGTGCTAATTATGGGTGGTGATGTTAGAACCCAAGTTGTGGTATTTGAGTAGGTTATGGTTTAATTGGATTTTAGACTCAATTTAATTGTGTGTATGCTCCTAAATTGGATGCTTGTTGATTGGTTTTCGGACATACTTGAATTGATGATATTTGGATTGTTGATACTTGCATGAATAATTATGAAAAATCCAACTTGATCGAATCGTCTTGTGATTATGAGTGTACTTGTAAATTTAGTACGTCGTGTTGTATCCTGAGAGATAGTATGAAGTTGATAAAATATACATAATATGATTATGGAGGATCGGGTACCACGCCGGTACGGATATGGATGTTGATATTACTTATTTATGGAGGATCGGGTACCACGCCGGTACGGTACATGGACTTAGATTGTCCCCTGCAGGTCATGACTAGTTGGGCAGAAATAAGTCCCTTAGCATGTGTGTACAGACTATTGTTGATAAATGAAAAATCTTGATTCATAATGATAATGTGATTGAAAAGAATGCCTTGAGTAAAGAAGGCTTGTGATATACCTTCATACAGGTTGAAAAGTGAATGATGAATATTTATTAAGAACAGAAAAGTGGAAAGATTGTTAGTAGCAATGTGGCCGACGTTAAATTTCGGTATTGCTATAAGATGTGATTGGATCGGGTGCCACGAGCCGACATGGTAATATTAATAATAAAGGAATTGATAATGAAGTGATCTAAAGTGATGAATCCAATGAATAATCTCAAAGAAACAATCCCAAAGTTTCAATAATTGAATTAATCTTTCTCCAAGAGTATCTATAAGGTTTGCTAATGAACCTTGAGTTCTCTTGTGTGTTTTACTGAGATGTGAGTTGATTTGTATTCCCTGTTTGATTGTATCCTTGAGATTGATTGTGTGACATGTACTTGGAAAAGTGGAACTCTGTGCTTACTTGCTATATGTTGGTCGACTTACTTTATTTATACTTGGTGTGATCTTGGCTTATCCGATTGGCTAGTTATTATTCTTTAATATTATAAGAGAGTGTTTGGTTGTTAGCCCGAGAGTTTAGTGTGAGTTATCTATGATTATTGGGTTGATCCTATAGATGTGGATAATGGAAACGACAATGTGAATAAAAGGGTGATAGTGATGGTTTAGTGTTAGATTGTGGTGGATGGTGTTATTAAGTGAGGCTAGACTATGCTAGTGGTGAATATAATCTCATTAATAGAGTTGGAAAATTGTAAATTATATTGGCAAAGTGTTATAATGATATTACAGCCTTAGTAGAATTATACTCTATTAAGATGTCATAATTTCTTTTCTTTGATTCTATTTTATGATTATGTGGACTAACACTGGTCGGCCGATGATGCCTACCAGTACGCGTGTTTGTACTGACCCTACTCTTCTACATCCCCTATTGGGGTGTAGATTGGATGCAGGTTAGTTTGCAGTTACTAGATCAATGGCGATATTCAGCACTAACTTCTGCACTTCCTTCCTGGCAGATGTTATAGTCTTTGTGTTATTTATTTTATTGTCAATCTATTCTGTAATAGGTAGCTCTTGTACATGTCTGACCAGATCTTGGGGTAGTGAAGGACAGTTGTAAGAAGTTTTTTTGAAAAGTTTATTTATTGGTGTTTAATTTACTTTGTTATATTTAATTCAGTATTCTCTTAAAAACAGAAGTCTTCCGCATATTTTTGGTTGGGTAATAAGGGTTCTCCTAGCTACTTAGGATAGCGTAGGTGCCCGCACGGTCCGTTTGTTTGGGTCGTGACACATATTCAAGTGACTACAATTTTCAAGTAACTAAAACACACTTCAAGTTAATACTCTTAACCATTTTCAAGTAACTAATACACATTTCAAGTTACTACACCTAACCATTTTCAAGTAACTAATACACATTTCAAGTCACTATCATTTTCAAGTATCTACTACACATTTCAAATTACTACAGTTAACCATTTTTAAGTAAAAAATACACATTTTCAAGTCATTACCCTTAACCATTTTCAAGTAACAAAAACACGTTTTCAGGTCACTACCATTTTCAAGTAACTAATACACATTTCAAGTCACTGCCATATTCTAGTAACTAATACACATTTCAAGTCACTACACTTAACCATTTTTAAGTAACTAATGCACATTTTAAAGTGACTACCATTTTTAAGTAACTAATATGCATTTCAAGTTACTCCACTTAACCATTTTTAAGTAACTAATACACATTTTCAAGTCACTACATTTAACCATTTTCAAGTAACAAATACACATATTCAAGTCACTACCATTTTCAAGTAACAAATACACATTTTCAAGTCACTACCATTTTCAAGTAACAAATACACATTTTCAAGTCACTACCATTTTCAAGTAACGAATACACAATATCATGTCATTACACTTAACCATTTTCAAGTAACAAATACACATTTTCAGGTCACTACCATTTTCAAGTAATTAATACACATTTCAAGTCACTACCATTTTCAAGTAACAAATAAACATATTCATGTCACTACCATTTTCAAGTAAATAATACAAATTTCAAGTCACTAAACTTAAATATTTTTAAGTAACTAATACACATTTTCAACTCACTATCATTTTCAAGTAACTAATACACATTTCAAGTTACTATAATTAACCATTTTTAAGTAACTAATACACATTTTAAAGTCATTACACTTAACCATTTTCAAGTAACAAATACACATTTTCAAGTCACTACCATTTTCAAGTAACTAATACACATTTTAAGCTACTACACTTAACCATTTTCTAGTAACTAATACACATTTCAAGTTACTACACTTAATCATTTTCAAGTAACTAAAACACAGTTTCAAGTCACTACCATTTTCAAGTAACTAATACACATTTCAAGTTACTACATTTAACCATTTTTAAGTAACTAATATACATTTTCAAGTCACTTCAAGTAACAAATACACATTTTCAAGTCACTACCATTTTCAAGTAACAAATACACATTTTCAAGGCACTACCATTTTCAATAACTAATACACATTTCAAGTCACTACACTTAACCATTTTTAAGTAACTAATACACATTTTCAAGTCACTATCACTTTCAAGTAACTAATACACATTTCAAGTTACTACACTTAACCATTTTTAAGTAACTAATACACATTTTCAAGTCACTATCACTTTCAAGTAACTAATACACATTTCAAGTTACTACACTTAACCATTTTTAAGTAACTAATACAAATTTTCATGTCATTACACTTAACCATTTTCAAATAACAAATACACATTTGCAAGACACTATCATTTTCAAGTAACTAATATACATTTCAAGCCACTACCATTTTCTACTAACTAAAACACATTTCAAGTCACTACCATCTTCAAGTAACAAATACACATTTTCAAGTCACTACCAATTTCAAGTAACTAATACATATTTCAAGTTACTACAGTTAACCATTTTTAAATAACTAATACACATTTTCAAGTCATTACACTTAACTATTTTCAAGTAACAAATACACATTTTCAAGTCACTACCATTTTCAAGTAACTAGTACACATTTCAATCACTACCATTTTCAAGTAACTAACACACATTTCAAGTCACTACATTTAGCCATTTTTAAGTAACTAATACACATTTTCAAGTCACTACCATTTTAAAGTAACCAATACACATTTCAAACTACTACACTTAACCATTTTCTTGTAACTAATACACATTCCAAGTTACTACACCTAATCATTTTCAAATAACTAAAACAAATTTTCAAGTCAATACTCTTAACCATTTTAAAGTAACAAATACACATTTTCAAGTAACTACCATTTTCAAGTAACTAATACATATTTCAAGTTACTACAGTTAACCATTTTTAAGTAACTAATACACATTTTCAAGTCATTACCCTTAACCATTTTCAAGTAATAAATACACGTTTTCAGGTCACTACAATTTTCCAGTAACGAATACACATTTCAAGTCACTACCATATTCTAGTAACTAATACACATTTCAAGTCACTACACTTAACCATTTTTAAGTAACTAATGCACATTTTCAAGTCACTACCATTTTTAAGTAACTAATACACATTTCAAGTTACTACACTTAACCATTTTTAAGTAACTAATACACATTTTCAAGTCGCTACACTTAACCATTTTCAAGTAACAAATACACACTTTCAAGTAACTAATACACATTTCAAGTCACTATCATTTTCAAGTAACAAATACACATATTCAAGTGACTACAATTTTCAAGTAACTAAAACACACTTCAAGTTAATACTCTTAACCATTTTCAAGTAACTAATACACATTTCAAGTTACTACACCTAACCATTTTCAAGTAACTAATTGTCACGACCCAATCAAACGGACCGTGCGGGCACCTACGCTATCCTAAGTAGCTAGGAGAACCCTTATTACCCAACCAAAAATATGCGGAAGACTTCTGTTTTTAAGAGAATACTGAATTAAATATAACAAAGTAAATTAAACACCAATAAATATATTTTTCAAAAAAACTTCTTACAACTGTCCTTCACTACCCCAAGACCTGGTCAGACATGTACAAGAGCTACCTATTACAGAATAGATTGACAATAAAATAAATAACACAAAGACTCTAACATCTGCCAGGAAGGAAGTGCAGAAGTTAGTGCTGAATATCGCCATTGATCTAGTAACTGCAAACTAACCTGCATCCAGTCTACACCCCAATAAGGGATGTAGAAGAGTAGGGTCAGTACAAACACACGTACTGGTAGGCATCATCGGCCGACCAGTGTTAGTCCACATAATCATAAAATAGAATCAAAGAAAAGAAATCATGACATTTTAATAGAGTATAATTCTACTAAGGCTGTAATATCATTACAACACTTTGCCAATATAATTTACAATTTTCCAACCCTATTAATGAGATTATATTCACCACTAGCATAGTCTAGCCTCACTAATTCACACCATCCACCACAATCTAACACTAAACCATCACTATCACCCTTTTATTCACGTTGCCGTTTCCATTATCCACATCTATAGGATCAACCCAATAATCATAGATAACTCACACTAAACTCTCGGGCTAACAACCAAACACTCTCTTATAATATTAAAGAATAATAACTAGCCAATCGGATAAGCCAAGATCACACCAAATATAAATAAAGTAAGTCGACCAACATATAGCAAGTAAGCACAGAGTTTCACTTTTCCAAGTACATGTCACACAATCAATCTCAAGGATACAATCAAACAGGGAATACAAATCAACTCACATCTCAGTAAAACACACAAGAGAACTCAAGGTTCATTAGCAAACCTTATAGATACTCTTGGAGAAAGATTAATTCAATTATTGAAACTTTGGGATTGTTTCTTTGAGATTATTCATTGGATTCATCACTTTAGATCACTTCATTATCAATTCCTTTATTATTAATATTACCATGCCGGCTCGTGGCACCCGATCCAATCACGTCTTATAGCAATACCGAAATTTAACGTCGGCCACATTGCTACTAACAATCTTTCCACTTTTCTGTTCTTAATAAATATTCATCATTCACTTTTCAACCTGTATGAAGGTATATCACAAGCCTTCTTTACTCAAGGCATTCTTTTCAATCACATTATCATTATGAATCAAGATTTTTCATTTATCAACAATAGTCTGTACACACATGCTAAGGGACTTATTTCTGCCCAACTAGTCATGACCTGCAGGGGACAATCTAAGTCCATGTACCGTACCGGCGTGGTACCCGATCCTCCATAAATAAGTGATATCAACATCCATATCCGTACCGGCGTGGTACCCGATCCTCCATAATCATATTATGTATATTTTATCAACTTCATACTATCTCTCAGGATACAACACGACGTACTAAATTTACAAGTACACTCATAATCACAAGACGATTCGATCAAGTTGGATTTTTCATAATTATTCATGCAAGTATCAACAATCCAAATATCATCAATTCAAGTATGTACGAAAACCAATCAACAAGCATCCAATTTAGGAGCATACACACAATTAAATTGAGTCTAAACTCTAATTAAATCATAACCTACTCAAATACCACAACTTGGGTTCTAACATCACCACCCATAACTAGCGCATTCAACCTTATCATTATTCTTTACCTCTCTCCGCATAATACAATGCACACAATGATTCAAGTCATCTATCCCTTAGGCCTCACCATTATCATGGCACAATATGCAACTTAAACCTTTATAACTCAATTAGGTTCATCACTAGAACAACTAAGAAACATCATGTCCACATACTTCATTCACAACAATCCCCTTTCGGGCACATAACACATAATATCATAAATATCACATAATCAATCAATAACATAGTTTTCGGGATTAAAGTAAAGTTCTTATGTCTTTATTCACCTCAACTCCATGTCTGCAGGCCTAGACATGCTTTCTCCCATCAATTATAAATTATGAAAATATGAAATAACACAGTCTTCTACTCATTAACCTAGCCTACCTGGACGCCAAGCTTTTTGAATCAACAAGTCATGTCAAGGATGCTCATTCCCTTTCTTCATGCTTCGGAATAATCAATCATCTAAATATCAAACAATTATAAGAGTAATTAATCAATTACTCTTTAAATAAATATCTTTGCAAATTCAAAACCCACTAATTCTACCCTAATTCCAGGTTTATATCATTCTCCAAGGTCAATTAACTATTAACTAGTTCTTTCAAACTTAACCCATCTCCATTAATGGAGTTTTTATGCTAAAGGTCTCATCTTTATGGAATTCAAGATTTCCAACCAACAAAATACATAATCTAGTTTACCAAGTTCATACTAGAAATCATTAATTTATAATCTAGAATTAGTTCTAGGTGATATTAAGAACACCCATAAGTTTTTCCCAAAAATCCACCATTAAAGGCTCTAACCCAAAATTTCACCATTGAAGGTCTTTCTAAGGATTCTAAGATGTTAATGGATTAAAAGACAAAGAAGATGATGGAAAAACTTACCTCAATGAAGAAATTTCACTCTAAACCTTGGGAAATCACCTCTCTAGGGTTGGGGAATGAAGTTTTGGAGTTTTGGACCTGAAAATCGGCTAAATATGATTTAAATACCACCAGAATTTTCGCTACAGCGAATTCCCGTTTCAGCCCGGACAGTGTTCAGTAAAATGGTCATAACTTTTTATTCTAAACTCGGATTGACGAACGGTTTATTGAGTTGGAAAGAAGACTCATAGATATTTGATTTGGTGGGTATTGGGACCCCTAACGCCTTATATTCTAGGAGATATGATCGTTTGAATTTGGCACTAACAGAAACCCATATCGAAACTCTATTGGTTAAAAAAATATTTTCAACTTAACTTTGTGCTAGGATATTGTACGACCTTAATTAATATCTAAAGAACTTCCAAATTAAAAGATTGATATTAGTATTCATGAATAATTAAATTCATCAGGCTTAAGTCTATCTAGACACATCGAAAGGCTAAAATCTTCGCCGAAAAGCTTGAGGTCACACAATGAACAAAATGATAGCTATTTTGGACTCAAGTTAATATTGAGGAATGGATAATTTAGTAACGACAAAATGGGTTGTTACAATTAGATACCAATTTACCATCCGTTCATCCCCGAACGGGCATTCAGTGGAGAGAAGCGCGATATAGAAATTAGAGAGACATTACTAACAGAGTTTCTTATTGTACCATATCCCACTCACTTGATATCATTAATAATTAACCTACATTCTATACTCAATCGTTCTATCAAGGCTTTTCAAAACATGAAGAGGCCGAGCCAAACATTTACGCACGAATCACTTATTCTACTTACAACGGTCCACGTCTCAAACTTGAGTGTTATGAGTCAAATCAAGATAAAGAGGGTTCATAAATATATATATAAAAGATTCACCTTGAAGACGACAATCACCCAAAATCACCTCTTTTTCACCCTAGGTTCGTTCTCTCTTCTTACAACGGAAGAATGGGGAATGAACTCCGAAACTGAAAAACTGCATTCTTTACCACTGCTGCGGTGCGATTGTCGTTGCAGTGCTAACTGCCACAGAAGACCCACGACGCTAATTCCCTTGACCAAACCAGTGAGCTCTGCCTAGCTCACAGATGCTTCTATTTTACAACACAAAATCAATATTTGGACATAGAATTACAAGACTATCACGATAATTATCATTATCGGAGTTCTAGAGCCCCGAATTCAATTTTGAAAAGTGCTATGGGATGCTACATGAGTCTACTACTCGAATTTCAATACCCGACAAGTCACATCTAATCCACCCAACATACAGGCTCACCCTGAGACACCCGAGTAAGTTTCTAGCCAAGACTACCCCCTGAAAAATCTACATCTTGCTCATATTTAAGTCACTACTCCATTTACAAGTCACATAACTTAGATACTCGCATGCGCCTAATCAAGACTACTAGATTCATTCTATAAAGATAGCTTCAACATCTCGCAATCACTATTCTTTTCACCTCAAGATCACCCACGGTTCAAGCTAGCAGTTTACTACTATACATAGGTGACAAGACAACCTCTCACTCATTACACAGACTTACAACTATTAGCCATAGAGATCCTAAAGAATTAGAGACTACAACACATTCTCCTCCAAAACATCGCTAATACTCATCTAATCATCATATCTTAATCACTCAATAAGCAATATCCACCAAGTAACACCCACGGAAAGATCAATCATGTCATTTAATAATTCACTTATATTATCCCATTTAGGACCATTCTTAATTATTCTATGGGTATAACTACACCATTTAATTCTGTATTAACACCATCATGGAGATTACTACCCTCTAAAATTATCATCTATCAGTCAATTATATAGGACGCTAATCACACAATTCAATCGCAAGACCAAGTCAACAATCAACTTATATTCTCAAGGCCTCCCTTAATACACCAATCCCCAACTAAAATTTATGCCCAGGCAATCACTAACTTCAATACTTAGAACACGACAAAACCTTCATTGTCAAGCCCAATGACCCTTCCATCACCAACACCAAGCTAAGGTATACAATGTCATTCTTATTTCAACCTTACAACATTTTTATTACAGGCTTCACTAACTCTTAACCACTTCGAGATTGATCTCTATATAATAAGCATATGAGCAAAGTCAAACAACATCATCGATTACAGGTCATTAACAGCCTCATTACTAATATCACATTTCAGATAAGTTATCAATCACATTCCTTAGGTATCAACAACCTCCACTAGTTTTTGTCACTTTTATTTAAAACTTATTATTTTGTCAAATCTTAAAAGTCAG
This sequence comes from Capsicum rhomboideum, assembly GCA_031232105.1. Classification (NCBI taxonomy): domain Eukaryota; kingdom Viridiplantae; phylum Streptophyta; class Magnoliopsida; order Solanales; family Solanaceae; genus Capsicum; species Capsicum rhomboideum. Next base: position 46,439,950 of record CP124712.1, on the reverse strand, counting down.
TTCATACAAGGAGCTCAAAAATAATATCACTGAGTCAGTCCTCACAAGAAACTAATTAAAATTTTAAATAATAGGATTGCAAAAGAATCCAAATAAAGTCTCAATAACCGGACAGTACAAGAATCCACATATAATATCAAATAACTAGACCACACAAGGATCCATTCACAATATCAAGTAACTGAACCATACAATTGAATTCATTCACAATATCAATTGCAAGAGCCCGTCATTAAGGGCAACACATATCACCTCAGTCTTTTGTTCATGTCTTTTTCATTAATCTTCCCTTGACATCATGTCCTCATATCATCCTCTCAATTCTCATATCATAAATATCATCAGCATAACAATAGTATCAAGAACAAGGAAGCACCAAAGAATTTATTAATTTCACAACAACAAGATCACATAGTTCCATTACACTTTTCAATAAAAGCAACTTAGTCAATTTATTTCACCACAATTCAAACAAAAATAATTCACAACAATCATACAGTTTAACAATCCAAGTTCAGCCAAATATCAAACAACAGGCAACCAAATAAGTTCACTACTATCATACATTTTCATATTATGATATTAACTCTTAGCCATTATTAATAGATACCAATTGGAATCTCCTAGATTCCAAAGCGAACTCACTAAGATACCAATTGGAATCAACTAGATTCTAATTGATCTTTGTTGAGATACCAATTGGAATCGTCTAGATACCAATTGGATCCAACCCAGTAGTCAAAGAATATTACGCCACGATGAAGAGGAAGAAAAAGAAAACGACTTCTACATGCCTTATAGCCTTCCAAAGATTGGGTGTGGGGCCCTACACACCAATCTGCGGAACTCTACTTGACATTGCTCTTGTACTTGTGGGACCGGTTAACCTAATGCTCTGATACCAACTGTCACGACCCAAACAAACGGACCGTACGGGCACCTACGCTATCCTAAGTAGCTAGGAGAACCCTTATTACCCAACCAAAAATATGCGGAAGACTTCTGTTTTTAAGAGAATACTGAATTAAATATAACAAAGTAAATTAAACACCAATAAATAAATTTTTCAAAAAAACTTCTTACAACTGTCCTTCACTACCCCAAGACCTGGTCAGACATGTACAAGAGCTACCTATTACAGAATAGATTGACAATAAAATAAATAACACAAAGACTCTAACATCTGCCAGGAAGGAAGTGCAGAAGTTAGTGCTGAATATCGCCATTGATCTAGTAACTGCAAACTAACCTGCATCCAGTCTACACCCCAATAAGGGATGTAGAAGAGTAGGGTCAGTACAAACACACGTACTGGTAGGCATCATCGGCCGACCAGTGTTAGTCCACATAATCATAAAATAGAATCAAAGAAAAGAAATCATGACATCTTAATAGAGTATAATTCTACTAAGGCTGTAATATCATTACAACACTTTGCCAATATAATTTACAATTTTCCAACCCTATTAATGAGATTATATTCACCACTAGCATAGTCTAGCCTCACTAATTCACACCATCCACCACAATCTAACACTAAACCATCACTATCACCCTTTTATTCACGTTGCCGTTTCCATTATCCACATCTATAGGATCAACCCAATAATCATAGATAACTCACACTAAACTCTCGGGCTAACAACCAAACACTCTCTTATAATATTAAAGAATAATAACTAGCCAATCGGATAAGCCAAGATCACACCAAGTATAAATAAAGTAAGTCGACCAACATATAGCAAGTAAGCACAGAGTTTCACTTTTCCAAGTACATGTCACACAATCAATCTCAAGGATACAATCAAACAGGGAATACAAATCAACTCACATCTCAGTAAAACACACAAGAGAACTCAAGGTTCATTAGCAAACCTTATAGATACTCTTGGAGAAAGATTAATTCAATTATTGAAACTTTGGGATTGTTTCTTTGAGATTATTCATTGGATTCATCACTTTAGATCACTTCATTATCAATTCCTTTATTATTAATATTACCATGCCGGCTCGTGGCACCCGATCCAATCACGTCTTATAGCAATACCGAAATTTAACGTCGGCCACATTGCTACTAACAATCTTTCCACTTTTCTGTTCTTAATAAATATTCATCATTCACTTTTCAACCTGTATGAAGGTATATCACAAGCCTTCTTTACTCAAGGTATTCTTTTCAATCACATTATCATTATGAATCAAGATTTTTCATTTATCAACAATAGTCTGTACACACATGCTAAGGGACTTATTTCTGCCCAACTAGTCATGACCTGCAGGGGACAATCTAAGTCCATGTACCGTACCGGCGTGGTACCCGATCCTCCATAAAAAAGTGATATCAACATCCATATCCGTACCGGCGTGGTACCCGATCCTCCATAATCATATTATGTATATTTTATCAACTTCATATTATCTCTCAGGATACAACACGACGTACTAAATTTACAAGTACACTCATAATCACAAGACGATTCGATCAAGTTGGATTTTTCATAATTATTCATGCAAGTATCAACAATCCAAATATCATCAATTCAAGTATGTACGAAAACCAATCAACAAGCATCCAATTTAGGAGCATACACACAATTAAATTGAGTCTAAACTCTAATTAAATCATAACCTACTCAAATACCACAACTTGGGTTCTAACATCACCACCCATAACTAGCGCATTCAACCTTATCATTATTCTTTACCTCTCTCCGCATAATACAATGCACACAATGATTCAAGTCATCTATCCCTTAGGCCTCACCATTATCATGGCACAATATGCAACTTAAACCTTTATAACTCAATTAGGTTCATCACTAGAACAACTAAGAAACATCATGTCCACATACTTCATTCACAACAATCCCCTTTCGGGCACATAACACATAATATCATAAATATCACATAATCAATCAATAACATAGTTTTCGGGATTAAAGTAAAGTTCTTATGTCTTTATTCACCTCAACTCCATGTCTGCAGGCCTAGACATGCTTTCTCCCATCAATTATAAATTATGAAAATATGAAATAACACAGTCTTCCACTCATTAACCTAGCCTACCTGGACGCCAAGCTTTTTGAATCAACAAGTCATGTCAAGGATGCTCATTCCCTTTCTTCATGCTTCGGAATAATCAATCATCTAAATATCAAACAATTATAAGAGTAATTAATCAATTACTCTTTAAATAAATATCTTTGCAAATTCAAAACCCACTAATTCTACCCTAATTCCAGGTTTATATCATTCTCCAAGGTCAATTAACTATTAACTAGTTCTTTCAAACTTAACCCATCTCCATTAATGGAGTTTTTATGCTAAAGGTCTCATCTTTATGGAATTCAAGATTTCCAACCAACAAAATACATAATCTAGTTTACCAAGTTCATACTAGAAATCATTAATTTATAATCTAGAATTAGTTCTAGGTGATATTAAGAACACCCATAAGTTTTTCCCAAAAATCCACCATTAAAGGCTCTAACCCAAAATTTCACCATTGAAGGTCTTTCTAAGGATTCTAAGATGTTAATGGATTAAAAGACAAAGAAGATGATGGAAAAACTTACCTCAATGCAGAAATTTCACTCTAAACCTTGGGAAATCACCTCTCTAGGGTTGGGGAATGAAGTTTTGGAGTTTTGGACCTGAAAATCGGCTAAATATGATTTAAATACCACCAGAATTTTCGCTACAGCGAATTCCCGTTTCAGCCCGGACAGTGTTCAGTAAAATGGTCATAACTTTTTATTCTAAACTCGGATTGACGAACGGTTTATTGCGTTGGAAAGAAGACTCATAGATCTTTGATTTGGTGTGTATTGGGACCCCTAACTCCTTATATTCTAGGATATATGATCGTTTGAATTTGGCACTAACAGAAACCCATATCGAAACTCTATTGGTTAAAAAAATATTTTCAACTTAACTTTGTGCTAGGATATTGTACGACCTTAATTAATATCTAAAGAACTTCCAAATTAAAAGATTGATATTAGTATTCATGAATAATTAAATTCATCAGGCTTAAGTCTATCTAGACACATCGAAAGGCTAAAATCTTCGCCGAAAAGATTGAGGTCACACAATGAACAAAATGATAGCTATTTTGGACTCAAGTTAATATTGAGGAATGGATAATTTAGTAACGACAAAATGGGTTGTTACACTAATACACATTTCAAGTCACTATCATTTTCAAGTATCTACTACACATTTCAAATTACTACAGTTAACCATTTTTAAGTAAAAAATACATATTTTCAAGTCATTACCCTTAACCATTTTCAAGTAACAAATACACGTTTTCAGGTCACTACCATTTTCAAGTAACTAATATACATTTCAAGTCACTGCCATATTCTAGTAACTAATACACATTTCAAGTCACTACACTTAACCATTTTTAAGTAACTAATGCACATTTTAAAGTGACTACCATTTTTAAGTAACTAATATGCATTTCAAGTTACTCCACTTAACCATTTTTAAGTAACTAATACACATTTTCAAGTCACTACATTTAACCATTTTCAAGTAACAAATACACATATTCAAGTCACTACCATTTTCAAGTAACAAATACACATTTTCAAGTCACTACCATTTTCAAGTAACGAATACACAATATCATGTCATTACACTTAACCATTTTCAAGTAACAAATACACATTTTCAGGTCACTACCATTTTCAAGTAATTAATACACATTTCAAGTCACTACCATTTTCAAGTAACAAATAAACATATTCATGTCACTACCATTTTCAAGTAACTAAAACACACTTCAAGTCAATATACTTAACCATTTCTTAGTAACACCTATCCATTTTCAAGTAACTAATATACATTTCAAATTACTACATTTAATCAATTTCAAGTAACTAAAGCACATTTTCAAGTAAATACACTTAACCATTTTTAGAAAAAAATACACATTTTCAAGTCACTACCATTTTAAGATAACTAATACACATTTCAAATTACTACACTTAACCATTTTTAAGTAACTAATATACATTTTCAAGTCACTACACTTGAACATTTTCAAGTAACAAATACACATTTTCAAGTCACTACCATTTTCAAGTAACAAATACACATTTTCAAGTCACTACCATTTTCAAGTAAATAATACAAATTTCAAGTCACTAAACTTAAATATTTTTAAGTAACTAATACACATTTTCAACTCACTATCATTTTCAAGTAACTAATACACATTTCAAGTTACTATAATTAACCATTTTTAAGTAACTAATACACATTTTAAAGTCATTACACTTAACCATTTTCAAGTAACAAATACACATTTTCAAGTCACTACCATTTTCAAGTAACTAATACACATTTTAAGCTACTACACTTAACCATTTTCTAGTAACTAATACACATTTCAAGTTACTACACTTAATCATTTTCAAGTAACTAAAACACAGTTTCAAGTCACTACCATTTTCAAGTAACTAATACACATTTCAAGCTACTACATTTAACCATTTTTAAGTAACTAATATACATTTTCAAGTCACTTCAAGTAACAAATACACATTTTCAAGTCACTACCATTTTCAAGTAACAAATACACATTTTCAAGGCACTACCATTTTCAATAACTAATACACATTTCAAGTCACTACACTTAACCATTTTTAAGTAACTAATACACATTTTCAAGTCACTATCACTTTCAAGTAACTAATACACATTTCAAGTTACTACACTTAACCATTTTTAAGTAACTAATACAAATTTTCATGTCATTACACTTAACCATTTTCAAATAACAAATACACATTTGCAAGACACTATCATTTTCAAGTAACTAATATACATTTCAAGCCACTACCATTTTCTACTAACTAAAACACATTTCAAGTCACTACCATCTTCAAGTAACAAATACACATTTTCAAGTCACTACCAATTTCAAGTAACTAATACATATTTCAAGTTACTACAGTTAACCATTTTTAAATAACTAATACACATTTTCAAGTCATTACACTTAACTATTTTCAAGTAACAAATACACATTTTCAAGTCACTACCATTTTCAAGTAACTAGTACACATTTCAATCACTACCATTTTCAAGTAACTAACACACATTTCAAGTCACTACATTTCACCATTTTTAAGTAACTAATTCACATTTTCAAGTCACTACCATTTTAAAGTAACCAATACACATTTCAAACTACTACACTTAACCATTTTCTTGTAACTAATACACATTCCAAGTTACTACACCTAATCATTTTCAAATAACTAAAACAAATTTTCAAGTCAATACTCTTAACCATTTTAAAGTAACAAATACACATTTTCAAGTAACTACCATTTTCAAGTAACTAATACATATTTCAAGTTACTACAGTTAACCATTTTTAAGTAACTAATACACATTTTCAAGTCATTACCCTTAACCATTTTCAAGTAATAAATACACGTTTTCAGGTCACTACCATTTTCAAGTAACGAATACACATTTCAAGTCACTACCATATTCTAGTAACTAATACACATTTCAAGTCACTACACTTAACCATTTTCAAGTAACAAATACACATTTTCAGGTCACTACCATTTTCAAGTAATTAATACACATTTCAAGTCACTACCATTTTCAAGTAACAAATAAACATATTCATGTCACTACCATTTTCAAGTAACTAAAACACACTTCAAGTCAATATACTTAACCATTTCTTAGTAACACCTATCCATTTTCAAGTAACTAATATACATTTCAAATTACTACATTTAATCAATTTCAAGTAACTAAAGCACATTTTCAAGTAAATACACTTAACCATTTTTAGAAAAAAATACACATTTTCAAGTCACTACCATTTTAAGGTAACTAATACACATTTCAAATTACTACACTTATCCATTTTTAAGTAACTAATATACATTTTCAAGTCACTACACTTGAACATTTTCAAGTAACAAATACACATTTTCAAGTCACTACCATTTTCAAGTAACAAATACACATTTTCAAGTCACTACCATTTTCAAGTAAATAATACAAATTTCAAGTCACTAAACTTAAATATTTTTAAGTAACTAATACACATTTTCAACTCACTATCATTTTCAAGTAACTAATACACATTTCAAGTTACTATAATTAACCATTTTTAAGTAACTAATACACATTTTAAAGTCATTACACTTAACCATTTTCAAGTAACAAATACACATTTTCAAGTCACTACCATTTTCAAGTAACTAATACACATTTTAAGCTACTACACTTAACCATTTTCTAGTAACTAATACACATTTCAAGTTACTACACTTAATCATTTTCAAGTAACTAAAACACAGTTTCAAGTCACTACCATTTTCAAGTAACTAATACACAATTCAAGCTACTACATTTAACCATTTTTAAGTAACTAATATACATTTTCAAGTCACTTCAAGTAACAAATACACATTTTCAAGTCACTACCATTTTCAAGTAACAAATACACATTTTCAAGGCACTACCATTTTCAATAACTAATACACATTTCAAGTCACTACACTTAACCATTTTTAAGTAACTAATACACATTTTCAAGTCACTATCACTTTCAAGTAACTAATACACATTTCAAGTTACTACACTTAACCATTTTTAAGTAACTAATACAAATTTTCATGTCATTACACTTAACCATTTTCAAATAACAAATACACATTTGCAAGACACTATCATTTTCAAGTAACTAATATACATTTCAAGCCACTACCACTTTCTACTAACTAAAACACATTTCAAGTCACTACCATCTTCAAGTAACAAATACACATTTTCAAGTCACTACCAATTTCAAGTAACTAATACATATTTCAAGTTACTACAGTTAACCATTTTTAAATAACTAATACACATTTTCAAGTCATTACACTTAACTATTTTCAAGTAACAAATACACATTTTCAAGTCACTACCATTTTCAAGTAACTAGTACACATTTCAATCACTACCATTTTCAAGTAACTAACACACATTTCAAGTCACTACATTTCACCATTTTTAAGTAACTAATAAACATTTTCAAGTCACTACCATTTTAAAGTAACCAATACACATTTCAAACTACTACACTTAACCATTTTCTTGTAACTAATACACATTCCAAGTTACTACACCTAATCATTTTCAAATAACTAAAACAAATTTTCAAGTCAATACTCTTAACCATTTTAAAGTAACAAATACACATTTTCAAGTAACTACCATTTTCAAGTAACTAATACATATTTCAAGTTACTACAGTTAACCATTTTTAAGTAACTAATACACATTTTCAAGTCATTACCCTTAACCATTTTCAAGTAATAAATACACGTTTTCAGGTCACTACCATTTTCAAGTAACGAATACACATTTCAAGTCACTACCATATTCTAGTAACTAATACACATTTCAAGTCACTACACTTAACCATTTTCAAGTAACAAATACACATTTTCAGGTCACTACCATTTTCAAGTAATTAATACACATTTCAAGTCACTACCATTTTCAAGTAACAAATAAACATATTCATGTCACTACCATTTTCAAGTAACTAAAACACACTTCAAGTCAATATACTTAACCATTTCTTAGTAACACCTATCCATTTTCAAGTAACTAATATACATTTCAAATTACTACATTTAATCAATTTCAAGTAACTAAAGCACATTTTCAAGTAAATACACTTAACCATTTTTAGAAAAAAATACACATTTTCAAGTCACTACCATTTTAAGGTAACTAATACACATTTCAAATTACTACACTTATCCATTTTTAAGTAACTAATATACATTTTCAAGTCACTACACTTGAACATTTTCAAGTAACAAATACACATTTTCAAGTCACTACCATTTTCAAGTAACAAATACACATTTTCAAGTCACTACCATTTTCAAGTAAATAATACAAATTTCAAGTCACTAAACTTAAATATTTTTAAGTAACTAATACACATTTTCAACTCACTATCATTTTCAAGAAACTAATACACATTTCAAGTTACTATAATTAACCATTTTTAAGTAACTAATACACATTTTAAAGTCATTACACTTAACCATTTTCAAGTAACAAATACACATTTTCAAGTCACTACCATTTTCAAGTAACTAATACACATTTTAAGCTACTACACTTAACCATTTTCTAGTAACTAATACACATTTCAAGTTACTACACTTAATCATTTTCAAGTAACTAAAACACAGTTTCAAGTCACTACCATTTTCAAGTAACTAATACACATTTCAAGCTACTACATTTAACCATTTTTAAGTAACTAATATACATTTTCAAGTCACTTCAAGTAACAAATACACATTTTCAAGTCACTACCATTTTCAAGTAACAAATACACATTTTCAAGGCACTACCATTTTCAATAACTAATACACATTTCAAGTCACTACACTTAACCATTTTTAAGTAACTAATACACATTTTCAAGTCACTATCACTTTCAAGTAACTAATACACATTTCAAGTTACTACACTTAACCATTTTTAAGTAACTAATACAAATTTTCATGTCATTACACTTAACCATTTTCAAATAACAAATACACATTTGCAAGACACTATCATTTTCAAGTAACTAATATACATTTCAAGCCACTACCATTTTCTACTAACTAAAACACATTTCAAGTCACTACCATCTTCAAGTAACAAATACACATTTTCAAGTCACTACCAATTTCAAGTAACTAATACATATTTCAAGTTACTACAGTTAACCATTTTTAAATAACTAATACACATTTTCAAGTCATTACACTTAACTATTTTCAAGTAACAAATACACATTTTCAAGTCACTACCATTTTCAAGTAACTAGTACACATTTCAATCACTACCATTTTCAAGTAACTAACACACATTTCAAGTCACTACATTTCACCATTTTTAAGTAACTAATACACATTTTCAAGTCACTACCATTTTAAAGTAACCAATACACATTTCAAACTACTACACTTAACCATTTTCTTGTAACTAATACACATTCCAAGTTACTACACCTAATCATTTTCAAATAACTAAAACAAATTTTCAAGTCAATACTCTTAACCATTTTAAAGTAACAAATACACATTTTCAAGTAACTACCTGTCACGACCCAAATGGCCATGAGTGGCACCCACTCTAATACTTCGGTGGGAGAACCATCTAACCCAAAACTTTACCTAATCATTGCAGTCAATATTAAGAAGGGGCTATCATAAAAACCAACTTAATATTAATAAATCCAAAACTAATATTTTAATTATTGCAAAAATCAAATGAACTACTTATTAAAAATCCCCAAGACCCGAAAGTCATCGTACAAGAACTTCTAAAATAAAAACCACATCTAGAAGAAATGTCTAAAATAACAAAAGATAAAGAGTGTGTCATTGTCCGAAAGAAGGACAAGAACTAATATGATGATCCATGGCAGCCTGGAGATGAAGTGCTCACCCTTGGATCGAGATCAACTATCAAACGCTAGAGATAAGGTCGTGTCTGAGCCTTTGGAACACTTTCTGCACTCAACAAAAGAAGAGTACAGGGTAGTATCAGTACAAGCCACTATGTACTGGTAGGTATCATAGGCCAACTCAATTTAATAGCATGTATACAACATAAATCAAATAACAAGTAGACAGGCATCAACACATAACAAGTAATTCAATGACTCAGTAAGTACATCAATGACGGGCTAAACAATACCCACAAACAAGCCACATAATCAACAATAATACCATGAGTAACAACTATGTCTTTCTCAGCCTCACAATTCGAATACCATTAATTCGTTATCATCTTATTAAACTACACAACCTCTCATTATCAACATTAGTCTGTACACACATGCTAAGGGACTTATTTCTGCCCAACTAGTCATGACCTGCAGGGGACAATCTAAGTCCATGTACCATACCGGCGTGGTACCCGATCCTCCATAAATAAGTAATATCAATATTCATATCCGTACCGGCGTGGTACCCGATCCTCCATAACCATATTATGTATATTTTATCAAATTCACACTATCTCTCAGGATACAACTCGACATACTAAATTTACAAGTACACTTATAATTAATCACAAGACAATTCGATCAAGTTCAATTTTCAATAATTATTCATACAAGTGTCAACAATCCAAATATCCTCAAATCAAGTATGTACGAACACCAATCAACAAGCATCCAATTTAGGAGCATACATACAATTAAATCAAGTCTAAACTCCAATTAAACCATAACCTACCTCAACTGAAGAATCCAAATGCAAGCTAATTTGCAAGGGCCTTGCCCTTCCGTAAAACTTCCAAATGGTCAAAATCTGTTCAAATACATAACCCCCATAAGAATGCGAATCTAATGACACCAATTTTATAAATTCTTGCCCTAAAAACCTAGACCTAAAACCAAATTTGTCAAAACTTGAATCATAATATGATAACTATAAGGGAAAAATACTAAATTGAAGCTGAAGTTATGCAGCTCTACAGTAAACCCAAGAACGGTACCTTAACGCAGGGGCAAAACAAATTTAAGTAGAGAATATTAATTTTAATAACTCATACTACCTAAACCTATTTACCATTTTCAATAATTACTACACCTATAACCTTGACACCTAATTAGCCTAACTCTCCATTCAAAATTAATGTAACTACACGTACAGCAACATAACTACACCTATATATTGACACATAGCTAGCCTCACATTCCACTCACAATGGCATATATTAACACCATCATGGAGATTACTACCCTCTAAAATTATCATCTATCAGTCAATTATATAGGACGCTAATCACACAATTCAATCGCAAGACCAAGTCAACAATCAACTTATATTCTCAAGGCCTCCCTTAATACACCAATCCCCAACTAAAATTTATGCCCAGGCAATCACTAACTTCAATACTTAGAACACGACAAAACCTTCATTGTCAAGCCCAATGACCCTTCCATCACCAACACCAAGCTAAGGTATACAATGTCATTCTTATTTCAACCTTACAACATTTTTATTACAGGCTTCACTAACTCTTAACCACTTCGAGATTGATCTCTATATAATAAGCATATGAGCAAAGTCAAACAACATCATCGATTACAGGTCATTAACAGCCTCATTACTAATATCACATTTCAGATAAGTTATCAATCACATTCCTTAGGTATCAACAACCTCCACTAGTTTTTGTCACTTTTATTTAAAACTTATTATTTTGTCAAATCTTAAAAGTCAGTTCATACAAGGAGCTCAAAGATAATATCACTGAGTCAGTCCTCACAAGAAACTAATTAAAATTTTAAATAATAGGATTGCAAAAGAATCCAAATAAAGTCTCAATAACCGGACAGTACAAGAATCCACATATAATATCAAATAACTAGACCACACAAGGATCCATTCACAATATCAAGTAACTGAACCATACAATTGAATTCATTCACAATATCAATTGCAAGAGCCCGTCATTAAGGGCAACACATATCACCTCAGTCTTTTGTTCATGTCTTTTTCATTAATCTTCCCTTGACATCATGTCCTCATATCATCCTCTCAATTCTCATATCATAAATATCATCAGCATAACAATAGTATCAAGAACAAGGAAGCACCAAAGAATTTATTAATTTCACAACAACAAGATCACATAGTTCCATTACACTTTTCAATAAAAGCAACTTAGTCAATTTATTTCACCACAATTCAAACAAAAATAATTCACAACAATCATACAGTTTAACAATCCAAGTTCAGCCAAATATCAAACAACAGGCAACCAAATAAGTTCACTACTATCATACATTTTCATATTATGATATTAACTCTTAGCCATTATTAATAGATACCAATTGGAATCTCCTAGATTCCAAAGCGAACTCACTAAGATACCAATTGGAATCAACTAGATTCTAATTGATCTTTGTTGAGATACCAATTGGAATCGTCTAGATACCAATTGGATCCAACCCAGTAGTCAAAGAATATTACGCCACGATGAAGAGGAAGAAAAAGGAAACGACTTCTACATGTCTTATAGCCTTCCAAAGATTGGGTGTGGGGCCCTACACACCAATCTGCGGAACTCTACTTGACATTGCTCTTGTACTTGTGGGACCGGTTAACCTAATGCTCTGATACCAACTGTCACGACCCAAACAAACGGACCGTGCGGGCACCTACGCTATCCTAAGTAGCTAGGAGAACCCTTATTACCCAACCAAAAATATGCGGAAGACTTCTGTTTTTAAGAGAATACTGAATTAAATATAACAAAGTAAATTAAACACCAATAAATAAATTTTTCAAAAAAACTTCTTACAACTGTCCTTCACTACCCCAAGACCTGGTCAGACATGTACAAGAGCTACCTATTACAGAATAGATTGACAATAAAATAAATAACACAAAGACTCTAACATCTGCCAGGAAGGAAGTGCAGAAGTTAGTGCTGAATATCGCCATTGATCTAGTAACTGCAAACTAACCTGCATCCAGTCTACACCCCAATAAGGGATGTAGAAGAGTAGGGTCAGTACAAACACACGTACTGGTAGGCATCATCGGCCGACCAGTGTTAGTCCACATAATCATAAAATAGAATCAAAGAAAAGAAATCATGACATCTTAATAGAGTATAATTCTACTAAGGCTGTAATATCATTACAACACTTTGCCAATATAATTTACAATTTTCCAACCCTATTAATGAGATTATATTCACCACTAGCATAGTCTAGCCTCACTAATTCACACCATCCACCACAATCTAACACTAAACCATCACTATCACCCTTTTATTCACGTTGCCGTTTCCATTATCCACATCTATAGGATCAACCCAATAATCATAGATAACTCACACTAAACTCTCGGGCTAACAACCAAACACTCTCTTATAATATTAAAGAACAATAACTAGCCAATCGGATAAGCCAAGATCACACCAAGTATAAATAAAGTAAGTCGACCAACATATAGCAAGTAAGCACAGAGTTCCACTTTTCCAAGTACATGTCACACAATCAATCTCAAGGATACAATCAAACAGGGAATACAAATCAACTCACATCTCAGTAAAACACACAAGAGAACTCAAGGTTCATTAGCAAACCTTATAGATACTCTTGGAGAAAGATTAATTCAATTATTGAAACTTTGGGATTGTTTCTTTGAGATTATTCATTGGATTCATCACGTTAGATCACTTCATTATCAATTCCTTTATTATTAATATTACCATGCCGGCTCGTGGCACCCGATCCAATCACGTCTTATAGCAATACCGAAATTTAACGTCGGCCACATTGCTACTAACAATCTTTCCACTTTTCTGTTCTTAATAAATATTCATCATTCACTTTTCAACCTGTATGAAGGTATATCACAAGCCTTCTTTACTCAAGGCATTCTTTTCAATCACATTATCATTATGAATCAAGATTTTTCATTTATCAACAATAGTCTGTACACACATGCTAAGGGACTTATTTCTGCCCAACTAGTCATGACCTGCAGGGGACAATCTAAGTCCATGTACCGTACCGGCGTGGTACCCGATCCTCCATAAATAAGTGATATCAACATCCATATCCGTACCGGCGTGGTACCCGATCCTCCATAATCATATTATGTATATTTTATCAACTTCATACTATCTCTCAGGATACAACACGACGTACTAAATTTACAAGTACACTCATAATCACAAGACGATTCGATCAAGTTGGATTTTTCATAATTATTCATGCAAGTATCAACAATCCAAATATCATCAATTCAAGTATGTACGAAAACCAATCAACAAGCATCCAATTTAGGAGCATACACACAATTAAATTGAGTCTAAACTCTAATTAAATCATAACCTACTCAAATACCACAACTTGGGTTCTAACATCACCACCCATAACTAGCGCATTCAACCTTATCATTATTCTTTACCTCTCTCCGCATAATACAATGCACACAATGATTCAAGTCATCTATCCCTTAGGCCTCACCATTATCATGGCACAATATGCAACTTAAACCTTTATAACTCAATTAGGTTCATCACTAGAACAACTAAGAAACATCATGTCCACATACTTCATTCACAACAATCCCCTTTCGGGCACATAACACATAATATCATAAATATCACATAATCAATCAATAACATAGTTTTCGGGATTAAAGTAAAGTTCTTATGTCTTTATTCACCTCAACTCCATGTCTGCAGGCCTAGACATGCTTTCTCCCATCAATTATAAATTATGAAAATATGAAATAACACAGTCTTCTACTCATTAACCTAGCCTACCTGGACGCCAAGCTTTTTGAATCAACAAGTCATGTCAAGGATGCTCATTCCCTTTCTTCATGCTTCGGAATAATCAATCATCTAAATATCAAACAATTATAAGAGTAATTAATCAATTACTCTTTAAATAAATATCTTTGCAAATTCAAAACCCACTAATTCTACCCTAATTCCAGGTTTATATCATTCTCCAAGGTCAATTAACTATTAACTAGTTTTTCAAACTTAACCCATCTCCATTAATGGAGTTTTTATGCTAAAGGTCTCATCTTTATGGAATTCAAGATTTCCAACCAACAAAATACATAATCTAGTTTACCAAGTTCATACTAGAAATCATTAATTTATAATCTAGAATTAGTTCTAGGTGATATTAAGAACACCCATAAGTTTTTCCCAAAAATCCACCATTAAAGGCTCTAACCCAAAATTTCACCATTGAAGGTCTTTCTAAGGATTCTAATATGTTAATGGATTAAAAGACAAAGAAGATGATGGAAAAACTTACCTCAATGAAGAAATTTCACTCTAAACCTTGGGAAATCACCTCTCTAGGGTTGGGGAATGAAGTTTTGGAGTTTTGGACCTGAAAATCGGCTAAATATGATTTAAATACCACCAGATTTTTCGCTACAGCGAATTCCCGTTTCAGCCCGGACAGTGTTCAGTAAAATGGTCATAACGTTTTATTCTAAACTCGGATTGACGAACGGTTTATTGCGTTGGAAAGAAGACTCATAGATCTTTGATTTGGTGGGTATTGGGACCCCTAACTCCTTATATTCTAGGAGATATGATTGTTTGAATTTGGCCCTAACAGAAACCCATATCGAAACTCTATTGGTTAAAAAAATATTTTCAACTTAACTTTGTGCTAGGATATTGTACGACCTTAATTAATATCTAAAGAACTTCCAAATTAAAAGATTGATATTAGTATTCATGAATAATTAAATTCATCAGGCTTAAGTCTATCTAGACACATCGAAAGGCTAAAATCTTCGCCGAAAAGATTGAGGTCACACAATGAACAAAATGATAGCTATTTTGGACTCAAGTTAATATTGAGGAATGGATAATTTAGTAACGACAAAATGGGTTGTTACACTAATACACATTTCAAGTCACTATCATTTTCAAGTATCTACTACACATTTCAAATTACTACAGTTAACCATTTTTAAGTAAAAAATACACATTTTCAAGTCATTACCCTTAACCATTTTCAAGTAACAAATACACGTTTTCAGGTCACTACCATTTTCAAGTAACTAATATAAATTTCAAGTCACTGCCATATTCTAGTAACTAATACACATTTCAAGTCACTACACTTAACCATTTTTAAGTAACTAATGCACATTTTAAAGTGACTACCATTTTTAAGTAACTAATATGCATTTCAAGTTACTCCACTTAACCATTTTTAAGTAACTAATACACATTTTCAAGTCACTACATTTAACCATTTTCAAGTAACAAATACACATATTCAAGTCACTACCATTTTCAAGTAACAAATACACATTTTCAAGTCACTACCATTTTCAAGTAACGAATACACAATATCATGTCATTACACTTAACCATTTTCAAGTAACAAATACACATTTTCAGGTCACTACCATTTTCAAGTAATTAATACACATTTCAAGTCACTACCATTTTCAAGTAACAAATAAACATATTCATGTCACTACCATTTTCAAGTAACTAAAACACACTTCAAGTCAATATACTTAACCATTTCTTAGTAACACCTATCCATTTTCAAGTAACTAATATACATTTCAAATTACTACATTTAATCAATTTCAAGTAACTAAAGCACATTTTCAAGTAAATACACTTAACCATTTTTAGGAAAAAATACACATTTTTAAGTCACTACCATTTTAAGGTAACTAATACACATTTCAAATTACTACACTTAACCATTTTTAAGTAACTAATATACATTTTCAAGTCACTACACTTGAACATTTTCAAGTAACAAATACACATTTTCAAGTCACTACCATTTTCAAGTAACAAATACACATTTTCAAGTCACTACCATTTTCAAGTAAATAATACAAATTTCAAGTCACTAAACTTAAATATTTTTAAGTAACTAATACACATTTTCAACTCACTATCATTTTCAAGTAACTAATACACATTTCAAGTTACTATAATTAACCATTTTTAAGTAACTAATACACATTTTAAAGTCATTACACTTAACCATTTTCAAGTAACAAATACACATTTTCAAGTCACTACCATTTTCAAGTAACTAATACACATTTTAAGCTACTACACTTAACCATTTTCTAGTAACTAATACACATTTCAAGTTACTACACTTAATCATTTTCAAGTAACTAAAACACAGTTTCAAGTCACTACCATTTTCAAGTAACTAATACACATTTCAAGCTACTACATTTAACCATTTTTAAGTAACTAATATACATTTTCAAGTCACTTCAAGTAACAAATACACATTTTCAAGTCACTACCATTTTCAAGTAACAAATACACATTTTCAAGGCACTACCATTTTCAATAACTAATACACATTTCAAGTCACTACACTTAACCATTTTTAAGTAACTAATACACATTTTCAAGTCACTATCACTTTCAAGTAACTAATACACATTTCAAGTTACTACACTTAACCATTTTTAAGTAACTAATACAAATTTTCATGTCATTACACTTAACCATTTTCAAATAACAAATACACATTTGCAAGACACTATCATTTTCAAGTAACTAATATACATTTCAAGCCACTACCATTTTCTACTAACTAAAACACATTTCAAGTCACTACCATCTTCAAGTAACAAATACACATTTTCAAGTCACTACCAATTTCAAGTAACTAATACATATTTCAAGTTACTACAGTTAACCATTTTTAAATAACTAATACACATTTTCAAGTCATTACACTTAACTATTTTCAATTAACAAATACACATTTTCAAGTCACTACCATTTTCAAGTAACTAGTACACATTTCAATCACTACCATTTTCAAGTAACTAACACACATTTCAAGTCACTACATTTCACCATTTTTAAGTAACTAATACACATTTTCAAGTCACTACCATTTTAAAGTAACCAATACACATTTCAAACTACTACACTTAACCATTTTCTTGTAACTAATACACATTCCAAGTTACTACACCTAATCATTTTCAAATAACTAAAACAAATTTTCAAGTCAATACTCTTAACCATTTTAAAGTAACAAATACACATTTTCAAGTAACTACCATTTTCAAGTAACTAATACATATTTCAAGTTACTACAGTTAACCATTTTTAAGTAACTAATACACATTTTCAAGTCATTACCCTTAACCATTTTCAAGTAATAAATACACGTTTTCAGGTCACTACCATTTTCAAGTAACGAATACACATTTCAAGTCACTACCATATTCTAGTAACTAATACACATTTCAAGTCACTACACTTAACCATTTTCAAGTAACAAATACACATTTTCAGGTCACTACCATTTTCAAGTAATTAATACACATTTCAAGTCACTACCATTTTCAAGTAACAAATAAACATATTCATGTCACTACCATTTTCAAGTAACTAAAACACACTTCAAGTCAATATACTTAACCATTTCTTAGTAACACCTATCCATTTTCAAGTAACTAATATACATTTCAAATTACTACATTTAATCAATTTCAAGTAACTAAAGCACATTTTCAAGAAAATACACTTAACCATTTTTAGAAAAAAATACACATTTTCAAGTCACTACCATTTTAAGGTAACTAATACACATTTCAAATTACTACACTTAACCATTTTTAAGTAACTAATATACATTTTCAAGTCACTACACTTGAACATTTTCAAGTAACAAATACACATTTTCAAGTCACTACCATTTTCAAGTAACAAATACACATTTTCAAGTCACTACCATTTTCAAGTAAATAATACAAATTTCAAGTCACTAAACTTAAATATTTTTAAGTAACTAATACACATTTTCAACTCACTATCATTTTCAAGTAACTAATACACATTTCAAGTTACTATAATTAACCATTTTTAAGTAACTAATACACATTTTAAAGTCATTACACTTAACCATTTTCAAGTAACAAATACACATTTTCAAGTCACTACCATTTTCAAGTAACTAATACACATTTTAAGCTACTACACTTAACCATTTTCTAGTAACTAATACACATTTCAAGTTACTACACTTAATCATTTTCAAGTAACTAAAACACAGTTTCAAGTCACTACCATTTTCAATAACTAATACACATTTCAAGTCACTACACTTCACCATTTTTAAGTAACTAATACACATTTTCAAGTCACTATCACTTTCAAGTAACTAATACACATTTCAAGTTACTACACTTAACCATTTTTAAGTAACTAATACAAATTTTCATGTCATTACACTTAACCATTTTCAAATAACAAATACACATTTGCAAGACACTATCATTTTCAAGTAACTAATATACATTTCAAGCCACTACCATTTTCTACTAACTAAAACACATTTCAAGTCACTACCATCTTCAAGTAACAAATACACATTTTCAAGTCACTACCAATTTCAAGTAACTAATACATATTTCAAGTTACTACAGTTAACCATTTTTAAATAACTAATACACATTTTCAAGTCATTACACTTAACTATTTTCAAGTAACAAATACACATTTTCAAGTCACTACCATTTTCAAGTAACTAGTACACATTTCAATCACTACCATTTTCAAGTAACTAACACACATTTCAAGTCACTACATTTCACCATTTTTAAGTAACTAATACACATTTTCAAGTCACTACCATTTTAAAGTAACCAATACACATTTCAAACTACTACACTTAACCATTTTCTTGTAACTAATAGACATTCCAAGTTACTACACCTAATCATTTTCAAATAACTAAAACAAATTTTCAAGTCAATACTCTTAACCATTTTAAAGTAACAAATACACATTTTCAAGTAACTACCATTTTCAAGTAACTAATACATATTTCAAGTTACTACAGTTAACCATTTTTAAGTAACTAATACACATTTTCAAGTCATTACCCTTAACCATTTTCAAGTAATAAATACACGTTTTCAGGTCACTACCATTTTCAAGTAACGAATACACATTTCAAGTCACTACCATATTCTAGTAACTAATACACATTTCAAGTCACTACACTTAACCATTTTCAAGTAACAAATACACATTTTCAGGTCACTACCATTTTCAAGTAATTAATACACATTTCAAGTCACTACCATTTTCAAGTAACAAATAAACATATTCATGTCACTACCATTTTCAAGTAACTAAAACACACTTCAAGTCAATATACTTAACCATTTCTTAGTAACACCTATCCATTTTCAAGTAACTAATATACATTTCAAATTACTACATTTAATCAATTTCAAGTAACTAAAGCACATTTTCAAGAAAATACACTTAACCATTTTTAGAAAAAAATACACATTTTCAAGTCACTACCATTTTAAGGTAACTAATACACATTTCAAATTACTACACTTAACCATTTTTAAGTAACTAATATACATTTTCAAGTCACTACACTTGAACATTTTCAAGTAACAAATACACATTTTCAAGTCACTACCATTTTCAAGTAACAAATACACATTTTCAAGTCACTACCATTTTCAAGTAAATAATACAAATTTCAAGTCACTAAACTTAAATATTTTTAAGTAACTAATACACATTTTCAACTCACTATCATTTTCAAGTAACTAATACACATTTCAAGTTACTATAATTAACCATTTTTAAGTAACTAATACACATTTTAAAGTCATTACACTTAACCATTTTCAAGTAACAAATACACATTTTCAAGTCACTACCATTTTCAAGTAACTAATACACATTTTAAGCTACTACACTTAACCATTTTCTAGTAACTAATACACATTTCAAGTTACTACACTTAATCATTTTCAAGTAACTAAAACACAGTTTCAAGTCACTACCATTTTCAAGTAACTAATACACATTTCAAGCTACTACATTTAACCATTTTTAAGTAACTAATATACATTTTCAAGTCACTTCAAGTAACAAATACACATTTTCAAGTCACTACCATTTTCAAGTAACAAATACAAATTTTCAAGGCACTACCATTTTCAATAACTAATACACATTTCAAGTCACTACACTTAACCATTTTTAAGTAACTAATACACATTTTCAAGTCACTATCACTTTCAAGTAACTAATACACATTTCAAGTTACTACACTTAACCATTTTTAAGTAACTAATACAAATTTTCATGTCATTACACTTAACCATTTTCAAATAACAAATACACATTTGCAAGACACTATCATTTTCAAGTAACTAATATACATTTCAAGCCACTACCATTTTCTACTAACTAAAACACATTTCAAGTCACTACCATCTTCAAGTAACAAATACACATTTTCAAGTCACTACCAATTTCAAGTAACTAATACATATTTCAAGTTACTACAGTTAACCATTTTTAAATAACTAATACACATTTTCAAGTCATTACACTTAACTATTTTCAAGTAACAAATACACATTTTCAAGTCACTACCATTTTCAAGTAACTAGTACACATTTCAATCACTACCATTTTCAAGTAACTAACACACATTTCAAGTCACTACATTTCACCATTTTTAAGTAACTAATACACATTTTCAAGTCACTACCATTTTAAAGTAACCAATACACATTTCAAACTACTACACTTAACCATTTTCTTGTAACTAATACACATTCCAAGTTACTACACCTAATCATTTTCAAATAACTAAAACAAATTTTCAAGTCAATACTCTTAACCATTTTAAAGTAACAAATACACATTTTCAAGTAACTACCTGTCACGACCCAAATGGCCATGAGTGGCACCCACTCTAATACTTTGGTGGGAGAACCATCTAACCCAAAACTTTACCTAATCATTGCAGTCAATATTAAGAAGGGGCTATCATAAAAACCAACTTAATATTAATAAATCCAAAACTAATATTTAATTATTGCGGAAATCAAATGAACTACTTATTAAAAATCCCCAAGACCCGAAAGTCATCGTACAAGAACTTCTAAAATAAAAACCACATCTAGAAGAAATGTCTAAAATAACAAAAGATAAAGAGTGTGTCATTGTCCGAAAGAAGGACAAGAACTAATATGATGATCCATGGCAGCCTGGAGATGAAGTGCTCACCCTTGGATCGAGATCAACTATCAAACGCTAGAGATAAGGTCGTGTCTGAGCCTTTGGAACACTTTCTGCACTCAACAAAAGAAGAGTACAGGGTAGTATCAGTACAAGCCACTATGTACTGGTAGGTATCATAGGCCAACTCAATTTAATAGCATGTATACAACATAAATCAAATAACAAGTAGACAGGCATCAACACATAACAAGTAATTCAATGACTCAGTAAGTACATCAATGACGGGCTAAACAATACCCACAAACAAGCCACATAATCAACAATAATACCATGAGTAACAACTATGTCTTTCTCAGCCTCACAATTCGAATACCATTAATTCGTTATCATCTTATTAAACTACACAACCTCTCATTATCAACATTAGTCTGTACACACATGCTAAGGGACTTATTTCTGCCCAACTAGTCATGACCTGCAGGGGACAATCTAAGTCCATGTACCATACCGGCGTGGTACCCGATCCTCCATAAATAAGTAATATCAATATTCATATCCGTACCGGCGTGGTACCCGATCCTCCATAACCATATTATGTATATTTTATCAAATTCACACTATCTCTCAGGATACAACTCGACATACTAAATTTACAAGTACACTTATAATTAATCACAAGACAATTCGATCAAGTTCAATTTTCAATAATTATTCATACAAGTGTCAACAATCCAAATATCCTCAAATCAAGTATGTACGAACACCAATCAACAAGCATCCAATTTAGGAGCATACATACAATTAAATCAAGTCTAAACTCCAATTAAACCATAACCTACCTCAACTGAAGAATCCAAATGCAAGCTAATTTGCAAGGGCCTTGCCCTTCCGTAAAACTTCCAAATGGTCAAAATCTGTTCAAATACATAACCCCCATAAGAATGCGAATCTAATGACACCAATTTTATAAATTCTTGCCCTAAAAACCTAGACCTAAAACCAAATTTGTCAAAACTTGAATCATAATATGATAACTATAAGGGAAAAATACTAAATTGAAGCTGAAGTTATGCAGCTCTACACTAAACCCAAGAACGGTACCTTAACGCAGGGGCAAAACAAATTTAAGTAGAGAATATTAATTTTAATAACTCATACTACCTAAACCTATTTACCATTTTCAATAATTACTACACCTATAACCTTGACACCTAATTAGCCTAACTCTCCATTCAAAATTAATGTAACTACACGTACAGCAACATAACTACACCTATAGATTGACACATAGCTAGCCTCACATTCCACTCACAATGGCATATCTCCACATTCAGCAAACATAACTCAATTCCCTCTTCTTTTTCACTCGACAATAATCAATAATTAATTACACAAGTGCAAGTTCCAACTATCAATTCACGAATACAAGGTTGAGGTTTCAACGTCAGTTTACCTGAAGCAGTTTGCAATACCAATGCTCAGCCGCAGTAGTTGAAAGCTCAGACGAAAGTTTATTCTTTTTTTTTTGTTTGAGAGGTTAAACCTAAACTTCTATTAATCTGAACGTGGGTTATGTGAGAAGGTAAAAGTTGTGGGTTTTGACTCATTAAACCACTAATTATATTAATTATCTAAAATACCCAAAACTTTTAATAAATCCTCAAAATTTATTCGGAACCCCGTAGAAATAAATCAAATATGTACCTTGATTAAAAAGTACATTCCGAACCTATTGAAATCACTAAAGCACTAATCCGGGGTCGTCTTGGCCAAAGGTTGACCGTGATCAAGCTTAATTTTATTAAAACCCAATAACCCAACTAATGACTTAAATCACTTTCGAACACCTCAAGAATCGGTACTATCCATTTCCGTAAGTCATAAATTACGTATACAAACTATTGGGAGAGTGTCACGACCTAAACAAACGGACCGTGCGGGCACCTACGCTATCCTAAGTAGCTAGGAGAACCCTTATTACCCAACCAAAAATATGCGGAAGACTTCTGTTTTTAAGGAATACTGAATTAAATATAACAAAGTAAATTAAACACCAATAAATAAATTTTTCAAAAAAACTTCTTACAACTGTCCTTCACTACCCCAAGACCTGGTCAGACATGTACAAGAGCTACCTATTACAGAATAGATTGACAATAAAATAAATAACACAAAGACTCTAACATCTGCCAGGAAGGAAGTGCAGAAGTTAGTGCTGAATATCGCCATTGATCTAGTAACTGCAAACTAACCTGCATCCAGTCTACACCCCAATAAGGGATGTAGAAGAGTAGGGTCAGTACAAACACACGTACTGGTAGGCATCATCGGCCGACCAGTGTTAGTCCACATAATCATAAAATAGAATCAAAGAAAAGAAATCATGACATCTTAATAGAGTATAATTCTACTAAGGCTGTAATATCATTATAACACTTTGCCAATATAATTTACAATTTTCCAACTCTATTAATGAGATTATATTCACCACTAGCATAGTCTAGCCTCACTAATTCACACCATCCACCACAATCTAACACTAAACCATCACTATCACCCTTTTATTCACGTTGCCGTTTCCATTATCCACATCTATAGGATCAACCCAATAATCATAGATAACTCACACTAAACTCTCGGGCTAACAACCAAACACTCTCTTATAATATTAAAGAACAATAACTAGCCAATCGGATAAGCCAAGATCACACCAAGTATAAATAAAGTAAGTCGACCAACATATAGCAAGTAAGCACAGAGTTCCACTTTTCCAAGTACATGTCACACAATCAATCTCAAGGATACAATCAAACAGGGAATACAAATCAACTCACATCTCAGTAAAACACACAAGAGAACTCAAGGTTCATTAGCAAACCTTATAGATACTCTTGGAGAAAGATTAATTCAATTATTGAAACTTTGGGATTGTTTCTTTGAGATTATTCATTGGATTCATCATGTTAGATCACTTCATTATCAATTCCTTTATTATTAATATTACCATGCCGGCTCGTGGCACCCGATCCAATCACGTCTTATAGCAATACCGAAATTTAACGTCGGCCACATTGCTACTAACAATCTTTCCACTTTTCTGTTCTTAATAAATATTCATCATTCACTTTTCAACCTGTATGAAGGTATATCACAAGCCTTCTTTACTCAAGGCATTCTTTTCAATCACATTATCATTATGAATCAAGATTTTTCATTTATCAACAATAGTCTGTACACACATGCTAAGGGACTTATTTCTGCCCAACTAGTCATGACCTGCAGGGGACAATCTAAGTCCATGTACCGTACCGGCGTGGTACCCGATCCTCCATAAATAAGTAATATCAACATACACATCTGTACTGGCGTGGTACCCGATCCTCCATAACCATATTATGTATATTTGATCAACTTCATACTATCTCTCAGGATACAACACGGCGTACTAAATTTACAAGTACACTTATAATCATAAGACAATTTGATCAAGTTCGATTTTTCATAATTATTCATGCAAGTATCAACAATCCAAATATTATCAATTCAAGTATGTCCGAAGACCCATCAACAAACACCCAATTTAGGAGCATACACACAATTAAATTAAGTCTAAACTCCAATTAAATCATAACCTACTCAAATACCACAACTTGGGTTCTAACATCACCACCCATAACTAGCACATTCAACCTTATC
Organism: Capsicum rhomboideum; assembly: GCA_031232105.1. Lineage (NCBI taxonomy): Eukaryota > Viridiplantae > Streptophyta > Magnoliopsida > Solanales > Solanaceae > Capsicum > Capsicum rhomboideum. The sequence continues at coordinate 46,413,676 of CP124712.1, read as the reverse complement.
ATTATTTTCTACCTCTCCGCATAATACAATGCACACAATGATTCAAGTCATCTATCCCTTAGGCCTCACCATTATCGTGGCACAATATGCAACTTATACCTTTATAACTCAATTAGGTTCATCACCAGAACAACTAAGAAACATCATGTCCACATACTTCATTTACAACAATCCCCTTTCGGGCACATAACACATAATATCATAAATATCACATAATCAATCAATAACATAGTTTTCGGGATTAAAGTAAAGTTCTTATGTCTTTATCCACCTCAACTCCATGTCTGCAGGCCTAGACATGCTTTCTCTCATCAATTATAAATTATGAAAATATGAAATAACATAGTCTTCTACTCATTAACCTAGCCTACCTGGACGCCAAGCTTTTTGAATCAACAAGTCATGTCAAGGATGCTCATTCCCTTTCTTCATGCTTCAGAATGATCAATCATCTAAATATCAAACAATTATAAGAGTAATTAATCAATTACTCTTTAAATAAATATCTTTGGAAATTCAAAACCCACTAATTCTACCCTAATTCCAGGTTTATATCATTCTCCAAGGTCAATTAACTATTAACTAGTTCTTTCAAACTTAACCCATCTCCATTAATGGAGTTTTTATGCTAAAGGTCTCATCTTTATGGAATTCAAGATTTCCAACCAACAAAATACATAATCTAGTTTACCAAGTTCATACTAGAAATCATTAATTTATAATCTAGAATTAGTTCTAGGTGATATTAAGAACACCCATAAATTTTTTTCCAAAAATCCACCATTAAAGGCTCTAACCCAAAATTTCACCATTGAAGGTCTTTCTAAGGATTCTAAGATGTTAATGGATTAAAAGACAAAGAAGATGATGGAAAAACTTACCTCAATGAAGAAATTTCACTCTAAACCTTGGGAAATCACCTCTCTAGGGTTGGGGAATGAAGTTTTGGAGTTTTGGACCTGAAAATCGGCTAAATATGATTTAAATACCACCAGATTTTTCGCTACAGCGAATTCCCGTTTCAGCCCGGACAGTGTTCAGTAAAATGGTCATAACTTTTTATTCTAAACTCGGATTGACGAACGGTTTATTGCGTTGGAAAGAAGACTCATAGATATTTGATTTGGTGGGTATTGGGACCCCTAACTCCTTATATTCTAGGAGATATGATCGTTTGAATTTGGCCCTAACAGAAACCCATATCGAAACTCTATTGGTTAAAAAATATTTTCAACTTAACTTTGTGCTAGGATATTGTACGACCTTAATTAATATCTAAAGAACTTCCAAATTAAAGGATTGATATTAGTATTCATGAATAATTAAATTCATCAGGCTTAAGTCTATCTAGACACATCGAAAGGCTAAAATCTTCGCCGAAAAGCTTGAGGTCACACAATGAACAAAATGATAGCTATTTTGGACTCAAGTTAATATTGAGGAATGGATAATTTAGTAACGACAAAATGGGTCGTTACAATTAGATACCAATTTACCATCCGTTCGTCCCCGAACGGGCATTCGGTGGAGAGAAGCGCGATATAGAAATTAGAGAGACATTACTAACAGAGTTTCTTATTGTACCATATCCCACTCACTTGATATCATTAATAATTAACCTACATTCTATACTCAATCGTTCTATCAAGGCTTTTCAAAACATGAAGAGGCCGAGCCAAACATTTACGCACGAATCACTTATTCTACTTACAACGGTCCACGTCTCAAACTTGAGTGTTATGAGTCAAATCAAGATAAAGAGGGTTCATAAATATATATATAAAAGATTCACCTTGAAGACGACAATCACCCAAAATCACCTCTTTTTCACCCTAGGTTCGTTCTCTCTTCTTACAACGGAAGAATGGGGAATGAACTCCGAAACTGAAAAACTGCATTCTTTACCACTGCTGCGGTGCGATTGTCGTTGCAGTGCTAACTGCCACAGAAGACCCACGACGCTAATTCCCTTGACCAAACCAGTGAGCTCTGCCTAGCTCACAGATGCTTCTATTTTACAACACAAAATCAATATTTGGACATAGAATTACAAGACTATCACGATAATTATCATTATCGGAGTTCTAGAGCCCCGAATTCAATTTTGAAAAGTGCTATGGGATGCTACACGAGTCTACTACTCGAATTTCAATACCCGACAAGTCACATCTAATCCACCCAACATACAGGCTCACCCTGAGACACCCGAGTAAGTTTCTAGCCAAGACTACCCCCTGAAAAATCTACATCTTGCTCATATTTAAGTCACTACTCCATTTACAAGTCACATAACTTAGATACTCGCATGCGCCTAATCAAGACTACTAGATTCATTCTATAAAGATAGTTTTAACATCTTGCAATCACTATTCTTTTCACCTCAAGATCACCCACGGTTCAAGCTAGCAGTTTACTACTATACATAGGTGACAAGACAACCTCTCACTCATTACACAGACTTACAACTATTAGCCATAGAGATCCTACAGAATTAGAGACTACAACACATTCTCCTCCAAAACATCGCTAATACTCATCTAATCATCATATCTTAATCACTCAATAAGCAATATCCACCAAGTAACACCCACGGAAAGATCAATCATGTCATTTAATAATTCACTTATATTATCCCATTTAGGACCATTCTTAATTATTCTATGGGTATAACTACACCATTTAATTCTGTATTAACACCATCATGGGGATTACTACCCTCTAAAATTATCATCTATCAGTCAATTATATAGGACGCTAATCACACAATTCAATCGCAAGACCAAGTCAACAATCAACTTATATTCTCAAGGCCTCCCTTAATACACCAATCCCCAACTAAAATTTATGCCCAGGCAATCACTAACTTCAATACTTAGAACACGACAAAACCTTCATTGTCAAGCCCAATGACCCTTCCATCACCAACACCAAGCTAAGGTATACAATGTCATTCTTATTTCAACCTTACAACATTTTTATTACAGGCTTCACTAACTCTTAACCACTTCGAGATTGATCTCTATATAATAAGCATATGAGCAAAGTCAAACAACATCATCGATTACAGGTCATTAACAGCCTCATTACTAATATCACATTTCAGATAAGTTATCAATCAAATTCCTTAGGTATCAACAACCTCCACTAGTTTTTGTCACTTTTATTTAAAACTTATTATTTTGTCAAATCTTAAAAGTCAGTTCATACAAGGAGCTCAAAGATAATATCACTGAGCCAGTCCTCACAAGAAACTAATTAAAATTTTAAATAATAGGATTGCAAAAGAATCCAAATAAAGTCTCAATAACCGGACAGTACAAGAATCCACATATAATATCAAATAACTAGACCACACAAGGATCCATTCACAATATCAAGTAACTGAACCATACAATTGAATTCATTCACAATATCAATTGCAAGAGCCCGTCATTAAGGGCAACACATATCACCTCAGTCTTTTGTTCATGTCTTTTTCATTAATCTTCCCTTGACATCATGTCCTCATATCATCCTCTCAATTCTCATATCATAAATATCATCAGCATAACAATAGTATCAAGAACAAGGAAGCACCAAAGAATTTATTAATTTCACAACAACAAGATCACATAGTTCCATTACACTTTTCAACAAAAGCAACTTAGTCAATTTATTTCACCACAATTCAAACAAAAATAATTCACAACAATCATACAGTTTAACAATCCAAGTTCAGCCAAATATCAAACAACAGGCAACCAAATAAGTTCACTACTTTCATACATTTTCATATTATGATATTAACTCTTAGCCATTATTAATAGATACCAATTGGAATCTCCTAGATTCCAAAGCGAAATCACTAAGATACCAATTGGAATCAACTAGATTCTAATTGATCTTAGTTGAGATACCAATTGGAATCGTCTAGATACCAATTGGATCCAACCCAGTAGTCAAAGAATATTACGCCACGATGAAGAGGAAGAAAAAGGAAACGACTTCTACATGCCTTATAGCCTTCCAAAGATTGGGTGTGGGGCCCTACACACCAATCTGCGGAACTCTACTTGACATTGCTCTTGTACTTGTGGGACCGGTTAACCTAATGCTCTGATACCAACTGTCACGACCCAAACAAACGGACCGTGCGGGCACCTACGCTATCCTAAGTAGCTAGGAGAACCCTTATTACCCAACCAAAAATATGCGGAAGACTTCTGTTTTTAAGGAATACTGAATTAAATATAACAAAGTAAATTAAACACCAATAAATAAATTTTTCAAAAAAACTTCTTACAACTGTCCTTCACTACCCCAAGACCTGGTCAGACATGTACAAGAGCTACCTATTACAGAATAGATTGACAATAAAATAAATAACACAAAGACTCTAACATCTGCCAGGAAGGAAGTGCAGAAGTTAGTGCTGAATATCGCCATTGATCTAGTAACTGCAAACTAACCTGCATCCAGTCTACACCCCAATAAGGGATGTAGAAGAGTAGGGTCAGTACAAACACACGTACTGGTAGGCATCATCGGCCGACCAGTGTTAGTCCACATAATCATAAAATAGAATCAAAGAAAAGAAATCATGACATCTTAATAGAGTATAATTCTACTAAGGCTGTAATATCATTATAACACTTTGCCAATATAATTTACAATTTTCCAACTCTATTAATGAGATTATATTCACCACTAGCATAGTCTAGCCTCACTAATTCACACCATCCACCACAATCTAACACTAAACCATCACTATCACCCTTTTATTCACGTTGCCGTTTCCATTATCCACATCTATAGGATCAACCCAATAATCATAGATAACTCACACTAAACTCTCGGGCTAACAACCAAACACTCTCTTATAATATTAAAGAACAATAACTAGCCAATCGGATAAGCCAAGATCACACCAAGTATAAATAAAGTAAGTCGACCAACATATAGCAAGTAAGCACAGAGTTCCACTTTTCCAAGTACATGTCACACAATCAATCTCAAGGATACAATCAAACAGGGAATACAAATCAACTCACATCTCAGTAAAACACACAAGAGAACTCAAGGTTCATTAGCAAACCTTATAGATACTCTTGGAGAAAGATTAATTCAATTATTGAAACTTTGGGATTGTTTCTTTGAGATTATTCATTGGATTCATCACGTTAGATCACTTCATTATCAATTCCTTTATTATTAATATTACCATGCCGGCTCGTGGCACCCGATCCAATCACGTCTTATAGCAATACCGAAATTTAACGTCGGCCACATTGCTACTAACAATCTTTCCACTTTTCTGTTCTTAATAAATATTCATCATTCACTTTTCAACCTGTATGAAGGTATATCACAAGCCTTCTTTACTCAAGGCATTCTTTTCAATCACATTATCATTATGAATCAAGATTTTTCATTTATCAACAATAGTCTGTACACACATGCTAAGGGACTTATTTCTGCCCAACTAGTCATGACCTGCAGGGGACAATCTAAGTCCATGTACCGTACCGGCGTGGTACCCGATCCTCCATAAATAAGTAATATCAACATACACATCTGTACTGGCGTGGTACCCGATCCTCCATAACCATATTATGTATATTTGATCAACTTCATACTATCTCTCAGGATACAACACGGCGTACTAAATTTACAAGTACACTAATAATCATAAGACAATTCGATCAAGTTCGATTTTTCATAATTATTCATGCAAGTATCAACAATCCAAATATTATCAATTCAAGTATGTCCGAAGACCCATCAACAAACACCCAATTTAGGAGCATACACACAATTAAATTAAGTCTAAACTCCAATTAAATCATAACCTACTCAAATACCATAACTTGGGTTCTAACATCACCACCCATAACTAGCACATTCAACCTTATCATTATTTTCTACCTCTCCGCATAATACAATGCACACAATGATTCAAGTCATCTATCCCTTAGGCCTCACCATTATCGTGGCACAATATGCAACTTATACCTTTATAACTCAATTAGGTTCATCACCAGAACAACTAAGAAACATCATGTCCACATACTTCATTTACAACAATCCCCTTTCGGGCACATAACACATAATATCATAAATATCACATAATCAATCAATAACATAGTTTTCGGGATTAAAGTAAAGTTCTTATGTCTTTATCCACCTCAACTCCATGTCTGCAGGCCTAGACATGCTTTCTCTCATCAATTATAAATTATGAAAATATGAAATAACATAGTCTTCTACTCATTAACCTAGCCTACCTGGACGCCAAGCTTTTTGAATCAACAAGTCATGTCAAGGATGCTCATTCCCTTTCTTCATGCTTCGGAATGATCAATCATCTAAATATCAAACAATTATAAGAGTAATTAATCAATTACTCTTTAAATAAATATCTTTGGAAATTCAAAACCCACTAATTCTACCCTAATTCCAGGTTTATATCATTCTCCAAGGTCAATTAACTATTAACTAGTTCTTTCAAACTTAACCCATCTCCATTAATGGAGTTTTTATGCTAAAGGTCTCATCTTTATGGAATTCAAGATTTCCAACCAACAAAATACATAATCTAGTTTACCAAGTTCATACTAGAAATCATTAATTTATAATCTAGAATTAGTTCTAGGTGATATTAAGAACACCCATAAATTTTTTTCCAAAAATCCACCATTAAAGGCTCTAACCCAAAATTTCACCATTGAAGGTCTTTCTAAGGATTCTAAGATGTTAATGGATTAAAAGACAAAGAAGATGATGGAAAAACTTACCTCAATGAAGAAATTTCACTCTAAACCTTGGGAAATCACCTCTCTAGGGTTGGGGAATGAAGTTTTGGAGTTTTGGACCTGAAAATCGGCTAAATATGATTTAAATACCACCAGATTTTTCGCTACAGCGAATTCCCGTTTCAGCCCGGACAGTGTTCAGTAAAATGGTCATAACTTTTTATTCTAAACTCGGATTGACGAACGGTTTATTGCGTTGGAAAGAAGACTCATAGATCTTTGATTTGGTGGGTATTGGGACCCCTAACTCCTTATATTCTAGGAGATATGATCGTTTGAATTTGGCCCTAACAGAAACCCATATCGAAACTCTATTGGTTAAAAAATATTTTCAACTTAACTTTGTGCTAGGATATTGTACGACCTTAATTAATATCTAAAGAACTTCCAAATTAAAGGATTGATATTAGTATTCATGAATAATTAAATTCATCAGGCTTAAGTCTATCTAGACACATCGAAAGGCTAAAATCTTCGCCGAAAAGCTTGAGGTCACACAATGAACAAAATGATAGCTATTTTGGACTCAAGTTAATATTGAGGAATGGATAATTTAGTAACGACAAAATGGGTCGTTACAATTAGATACCAATTTACCATCCGTTCGTCCCCGAACGGGCATTCGGTGGAGAGAAGCGCGATATAGAAATTAGAGAGACATTACTAACAGAGTTTCTTATTGTACCATATCCCACTCACTTGATATCATTAATAATTAACCTACATTCTATACTCAATCGTTCTATCAAGGCTTTTCAAAACATGAAGAGGCCGAGCCAAACATTTACGCACGAATCACTTATTCTACTTACAACGGTCCACGTCTCAAACTTGAGTGTTATGAGTCAAATCAAGATAAAGAGGGTTCATAAATATATATATAAAAGATTCACCTTGAAGACGACAATCACCCAAAATCACCTCTTTTTCACCCTAGGTTCGTTCTCTCTTCTTACAACGGAAGAATGGGGAATGAACTCCGAAACTGAAAAACTGCATTCTTTACCACTGCTGCGGTGCGATTGTCGTTGCAGTGCTAACTGCCACAGAAGACCCACGACGCTAATTCCCTTGACCAAACCAGTGAGCTCTGCCTAGCTCACAGATGCTTCTATTTTACAACACAAAATCAATATTTGGACATAGAATTACAAGACTATCACGATAATTATCATTATCGGAGTTCTAGAGCCCCGAATTCAATTTTGAAAAGTGCTATGGGATGCTACACGAGTCTACTACTCGAATTTCAATACCCGACAAGTCACATCTAATCCACCCAACATACAGGCTCACCCTGAGACACCCGAGCAAGTTTCTAGCCAAGACTACCCCCTGAAAAATCTACATCTTGCTCATATTTAAGTCACTACTCCATTTACAAGTCACATAACTTAGATACTCGCATGCGCCTAATCAAGACTACTAGATTCATTCTATAAAGATAGTTTTAACATCTTGCAATCACTATTCTTTTCACCTCAAGATCACCCACGGTTCAAGCTAGCAGTTTACTACTATACATAGGTGACAAGACAACCTCTCACTCATTACACAGACTTACAACTATTAGCCATAGAGATCCTATAGAATTAGAGACTACAACACATTCTCCTCCAAAACATCGCTAATACTCATCTAATCATCATATCTTAATCACTCAATAAGCAATATCCACCAAGTAACACCCACGGAAAGATCAATCATGTCATTTAATAATTCACTTATATTATCCCATTTAGGACCATTCTTAATTATTCTATGGGTATAACTACACCATTTAATTCTGTATTAACACCATCATGGGGATTACTACCCTCTAAAATTATCATCTATCAGTCAATTATATAGGACGCTAATCACACAATTCAATCGCAAGACCAAGTCAACAATCAACTTATATTCTCAAGGCCTCCCTTAATACACCAATCCCCAACTAAAATTTATGCCCAGGCAATCACTAACTTCAATACTTAGAACACGACAAAACCTTCATTGTCAAGCCCAATGACCCTTCCATCACCAACACCAAGCTAAGGTATACAATGTCATTCTTATTTCAACCTTACAACATTTTTATTACAGGCTTCACTAACTCTTAACCACTTCGAGATTGATCTCTATATAATAAGCATATGAGCAAAGTCAAACAACATCATCGATTACAGGTCATTAACAGCCTCATTACTAATATCACATTTCAGATAAGTTATCAATCAAATTCCTTAGGTATCAACAACCTCCACTAGTTTTTGTCACTTTTATTTAAAACTTATTATTTTGTCAAATCTTAAAAGTCAGTTCATACAAGGAGCTCAAAGATAATATCACTGAGCCAGTCCTCACAAGAAACTAATTAAAATTTTAAATAATAGGATTGCAAAAGAATCCAAATAAAGTCTCAATAACCGGACAGTACAAGAATCCACATATAATATCAAATAACTAGACCACACAAGGATCCATTCACAATATCAAGTAACTGAACCATACAATTGAATTCATTCACAATATCAATTGCAAGAGCCCGTCATTAAGGGCAACACATATCACCTCAGTCTTTTGTTCATGTCTTTTTCATTAATCTTCCCTTGACATCATGTCCTCATATCATCCTCTCAATTCTCATATCATAAATATCATCAGCATAACAATAGTATCAAGAACAAGGAAGCACCAAAGAATTTATTAATTTCACAACAACAAGATCACATAGTTCCATTACACTTTTCAACAAAAGCAACTTAGTCAATTTATTTCACCACAATTCAAACAAAAATAATTCACAACAATCATACAGTTTAACAATCCAAGTTCAGCCAAATATCAAACAACAGGCAACCAAATAAGTTCACTACTTTCATACATTTTCATATTATGATATTAACTCTTAGCCATTATTAATAGATACCAATTGGAATCTCCTAGATTCCAAAGCGAAATCACTAAGATACCAATTGGAATCAACTAGATTCTAATTGATCTTAGTTGAGATACCAATTGGAATCGTCTAGATACCAATTGGATCCAACCCAGTAGTCAAAGAATATTACGCCACGATGAAGAGGAAGAAAAAGGAAACGACTTCTACATGCCTTATAGCCTTCCAAAGATTGGGTGTGGGGCCCTACACACCAATCTGCGGAACTCTACTTGACATTGCTCTTGTACTTGTGGGACCGGTTAACCTAATGCTCTGATACCAACTGTCACGACCCAAACAAACGGACCGTGCGGGCACCTACGCTATCCTAAGTAGCTAGGAGAACCCTTATTACCCAACCAAAAATATGCGGAAGACTTCTGTTTTTAAGGAATACTGAATTAAATATAACAAAGTAAATTAAACACCAATAAATAAATTTTTCAAAAAAACTTCTTACAACTGTCCTTCACTACCCCAAGACCTGGTCAGACATGTACAAGAGCTACCTATTACAGAATAGATTGACAATAAAATAAATAACACAAAGACTCTAACATCTGCCAGGAAGGAAGTGCAGAAGTTAGTGCTGAATATCGCCATTGATCTAGTAACTGCAAACTAACCTGCATCCAGTCTACACCCCAATAAGGGATGTAGAAGAGTAGGGTCAGTACAAACACACGTACTGGTAGGCATCATGGGCCGACCAGTGTTAGTCCACATAATCATAAAATAGAATCAAAGAAAAGAAATCATGACATCTTAATAGAGTATAATTCTACTAAGGCTGTAATATCATTATAACACTTTGCCAATATAATTTACAATTTTCCAACTCTATTAATGAGATTATATTCACCACTAGCATAGTCTAGCCTCACTAATTCACACCATCCACCACAATCTAACACTAAACCATCACTATCACCCTTTTATTCACGTTGCCGTTTCCATTATCCACATCTATAGGATCAACCCAATAATCATAGATAACTCACACTAAACTCTCGGGCTAACAACCAAACACTCTCTTATAATATTAAAGAACAATAACTAGCCAATCGGATAAGCCAAGATCACACCAAGTATAAATAAAGTAAGTCGACCAACATATAGCAAGTAAGCACAGAGTTCCACTTTTTCAAGTACATGTCACACAATCAATCTCAAGGATACAATCAAACAGGGAATACAAATCAACTCACATCTCAGTAAAACACACAAGAGAACTCAAGGTTCATTAGCAAACCTTATAGATACTCTTGGAGAAAGATTAATTCAATTATTGAAACTTTGGGATTGTTTCTTTGAGATTATTCATTGGATTCATCACGTTAGATCACTTCATTATCAATTCCTTTATTATTAATATTACCATGCCGGCTCGTGGCACCCGATCCAATCACGTCTTATAGCAATACCGAAATTTAACGTCGGCCACATTGCTACTAACAATCTTTCCACTTTTCTGTTCTTAATAAATATTCATCATTCACTTTTCAACCTGTATGAAGGTATATCACAAGCCTTCTTTACTCAAGGCATTCTTTTCAATCACATTATCATTATGAATCAAGATTTTTCATTTATCAACAATAGTCTGTACACACATGCTAAGGGACTTATTTCTGCCCAACTAGTCATGACCTGCAGGGGACAATCTAAGTCCATGTACCGTACCGGCGTGGTACCCGATCCTCCATAAATAAGTAATATCAACATACACATCTGTACTGGCGTGGTACCCGATCCTCCATAACCATATTATGTATATTTGATCAACTTCATACTATCTCTCAGGATACAACACGGCGTACTAAATTTACAAGTACACTTATAATCATAAGACAATTCGATCAAGTTCGATTTTTCATAATTATTCATGCAAGTATCAACAATCCAAATATTATCAATTCAAGTATGTCCGAAGACCCATCAACAAACACCCAATTTAGGAGCATACACACAATTAAATTAAGTCTAAACTCCAATTAAATCATAACCTACTCAAATACCACAACTTGGGTTCTAACATCACCACCCATAACTAGCACATTCAACCTTATCATTATTTTCTACCTCTCCGCATAATACAATGCACACAATGATTCAAGTCATCTATCCCTTAGGCCTCACCATTATCGTGGCACAATATGCAACTTATACCTTTATAACTCAATTAGGTTCATCACCAGAACAACTAAGAAACATCATGTCCACATACTTCATTTACAACAATCCCCTTTCGGGCACATAACACATAATATCATAAATATCACATAATCAATCAATAACATAGTTTTCGGGATTAAAGTAAAGTTCTTATGTCTTTATCCACCTCAACTCCATGTCTGCAGGCCTAGACATGCTTTCTCTCATCAATTATAAATTATGAAAATATGAAATAACATAGTCTTCTACTCATTAACCTAGCCTACCTGGACGCCAAGCTTTTTGAATCAACAAGTCATGTCAAGGATGCTCATTCCCTTTCTTCATGCTTCGGAATGATCAATCATCTAAATATCAAACAATTATAAGAGTAATTAATCAATTACTCTTTAAATAAATATCTTTGGAAATTCAAAACCCACTAATTCTACCCTAATTCCAGGTTTATATCATTCTCCAAGGTCAATTAACTATTAACTAGTTCTTTCAAACTTAACCCATCTCCATTAATGGAGTTTTTATGCTAAAGGTCTCATCTTTATGGAATTCAAGATTTCCAACCAACAAAATACATAATCTAGTTTACCAAGTTCATACTAGAAATCATTAATTTATAATCTAGAATTAGTTCTAGGTGATATTAAGAACACCCATAAATTTTTTTCCAAAAATCCACCATTAAAGGCTCTAACCCAAAATTTCACCATTGAAGGTCTTTCTAAGGATTCTAAGATGTTAATGGATTAAAAGACAAAGAAGATGATGGAAAAACTTACCTCAATGAAGAAATTTCACTCTAAACCTTGGGAAATCACCTCTCTAGGGTTGGGGAATGAAGTTTTGGAGTTTTGGACCTGAAAATCGGCTAAATATGATTTAAATACCACCAGATTTTTCGCTACAGCGAATTCCCGTTTCAGCCCGGACAGTGTTCAGTAAAATGGTCATAACTTTTTATTCTAAACTCGGATTGACGAACGGTTTATTGCGTTGGAAAGAAGACTCATAGATATTTGATTTGGTGGGTATTAGGACCCCTAACTCCTTATATTCTAGGAGATATGATCGTTTGAATTTGGCCCTAACAGAAACCCATATCGAAACTCTATTGGTTAAAAAATATTTTCAACTTAACTTTGTGCTAGGATATTGTACGACCTTAATTAATATCTAAAGAACTTCCAAATTAAAGGATTGATATTAGTATTCATGAATAATTAAATTCATCAGGCTTAAGTCTATCTAGACACATCGAAAGGCTAAAATCTTCGCCGAAAAGCTTGAGGTCACACAATGAACAAAATGATAGCTATTTTGGACTCAAGTTAATATTGAGGAATGGATAATTTAGTAACGACAAAATGGGTCGTTACAGAGAGCTAAAATGGGAAAGACAAGTAAAATTCACAAAACGACCAGGAGGGTCGTTACACTACCATTTTCAAGTAACTAATACATATTTAAAGTTACTACAGTTAACCATTTTTAAGTAACTAATACACATTTTCAAGTCATTACCCTTAACCATTTTCAAGTAATAAATACACGTTTTCAGGTCACTACAATTTTCAAGTAACGAATACACATTTCAAGTCACTACCATATTCTAGTAACTAATACACATTTCAAGTCACTACACTTAACCATTTTTAAGTAACTAATGCATATTTTCAAGTCACTACCATTTTTAAGTAACTAATACACATTTCAAGTTACTACACTTAACCATTTTTAAGTAACTAATACACATTTTCAAGTCGCTACACTTAACCATTTTCAAGTAACAAATACACACTTTCAAGTAACTAATACACATTTCAAGTCACTATCATTTTCAAGTAACAAATACACATATTCAAGTGACTACAATTTTCAAGTAACTAAAACACACTTCAAGTTAATACACTTAACCATTTTCAAGTAACTAATACACATTTCAAGTTACTACACCTAACCATTTTCAAGTAACTAATACACATTTCAAGTCACTATCATTTTCAAGTATCTACTACACATTTCAAATTACTACAGTTAACCATTTTTAAGTAAAAAATACACATTTTCAAGTCATTACCCTTAACCATTTTCAAGTAACAAATACACGTTTTCAGGTCACTACCATTTTCAAGTAACTAATACACATTTCAAGTCACTGCCATATTCTAGTAACTAATACACATTTAAAGTCACTACACTTAACCATTTTTAAGTAACTAATGCACATTTTAAAGTGACTACCATTTTTAAGTAACTAATATGCATTTCAAGTTACTCCACTTAACCATTTTTAAGTAACTAATACACATTTTCAAGTCACTACATTTAACCATTTTCAAGTAACAAATACACATATTCAAGTCACTACCATTTTCAAGTAACAAATACACATTTTCAAGTCACTACCATTTTCAAGTAACGAATACACAATATCATGTCATTACACTTAACCATTTTCAAGTAACAAATACACATTTTCAGGTCACTACCATTTTCAAGTAATTAATACACATTTCAAGTCACTACCATTTTCAAGTAACAAATAAACATATTCATGTCACTACCATTTTCAAGTAACTAAAACACACTTCAAGTCAATATACTTAACCATTTCTTAGTAACACCTATCCATTTTCAAGTAACTAATATACATTTCGAATTACTACATTTAATCAATTTCAAGTAACTAAAGCACATTTTCAAGTAAATACACTTAACCATTTTTAGAAAAAAATACACTTTTTCAAGTCACTACCATTTTAAGATAACTAATACACATTTCAAATTACTACACTTAACCATTTTTAAGTAACTAATATACATTTTCAAGTCACTACACTTGAACATTTTCAAGTAACAAATACACATTTTCAAGTCACTACCATTTTCAAGTAACAAATACACATTTTCAAGTCACTACCATTTTCAAGTAAATAATACAAATTTCAAGTCACTAAACTTAAATATTTTTAAGTAACTAATACACATTTTCAACTCACTATCATTTTCAAGTAACTAATACACATTTCAAGTTACTATAATTAACCATTTTAAGTAACTAATACACATTTTAAAGTCATTACACTTAACCATTTTCAAATAACAAATACACATTTTCAAGTCACTACCATTTTCAAGTAACTAATACACATTTTAAGCTACTACACTTAACCATTTTCTAGTAACTAATACACATTTCAAGTTACTACACTTAATCATTTTCAAGTAACTAAAACACAGTTTCAAGTCACTACCATTTTCAAGTAACTAATACACATTTCAAGCTACTACATTTAACCATTTTTAAGTAACTAATATACATTTTCAAGTCACTTCAAGTAACAAATACACATTTTCAAGTCACTACCATTTTCAAGTAACAAATACACATTTTCAAGGCACTACCATTTTCAAGTAACTAATACATATTTCAAGTCAATAACATTTTCAAGTAACTAATACACATTTCAAGTCACTACACTTAACCATTTTTAAGTAACTAATACACAGTTTCAAGTCACTACCATTTTCAAGTAACTAATACACATTTCAAGCTACTACATTTAACCATTTTTAAGTAACTAATATACATTTTCAAGTCACTTCAAGTAACAAATACACATTTTCAAGTCACTACCATTTTCAAGTAACAAATACACATTTTCAAGGCACTACCATTTTCAATAACTAATACACATTTCAAGTCACTACACTTAACCATTTTTAAGTAACTAATACACATTTTCAAGTCACTATCACTTTCAAGTAACTAATACACATTTCAAGTTACTACACTTAACCATTTTTAAGTAACTAATACAAATTTTCATGTCATTACACTTAACCATTTTCAAATAACAAATACACATTTGCAAGACACTATCATTTTCAAGTAACTAATATACATTTCAAGCCACTACCATTTTCTACTAACTAAAACACATTTCAAGTCACTACCATCTTCAAGTAACAAATACACATTTTCAAGTCACTACCAATTTCAAGTAACTTATACATATTTCAAGTTACTACAGTTAACCATTTTTAAATAACTAATACACATTTTCAAGTCATTACACTTAACTATTTTCAAGTAACAAATACACATTTTCAAGTAACTACCATTTTCAAGTAACTAATACACATTTCAAATTACTACACTTAGCCATTTTTAAGTAACTAATATACATTTCAAGTCACTACACTTAACATTTTTTAAGTAACTAATACACATTTTTCAAGTCACTACCATTTTCAAGTAACTATAACACAATTGAAGTCACTACCATTATCTAGTAACAAATACACATTTCAAGTCACTACACTTAACCATTTTTAAGTAACTAATACATATTTTCAAGTCACTACCATTTTCAAGTAACTAATACACATTTCAAGTCACTACCATTTTCAAGTATCTTATACACATTTCAAGTCACTACACTTAACCATTTTTAAGTAACTAGTACACATTTTCAAGTCACTACCATTTTCAAGTAACTAATACACATTTGAAGTCACTACACTTAACCATTTTTAAGTAACTAATAGACATTTTCAAGTCACTACCATTTTTAAGCAACTAATACACATTTCAAGTTACTAAACTTAACCATTTTTAAGTAACTAATACACATTTTCAAGTGACTACCATTTTCAAGTAACAAATACACATTTTCAAGTCACTACCATTTTCAAGTAACTAATACACATTTCAAGTTACTACACTTAACCATTTTTAAGTAACTAATACAAATTTTCATGTCTTTACACTTAACCATTTTCAAATAACAAATACACATTTTCAAGTCACTACCATTTTCAAGTAACTAATATACATTTCAATCCACTACCATTTTCAAGTAACTAAAACACATTTCAAGTCACTACCATTTTCAAGTAACAAATACACATTTTCAAGTCACTACCATTTTCAAGTATCTAATACATATTTCAAGTTATTACAGTTAACCATTTTTAAGTAACTAATACACATTTTCAAGTCATTACACTTAACTATTTTCAAGTAACAAATACACATTTTCAAGTCACTACAATTTTCAAGTAACTAGTACACATTTCAATCACTACCATTTTCAAGTAACTAACACACATTTCAAGTCACTACACTTAACCATTTTTAAGTAACTAATACACATTTTCAAGTCACTACCATTTTAAAGTAACCAATACACATTTCAAACTACTACACTTAACCATTTTCTTGTCACTAATACACATTCCAAGTTACTACACCTAATCATTTTCAAATTACTAAAACAAATTTTCAAGTCAATATTCTTAACCATTTTAAAGTAACAAATACAAATTTTGAAGTAACTACCATTTTCAAGTAACTAATACACATTTCAAATTACTACACTTAGCCATTTTTAAGTAACTAATATACATTTTCAAGTCACTACACTTGAATATTTTCAAGTAACAAATACACATTTTCAAGTCACTACCATTTTCAAGTAACAAATACACATTTTCAAGTGACTACCATTTTCAAGTAACTAATACACATTTCAAGTCACTAAACTTAACCATTTTTAAGTAACTAATACACATTTTCAAGTAACTAATACACATTTCAAGTTACTACACTTAACCATTTTTAAGTAACTAATACAAATTTTCATGTCATTACACTTAACCATTTTCAAGTAACAAATACACATTTTCAAGTGACTACCATTTTCAAGTAACAAATACACATTTTCAAGTGACTACCATTTTCAAGTAACTAATACACATTTCAAGTCACTACCATTTTCTAGTAACTAATACACATTTCAAGTCACTACACTTAACCATTTTTAAGTAACTAATACACATTTTCAAGTCACTACCATTTTTAAGCAACTAATACACATTTCAAGTTACTAAACTTAACCATTTTTAAGTAACTAATACACATTTTCAAGTCACAACACTTGAACATTTTCAAGTAACAAATACACATTTTCAAGTGACTACCATTTTCAAGTAACTAATACACATTTTTCAAGTCACTACCATTTTCAAGTAACTATAACACATTTGAAGTCACTACCATTTTCTAGTAACTAATACACGTTTCAAGTCACTACACTTAACCAATTTTAAGTAACTAATACACATTTTCAAGTCACTATCATTTTCAAGTAACAAATACCCATTTCAAGCTACTACATTTAACCATTTTTAAGTAACTAATATACATTTTCAAGTCACTTCAAGTAACAAATACACATTTTCAAGTCACTACCATTTTCAAGTAACAAATACACATTTTCAAGGCACTACCATTTTCAATAACTAATACACATTTCAAGTCACTACACTTAACCATTTTTAAGTAGCTAATACACATTTTAAAGTCATTACATTTAACCATTTTCAAGTAACAAATACACATTTTCAAGTCACTACCATTTTCGAGTAACTAATACATATTTCAAGTCAATAACATTTTCAAGTAACTAATGCACATTTCAAGTCACTACACTTAACCATTTTTAAGCAACTAATACACAGTTTCAAGTCACTACCATTTTCAAGTAACTAATACACATTTCAAGCTACTACCTTTAACCATTTTTAAGTAACTAATATACATTTTCAAGTCACTTCAAGTAACAAATACACATTTTCAAGTCACTACCATTTTCAAGTAACAAATACACATTTTCAAGTCACTACCATTTCCAAGTAACTAATACACATTTCAAGTCACTACCATTTTCAAGTAACTAATACACATTTCAAGTCACTACACTTAACCATTTTTAAGTTACTAATTCACATTTTCAAGTAACTAATACACATTTCAAGTTACTACACTTAATCATTTTCAAGTAACTAAAACACATTTTCAAGTCAATACTCTTAACCATTTCAAAGTAACAAATACACATTTTCAAGTCACTACCATTTTCAAGTAACTAATACACGTTTCAAATTACTACACTTAACCATTTTAAGTAACTAATATACATTTTCAAGTCACTACACTTGAACATTTTCAAGTAACAAATACAGATTTTCAAGTCACTACCATTTTCAAATAACAAATACACATTTTCAAGTCACTACCATTTTCAAGTAAGAAATACACATTTTCAAGTCACTACCATTTTCAAGTAACTAATACATATTTCAAGCCAATAACATTTTCAAGTAACTAATACACATTTCAAGTCACTACACTTAACCATTTTTAAATAACTAATACACATTTTTCAAGTCACTACCATTTTCAAGTAACTATAACACATTTGAAGTCACTACCATTTTCTAGTAACTAATACACATTTCAAGTCACTACACTTAACCAATTTTAAGTAACTAATACACATTTTCAAGTCGCTATCATTTTCGAGTAACAAATACACATTTTCAAGTCACTAACATTTTCAAGTAACTAATACTCATTTCAAGTCATTACCATTTTCAAGTATCTAACACACATTTCAAGTAACTAATACACATTTCAAGATACTACACTTAATCATTTTCAAGTAACTAAAACATATTTTCAAGTCAATACTCTTAACAATTTTTAGTAACAAATACACATTTTCAAGTCACTACCATTTTCAAGTAACTAATACACATTTCAAATTACTACACTTAACCATTTTTAAGTAACTAATATACATTTTCAAGTCACTACACTTGAAAATTTTCAAGTAACAAATACACATTTTCAAGTCACTACCATTTTCAAATAACAAATACACATTTTCAAGTCACTACCATTTTCAAGTAAATAATACAAATTTCAAGTCACTAAACTTAAATATTTTGAAGTAACTAATAGACATTTTCAACTCACTATCATTTTCAAGTAACTAATACACATTTCAAGTTACTATACTTAACCATTTTTAAGTAACTAATACACATTTTAAAGTCATTACACTTAACCATTTTCAAGTAACAAATACACATTTTCAAGTCACTACCATTTTCAAGTAACTAATACATATTTCAAGTCAATAACATTTTCAAGTAACTAATACACATTTCAAGTCACTACACTTAACCATTTTTAAGTAACTAATACACAGTTTCAAGTCACTAGCATTTTAAAGTAACTAATACACATTTCAAGCTACTACATTTAACCATTTTTAAGTAACTAATATACATTTTCAAGTCACTTCAAGTAACAAATACACATTTTCAAGTCACTACCATTTTCAAGTAACAAATACACAATTTCAAGGCACTACCATTTTCAATAACTAATACACATTTCAAGTCACTACACTTCACCATTTTTAAGTAACTAATACACATTTTCAAGTCACTATCACTTTCAAGTAACTAATACACATTTCAAGTTACTACACTTAACCATTTTTAAGTAACTAATACAAATTTTCATGTCATTACACTTAACCATTTTCAAATAACAAATACACATTTTCAAGTCACTACCATTTTCAAGTAACTAATATACATTTCAAGCCACTACCATTTTCAAGTAACTAAAACACATTTCAAGTCACTACCATCTTCAAGCAACAAATACACATTTTCAAGTCACTACCATTTTCAAGTATCTAATACATATTTCAAGTTACTACAGTTAACCATTTTTAAGTAACTAATACACACTTTCAAGTCATTACACTTAACTATTTTCAAGTAACAAATACACATTTTCAAGTCACTACCATTTTCAAGTAACTAGTACACATTTCAATCACTACCATTTTCAAGTAACTAACACACATTTCAAGTCACTACACTTAACCATTTTTAAGTAACTAATACACATTTTCAAGTCACTACCATTTTAAAGTAACCAATACACATTTTCAAGTGACTACCATTTTCAAGTAACTAATACACATTTCAAGTCACTACCATTTTCTAGTAACTAATACACATTTCAAGTCACCACACTTAACCATTTTTAAGTAACTAATACACATTTTCAAGTCACTACCATTTTTAAGCAACTAATACACATTTCAAGTTACTAAACTTAACCATTTTTAAGTAACTAATACACATTTTCAAGTCACAACACTTGAACATTTTCAAGTAACAAATACACATTTTCAAGTGACTACCATTTTCAAGTAACAAATACACATTTTCAAGTCACAACCATTTTCAAGTAACTAATACACATTTCAAGTCACTACACTTAACCATTTTTAAGTAACTAATACACATTTTTCAAGTCACTACCATTTTCAAGTAACTATAACACATTTGAAGTCACTACCATTTTCTAGTAACTAATACACGTTTCAAGTCACTACACTTAACCAATTTTAAGTAACTAATACACATTTTCAAGTCACTATCATTTTCAAGTAACAAATACCCATTTCAAGCTACTACATTTAACCATTTTTAAGTAACTAATATACATTTTCAAGTCACTTCAAGTAACAAATACACATTTTCAAGTCACTACCATTTTCAAGTAACAAATACACATTTTCAAGGCACTACCATTTTCAATAACTAATACACATTTCAAGTCACTACACTTAACCATTTTTAAGTAGCTAATACACATTTTAAAGTCATTACATTTAACCATTTTCAAGTAACAAATACACATTTTCAAGTCACTACCATTTTCAAGTAAATAATACAAATTTCAAGTCACTAAACTTAAATATTTTTAAGTAACTAATACACATTTTCAACTCACTATCATTTTCAAGTAACTAATACACATTTCAAGTTACTATAATTAACCATTTTAAGTAACTAATACACATTTTAAAGTCATTACACTTAACCATTTTCAAATAACAAATACACATTTTCAAGTCACTACCATTTTCAAGTAACTAATACACATTTTAAGCTACTACACTTAACCATTTTCTAGTAACTAATACACATTTCAAGTTACTACACTTAATCATTTTCAAGTAACTAAAACACAGTTTCAAGTCACTACCATTTTCAAGTAACTAATACACATTTCAAGCTACTACATTTAACCATTTTTAAGTAACTAATATACATTTTCAAGTCACTTCAAGTAACAAATACACATTTTCAAGTCACTACCATTTTCAAGTAACAAATACACATTTTCAAGGCACTACCATTTTCAAGTAACTAATACATATTTCAAGTCAATAACATTTTCAAGTAACTAATACACATTTCAAGTCACTACACTTAACCATTTTTAAGTAACTAATACACAGTTTCAAGTCACTACCATTTTCAAGTAACTAATACACATTTCAAGCTACTACATTTAACCATTTTTAAGTAACTAATATACATTTTCAAGTCACTTCAAGTAACAAATACACATTTTCAAGTCACTACCATTTTCAAGTAACAAATACACATTTTCAAGGCACTACCATTTTCAATAACTAATACACATTTCAAGTCACTACACTTAACCATTTTTAAGTAACTAATACACATTTTCAAGTCACTATCACTTTCAAGTAACTAATACACATTTCAAGTTACTACACTTAACCATTTTTAAGTAACTAATACAAATTTTCATGTCATTACACTTAACCATTTTCAAATAACAAATACACATTTGCAAGACACTATCATTTTCAAGTAACTAATATACATTTCAAGCCACTACCATTTTCTACTAACTAAAACACATTTCAAGTCACTACCATCTTCAAGTAACAAATACACATTTTCAAGTCACTACCAATTTCAAGTAACTTATACATATTTCAAGTTACTACAGTTAACCATTTTTAAATAACTAATACACATTTTCAAGTCATTACACTTAACTATTTTCAAGTAACAAATACACATTTTCAAGTAACTACCATTTTCAAGTAACTAATACACATTTCAAATTACTACACTTAGCCATTTTTAAGTAACTAATATACATTTCAAGTCACTACACTTAACATTTTTTAAGTAACTAATACACATTTTTCAAGTCACTACCATTTTCAAGTAACTATAACACAATTGAAGTCACTACCATTATCTAGTAACAAATACACATTTCAAGTCACTACACTTAACCATTTTTAAGTAACTAATACATATTTTCAAGTCACTACCATTTTCAAGTAACTAATACACATTTCAAGTCACTACCATTTTCAAGTATCTTATACACATTTCAAGTCACTACACTTAACCATTTTTAAGTAACTAGTACACATTTTCAAGTCACTACCATTTTCAAGTAACTAATACACATTTGAAGTCACTACACTTAACCATTTTTAAGTAACTAATAGACATTTTCAAGTCACTACCATTTTTAAGCAACTAATACACATTTCAAGTTACTAAACTTAACCATTTTTAAGTAACTAATACACATTTTCAAGTGACTACCATTTTCAAGTAACAAATACACATTTTCAAGTCACTACCATTTTCAAGTAACTAATACACATTTCAAGTTACTACACTTAACCATTTTTAAGTAACTAATACAAATTTTCATGTCTTTACACTTAACCATTTTCAAATAACAAATACACATTTTCAAGTCACTACCATTTTCAAGTAACTAATATACATTTCAATCCACTACCATTTTCAAGTAACTAAAACACATTTCAAGTCACTACCATTTTCAAGTAACAAATACACATTTTCAAGTCACTACCATTTTCAAGTATCTAATACATATTTCAAGTTATTACAGTTAACCATTTTTAAGTAACTAATACACATTTTCAAGTCATTACACTTAACTATTTTCAAGTAACAAATACACATTTTCAAGTCACTACAATTTTCAAGTAACTAGTACACATTTCAATCACTACCATTTTCAAGTAACTAACACACATTTCAAGTCACTACACTTAACCATTTTTAAGTAACTAATACACATTTTCAAGTCACTACCATTTTAAAGTAACCAATACACATTTCAAACTACTACACTTAACCATTTTCTTGTCACTAATACACATTCCAAGTTACTACACCTAATCATTTTCAAATTACTAAAACAAATTTTCAAGTCAATATTCTTAACCATTTTAAAGTAACAAATACAAATTTTGAAGTAACTACCATTTTCAAGTAACTAATACACATTTCAAATTACTACACTTAGCCATTTTTAAGTAACTAATATACATTTTCAAGTCACTACACTTGAATATTTTCAAGTAACAAATACACATTTTCAAGTCACTACCATTTTCAAGTAACAAATACACATTTTCAAGTGACTACCATTTTCAAGTAACTAATACACATTTCAAGTCACTAAACTTAACCATTTTTAAGTAACTAATACACATTTTCAAGTAACTAATACACATTTCAAGTTACTACACTTAACCATTTTTAAGTAACTAATACAAATTTTCATGTCATTACACTTAACCATTTTCAAGTAACAAATACACATTTTCAAGTGACTACCATTTTCAAGTAACAAATACACATTTTCAAGTGACTACCATTTTCAAGTAACTAATACACATTTCAAGTCACTACCATTTTCTAGTAACTAATACACATTTCAAGTCACTACACTTAACCATTTTTAAGTAACTAATACACATTTTCAAGTCACTACCATTTTTAAGCAACTAATACACATTTCAAGTTACTAAACTTAACCATTTTTAAGTAACTAATACACATTTTCAAGTCACAACACTTGAACATTTTCAAGTAACAAATACACATTTTCAAGTGACTACCATTTTCAAGTAACTAATACACATTTTTCAAGTCACTACCATTTTCAAGTAACTATAACACATTTGAAGTCACTACCATTTTCTAGTAACTAATACACGTTTCAAGTCACTACACTTAACCAATTTTAAGTAACTAATACACATTTTCAAGTCACTATCATTTTCAAGTAACAAATACCCATTTCAAGCTACTACATTTAACCATTTTTAAGTAACTAATATACATTTTCAAGTCACTTCAAGTAACAAATACACATTTTCAAGTCACTACCATTTTCAAGTAACAAATACACATTTTCAAGGCACTACCATTTTCAATAACTAATACACATTTCAAGTCACTACACTTAACCATTTTTAAGTAGCTAATACACATTTTAAAGTCATTACATTTAACCATTTTCAAGTAACAAATACACATTTTCAAGTCACTACCATTTTCGAGTAACTAATACATATTTCAAGTCAATAACATTTTCAAGTAACTAATGCACATTTCAAGTCACTACACTTAACCATTTTTAAGCAACTAATACACAGTTTCAAGTCACTACCATTTTCAAGTAACTAATACACATTTCAAGCTACTACCTTTAACCATTTTTAAGTAACTAATATACATTTTCAAGTCACTTCAAGTAACAAATACACATTTTCAAGTCACTACCATTTTCAAGTAACAAATACACATTTTCAAGTCACTACCATTTCCAAGTAACTAATACACATTTCAAGTCACTACCATTTTCAAGTAACTAATACACATTTCAAGTCACTACACTTAACCATTTTTAAGTTACTAATTCACATTTTCAAGTAACTAATACACATTTCAAGTTACTACACTTAATCATTTTCAAGTAACTAAAACACATTTTCAAGTCAATACTCTTAACCATTTCAAAGTAACAAATACACATTTTCAAGTCACTACCATTTTCAAGTAACTAATACACGTTTCAAATTACTACACTTAACCATTTTAAGTAACTAATATACATTTTCAAGTCACTACACTTGAACATTTTCAAGTAACAAATACAGATTTTCAAGTCACTACCATTTTCAAATAACAAATACACATTTTCAAGTCACTACCATTTTCAAGTAAGAAATACACATTTTCAAGTCACTACCATTTTCAAGTAACTAATACATATTTCAAGCCAATAACATTTTCAAGTAACTAATACACATTTCAAGTCACTACACTTAACCATTTTTAAATAACTAATACACATTTTTCAAGTCACTACCATTTTCAAGTAACTATAACACATTTGAAGTCACTACCATTTTCTAGTAACTAATACACATTTCAAGTCACTACACTTAACCAATTTTAAGTAACTAATACACATTTTCAAGTCGCTATCATTTTCGAGTAACAAATACACATTTTCAAGTCACTAACATTTTCAAGTAACTAATACTCATTTCAAGTCATTACCATTTTCAAGTATCTAACACACATTTCAAGTAACTAATACACATTTCAAGATACTACACTTAATCATTTTCAAGTAACTAAAACATATTTTCAAGTCAATACTCTTAACAATTTTTAGTAACAAATACACATTTTCAAGTCACTACCATTTTCAAGTAACTAATACACATTTCAAATTACTACACTTAACCATTTTTAAGTAACTAATATACATTTTCAAGTCACTACACTTGAAAATTTTCAAGTAACAAATACACATTTTCAAGTCACTACCATTTTCAAATAACAAATACACATTTTCAAGTCACTACCATTTTCAAGTAAATAATACAAATTTCAAGTCACTAAACTTAAATATTTTGAAGTAACTAATAGACATTTTCAACTCACTATCATTTTCAAGTAACTAATACACATTTAAGTAACTAATACACATTTTAAAGTCATTACACTTAACCATTTTCAAGTAACAAATACACATTTTCAAGTCACTACCATTTTCAAGTAACTAATACATATTTCAAGTCAATAACATTTTCAAGTAACTAATACACATTTCAAGTCACTACACTTAACCATTTTTAAGTAACTAATACACAGTTTCAAGTCACTAGCATTTTAAAGTAACTAATACACATTTCAAGCTACTACATTTAACCATTTTTAAGTAACTAATATACATTTTCAAGTCACTTCAAGTAACAAATACACATTTTCAAGTCACTACCATTTTCAAGTAACAAATACACAATTTCAAGGCACTACCATTTTCAATAACTAATACACATTTCAAGTCACTACACTTCACCATTTTTAAGTAACTAATACACATTTTCAAGTCACTATCACTTTCAAGTAACTAATACACATTTCAAGTTACTACACTTAACCATTTTTAAGTAACTAATACAAATTTTCATGTCATTACACTTAACCATTTTCAAATAACAAATACACATTTTCAAGTCACTACCATTTTCAAGTAACTAATATACATTTCAAGCCACTACCATTTTCAAGTAACTAAAACACATTTCAAGTCACTACCATCTTCAAGCAACAAATACACATTTTCAAGTCACTACCATTTTCAAGTATCTAATACATATTTCAAGTTACTACAGTTAACCATTTTTAAGTAACTAATACACACTTTCAAGTCATTACACTTAACTATTTTCAAGTAACAAATACACATTTTCAAGTCACTACCATTTTCAAGTAACTAGTACACATTTCAATCACTACCATTTTCAAGTAACTAACACACATTTCAAGTCACTACACTTAACCATTTTTAAGTAACTAATACACATTTTCAAGTCACTACCATTTTAAAGTAACCAATACACATTTTCAAGTGACTACCATTTTCAAGTAACTAATACACATTTCAAGTCACTACCATTTTCTAGTAACTAATACACATTTCAAGTCACCACACTTAACCATTTTTAAGTAACTAATACACATTTTCAAGTCACTACCATTTTTAAGCAACTAATACACATTTCAAGTTACTAAACTTAACCATTTTTAAGTAACTAATACACATTTTCAAGTCACAACACTTGAACATTTTCAAGTAACAAATACACATTTTCAAGTGACTACCATTTTCAAGTAACAAATACACATTTTCAAGTCACAACCATTTTCAAGTAACTAATACACATTTCAAGTCACTACACTTAACCATTTTTAAGTAACTAATACACATTTTTCAAGTCACTACCATTTTCAAGTAACTATAACACATTTGAAGTCACTACCATTTTCTAGTAACTAATACACGTTTCAAGTCACTACACTTAACCAATTTTAAGTAACTAATACACATTTTCAAGTCACTATCATTTTCAAGTAACAAATACCCATTTCAAGCTACTACATTTAACCATTTTTAAGTAACTAATATACATTTTCAAGTCACTTCAAGTAACAAATACACATTTTCAAGTCACTACCATTTTCAAGTAACAAATACACATTTTCAAGGCACTACCATTTTCAATAACTAATACACATTTCAAGTCACTACACTTAACCATTTTTAAGTAGCTAATACACATTTTAAAGTCATTACATTTAACCATTTTCAAGTAACAAATACACATTTTCAAGTCACTACCATTTTCGAGTAACTAATACATATTTCAAGTCAATAACATTTTCAAGTAACTAATACACATTTCAAGTCACTACACTTAACCATTTTTAAGTAACTAATACACAGTTTCAAGTCACTACCATTTTCAAGTAACTAATACACATTTCAAGCTACTACATTTAACCATTTTTAAGTAACTAATATACATTTTCAAGTCACTTCAAGTAACAAATACACATTTTCAAGTCACTACCATTTTCAAGTAACAAATACACATTTTCAAGTCACTACCATTTTCAAGTAACTAATACACATTTCAAGTCACTACACTTAACCATTTTTAAGTAACTAATACACATTTTCAAGTCACTATCACTTTCAAGTAACTAATACACATTTCAAGTTACTACACTTAACCATTTTTAAGTAACTAATACAAATTTTCATGTCATTACACTTAACCATTTTCAAATAACAAATACACATTTGCAAGACACTATCATTTTCAAGTAACTAATATACATTTCAAGCCACTACCATTTTCTACTAACTAAAACACATTTCAAGTCACTACCATCTTCAAGTAACAAATACACATTTTCAAGTCACTACCAATTTCAAGTAACTTATACATATTTCAAGTTACTACAGTTAACCATTTTTAAATAACTAATACACATTTTCAAGTCATTACACTTAACTATTTTCAAGTAACAAATACACATTTTCAAGTAACTACCATTTTCAAGTAACTAATACACATTTCAAATTACTACACTTAGCCATTTTTAAGTAACTAATATACATTTTCAAGTCACTACACTTGAATATTTTCAAGTAACAAATACACATTTTCAAGTCACTACCATTTTCAAGTAACAAATACACATTTTCAAGTGACTACCATTTTCAAGTAACTAATACACATTTCAAGTCACTAAACTTAACCATTTTTAAGTAACTAATACACATTTTCAAGTAACTAATACACATTTCAAGTTACTACACTTAACCATTTTTAAGTAACTAATACAAATTTTCATGTCATTACACTTAACCATTTTCAAGTAACAAATACACATTTTCAAGTGACTACCATTTTCAAGTAACAAATACACATTTTCAAGTGACTACCATTTTCAAGTAACTAATACACATTTCAAGTCACTACCATTTTCTAGTAACTAATACACATTTCAAGTCACTACACTTAACCATTTTTAAGTAACTAATACACATTTTCAAGTCACTACCATTTTTAAGCAACTAATACACATTTCAAGTTACTAAACTTAACCATTTTTAAGTAACTAATACACATTTTCAAGTCACAACACTTGAACATTTTCAAGTAACAAATACACATTTTCAAGTGACTACCATTTTCAAGTAACTAATACACATTTTTCAAGTCACTACCATTTTCAAGTAACTATAACACATTTGAAGTCACTACCATTTTCTAGTAACTAATACACGTTTCAAGTCACTACACTTAACCAATTTTAAGTAACTAATACACATTTTCAAGTCACTATCATTTTCAAGTAACAAATACCCATTTCAAGCTACTACATTTAACCATTTTTAAGTAACTAATATACATTTTCAAGTCACTTCAAGTAACAAATACACATTTTCAAGTCACTACCATTTTCAAGTAACAAATACACATTTTCAAGGCACTACCATTTTCAATAACTAATACACATTTCAAGTCACTACACTTAACCATTTTTAAGTAGCTAATACACATTTTAAAGTCATTACATTTAACCATTTTCAAGTAACAAATACACATTTTCAAGTCACTACCATTTTCGAGTAACTAATACATATTTCAAGTCAATAACATTTTCAAGTAACTAATGCACATTTCAAGTCACTACACTTAACCATTTTTAAGCAACTAATACACAGTTTCAAGTCACTACCATTTTCAAGTAACTAATACACATTTCAAGCTACTACCTTTAACCATTTTTAAGTAACTAATATACATTTTCAAGTCACTTCAAGTAACAAATACACATTTTCAAGTCACTACCATTTTCAAGTAACAAATACACATTTTCAAGTCACTACCATTTCCAAGTAACTAATACACATTTCAAGTCACTACCATTTTCAAGTAACTAATACACATTTCAAGTCACTACACTTAACCATTTTTAAGTTACTAATTCACATTTTCAAGTAACTAATACACATTTCAAGTTACTACACTTAATCATTTTCAAGTAACTAAAACACATTTTCAAGTCAATACTCTTAACCATTTCAAAGTAACAAATACACATTTTCAAGTCACTACCATTTTCAAGTAACTAATACACGTTTCAAATTACTACACTTAACCATTTTAAGTAACTAATATACATTTTCAAGTCACTACACTTGAACATTTTCAAGTAACAAATACAGATTTTCAAGTCACTACCATTTTCAAATAACAAATACACATTTTCAAGTCACTACCATTTTCAAGTAAGAAATACACATTTTCAAGTCACTACCATTTTCAAGTAACTAATACATATTTCAAGCCAATAACATTTTCAAGTAACTAATACACATTTCAAGTCACTACACTTAACCATTTTTAAATAACTAATACACATTTTTCAAGTCACTACCATTTTCAAGTAACTATAACACATTTCAAGTCACTACACTTAACCAATTTTAAGTAACTAATACACATTTTCAAGTCGCTATCATTTTCGAGTAACAAATACACATTTTCAAGTCACTAACATTTTCAAGTAACTAATACTCATTTCAAGTCATTACCATTTTCAAGTATCTAACACACATTTCAAGTAACTAATACACATTTCAAGATACTACACTTAATCATTTTCAAGTAACTAAAACATATTTTCAAGTCAATACTCTTAACAATTTTTAGTAACAAATACACATTTTCAATCACTACCATTTTCAAGTAACTAACACACATTTCAAGTCACTACACTTAACCATTTTTAAGTAACTAATATACATTTTCAAGTCACTACACTTGAAAATTTTCAAGTAACAAATACACATTTTCAAGTCACTACCATTTTCAAATAACAAATACACATTTTCAAGTCACTACCATTTTCAAGTAAATAATACAAATTTCAAGTCACTAAACTTAAATATTTTGAAGTAACTAATAGACATTTTCAACTCACTATCATTTTCAAGTAACTAATACACATTTCAAGTTACTATACTTAACCATTTTTAAGAAACTAATACACATTTTAAAGTCATTACACTTAACCATTTTCAAGTAACAAATACACATTTTCAAGTCACTACCATTTTCAAGTAACTAATACATATTTCAAGTCAATAACATTTTCAAGTAACTAATACACATTTCAAGTCACTACACTTAACCATTTTTAAGTAACTAATACACAGTTTCAAGTCACTAGCATTTTAAAGTAACTAATACACATTTCAAGCTACTACATTTAACCATTTTTAAGTAACTAATATACATTTTCAAGTCACTTCAAGTAACAAATACACATTTTCAAGTCACTACCATTTTCAAGTAACAAATACACAATTTCAAGGCACTACCATTTTCAATAACTAATACACATTTCAAGTCACTACACTTCACCATTTTTAAGTAACTAATACACATTTTCAAGTCACTATCACTTTCAAGTAACTAATACACATTTCAAGTTACTACACTTAACCATTTTTAAGTAACTAATACAAATTTTCATGTCATTACACTTAACCATTTTCAAATAACAAATACACATTTTCAAGTCACTACCATTTTCAAGTAACTAATATACATTTCAAGCCACTACCATTTTCAAGTAACTAAAACACATTTCAAGTCACTACCATCTTCAAGCAACAAATACACATTTTCAAGTCACTACCATTTTCAAGTATCTAATACATATTTCAAGTTACTACAGTTAACCATTTTTAAGTAACTAATACACACTTTCAAGTCATTACACTTAACTATTTTCAAGTAACAAATACACATTTTCAAGTCACTACCATTTTCAAGTAACTAGTACACATTTCAATCACTACCATTTTCAAGTAACTAACACACATTTCAAGTCACTACACTTAACCATTTTTAAGTAACTAATACACATTTTCAAGTCACTACCATTTTAAAGTAACCAATACACATTTTCAAGTGACTACCATTTTCAAGTAACTAATACACATTTCAAGTCACTACCATTTTCTAGTAACTAATACACATTTCAAGTCACTACACTTAACCATTTTTAAGTAACTAATACACATTTTCAAGTCACTACCATTTTTAAGCAACTAATACACATTTCAAGTTACTAAACTTAACCATTTTTAAGTAACTAATACACATTTTCAAGTCACAACACTTGAACATTTTCAAGTAACAAATACACATTTTCAAGTGACTACCATTTTCAAGTAACAAATACACATTTTCAAGTCACAACCATTTTCAAGTAACTAATACACATTTCAAGTCACTACACTTAACCATTTTTAAGTAACTAATACACATTTTTCAAGTCACTACCATTTTCAAGTAACTATAACACATTTGAAGTCACTACCATTTTCTAGTAACTAATACACGTTTCAAGTCACTACACTTAACCAATTTTAAGTAACTAATACACATTTTCAAGTCACTATCATTTTCAAGTAACAAATACCCATTTCAAGCTACTACATTTAACCATTTTTAAGTAACTAATATACATTTTCAAGTCACTTCAAGTAACAAATACACATTTTCAAGTCACTACCATTTTCAAGTAACAAATACACATTTTCAAGGCACTACCATTTTCAATAACTAATACACATTTCAAGTCACTACACTTAACCATTTTTAAGTAGCTAATACACATTTTAAAGTCATTACATTTAACCATTTTCAAGTAACAAATACACATTTTCAAGTCACTACCATTTTCGAGTAACTAATACATATTTCAAGTCAATAACATTTTCAAGTAACTAATACACATTTCAAGTCACTACACTTAACCATTTTTAAGTAACTAATACACATTTTCAAGTAACTAATACACATTTCAAGTTACTACACTTAACCATTTTTAAGTAACTAATACAAATTTTCATGTCATTACACTTAACCATTTTCAAGTAACAAATACACATTTTCAAGTGACTACCATTTTCAAGTAACAAATACACATTTTCAAGTGACTACCATTTTCAAGTAACTAATACACATTTCAAGTCACTACCATTTTCTAGTAACTAATACACATTTCAAGTCACTACACTTAACCATTTTTAAGTAACTAATACACATTTTCAAGTCACTACCATTTTTAAGCAACTAATACACATTTCAAGTTACTAAACTTAACCATTTTTAAGTAACTAATACACATTTTCAAGTCACAACACTTGAACATTTTCAAGTAACAAATACACATTTTCAAGTGACTACCATTTTCAAGTAACTAATACACATTTTTCAAGTCACTACCATTTTCAAGTAACTATAACACATTTGAAGTCACTACCATTTTCTAGTAACTAATACACGTTTCAAGTCACTACACTTAACCAATTTTAAGTAACTAATACACATTTTCAAGTCACTATCATTTTCAAGTAACAAATACCCATTTCAAGCTACTACATTTAACCATTTTTAAGTAACTAATATACATTTTCAAGTCACTTCAAGTAACAAATACACATTTTCAAGTCACTACCATTTTCAAGTAACAAATACACATTTTCAAGGCACTACCATTTTCAATAACTAATACACATTTCAAGTCACTACACTTAACCATTTTTAAGTAGCTAATACACATTTTAAAGTCATTACATTTAACCATTTTCAAGTAACAAATACACATTTTCAAGTCACTACCATTT
Organism: Capsicum rhomboideum; assembly: GCA_031232105.1. Lineage (NCBI taxonomy): Eukaryota > Viridiplantae > Streptophyta > Magnoliopsida > Solanales > Solanaceae > Capsicum > Capsicum rhomboideum. The sequence continues at coordinate 46,379,673 of CP124712.1, read as the reverse complement.
TCGAGTAACTAATACATATTTCAAGTCAATAACATTTTCAAGTAACTAATGCACATTTCAAGTCACTACACTTAACCATTTTTAAGCAACTAATACACAGTTTCAAGTCACTACCATTTTCAAGTAACTAATACACATTTCAAGCTACTACCTTTAACCATTTTTAAGTAACTAATATACATTTTCAAGTCACTTCAAGTAACAAATACACATTTTCAAGTCACTACCATTTTCAAGTAACAAATACACATTTTCAAGTCACTACCATTTCCAAGTAACTAATACACATTTCAAGTCACTACCATTTTCAAGTAACTAATACACATTTCAAGTCACTACACTTAACCATTTTTAAGTTACTAATTCACATTTTCAAGTAACTAATACACATTTCAAGTTACTACACTTAATCATTTTCAAGTAACTAAAACACATTTTCAAGTCAATACTCTTAACCATTTCAAAGTAACAAATACACATTTTCAAGTCACTACCATTTTCAAGTAACTAATACACGTTTCAAATTACTACACTTAACCATTTTAAGTAACTAATATACATTTTCAAGTCACTACACTTGAACATTTTCAAGTAACAAATACAGATTTTCAAGTCACTACCATTTTCAAATAACAAATACACATTTTCAAGTCACTACCATTTTCAAGTAAGAAATACACATTTTCAAGTCACTACCATTTTCAAGTAACTAATACATATTTCAAGCCAATAACATTTTCAAGTAACTAATACACATTTCAAGTCACTACACTTAACCATTTTTAAATAACTAATACACATTTTTCAAGTCACTACCATTTTCAAGTAACTATAACACATTTGAAGTCACTACCATTTTCTAGTAACTAATACACATTTCAAGTCACTACACTTAACCAATTTTAAGTAACTAATACACATTTTCAAGTCGCTATCATTTTCGAGTAACAAATACACATTTTCAAGTCACTAACATTTTCAAGTAACTAATACTCATTTCAAGTCATTACCATTTTCAAGTATCTAACACACATTTCAAGTAACTAATACACATTTCAAGATACTACACTTAATCATTTTCAAGTAACTAAAACATATTTTCAAGTCAATACTCTTAACAATTTTTAGTAACAAATACACATTTTCAATCACTACCATTTTCAAGTAACTAACACACATTTCAAGTCACTACACTTAACCATTTTTAAGTAACTAATATACATTTTCAAGTCACTACACTTGAAAATTTTCAAGTAACAAATACACATTTTCAAGTCACTACCATTTTCAAATAACAAATACACATTTTCAAGTCACTACCATTTTCAAGTAAATAATACAAATTTCAAGTCACTAAACTTAAATATTTTGAAGTAACTAATAGACATTTTCAACTCACTATCATTTTCAAGTAACTAATACACATTTCAAGTTACTATACTTAACCATTTTTAAGAAACTAATACACATTTTAAAGTCATTACACTTAACCATTTTCAAGTAACAAATACACATTTTCAAGTCACTACCATTTTCAAGTAACTAATACATATTTCAAGTCAATAACATTTTCAAGTAACTAATACACATTTCAAGTCACTACACTTAACCATTTTTAAGTAACTAATACACAGTTTCAAGTCACTAGCATTTTAAAGTAACTAATACACATTTCAAGCTACTACATTTAACCATTTTTAAGTAACTAATATACATTTTCAAGTCACTTCAAGTAACAAATACACATTTTCAAGTCACTACCATTTTCAAGTAACAAATACACAATTTCAAGGCACTACCATTTTCAATAACTAATACACATTTCAAGTCACTACACTTCACCATTTTTAAGTAACTAATACACATTTTCAAGTCACTATCACTTTCAAGTAACTAATACACATTTCAAGTTACTACACTTAACCATTTTTAAGTAACTAATACAAATTTTCATGTCATTACACTTAACCATTTTCAAATAACAAATACACATTTTCAAGTCACTACCATTTTCAAGTAACTAATATACATTTCAAGCCACTACCATTTTCAAGTAACTAAAACACATTTCAAGTCACTACCATCTTCAAGCAACAAATACACATTTTCAAGTCACTACCATTTTCAAGTATCTAATACATATTTCAAGTTACTACAGTTAACCATTTTTAAGTAACTAATACACACTTTCAAGTCATTACACTTAACTATTTTCAAGTAACAAATACACATTTTCAAGTCACTACCATTTTCAAGTAACTAGTACACATTTCAATCACTACCATTTTCAAGTAACTAACACACATTTCAAGTCACTACACTTAACCATTTTTAAGTAACTAATACACATTTTCAAGTCACTACCATTTTAAAGTAACCAATACACATTTTCAAGTGACTACCATTTTCAAGTAACTAATACACATTTCAAGTCACTACCATTTTCTAGTAACTAATACACATTTCAAGTCACTACACTTAACCATTTTTAAGTAACTAATACACATTTTCAAGTCACTACCATTTTTAAGCAACTAATACACATTTCAAGTTACTAAACTTAACCATTTTTAAGTAACTAATACACATTTTCAAGTCACAACACTTGAACATTTTCAAGTAACAAATACACATTTTCAAGTGACTACCATTTTCAAGTAACAAATACACATTTTCAAGTCACAACCATTTTCAAGTAACTAATACACATTTCAAGTCACTACACTTAACCATTTTTAAGTAACTAATACACATTTTTCAAGTCACTACCATTTTCAAGTAACTATAACACATTTGAAGTCACTACCATTTTCTAGTAACTAATACACGTTTCAAGTCACTACACTTAACCAATTTTAAGTAACTAATACACATTTTCAAGTCACTATCATTTTCAAGTAACAAATACCCATTTCAAGCTACTACATTTAACCATTTTTAAGTAACTAATATACATTTTCAAGTCACTTCAAGTAACAAATACACATTTTCAAGTCACTACCATTTTCAAGTAACAAATACACATTTTCAAGGCACTACCATTTTCAATAACTAATACACATTTCAAGTCACTACACTTAACCATTTTTAAGTAGCTAATACACATTTTAAAGTCATTACATTTAACCATTTTCAAGTAACAAATACACATTTTCAAGTCACTACCATTTTCGAGTAACTAATACATATTTCAAGTCAATAACATTTTCAAGTAACTAATACACATTTCAAGTCACTACACTTAACCATTTTTAAGTAACTAATACACAGTTTCAAGTCACTACCATTTTCAAGTAACTAATACACATTTCAAGCTACTACATTTAACCATTTTTAAGTAACTAATATACATTTTCAAGTCACTTCAAGTAACAAATACACATTTTCAAGTCACTACCATTTTCAAGTAACAAATACACATTTTCAAGTCACTACCATTTTCAAGTAACTAATACACATTTCAAGTCACTACCATTTTCAAGTAACTAATACACATTTCAAGTCACTACACTTAACCATTTTTAAGTTACTAATTCACATTTTCAAGTAACTAATACACATTTCAAGTTACTACACTTAATCATTTTCAAGTAACTAAAACACATTTTCAAGTCAATACTCTTAACCATTTCAAAGTAACAAATACACATTTTCAAGTCACTACCATTTTCAAGTAACTAATACATATTTCAAGTCACTACCATTTTCAAGTAACTAATACACATTTCAAGTCACTACCATTTTCAAGTAACTAATACACATTTCAAGTCACTACACTTAACCATTTTTAAGTTACTAATTCACATTTTCAAGTAACTAATACACATTTCAAGTTACTACACTTAACCATTTTTAAGTAACTAATACAAATTTTCATGTCTTTACACTTAACCATTTTCAAATAACAAATACACATTCTCAAGTCACTACCATTTTCAAGTAACTAATATACATTTCAATCCACTACCATTTTCAAGTAACTAAAACACATTTCAAGTCACTACCATTTTCAAGTAACAAATACACATTTTCAAGTCACTATCATTTTCAAGTATCTAATACATATTTCAAGTTATTACAGTTAACCATTTTTAAGTAACTAATACACATTTTCAAGTCATTACACTTAACTATTTTCAAGTAACAAATACACATTTTCAAGTCACTACAATTTTCAAGTAACTAGTACACATTTCAATCACTACCATTTTCAAGTAACTAACACACATTTCAAGTCACTACACTTAACCATTTTTAAGTAACTAATACACATTTTCAAGTCACTACCATTTTAAAGTAACCAATACACATTTCAAACTACTACACTTAACCATTTTCTTGTCACTAATACACATTCCAAGTTACTACACCTAATCATTTTCAAATAACTAAAACAAATTTTCAAGTCAATATTCTTAACCATTTTAAAGTAACAAATACAAATTTTGAAGTAACTACCATTTTCAAGTAACTAATACACATTTCAAATTACTACACTTAGCCATTTTTAAGTAACTAATATACATTTTCAAGTCACTACACTTGAATATTTTCAAGTAACAAATACACATTTTCAAGTCACTACCATTTTCAAGTAACAAATACACATTTTCAAGTGACTACCATTTTCAAGTAACTAATACACATTTCAAGTCACTAAACTTAACCATTTTTAAGTAACTAATACACATTTTCAAGTAACTAATACACATTTCAAGTTACTACACTTAACCATTTTTAAGTAACTAATACAAATTTTCATGTCATTACACTTAACCATTTTCAAGTAACAAATACACATTTTCAAGTGACTACCATTTTCAAGTAACAAATACACATTTTCAAGTGACTATCATTTTCAAGTAACTAATACACATTTCAAGTCACTACCATTTTCTAGTAACTAATACACATTTCAAGTCACTACACTTAACCATTTTTAAGTAACTAATACACATTTTCAAGTCACTACCATTTTTAAGCAACTAATACACATTTCAAGTTACTAACATTTTCAAGTCACAACACTTGAACATTTTCAAGTAACAAATACACATTTTCAAGTGACTACCATTTTCAAGTAACAAATACACATTTTTAAGTCACAACCATTTTCAAGTAACTAATACACATTTCAAGTCACTACCATCTTCAAGCAACAAATACACATTTTCAAGTCACTACCATTTTCAAGTATCTAATACATATTTCAAGTTATTACAGTTAACCATTTTTAAGTAACTAATACACATTTTCAAGTCATTACACTTAACTATTTTCAAGTAACAAATACACATTTTCAAGTCACTACAATTTTCAAGTAACTAGTACACATTTCAATCACTACCATTTTCAAGTAACTAACACACATTTCAAGTCACTACACTTAACCATTTTTAAGTAACTAATACACATTTTCAAGTCACTACCATTTTAAAGTAACCAATACACATTTCAAACTACTACACTTAACCATTTTCTTGTCACTAATACACATTCCAAGTTACTACACCTAATCATTTTCAAATAACTAAAACAAATTTTCAAGTCAATATTCTTAACCATTTTAAAGTAACAAATACAAATTTTGAAGTAACTACCATTTTCAAGTAACTAATACACATTTCAAATTACTACACTTAGCCATTTTTAAGTAACTAATATACATTTTCAAGTCACTACACTTGAATATTTTCAAGTAACAAATACACATTTTCAAGTCACTACCATTTTCAAGTAACAAATACACATTTTCAAGTGACTACCATTTTCAAGTAACTAATACACATTTCAAGTCACTAAACTTAACCATTTTTAAGTAACTAATACACATTTTCAAGTAACTAATACACATTTCAAGTTACTACACTTAACCATTTTTAAGTAACTAATACAAATTTTCATGTCATTACACTTAACCATTTTCAAGTAACAAATACACATTTTCAAGTGACTACCATTTTCAAGTAACAAATACACATTTTCAAGTGACTATCATTTTCAAGTAACTAATACACATTTCAAGTCACTACCATTTTCTAGTAACTAATACACATTTCAAGTCACTACACTTAACCATTTTTAAGTAACTAATACACATTTTCAAGTCACTACCATTTTTAAGCAACTAATACACATTTCAAGTTACTAACATTTTCAAGTCACAACACTTGAACATTTTCAAGTAACAAATACACATTTTCAAGTGACTACCATTTTCAAGTAACAAATACACATTTTTAAGTCACAACCATTTTCAAGTAACTAATACACATTTCAAGTCACTACCATCTTCAAGCAACAAATACACATTTTCAAGTCACTACCATTTTCAAGTATCTAATACATATTTCAAGTTACTACAGTTAACCATTTTTAAGTAACTAATACACATTTTCAAGTCATTACACTTAACTATTTTCAAGTAACAAATACACATTTTCAAGTCACTACCATTTTCAAGTAACTAGTACACATTTCAATCACTACCATTTTCAAGTAACTAACACACATTTCAAGTCACTACACTTAACCATTTTTAAGTAACTAATACACATTTTCAAGTCACTACCATTTTAAAGTAACCAATACACATTTTCAAGTGACTACCATTTTCAAGTAACTAATACACATTTCAAGTCACTACCATTTTCTAGTAACTAATACACATTTCAAGTCACTACACTTAACCATTTTTAAGTAACTAATACACATTTTCAAGTCACTACCATTTTTAAGCAACTAATACACATTTCAAGTTACTAAACTTAACCATTTTTAAGTAACTAATACACATTTTCAAGTCACAACACTTGAACATTTTCAAGTAACAAATACACATTTTCAAGTGACTACCATTTTCAAGTAACAAATACACATTTTCAAGTCACAACCATTTTCAAGTAACTAATACACATTTCAAGTCACTACACTTAACCATTTTTAAGTAACTAATACACATTTTTCAAGTTACTACCATTTTCAAGTAACTATAACACATTTGAAGTCACTACCATTTTCTAGTAACTAATACACGTTTCAAGTCACTACACTTAACCAATTTTAAGTAACTAATACACATTTTCAAGTCACTATCATTTTCAAGTAACAAATACCCATTTCAAGCTACTACATTTAACCATTTTTAAGTAACTAATATACATTTTCAAGTCACTTCAAGTAACAAATACACATTTTCAAGTCACTACCATTTTCAAGTAACAAATACACATTTTCAAGGCACTACCATTTTCAATAACTAATACACATTTCAAGTCACTACACTTAACCATTTTTAAGTAGTTAATACACATTTTAAAGTCATTACATTTAACCATTTTCAAGTAACAAATACACATTTTCAAGTCACTACCATTTTCGAGTAACTAATACATATTTCAAGTCAATAACATTTTCAAGTAACTAATAAACATTTCAAGTCACTACACTTAACCATTTTTAAGTAACTAATACACAGTTTCAAGTCACTACCATTTTCAAGTAACTAATACACATTTCAAGCTACTACATTTAACCATTTTTAAGTAACTAATATACATTTTCAAGTCACTTCAAGTAACAAATACACATTTTCAAGTCACTACCATTTTCAAGTAACAAATACACATTTTCAAGTCACTACCATTTTCAAGTAACTAATACACATTTCAAGTCACTACCATTTTCAAGTAACTAATACACATTTCAAGTCACTACACTTAACCATTTTTAAGTTACTAATTCACATTTTCAAGTAACTAATACACATTTCAAGTTACTACACTTAATCATTTTCAAGTAACTAAAACACATTTTCAAGTCAATACTCTTAACCATTTCAAAGTAACAAATACACATTTTCAAGTCACTACCATTTTCAAGTAACTAATACATATTTCAAGTCACTACCATTTTCAAGTAACTAATACACATTTCAAGTCACTACCATTTTCAAGTAACTAATACACATTTCAAGTCACTACACTTAACCATTTTTAAGTTACTAATTCACATTTTCAAGTAACTAATACACATTTCAAGTTACTACACTTAACCATTTTTAAGTAACTAATACAAATTTTCATGTCTTTACACTTAACCATTTTCAAATAACAAATACACATTTTCAAGTCACTACCATTTTCAAGTAACTAATATACATTTCAATCCACTACCATTTTCAAGTAACTAAAACACATTTCAAGTCACTACCATTTTCAAGTAACAAATACACATTTTCAAGTCACTACCATTTTCAAGTATCTAATACATATTTCAAGTTATTACAGTTAACCATTTTTAAGTAACTAATACACATTTTCAAGTCATTACACTTAACTATTTTCAAGTAACAAATACACATTTTCAAGTCACTACAATTTTCAAGTAACTAGTACACTTTTCAATCACTACCATTTTCAAGTAACTAACACACATTTCAAGTCACTACACTTAACCATTTTTAAGTAACTAATACACATTTTCAAGTCACTACCATTTTAAAGTAACCAATACACATTTCAAACTACTACACTTAACCATTTTCTTGTCACTAATACACATTCCAAGTTACTACACCTAATCATTTTCAAATAACTAAAACAAATTTTCAAGTCAATATTCTTAACCATTTTAAAGTAACAAATACAAATTTTGAAGTAACTACCATTTTCAAGTAACTAATACACATTTCAAATTACTACACTTAGCCATTTTTAAGTAACTAATATACATTTTCAAGTCACTACACTTGAATATTTTCAAGTAACAAATACACATTTTCAAGTCACTACCATTTTCAAGTAACAAATACACATTTTCAAGTGACTACCATTTTCAAGTAACTAATACACATTTCAAGTCACTAAACTTAACCATTTTTAAGTAACTAATACACATTTTCAAGTAACTAATACACATTTCAAGTTACTACACTTAACCATTTTTAAGTAACTAATACAAATTTTCATGTCATTACACTTAACCATTTTCAAGTAACAAATACACATTTTCAAGTGACTACCATTTTCAAGTAACAAATACACATTTTCAAGTGACTATCATTTTCAAGTAACTAATACACATTTCAAGTCACTACCATTTTCTAGTAACTAATACACATTTCAAGTCACTACACTTAACCATTTTTAAGTAACTAATACACATTTTCAAGTCACTACCATTTTTAAGCAACTAATACACATTTCAAGTTACTAAACTTAACCATTTTTAAGTAACTAATACACATTTTCAAGTCACAACACTTGAACATTTTCAAGTAACAAATACACATTTTCAAGTGACTACCATTTTCAAGTAACAAATACACATTTTTAAGTCACTACCATTTTCAAGTAACTAATACACATTTCAAGTCACTACACTTAACCATTTTTAAGTAACTAATACACATTTTTCAAGTCACTACCTTTTTCAAGTAACTATAACACATTTGAGGTCACTACCATTTTCTAGTAACTAATACACGTTTCAAGTCACTACACTTAACCAATTTTAAGTAACTAATACACATTTTCAAGTCACTATCATTTTCAAGTAACAAATACCCATTTCAAGCTACTACATTTAACCATTTTTAAGTAACTAATATACATTTTCAAGTCACTTCAAGTAACAAATACACATTTTCAAGTCACTACCATTTTCAAGTAACAAATACACATTTTCAAGGCACTACCATTTTCAATAACTAATACACATTTCAAGTCACTACACTTAACCATTTTTAAGTAGCTAATACACATTTTAAAGTCATTACATTTAACCATTTTCAAGTAACAAATACACATTTTCAAGTCACTACCATTTTCGAGTAACTAATACATATTTCAAGTCAATAACATTTTCAAGTAACTAATACACATTTCAAGTCACTACACTTAACCATTTTTAAGTAACTAATACACAGTTTCAAGTCACTACCATTTTCAAGTAACTAATACACATTTCAAGCTACTACCTTTAACCATTTTTAAGTAACTAATATACATTTTCAAGTCACTTCAAGTAACAAATACACATTTTCAAGTCACTACCATTTTCAAGTAACAAATACACATTTTCAAGTCACTACCATTTCCAAGTAACTAATACACATTTCAAGTCACTACCATTTTCAAGTAACTAATACACATTTCAAGTCACTACACTTAACCATTTTTAAGTTACTAATTCACATTTTCAAGTAACTAATACACATTTCAAGTTACTACACTTAATCATTTTCAAGTAACTAAAACACATTTTCAAGTCAATACTATTAACCATTTCAAAGTAACAAATACACATTTTCAAGTCACTACCATTTTCAAGTAACTAATACACGTTTCAAATTACTACACTTAACCATTTTTAAGTAACTAATATACATTTTCAAGTCACTACACTTGAACATTTTCAAGTAACAAATACAGATTTTCAAGTCACTACCATTTTCAAATAACAAATACACATTTTCAAGTCACTACCATTTTCAAGTAAGAAATACACATTTTCAAGTCACTACCATTTTCAAGTAACTAATACATATTTCAAGCCAATAACATTTTCAAGTAACTAATACACATTTCAAGTCACTACACTTAACCATTTTTAAATAACTAATATACATTTTTCAAGTCACTACCATTTTCAAGTAACTATAACACATTTGAAGTCACTACCATTTTCTAGTAACTAATACACATTTCAAGTCACTACACTTAACCAATTTTAAGTAACTAATACACATTTTCAAGTCGCTATCATTTTCGAGTAACAAATACACATTTTCAAGTCACTAACATTTTCAAGTAACTAATACTCATTTCAAGTCATTACCATTTTCAAGTATCTAACACACATTTCAAGTAACTAATACACATTTCAAGATACTACACTTAATCATTTTCAAGTAACTAAAACATATTTTCAAGTCAATACTCTTAACAATTTTTAGTAACAAATACACATTTTCAAGTCACTACCATTTTCAAGTAACTAATACACATTTCAAATTACTACACTTAACCATTTTTAAGTAACTAATATACATTTTCAAGTCACTACACTTGAAAATTTTCAAGTAACAAACACACATTTTCAAGTCACTACCATTTTCAAGTAACAAATACACATTTTCAAGTCACTACCATTTTCAAGTAAATAATACAAATTTCAAGTCACTAAACTTAAATATTTTGAAGTAACTAATAGACATTTTCAACACACTATCATTTTCAAGTAACTAATACACATTTCAAGTTACTATAATTAACCATTTTTAAGTAACTAATACACATTTTAAAGTCATTACACTTAACCATTTTCAAGTAACAAATACACATTTTCAAGTCACTACCATTTTCAAGTAACTAATACATATTTCAAGTCAATAACATTTTCAAGTAACTAATACACATTTCAAGTCACTACACTTAACCATTTTTAAGTAACTAATACACAGTTTCAAGTCACTACCATTTTAAAGTAACTAATACACATTTCAAGCTACTACATTTAACCATTTTTAAGTAACTAATATACATTTTCAAGTCACTTCAAGTAACAAATACACATTTTCAAGTCACTACCATTTTCAAGTAACAAATACACAATTTCAAGGCACTACCATTTTCAATAACTAATACACATTTCAAGTCACTACACTTCACCATTTTTAAGTAACTAATACACATTTTCAAGTCACTATCACTTTCAAGTAACTAATACACATTTCAAGTTACTACACTTAACCATTTTTAAGTAACTAATACAAATTTTCATGTCATTAAACTTAACCATTTTCAAATAACAAATACACATTTTCAAGTCACTACCATTTTCAAGTAACTAATATACATTTCAAGCCACTGCCATTTTCAAATAACTAAAACACATTTCAAGTCACTACCATCTTCAAGTAACAAATACACATTTTCAAGTCACTACCATTTTCAAGTATCTAATACATATTTCAAGTTACTACAGTTAACCATTTTTAAGTAACTAATACACATTTTCAAGTCATTACACTTAACTATTTTCAAGTAACAAATACACATTTTCAAGTCACTACCATTTTCAAGTAACTAGTACACATTTCAATCACTACCATTTTCAAGTAACTAACACACATTTCAAGTCACTACACTTAACCATTTTTAAGTAACTAATACACATTTTCAAGTCACTACCATTTTAAAGTAATCAATACACATTTCAAACTACTACACTTAACCATTTTCTTATCACTAATACACATTCAAAGTTACTACACCTAATCATTTTCAAGTAATTAAAACACATTTTCAAGTCAATACTCTTAACCATTTCAAAGTAACAAATACACATTTTCAAGTCACTACCATTTTCAAGTAACTAATACACATTTCAAGTCGCTACCATTTTCAAGTAACTAATACACATTTCAAGTCTCTACACTTAACCGTTTTTAAGTAACTAATACACATTTTCAAGTCACTACCATTTTCAAGTAACTCATACACATTTCAAGTTACTACACTTAACCATTTTTTAGTAACCAATACACATTTACAAGTCACTATCATTTTCAAGTAGCTAATACACATTTCAAGTTACTACACTTAACCATTTTTTAGTAACTAATACACATTTTCAAGTCACTACACTTAACCATTTTTAAGTAACTAATACACATTTTCTAGTCACTACCATTTTCAAGTAACTAATACACATTTCAAGTCACTACCATTTTCAAGTAACTAATACACATTTCAAGTCACTACACTTAACCATTTTCAAGTAACTAATACACATTGCAAGTCACTATCATTTTCAAGTAACTAATACACATTTCAAGTCACTACACTTAACCATTTTCAAGTAACTAATACACATTGCAAGTCACTACCATTTTCAAGTAACTAATACACATTTCAAATCACTACACTTAACCGTTTTTAAGTAACTAATACACATTTTCAAGTCACTACCATTTTCAAGTAACTAATACACATTTCAAGTCACTACCATTTTCAAGTAACTAATACACATTTCAAGTCACTACACTTAACCATTTTTAAGTAACTAATACACATTTTCAAGCCACTATCATTTTCAAGTAACTAATACACATTTCAAGTTACTACACTTAACCATTTTTTAGTAACCAATACACATTTACAAGTCACTATCATTTTCAAGTAGCTAATACACATTTCAAGTTACTACACTTAACCATTTTTTAGTAACCAATACACATTTACAAGTCACTATCATTTTCAAGTAGCTAATACACATTTCAAGTTACTACACTTAACCATTTTTTAGTAACTAATACACATTTTCAAGTCACTACACTTAACCATTTTTAAGTAACTAATACACATTTTCTAGTCACTACCATTTTCAATTAACTAATACACATTTCAAGTCACTACCATTTTCAAGTAACTAATACACATTTCAAGTCACTACACTTAACCATTTTCAAGTAACTAATACACATTGCAAGTCACTATCATTTTCAAGTAACTAATACACATTTCAAGTCACTACACTTAACCATTTTTAAGTAACTAATACACATTTTCAAGTCACTACCATTTTAAAGTAACCAATACACATTTCAAACTACTACACTTAACCATTTTCTTGTCACTAATACACATTCCAAGTTACTACACCTAATCATTTTCAAATAACTAAAACAAATTTTCAAGTCAATATTCTTAACCATTTTAAAGTAACAAATACAAATTTTGAAGTAACTACCATTTTCAAGTAACTAATACACATTTCAAATTACTACACTTAGCCATTTTTAAGTAACTAATATACATTTTCAAGTCACTACACTTGAATATTTTCAAGTAACAAATACACATTTTCAAGTCACTACCATTTTCAAGTAACAAATACACATTTTCAAGTGACTACAATTTTCAAGTAACTAATACACATTTCAGGTCACTAAACTTAACCATTTTTAAGTAACTAATACACATTTTCAAGTAACTAATACACATTTCAAGTTACTACACTTAACCATTTTTAAGTAACTAATACAAATTTTCATGTCATTACACTTAACCATTTTCAAGTAACAAATACACATTTTCAAGTGACTACCATTTTCAAGTAACAAATACACATTTTCAAGTGACTATCATTTTCAAGTAACTAATACACATTTCAAGTCACTACCATTTTCTAGTAACTAATACACATTTCAAGTCACTACACTTAACCATTTTTAAGTAACTAATACACATTTTCAAGTCACTACCATTTTTAAGCAACTAATACACATTTCAAGTTACTAAACTTAACCATTTTTAAGTAACTAATACACATTTTCAAGTCACAACACTTGAACATTTTCAAGTAACAAATACACATTTTCAAGTGACTACCATTTTCAAGTAACAAATACACATTTTTAAGTCACTACCATTTTCAAGTAACTAATACACATTTCAAGTCACTACACTTAACCATTTTTAAGTAACTAATACACATTTTTCAAGTCACTACCTTTTTCAAGTAACTATAACACATTTGAGGTCACTACCATTTTCTAGTAACTAATACACGTTTCAAGTCACTACACTTAACCAATTTTAAGTAACTAATACACATTTTCAAGTCACTATCATTTTCAAGTAACAAATACCCATTTCAAGCTACTACATTTAACCATTTTTAAGTAACTAATATACATTTTCAAGTCACTTCAAGTAACAAATACACATTTTCAAGTCACTACCATTTTCAAGTAACAAATACACATTTTCAAGGCACTACCATTTTCAATAACTAATACACATTTCAAGTCACTACACTTAACCATTTTTAAGTAGCTAATACTCATTTTAAAGTCATTACATTTAACCATTTTCAAGTAACAAATACACATTTTCAAGTCACTACCATTTTCGAGTAACTAATACACATTTCAAGTCACTACCATTTTCAAGTAACTAATATACATTTCAAGTCACTACACTTAACCATTTTTAAGTTACTAATTCACATTTTCAAGTAACTAATACACATTTCAAGTTACTACACTTAATCATTTTCAAGTAACTAAAACACATTTTCAAGTCAATACTCTTAACCATTTCAAAGTAACAAATACACATTTTCAAGTCAGTACCATTTTCAAGTAACTAATACACGTTTCAAATTACTACACTTAACCATTTTTAAGTAACTAATATACATTTTCAAGTCACTACACTTGAACATTTTCAAGTAACAAATACAGATTTTCATGTCACTACCATTTTCAAATAACAAATACACATTTTCAAGTCACTACCATTTTCAAGTAAGAAATACACATTTTCAAGTCACTACCATTTTCAAGTAACTAATACATATTTCAAGCCAATAACATTTTCAAGTAACTAATACACATTTCAAGTCACTACACTTAACCATTTTTAAATAACTAATATACATTTTTCAAGTCACTACCATTTTCAAGTAACTATAACACATTTGAAGTCACTACCATTTTCTAGTAACTAATACACATTTCAAGTCACTACACTTAACCAATTTTAAGTAACTAATACACATTTTCAAGTCGCTATCATTTTCGAGTAACAAATACACATTTTCAAGTCACTAACATTTTCAAGTAACTAATACTCATTTCAAGTCATTACCATTTTCAAGTATATAACACACATTTCAAGTAACTAATACACATTTCAAGATACTACACTTAATCATTTTCAAGTAACTAAAACATATTTTCAAGTCAATACTCTTAACAATTTTTAGTAACAAATACACATTTTCAAGTCACTACCATTTTCAAGTAACTAATACACATTTCAAATTACTACACTTAACCATTTTTAAGTAACTAATATACATTTTCAAGTCACTACACTTGAAAATTTTCAAGTAACAAATACACATTTTCAAGTCACTACCATTTTCAAGTAACAAATACACATTTTCAAGTCACTACCATTTTCAAGTAAATAATACAAATTTCAAGTCACTAAACTTAAATATTTTGAAGTAACTAATAGACATTTTCAACACACTATCATTTTCAAGTAACTAATACACATTTCAAGTTACTATAATTAACCATTTTTAAGTAACTAATACACATTTTAAAGTCATTACACTTAACCATTTTCAAGTAACAAATACACATTTTCAAGTCACTACCATTTTCAAGTAACTAATACATATTTCAAGTCAATAACATTTTCAAGTAACTAATACACATTTCAAGTCACTACACTTAACCATTTTTAAGTAACTAATACACAGTTTCAAGTCACTACCATTTTAAAGTAACTAATACACATTTCAAGCTACTACATTTAACCATTTTTAAGTAACTAATATACATTTTCAAGTCACTTCAAGTAACAAATACACATTTTCAAGTCACTACCATTTTCAAGTAACAAATACACAATTTCAAGGCACTACCATTTTCAATAACTAATACACATTTCAAGTCACTACACTTCACCATTTTTAAGTAACTAATACACATTTTCAAGTCACTATCACTTTCAAGTAACTAATACACATTTCAAGTTACTACACTTAACCATTTTTAAGTAACTAATACAAATTTTCATGTCATTACACTTAACCATTTTCAAATAACAAATACACATTTTCAAGTCACTACCATTTTCAAGTAACTAATATACATTTCAAGCCACTACCATTTTCAAGTAACTAAAACACATTTCAAGTCACTACCATCTTCAAGTAACAAATACACATTTTCAAGTCACTACCATTTTCAAGTATCTAATACATATTTCAAGTTACTACAGTTAACCATTTTTAAGTAACTAATACACATTTTCAAGTCATTACACTTAACTATTTTCAAGTAACAAATACACATTTTCAAGTCACTACCATTTTCAAGTAACTAGTACACATTTCAATCACTACCATTTTCAAGTAACTAACACACATTTCAAGTCACTACACTTAACCATTTTTAAGTAACTAATACACATTTTCAAGTCACTACCATTTTAAAGTAACCAATACACATTTCAAACTACTACACTTAACCATTTTCTTGTCACTAATACACATTCCAAGTTACTACACCTAATCATTTTCAAGTAATTAAAACACATTTTCAAGTCAATACTCTTAACCATTTCAAAGTAACAAATACACATTTTCAAGTCACTACCATTTTCAAGTAACTAATACACATTTCAAGTCGCTACCATTTTCAAGTAACTAATACACATTTCAAGTCTCTACACTTAACCGTTTTTAAGTAACTAATACACATTTTCAAGTCACTACCATTTTCAAGTAACTAATACACATTTCAAGTTACTACACTTAACCATTTTTTAGTAACCAATACACATTTACAAGTCACTATCATTTTCAAGTAGCTAATACACATTTCAAGTTACTACACTTAACCATTTTTTAGTAACTAATACACATTTTCAAGTCACTACACTTAACCATTTTTAAGTAACTAATACACATTTTCTAGTCACTACCATTTTCAAGTAACTAATACACATTTCAAGTCACTACCATTTTCAAGTAACTAATACACATTTCAAGTCACTACACTTAACCATTTTCAAGTAACTAATACACATTGCAAGTCACTATCATTTTCAAGTAACTAATACACATTTCAAGTCACTACACTTAACCATTTTCAAGTAACTAATACACATTGCAAGTCACTACCATTTTCAAGTAACTAATACACATTTCAAATCACTACACTTAACCGTTTTTAAGTAACTAATACACATTTTCAAGTCACTACCATTTTCAAGTAACTAATACACATTTCAAGTCACTACCATTTTCAAGTAACTAATACACATTTCAAGTCACTACACTTAACCATTTTTAAGTAACTAATACACATTTTCAAGCCACTATCATTTTCAAGTAACTAATACACATTTCAAGTTACTACACTTAACCATTTTTTAGTAACCAATACACATTTACAAGTCACTATCATTTTCAAGTAGCTAATACACTTTTCAAGTTACTACACTTAACCATTTTTTAGTAACTAATACACATTTTCAAGTCACTACACTTAACCATTTTTAAGTAACTAATACACATTTTCTAGTCACTACCATTTTCAAGTAACTAATACACATTTCAAGTCACTACCATTTTCAAGTAACTAATACACATTTCAAGTCACTACACTTAACCATTTTCAAGTAACTAATACACATTGCAAGTCACTATCATTTTCAAGTAACTAATACACATTTCAAGTCACTACACTTAACCATTTTCAAGTAACTAATACACATTGCAAGTCACTATCATTTTCAAGTAACTAATACACATTTCAAGTTTCTACACTTAACCATTTTTTAGTAACTAATACACATTTTCCAGTCATTACACTTAACTATTTTCAAGTAACAAATACACACTTTCAAGTCACTATTATTTTCAAGTAACTAATACACATTTCAAGTCACTACCATTTTCAAGTAACTAATACACATTTCAAGTCACTACCATTTTCAAGTATATAATACACATTTCAAGTCACTGCCATTTTAAAGTAACTAATACACATTTCAAGTCACTACACTTAACCATTTTTAAGTAACTAATACATATTTTCAAGTCACTACCATTTTCAAGTATCTAATACACTTTTCAAGTCACTACACTTAACCATTTTTAAGTAACTAATATACATTTTAGAGTCACTATCATTTTCAAGTAACTAATACACATTTCAAGTTACTACACTTAACCATTTTTTAGTAACTAATACACATTTTCAAGTCACTATCATTTTCAAGTAGCTAATACACATTTCAAGATACTACACTTAACCATTTTTTAGTAACTAATACACATTTTCAAGTCACTACACTTAACCATTTTTAAGTAACTAATACACATTTTCTAGTCACTACCATTTTCAAGTAACTAATACACATTTCAAGTCACTACCATTTTCAAGTAACTAATACACATTTCAAGTCACTACACTTAACCATTTTTAAGTAACTAATACACATTTTCAAGTCACTATCATTTTCAAGTAACTAATACACATTTCAAGTTTCTACACTTAACCATTTTTTAGTAACTAATACACATTTTCAAGTCATTACACTTAACTATTTTCAAGTAACAAATACACACTTTCAAGTCACTATTATTTTCAAGTAACTAATACACATTTCAAGTCACTACCATTTTCAAGTAACTAATACACATTTCAAGTCACTACACTTAACCATTTTTAAGTAACTAATACACATTTTCAAGTCACTACCATTTTCAAATAACTAATACACATTTCTAATCACTACCATTTTCAAGTAACTAATACACATTTCAAGTTACTACACAACAATTTTTAAGTAACTAATACACATTTTCAACTCACTATCATTTTCAAGTAACAAATACACATTTCAAGTTACTACACTTAACCATTTTTTAGTAACTAATACACATTTTCAAGTCATTACACTTAACCATTTTCAAGTAACAAATACACACTTTCAAGTCACTACCATTTATTTACGTGGCCAATATAAAAAATAATTTAAGTGGGTAGGGTTTACCATATACAATAACAATAACATCAGAAGTTCAACTAGAAGCCGCCGAACACTTATGGGAGTTACACATTTGCACCCTAGCATCGAAGAAGAGGAGAATTCTCGAGTAATTTCCAGGTTAGCTACTAGTTGTACATCTGTTCCTACTATTTCATCAATAATAAGGGGATGGTGAGTTGAACTCGCATGGTAGGAAATTATTATGGGTGATTTGACCTTATCCGTTGAATTAGATGTGTAGTAGTTAGTTATTAATATCACTTATAATGATATGATGATGATTGCCAATCATTGACCATAATGATGATATGGCAATTAGTTGACAGTGAGGCGTGAGGGTTTTATAATGGACAATGGATTACTGGCCATGAATGCAAGAAACAATTTTATCAAATTGTCTTTTTTATTCTCTTTAAACTAGTGGACATAAGCAATTATTAGGCAATAATAGCTAATCATTAGCAAGAGTGGTATGATGAGACAATGATTATAAAGTGGGTATTCCTTTGAAATGGAAAAATATCAGAATTACTATTTTCCCTTGCTTAGTTCCAGATTCGAGGTTGGTCACGGTTTATTTTATTCTATAAATTTATGTTTTAGGTCTAGGACTTTTAGAATAAGAATTCTTAATTTGGGGATCGAATAATTACTCGTTTAGTTGAAATTTGATGTACTAGTTCATACTCTTATGAGGATTATATAATTGAACAGATTTTGACCATTCGGAAGCTTTACGGAAGGGCAAGGCCCTTGCAAATTAGCTTGCATTCGGATTCTTGGGTTGAGGTAGGTTACGGTTTAATTGGAGTTTAGACTCGATTTAATTGTATGTATGCTCCTAAATTGGATGCTTGTTGATTGGTCTTCGGACATACTTGAATTTGAGGATATTTGGATTGTTGACACTTGTATGAATAATTATTGAAAATTGAACTTGATCGAATTGTCTTATGATTAATTATAAGTGTACTTGTAAATTTTGTACGTCGTGTTGTATCCTGAGAGATAGTGTGAATTTGATAAAATATACATAATATGGTTATGGAGGATCGGGTACCACGCCGGTACGGATATGGATATTGATATTACTTATTTATGGAGGATCGGGTACCACGCCGGTACGGTACATGGACTTAGATTGTCCCCTGCAGGTCATGACTAGTTGGGCAGAAATAAGTCCCTTAGCATGTGTGTACAGACTAGTATTGATTTTGAGAGGTCGTATGATTTAATAAGCTGATAACGAGCTAATGATGTTCTAATTGCGAGGTTGAGAAGGACATAGTTGTTACTTATGGTATTATTGTTGATTTCGTGGTTGTTTATGGTATGGTTGATACTCTTGATGGTTATGTAGCTTGTTTGTAAGCATTGTTTGGCCCGTCATTGATGTATTTGTTGATTTATTGAATACTTGCTATGTGTTGATGTCTGTCTACTTGTTATTTGATTTATGTTGTATACATGCTATTAAATTGAGTTGGCCTATGATACCTACCAGTACATAGTGGCTTGTACTGATACTACCCTGTACTCTTCTTTTGTTGAGTGCAGAAAGTGTTTCAGAGGCTCAGACACGACCTCATCTCTAGAGTTTGATAGTTGATCTCGATCCAAGGGTGAGCATTTCATCTCCAGGCTACCATGGATCATCCTATTAGTTCTTGTCCTTCTTTCGGACAATGACACAATCTTTATCTTTTGTTATTTTAGACATTTCTTCTAGATATGGTTTTTATTTTAGAAGTTCTTGTACGATGACTTTCGGGTCTTGGGGATTTTAATAAGTAGTTCGTTTGATTTCCGAAATAATTAAAGATTAGTTTTGGATTTATTAATATAAAGTTGGTTTTTATGATAGCCCCTTCTTAATATTGACTGCAATGATTGGGTAATGTTTTGGGTTAGATGGTTCTCCCACTGAAATATTAGAGTGGGTGCCACTCATGGCCATTTGGGTCGTGACATCAAGTCACTACCATTTTCAAGTAACTAATACACATTTCAAGTCACTACACTTAACCGTTTTTAAGTAACTAATACACATTTTCAAGTCACTACCATTTTCAAGTAACTAATACACATTTCAAGTCACTACCATTTTCAAGTAACTAATACACATTTCAAGTCACTACACTTAACCGTTTTTAAGTAACTAATACACATTTTCAAGTCACTACCATTTTCAAGTAACTAATACACATTTCAAGTCACTACCATTTTCAAGTAACTAATACACATTTCAAGTCACTACACTTAACCATTTTTAAGTAACTAATACACATTTTCAAGCCACTATCATTTTCATGTAACTAATACACATTTCAAGTTACTACACTTAACCATTTTTTAGTAACTAATACACATTTTCAAGTCATTACACTTAACCATTTTCAAGTAACAAATACAGACTTTCAAATCACTACCATTTTCAAGTAACTAATACACATTTCAAGTCACTACCATTTTCAAGTAACTAATACACATTTCAAGTCACTACACTTAACCGTTTTTAAGTAACTAATACACATTTTCAAGTCACTACCATTTTCAAGTAACTAATACACATTTCAAGTCACTACCATTTTCAAGTAACTAATACACATTTCAAGTCACTACACTTAACCGTTTTTAAGTAACTAATACACATTTTCAAGTCACTACCATTTTCAAGTAACTAATACACATTTCAAGTCACTACCATTTTCAAGTAACTAATACACATTTCAAGTCACTACACTTAACCATTTTTAAGTAACTAATACACATTTACAAGTCACTATCATTTTCAAGTAGCTAATACACATTTCAAGTTACTACACTTAACCATTTTTTAGTAACTAATACACATTTTCAAGTCATTACACTTAACCATTTTCAAGTAACTAATACACATTGCAAGTCACTACACTTAACCGTTTTTAAGTAACTAATACACATTTTCAAGTCACTACCATTTTCATGTAACTAATACACATTTCAAGTCACTACCATTTTCAAATAACTAATACACATTTCAAGTCACTACACTTAACCATTTTTAAGTAACTAATACACATTTTCATGTCACTATCATTTTCAAGTAACTAATACACATTTCAAGTCACTACACTTAACCATTTTTAAGTAACTAATACATATTTTCAAGTTACTACCATTTTCAAGTAACTAATACACATTTCAAGTTACTACCATTTTCAAGTATCTAATACACATTTCAAGTCACTACCATTTTAAAGTAACTAATACACATTTCAAGTCACTACACTTAATCATTTTTAAGTAACTAATACATATTTTCAAGTCACTACCATTTTCAAGTATCTAATACACTTTTCAAGTCACTACACTTAACCATTTTTAAGTAACTAATACACATTTTAGAGTCACTATCATTTTCAAGTAACTAATACACATTTCAAGTTACTACACTTAACCATTTTTTAGTAACTAATACACATTTTCAAGTCACTATCATTTTCAAGTAGCTAATACACATTTCAAGATACTACACTTAACCATTTTTTAATAACTAATACACATTTTCAAGTCACTACACTTAACCATTTTTAAGTAACTAATACACATTTTCTAGTCACTACCATTTTCAAGTAACTAATACACATTTCAAGTCACTACCATTTTCAAGTAACTAATACACATTTCAAGTCACTACACTTAACCATTTTCAAGTAACTAATACACATTGCAAGTCACTATCATTTTCAAGTAACTAATACACATTTCAAGTTACTACACTTAACCATTTTTTAGTAACTAATACACATTTTCAAGTCACAATCATTTTCAAGTAGCTAATACACATTTCAAGATACTACACTTAACCATTTTTTAATAACTAATACACATTTTCAAGTCACTACACTTAACCATTTTTAAGTAACTAATACACATTTTCTAGTCACTACCATTTTCAAGTAACTAATACACATTTCAAGTCACTACCATTTTCAAGTAACTAATACACATTTCAAGTCACTACACTTAACCATTTTCATGTAACTAATACACATTGCAAGTCACTATCATTTTCAAGTAACTAATACACATTTCAAGTTACTACACTTAACCATTTTCTAGTAACTAATACACATTTTCAAGTCACAATCATTTTCAAGTAGCTAATACACATTTCAAGATACTACACTTAACCATTTTTTAGTAACTAATACACATTTTCAAGTCACTACACTTAACCATTTTTAAGTAACTAATACACATTTTCTAGTCACTACCATTTTCAAGTAACTAATACACATTTCAAGTCACTACCATTTTCAAGTAACTAATACACATTTCAAGTCACTACACTTAACCATTTTTAAGTAACTAATACACATTTTCAAGTCACTATCATTTTCAAGTAACTAATACACATTTCAAGTCACTACACTTAACCATTTTTAAGTAACTAATACATATTTTCAAGTCACTACCATTTTCAAGTAACTAATACACATTTCAAGTCACTACCATTTTCAACTATCTAATACACATTTCAAGTCACTACCATTTTAAAGCAACTAATACACATTTCAAGTCACTACACTTAACCATTTTTAAGTAACTAATACATATTTTCAAGTCACTACCATTTTCAAGTATCTAATACACTTTTCAAGTCACTACACTTAACCATTTTTAAGTAACTAATACACATTTTAGAGTCACTATCATTTTCAAGTAACTAATACACATTTCAAGTTACTACACTTAACCATTTTTTAGTAACTAATACACATTTTCAAGTCACTATCATTTTCAAGTAGCTAATACACATTTCAAGATACTACACTTAACCATTTTTTAGTAACTAATACACATTTTCAAGTCACTACACTTAACCATTTTTAAGTAACTAATACACATTTTCTAGTCACTACCATTTTCAAGTAACTAATACACATTTCAAGTCACTACCATTTTCAAGTAACTAATACACATTTCAAGTCACTACACTTAACCATTTTTAAGTAACTAATACACATTTTCAAGTCACTATCATTTTCAAGTAACAAATACACATTTCAAGTTTCTACACTTAACCATTTTTTAGTAACTAATACACATTTTCAAGTCATTACACTTAACTATTTTCAAGTAACAAATACACACTTTCAAGTCACTATTATTTTCAAGTAACTAATACACATTTCAAGTCACTACCATTTTCAAGTAACTAATACACATTTCAAGTCACTACACTTAACCATTTTTAAGTAACTAATACACATTTTCAAGTCACTACCATTTTCAAATAACTAATACACATTTCTAGTCACTACCATTTTCAAGTAACTAATACACATTTCAAGTTACTACACAACAATTTTTAAGTAACTAATACACATTTTCAACTCACTATCATTTTCAAGTAACAAATACACATTTCAAGTTACTACACTTAACCATTTTTTAGTATCTAATACACATTTTCAAGTCATTACACTTAACCATTTTCAAGTAACAAATACACACTTTCAAGTCACTACCATTTTCAAGTAACTAATACACATTTCAAGTCACTACCATTTTCAAGTAACTAATACACATTTCAAGTCACTACACTTAACCATTTTTAAGTAACTAATACACATTTTCAAGTCACTATCATTTTCAAGTAACTAATACACATTTCAAGTCACTACACTTAACCATTTTTAAGTAACTAATACATATTTTCAAGTCACTACCATTTTCAAGTAACTAATACACATTTCAAGTCACTACCATTTTCAAGTATCTAATACACATTTCAAGTCACTACCATTTTAAAGCAACTAATACACATTTCAAGTCACTACACTTAACCATTTTTAAGTAACTAATACATATTTTCAAGTCACTACCATTTTCAAGTATCTAATACACTTTTCAAGTCACTACACTTAACCATTTTTAAGTAACTAATACACATTTTAGAGTCACTATCATTTTCAAGTAACTAATACACATTTCAAGTTACTACACTTAACCATTTTTTAGTAACTAATACACATTTTCAAGTCACTATCATTTTCAAGTAGCTAATACACATTTCAAGATACTACACTTAACCATTTTTTAGTAACTAATACACATTTTCAAGTCACTACACTTAACCATTTTTAAGTAACTAATACACATTTTCTAGTCACTACCATTTTCAAGTAACTAATACACATTTCAAGTCACTACCATTTTCAAGTAACTAATACACATTTCAAGTCACTACACTTAACCATTTTTAAGTAACTAATACACATTTTCAAGTCACTATCATTTTCAAGTAACAAATACACATTTCAAGTTTCTACACTTAACCATTTTTTAGTAACTAATACACATTTTCAAGTCATTACACTTAACTATTTTCAAGTAACAAATACACACTTTCAAGTCACTATTATTTTCAAGTAACTAATACACATTTCAAGTCACTACCATTTTCAAGTAACTAATACACATTTCAAGTCACTACACTTAACCATTTTTAAGTAACTAATACACATTTTCAAGTCACTACCATTTTCAAATAACTAATACACATTTCTAGTCACTACCATTTTCAAGTAACTAATACACATTTCAAGTTACTACACAACAATTTTTAAGTAACTAATACACATTTTCAACTCACTATAATTTTCAAGTAACAAATACACATTTCAAGTTACTACACTTAACCATTTTTTAGTAACTAATACACATTTTCAAGTCATTACACTTAACCATTTTCAAGTAACAAATACACACTTTCAAGTCACTACCATTTTCAAGTAACTAATACACATTTCAAGTCACTACCATTTTCAAGTAACTAATACACATTTCAAGTCACTACACTTAACCGTTTTTAAGTAACTAATACACATTTTCAAGTCACTACCATTTTCAAGTAACTAATACACATTTCAAGTCACTACACTTAACCATTTTTAAGTAACTAATACACATTTCAAGTCACTACACTTAACCGTTTTTAAGTAACTAATACACATTTTCAAGTCACTACCATTTTCAAGTAACTAATACACATTTCAAGTCACTACCATTTTCAAGTAACTAATACACATTTCAAGTCACTACACTTAACCGTTTTTAAGTAACTAATACACATTTTCAAGTCACTATCATTTTCAAGTAGCTAATACACATTTCAAGATACTACACTTAACCATTTTTTAGTAACTAATACACATTTTAAAGTCACTACACTTAACCATTTTTAAGTAACTAATACACATTTTCTAGTCACTACCATTTTCAAGTAACTAATACACATTTCAAGTCACTACCATTTTCAAGTAACTAATACACATTTCAAGTCACTACACTTAACCATTTTTAAGTAACTAATACACATTTTCAAGTCACTATCATTTTCAAGTAACAAATACACATTTCAAGTTTCTACACTTAACCATTTTTTAGTAACTAATACACATTTTCAAGTCATTACACTTAACTATTTTCAAGTAACAAATACACACTTTCAAGTCACTATTATTTTCAAGTAACAAATACACATTTCAAGTCACTACCATTTTCAAGTAACTAATACACATTTCAAGTCACTACACTTAACCATTTTTAAGTAACTAATACACATTTTCAAGTCACTACCATTTTCAAATAACTAATACACATTTCTAGTCACTACCATTTTCAAGTAACTAATACACATTTCAAGTTACTACACAACAATTTTTAAGTAACTAATACACATTTTCAACTCACTATCATTTTCAAGTAACAAATACACATTTCAAGTTACT
This sequence comes from Capsicum rhomboideum, assembly GCA_031232105.1. NCBI lineage: Eukaryota > Viridiplantae > Streptophyta > Magnoliopsida > Solanales > Solanaceae > Capsicum > Capsicum rhomboideum. The sequence continues at coordinate 46,352,303 of CP124712.1, read as the reverse complement.
ACACTTAACCATTTTTTAGTAACTAATACACATTTTCAAGTCATTACACTTAACCATTTTCAAGTAACAAATACACACTTTCAAGTCACTACCATTTTCAAGTAACTAATACACATTTCAAGTCACTACCATTTTCAAGTAACTAATACACATTTCAAGTCACTACACTTAACCGTTTTTAAGTAACTAATACACATTTTCAAGTCACTACCATTTTCAAGTAACTAATACACATTTCAAGTCACTACACTTAACCATTTTTAAGTAACTAATACACATTTCAAGTCACTACACTTAACCGTTTTTAAGTAACTAATACACATTTTCAAGTCACTACCATTTTCAAGTAACTAATACACATTTCAAGTCACTACCATTTTCAAGTAACTAATACACATTTCAAGTCACTACACTTAACCGTTTTTAAGTAACTAATACACATTTTCAAGTCACTATCATTTTCAAGTAACTAATACACATTTTAGAGTCACTATCATTTTCAAGTAACTAATACACATTTCAAGTTACTACACTTAACCATTTTTTAGTAACTAATACACATTTTCAAGTCACTACCATTTTCAAATAACTAATACACATTTCTAGTCACTACCATTTTCAAGTAACTAATACACATTTCAAGTTACTACACAACAATTTTTAAGTAACTAATACACATTTTCAACTCACTATCATTTTCAAGTAACAAATACACATTTCAAGTTACTACACTTAACCATTTTTTAGTATCTAATACACATTTTCAAGTCATTACACTTAACCATTTTCAAGTAACAAATACACACTTTCAAGTCACTACCATTTTCAAGTAACTAATACACATTTCAAGTCACTACCATTTTCAAGTAACTAATACACATTTCAAGTCACTACACTTAACCATTTTTAAGTAACTAATACACATTTTCAAGTCACTATCATTTTCAAGTAACTAATACACATTTCAAGTCACTACACTTAACCATTTTTAAGTAACTAATACATATTTTCAAGTCACTACCATTTTCAAGTAACTAATACACATTTCAAGTCACTACCATTTTCAAGTATCTAATACACATTTCAAGTCACTACCATTTTAAAGCAACTAATACACATTTCAAGTCACTACACTTAACCATTTTTAAGTAACTAATACATATTTTCAAGTCACTACCATTTTCAAGTATCTAATACACTTTTCAAGTCACTACACTTAACCATTTTTAAGTAACTAATACACATTTTAGAGTCACTATCATTTTCAAGTAACTAATACACATTTCAAGTTACTACACTTAACCATTTTTTAGTAACTAATACACATTTTCAAGTCACTATCATTTTCAAGTAGCTAATACACATTTCAAGATACTACACTTAACCATTTTTTAGTAACTAATACACATTTTCAAGTCACTACACTTAACCATTTTTAAGTAACTAATACACATTTTCTAGTCACTACCATTTTCAAGTAACTAATACACATTTCAAGTCACTACCATTTTCAAGTAACTAATACACATTTCAAGTCACTACACTTAACCATTTTTAAGTAACTAATACACATTTTCAAGTCACTATCATTTTCAAGTAACAAATACACATTTCAAGTTTCTACACTTAACCATTTTTTAGTAACTAATACACATTTTCAAGTCATTACACTTAACTATTTTCAAGTAACAAATACACACTTTCAAGTCACTATTATTTTCAAGTAACTAATACACATTTTCAAGTCACTACACTTAACCATTTTTAAGTAACTAATACACATTTTCTAGTCACTACCATTTTCAAGTAACTAATACACATTTCAAGTCACTACCATTTTCAAGTAACTAATACACATTTCAAGTCACTACACTTAACCATTTTTAAGTAACTAATACACATTTTCAAGTCACTATCATTTTCAAGTAACAAATACACATTTCAAGTTTCTACACTTAACCATTTTTTAGTAACTAATACACATTTTCAAGTCATTACACTTAACTATTTTCAAGTAACAAATACACACTTTCAAGTCACTATTATTTTCAAGTAACTAATACACATTTCAAGTCACTACCATTTTCAAGTAACTAATACACATTTCAAGTCACTACACTTAACCATTTTTAAGTAACTAATACACATTTTCAAGTCACTACCATTTTCAAATAACTAATACACATTTCTAGTCACTACCATTTTCAAGTAACTAATACACATTTCAAGTTACTACACAACAATTTTTAAGTAACTAATACACATTTTCAACTCACTATAATTTTCAAGTAACAAATACACATTTCAAGTTACTACACTTAACCATTTTTTAGTAACTAATACACATTTTCAAGTCATTACACTTAACCATTTTCAAGTAACAAATACACACTTTCAAGTCACTACCATTTTCAAGTAACTAATACACATTTCAAGTCACTACCATTTTCAAGTAACTAATACACATTTCAAGTCACTACACTTAACCGTTTTTAAGTAACTAATACACATTTTCAAGTCACTACCATTTTCAAGTAACTAATACACATTTCAAGTCACTACACTTAACCATTTTTAAGTAACTAATACACATTTCAAGTCACTACACTTAACCGTTTTTAAGTAACTAATACACATTTTCAAGTCACTACCATTTTCAAGTAACTAATACACATTTCAAGTCACTACCATTTTCAAGTAACTAATACACATTTCAAGTCACTACACTTAACCGTTTTTAAGTAACTAATACACATTTTCAAGTCACTATCATTTTCAAGTAGCTAATACACATTTCAAGATACTACACTTAACCATTTTTTAGTAACTAATACACATTTTAAAGTCACTACACTTAACCATTTTTAAGTAACTAATACACATTTTCTAGTCACTACCATTTTCAAGTAACTAATACACATTTCAAGTCACTACCATTTTCAAGTAACTAATACACATTTCAAGTCACTACACTTAACCATTTTTAAATAACTAATACACATTTTCAAGTCACTATCATTTTCAAGTAACAAATACACATTTCAAGTTTCTACACTTAACCATTTTTTAGTAACTAATACACATTTTCAAGTCATTACACTTAACTATTTTCAAGTAACAAATACACACTTTCAAGTCACTATTATTTTCAAGTAACTAATACACATTTCAAGTCACTACCATTTTCAAGTAACTAATACACATTTCAAGTCACTACACTTAACCATTTTTAAGTAACTAATACACATTTTCAAGTCACTACCATTTTCAAATAACTAATACACATTTCTAGTCACTACCATTTTCAAGTAACTAATACACATTTCAAGTTACTACACAACAATTTTTAAGTAACTAATACACATTTTCAACTCACTATCATTTTCAAGTAACAAATACACATTTCAAGTTACTACACTTAACCATTTTTTAGTAACTAATACACATTTTCAAGTCATTACACTTAACCATTTTCAAGTAACAAATACACACTTTCAAGTCACTACCATTTTCAAGTAACTAATACACATTTCAAGTCACTACCATTTTCAAGTAACTAATACACATTTCAAGTCACTACACTTAACCGTTTTTAAGTAACTAATACACATTTTCAAGTCACTACCATTTTCAAGTAACTAATACACATTTCAAGTCACTACACTTAACCATTTTTAAGTAACTAATACACATTTCAAGTCACTACACTTAACCGTTTTTAAGTAACTAATACACATTTTCAAGTCACTACCATTTTCAAGTAACTAATACACATTTCAAGTCACTACCATTTTCAAGTAACTAATACACATTTCAAGTCACTACACTTAACCGTTTTTAAGTAACTAATACACATTTTCAAGTCACTATCATTTTCAAGTAACTAATACACATTTTAGAGTCACTATCATTTTCAAGTAACTAATACACATTTCAAGTTACTACACTTAACCATTTTTTAGTAACTAATACACATTTTCAAGTCACTATCATTTTCAAGTAGCTAATACACATTTCAAGATACTACACTTAACCATTTTTTAGTAACTAATACACATTTTCAAGTCACTACACTTAACCATTTTTAAGTAACTAATACACATTTTCTAGTCACTACCATTTTCAAGTAACTAATACACATTTCAAGTCACTACCATTTTCAAGTAACTAATACACATTTCAAGTCACTACACTTAACCATTTTTAAGTAACTAATACACATTTTCAAGTCACTATCATTTTCAAGTAACAAATACACATTTCAAGTTTCTACACTTAACCATTTTTTAGTAACTAATACACATTTTCAAGTCATTACACTTAACTATTTTCAAGTAACAAATACACACTTTCAAGTCACTATTATTTTCAAGTAACTAATACACATTTCAAGTCACTACCATTTTCAAGTAACTAATACACATTTCAAGTCACTACACTTAACCATTTTTAAGTAACTAATACACATTTTCAAGTCACTACCATTTTCAAATAACTAATACACATTTCTAGTCACTACCATTTTCAAGTAACTAATACACATTTCAAGTTACTACACAACAATTTTTAAGTAACTAATACACATTTTCAACTCACTATCATTTTCAAGTAACAAATACACATTTCAAGTTACTACACTTAACCATTTTTTAGTATCTAATACACATTTTCAAGTCATTACACTTAACCATTTTCAAGTAACAAATACACACTTTCAAGTCACTACCATTTTCAAGTAACTAATACACATTTCAAGTCACTACCATTTTCAAGTAACTAATACACATTTCAAGTCACTACACTTAACCATTTTTAAGTAACTAATACACATTTTCAAGTCACTATCATTTTCAAGTAACTAATACACATTTCAAGTCACTACACTTAACCATTTTTAAGTAACTAATACATATTTTCAAGTCACTACCATTTTCAAGTAACTAATACACATTTCAAGTCACTACCATTTTCAAGTATCTAATACACATTTCAAGTCACTACCATTTTAAAGCAACTAATACACATTTCAAGTCACTACACTTAACCATTTTTAAGTAACTAATACATATTTTCAAGTCACTACCATTTTCAAGTATCTAATACACTTTTCAAGTCACTACACTTAACCATTTTTAAGTAACTAATACACATTTTAGAGTCACTATCATTTTCAAGTAACTAATACACATTTCAAGTTACTACACTTAACCATTTTTAAGTAACTAATACACATTTTCTAGTCACTACCATTTTCAAGTAACTAATACACATTTCAAGTCACTACCATTTTCAAGTAACTAATACACATTTCAAGTCACTACACTTAACCATTTTTAAGTAACTAATACACATTTTCAAGTCACTATCATTTTCAAGTAACAAATACACATTTCAAGTTTCTACACTTAACCATTTTTTAGTAACTAATACACATTTTCAAGTCATTACACTTAACTATTTTCAAGTAACAAATACACACTTTCAAGTCACTATTATTTTCAAGTAACTAATACACATTTCAAGTCACTACCATTTTCAAGTAACTAATACACATTTCAAGTCACTACACTTAACCATTTTTAAGTAACTAATACACATTTTCAAGTCACTACCATTTTCAAATAACTAATACACATTTCTAGTCACTACCATTTTCAAGTAACTAATACACATTTCAAGTTACTACACAACAATTTTTAAGTAACTAATACACATTTTCAACTCACTATCATTTTCAAGTAACAAATACACATTTCAAGTTACTACACTTAACCATTTTTTAGTAACTAATACACATTTTCAAGTCATTACACTTAACCATTTTCAAGTAACAAATACACACTTTCAAGTCACTACCATTTTCAAGTAACTAATACACATTTCAAGTCACTACCATTTTCAAGTAACTAATACACATTTCAAGTCACTACACTTAACCGTTTTTAAGTAACTAATACACATTTTCAAGTCACTACCATTTTCAAGTAACTAATACACATTTCAAGTCACTACACTTAACCATTTTTAAGTAACTAATACACATTTCAAGTCACTACACTTAACCGTTTTTAAGTAACTAATACACATTTTCAAGTCACTACCATTTTCAAGTAACTAATACACATTTCAAGTCACTACCATTTTCAAGTAACTAATACACATTTCAAGTCACTACACTTAACCGTTTTTAAGTAACTAATACACATTTTCAAGTCACTATCATTTTCAAGTAACTAATACACATTTTAGAGTCACTATCATTTTCAAGTAACTAATACACATTTCAAGTTACTACACTTAACCATTTTTTAGTAACTAATACACATTTTCAAGTCACTATCATTTTCAAGTAGCTAATACACATTTCAAGATACTACACTTAACCATTTTTTAGTAACTAATACACATTTTCAAGTCACTACACTTAACCATTTTTAAGTAACTAATACACATTTTCTAGTCACTACCATTTTCAAGTAACTAATACACATTTCAAGTCACTACCATTTTCAAGTAACTAATACACATTTCAAGTCACTACACTTAACCATTTTTAAGTAACTAATACACATTTTCAAGTCACTATCATTTTCAAGTAACAAATACACATTTCAAGTTTCTACACTTAACCATTTTTTAGTAACTAATACACATTTTCAAGTCATTACACTTAACTATTTTCAAGTAACAAATACACACTTTCAAGTCACTATTATTTTCAAGTAACTAATACACATTTCAAGTCACTACCATTTTCAAGTAACTAATACACATTTCAAGTCACTACACTTAACCATTTTTAAGTAACTAATACACATTTTCAAGTCACTACCATTTTCAAATAACTAATACACATTTCTAGTCACTACCATTTTCAAGTAACTAATACACATTTCAAGTTACTACACAACAATTTTTAAGTAACTAATACACATTTTCAACTCACTATCATTTTCAAGTAACAAATACACATTTCAAGTTACTACACTTAACCATTTTTTAGTATCTAATACACATTTTCAAGTCATTACACTTAACCATTTTCAAGTAACAAATACACACTTTCAAGTCACTACCATTTTCAAGTAACTAATACACATTTCAAGTCACTACCATTTTCAAGTAACTAATACACATTTCAAGTCACTACACTTAACCATTTTTAAGTAACTAATACACATTTTCAAGTCACTATCATTTTCAAGTAACTAATACACATTTCAAGTCACTACACTTAACCATTTTTAAGTAACTAATACATATTTTCAAGTCACTACCATTTTCAAGTAACTAATACACATTTCAAGTCACTACCATTTTCAAGTATCTAATACACATTTCAAGTCACTACCATTTTAAAGCAACTAATACACATTTCAAGTCACTACACTTAACCATTTTTAAGTAACTAATACATATTTTCAAGTCACTACCATTTTCAAGTATCTAATACACTTTTCAAGTCACTACACTTAACCATTTTTAAGTAACTAATACACATTTTAGAGTCACTATCATTTTCAAGTAACTAATACACATTTCAAGTTACTACACTTAACCATTTTTTAGTAACTAATACACATTTTCAAGTCACTATCATTTTCAAGTAGCTAATACACATTTCAAGATACTACACTTAACCATTTTTTAGTAACTAATACACATTTTCAAGTCACTACACTTAACCATTTTTAAGTAACTAATACACATTTTCTAGTCACTACCATTTTCAAGTAACTAATACACATTTCAAGTCACTACCATTTTCAAGTAACTAATACACATTTCAAGTCACTACACTTAACCATTTTTAAGTAACTAATACACATTTTCAAGTCACTATCATTTTCAAGTAACAAATACACATTTCAAGTTTCTACACTTAACCATTTTTTAGTAACTAATACACATTTTCAAGTCATTACACTTAACTATTTTCAAGTAACAAATACACACTTTCAAGTCACTATTATTTTCAAGTAACTAATACACATTTCAAGTCACTACCATTTTCAAGTAACTAATACACATTTCAAGTCACTACACTTAACCATTTTTAAGTAACTAATACACATTTTCAAGTCACTACCATTTTCAAATAACTAATACACATTTCTAGTCACTACCATTTTCAAGTAACTAATACACATTTCAAGTTACTACACAACAATTTTTAAGTAACTAATACACATTTTCAACTCACTATAATTTTCAAGTAACAAATACACATTTCAAGTTACTACACTTAACCATTTTTTAGTAACTAATACACATTTTCAAGTCATTACACTTAACCATTTTCAAGTAACAAATACACACTTTCAAGTCACTACCATTTTCAAGTAACTAATACACATTTCAAGTCACTACCATTTTCAAGTAACTAATACACATTTCAAGTCACTACACTTAACCATTTTTAAGTAACTAATACACATTTCAAGTTACTACACTTAACCATTTTTTAGTAACTAATACACATTTTCAAGTCATTACACTTAACCATTTTCAAGTAACAAATACACACTTTCAAGTCACTACCATTTTCAAGTAACTAATACACATTTCAAGTCACTACCATTTTCAAGTAACTAATACACATTTCAAGTCACTACACTTAACCGTTTTTAAGTAACTAATACACATTTTCAAGTCACTACCATTTTCAAGTAACTAATACACATTTCAAGTCACTACACTTAACCATTTTTAAGTAACTAATACACATTTCAAGTCACTACACTTAACCGTTTTTAAGTAACTAATACACATTTTCAAGTCACTACCATTTTCAAGTAACTAATACACATTTCAAGTCACTACCATTTTCAAGTAACTAATACACATTTCAAGTCACTACACTTAACCGTTTTTAAGTAACTAATACACATTTTCAAGTCACTATCATTTTCAAGTAGCTAATACACATTTCAAGATACTACACTTAACCATTTTTTAGTAACTAATACACATTTTAAAGTCACTACACTTAACCATTTTTAAGTAACTAATACACATTTTCTAGTCACTACCATTTTCAAGTAACTAATACACATTTCAAGTCACTACCATTTTCAAGTAACTAATACACATTTCAAGTCACTACACTTAACCATTTTTAAGTAACTAATACACATTTTCAAGTCACTATCATTTTCAAGTAACAAATACACATTTCAAGTTTCTACACTTAACCATTTTTTAGTAACTAATACACATTTTCAAGTCATTACACTTAACTATTTTCAAGTAACAAATACACACTTTCAAGTCACTATTATTTTCAAGTAACTAATACACATTTCAAGTCACTACCATTTTCAAGTAACTAATACACATTTCAAGTCACTACACTTAACCATTTTTAAGTAACTAATACACATTTTCAAGTCACTACCATTTTCAAATAACTAATACACATTTCTAGTCACTACCATTTTCAAGTAACTAATACACATTTCAAGTTACTACACAACAATTTTTAAGTAACTAATACACATTTTCAACTCACTATCATTTTCAAGTAACAAATACACATTTCAAGTTACTACACTTAACCATTTTTTAGTAACTAATACACATTTTCAAGTCATTACACTTAACCATTTTCAAGTAACAAATACACACTTTCAAGTCACTACTATTTTCAAGTAACTAATACACATTTCAAGTCACTACCATTTTCAAGTAACTAATACACATTTCAAGTCACTACACTTAACCATTTTTAAGTAACTAATACACATTTTCAAGTCACTATCATTTTCAAGTAACTAATACACATTTCAAGTCACTACACTTAACCATTTTTAAGTAACTAATACATATTTTCAAGTCACTACCATTTTCAAGTAACTAATACACATTTCAAGTCACTACCATTTTCAAGTATCTAATACACATTTCAAGTCACTACCATTTTAAAGCAACTAATACACATTTCAAGTCACTACACTTAACCATTTTTAAGTAACTAATACATATTTTCAAGTCACTACCATTTTCAAGTATCTAATACACTTTTCAAGTCACTACACTTAACCATTTTTAAGTAACTAATACACATTTTAGAGTCACTATCATTTTCAAGTAACTAATACACATTTCAAGTTACTACACTTAACCATTTTTTAGTAACTAATACACATTTTCAAGTCACTATCATTTTCAAGTAGCTAATACACATTTCAAGATACTACACTTAACCATTTTTTAGTAACTAATACACATTTTCAAGTCACTACACTTAACCATTTTTAAGTAACTAATACACATTTTCTAGTCACTACCATTTTCAAGTAACTAATACACATTTCAAGTCACTACCATTTTCAAGTAACTAATACACATTTCAAGTCACTACACTTAACCATTTTTAAGTAACTAATACACATTTTAGAGTCACTATCATTTTCAAGTAACTAATACACATTTCAAGTTACTACACTTAACCATTTTTTAGTAACTAATACACATTTTCAAGTCACTATCATTTTCAAGTAGCTAATACACATTTCAAGATACTACACTTAACCATTTTTTAGTAACTAATACACATTTTCAAGTCACTACACTTAACCATTTTTAAGTAACTAATACACATTTTCTAGTCACTACCATTTTCAAGTAACTAATACACATTTCTAGTCACTACCATTTTCAAGTAACTAATACACATTTCAAGTCACTACACTTATCCATTTTTAAGTAACTAATACACATTTTCAAGTCACTATCATTTTCAAGTAAAAAATACACATTTCAAGTTTCTACACTTAACCATTTTTTAGTAACTAATACACATTTTCAAGTCATTACACTTAACTATTTTCAAGTAACAAATACACACTTTCAAGTCACTATTATTTTCAAGTAACTAATACACATTTCAAGTCACTACCATATTCAAGTAACTAATACACATTTCAAGTCACTACACTTAACCATTTTTAAGTAACTAATACACATTTTCAAGTCACTACCATTTTCAAATAACTAATACACATTTCTAGTCACTACCATTTTCAAGTAACTAATACACATTTCAAGTTACTACACAACACTTTTTAAGTAACTAATACACATTTTCAACTCACTATCATTTTCAAGTAACAAATACACATTTCAAGTTACTACACTTAACCATTTTTTAGTAACTAATACACAGTTTCAAGTCATTACACTTAACCATTTTCAAGTAACAAATACACACTTTCAAGTCACTACCATTTTCAAGTAACTAATACACATTTCAAGTCACTACCATTTTCAAGTAACTAATACACATTTCAAGTCACTACACTTAACCGTTTTTAAGTAACTAATACACATTTTCAAGTCACTACCATTTTCAAGTAACTAATACACATTTCAAGTCACTACCATTTTCAAGTAACTAATACACATTTCAAGTCACTACACTTAACCGTTTTTAAGTAACTAATACACATTTTCAAGTCACTACCATTTTCAAGTAACTAATACACATTTCAAGTCACTACCATTTTCAAGTAACTAATACACATTTCAAGTCACTACACTTAACCATTTTTAAGTAACTAATACACATTTTCAAGCCACTATCATTTTCAAGTAACTAATACACATTTCAAGTTACTACACTTAACCATTTTTAAGTAACTAATACACATTTTCAAGTCATTACACTTAACCATTTTCAAGTAACAAATACACACTTTCAAGTCACTACCATTTTCAAGTAACTAATACACATTTCAAGTCACTACCATTTTCAAGTAACTAATACACATTTCAAGTCACTACCATTTTCAAGTAACTAATACACATTTCAAGTCACTACACTTAACCGTTTTTAAGTAACTAATACACATTTTCAAGTCACTACCATTTTCAAGTAACTAATACACATTTTCAAGCCACTATCATTTTCAAGTAACAAATACACATTTCAAGTTTCTACACTTAACCATTTTTTAGTAACTAATACACATTTTCAAGTCATTACACTTAACTATTTTCAAGTAACAAATACACACTTTCAAGTCACTATTATTTTCAAGTAACTAATACACATTTCAAGTCACTACCATTTTCAAGTAACTAATACACATTTCAAGTCACTACACTTAACCATTTTTAAGTAACTAATACACATTTTCAAGTCACTACCATTTTCAAATAACTAATACACATTTCTAGTCACTACCATTTTCAAGTAACTAATACACATTTCAAGTTACTACACAACAATTTTTAAGTAACTAATACACATTTTCAACTCACTATCATTTTCAAGTAACAAATACACATTTCAAGTTACTACACTTAACCATTTTTTAGTAACTAATACACATTTTCAAGTCATTACACTTAACCATTTTCAAGTAACAAATACACACTTTCAAGTCACTACTATTTTCAAGTAACTAATACACATTTCAAGTCACTACCATTTTCAAGTAACTAATACACATTTCAAGTCACTACACTTAACCATTTTTAAGTAACTAATACACATTTTCAAGTCACTATCATTTTCAAGTAACTAATACACATTTCAAGTCACTACACTTAACCATTTTTAAGTAACTAATACATATTTTCAAGTCACTACCATTTTCAAGTAACTAATACACATTTCAAGTCACTACCATTTTCAAGTATCTAATACACATTTCAAGTCACTACCATTTTAAAGCAACTAATACACATTTCAAGTCACTACACTTAACCATTTTTAAGTAACTAATACATATTTTCAAGTCACTACCATTTTCAAGTATCTAATACACTTTTCAAGTCACTACACTTAACCATTTTTAAGTAACTAATACACATTTTAGAGTCACTATCATTTTCAAGTAACTAATACACATTTCAAGTTACTACACTTAACCATTTTTTAGTAACTAATACACATTTTCAAGTCACTATCATTTTCAAGTAGCTAATACACATTTCAAGATACTACACTTAACCATTTTTTAGTAACTAATACACATTTTCAAGTCACTACACTTAACCATTTTTAAGTAACTAATACACATTTTCTAGTCACTACCATTTTCAAGTAACTAATACACATTTCAAGTCACTACCATTTTCAAGTAACTAATACACATTTCAAGTCACTACACTTAACCATTTTTAAGTAACTAATACACATTTTAGAGTCACTATCATTTTCAAGTAACTAATACACATTTCAAGTTACTACACTTAACCATTTTTTAGTAACTAATACACATTTTCAAGTCACTATCATTTTCAAGTAGCTAATACACATTTCAAGATACTACACTTAACCATTTTTTAGTAACTAATACACATTTTCAAGTCACTACACTTAACCATTTTTAAGTAACTAATACACATTTTCTAGTCACTACCATTTTCAAGTAACTAATACACATTTCTAGTCACTACCATTTTCAAGTAACTAATACACATTTCAAGTCACTACACTTATCCATTTTTAAGTAACTAATACACATTTTCAAGTCACTATCATTTTCAAGTAAAAAATACACATTTCAAGTTTCTACACTTAACCATTTTTTAGTAACTAATACACATTTTCAAGTCATTACACTTAACTATTTTCAAGTAACAAATACACACTTTCAAGTCACTATTATTTTCAAGTAACTAATACACATTTCAAGTCACTACCATATTCAAGTAACTAATACACATTTCAAGTCACTACACTTAACCATTTTTAAGTAACTAATACACATTTTCAAGTCACTACCATTTTCAAATAACTAATACACATTTCTAGTCACTACCATTTTCAAGTAACTAATACACATTTCAAGTTACTACACAACACTTTTTAAGTAACTAATACACATTTTCAACTCACTATCATTTTCAAGTAACAAATACACATTTCAAGTTACTACACTTAACCATTTTTTAGTAACTAATACACAGTTTCAAGTCATTACACTTAACCATTTTCAAGTAACAAATACACACTTTCAAGTCACTACCATTTTCAAGTAACTAATACACATTTCAAGTCACTACCATTTTCAAGTAACTAATACACATTTCAAGTCACTACACTTAACCGTTTTTAAGTAACTAATACACATTTTCAAGTCACTACCATTTTCAAGTAACTAATACACATTTCAAGTCACTACCATTTTCAAGTAACTAATACACATTTCAAGTCACTACACTTAACCGTTTTTAAGTAACTAATACACATTTTCAAGTCACTACCATTTTCAAGTAACTAATACACATTTCAAGTCACTACCATTTTCAAGTAACTAATACACATTTCAAGTCACTACACTTAACCATTTTTAAGTAACTAATACACATTTTCAAGCCACTATCATTTTCAAGTAACTAATACACATTTCAAGTTACTACACTTAACCATTTTTAAGTAACTAATACACATTTTCAAGTCATTACACTTAACCATTTTCAAGTAACAAATACACACTTTCAAGTCACTACCATTTTCAAGTAACTAATACACATTTCAAGTCACTACCATTTTCAAGTAACTAATACACATTTCAAGTCACTACCATTTTCAAGTAACTAATACACATTTCAAGTCACTACACTTAACCGTTTTTAAGTAACTAATACACATTTTCAAGTCACTACCATTTTCAAGTAACTAATACACATTTTCAAGCCACTATCATTTTCAAGTAACTAATACACATTTCAAGTTACTACACTTAACCATTTTTAAGTAACTAATACACATTTTCAAGTCATTACACTTAACCATTTTCAAGTAACAAATACACACTTTCAAGTCACTACCATTTTCAAGTAACAAATACACACTTTCAAGTCACTACCATTTTCAAGTAACTAATACACATTTCAAGTCACTACCATTTTCAAGTAACTAATACACATTTCAAGTCACTACACTTAACCGTTTTTAAGTAACTAATACACATTTTCAAGTCACTACCATTTTCAAGTAACTAATACACATTTCAAGTCACTACCATTTTCAAGTAACTAATACACATTTCAAGTCACTACACTTAACCGTTTTTAAGTAACTAATACACATTTTCAAGTCACTACCATTTTCAAGTAACTAATACACATTTCAAGTCACTACCATTTTCAAGTAACTAATACACATTTCAAGTCACTACACTTAACCATTTTTAAGTAACTAATACACATTTTCAAGCCACTATCATTTTCAAGTAACTAATACACATTTCAAGTTACTACACTTAACCATTTTTAAGTAACTAATACACATTTTCAAGTCATTACACTTAACCATTTTCAAGTAACAAATACACACTTTCAAGTCACTACCATTTTCAAGTAACTAATACACATTTCAAGTCACTACCATTTTCAAGTAACTAATACACATTTCAAGTCACTACACTTAACCGTTTTTAAGTAACTAATACACATTTTCAAGTCGCTACCATTTTCAAGTAACTAATACACATTTCAAGTCACTACCATTTTCAAGTAACTAATACACATTTCAAGTCACTACACTTAACCGTTTTTAAGTAACTAATACACATTTTCAAGTCACTACCATTTTCAAGTAACTAATACACATTTCAAGTCACTACCATTTTCAAGTAACTAATACACATTTAAAGTCACTACACTTAACCATTTTTAAGTAACTAATACACATTTACAAGTCACTATCATTTTCAAGTAGCTAATACACATTTCAAGTTACTACACTTAACCATTTTTTAGTAACTAATACACATTTTCAAGTCATTACACTTAACCATTTTCAAGTAACTAATACACATTGCAAGTCACTACACTTAACCGTTTTTAAGTAACTAATACACATTTTCAAGTCACTACCATTTTCATGTAACTAATACACATTTCAAGTCACTACCATTTTCAAGTAACTAATACACATTTCAAGTCACTACACTTAACCATTTTTAAGTAACTAATACACATTTTCATGTCACTATCATTTTCAAGTAACTAATACACATTTCAAGTCACTACACTTAACCATTTTTAAGTAACTAATACATATTTTCAAGTTACTACCATTTTCAAGTAACTAATACACATTTCAAGTCACTACCATTTTCAAGTAACTAATACACATTTCAAGTCACTACACTTAACCGTTTTTAAGTAACTAATACACATTTTCAAGTCACTACCATTTTCAAGTAACTAATACACATTTCAAGTCACTACACTTAACCATTTTTAAGTAACTAATACACATTTCAAGTCACTACACTTAACCGTTTTTAAGTAACTAATACACATTTTCAAGTCACTACCATTTTCAAGTAACTAATACACATTTCAAGTCACTACCATTTTCAAGTAACTAATACACATTTCAAGTCACTACACTTAACCGTTTTTAAGTAACTAATACACATTTTCAAGTCACTATCATTTTCAAGTAGCTAATACACATTTCAAGATACTACACTTAACCATTTTTTAGTAACTAATACACATTTTAAAGTCACTACACTTAACCATTTTTAAGTAACTAATACACACTTTCAAGTCACTACCATTTTCAAGTAACTAATACACATTTCAAGTCACTACCATTTTCAAGTAACTAATACACATTTCAAGTCACTACACTTAACCGTTTTTAAGTAACTAATAAGCATTTTCAAGTCACTACCATTTTCAAGTAACTAATACACATTTCAAGTCACTACACTTAACCATTTTTAAGTAACTAATACACATTTCAAGTCACTACACTTAACCGTTTTTAAGTAACTAATACACATTTTCAAGTCACTACCATTTTCAAGTAACTAATACACATTTCAAGTCACTACCATTTTCAAGTAACTAATACACATTTCAAGTCACTACACTTAACCGTTTTTAAGTAACTAATACACATTTTCAAGTCACTATCATTTTCAAGTAGCTAATACACATTTCAAGATACTACACTTAACCATTTTTTAGTAACTAATACACATTTTAAAGTCACTACACTTAACCATTTTTAAGTAACTAATACACATTTTCTAGTCACTACCATTTTCAAGTAACTAATACACATTTCAAGTCACTACCATTTTCAAGTAACTAATACACATTTCAAGTCACTACACTTAACCATTTTTAAGTAACTAATACACATTTTCAAGTCACTATCATTTTCAAGTAACAAATACACATTTCAAGTTTCTACACTTAACCATTTTTTAGTAACTAATACACATTTTCAAGTCATTACACTTAACTATTTTCAAGTAACAAATACACACTTTCAAGTCACTATTATTTTCAAGTAACTAATACACATTTCAAGTCACTACCATTTTCAAGTAACTAATACACATTTCAAGTCACTACACTTAACCATTTTTAAGTAACTAATACACATTTTCAAGTCACTACCATTTTCAAATAACTAATACACATTTCTAGTCACTACCATTTTCAAGTAACTAATACACATTTCAAGTTACTACACAACAATTTTTAAGTAACTAATACACATTTTCAACTCACTATCATTTTCAAGTAACAAATACACATTTCAAGTTACTACACTTAACCATTTTTTAGTAACTAATACACATTTTCAAGTCATTACACTTAACCATTTTCAAGTAACAAATACACACTTTCAAGTCACTACTATTTTCAAGTAACTAATACACATTTCAAGTCACTACCATTTTCAAGTAACTAATACACATTTCAAGTCACTACACTTAACCATTTTTAAGTAACTAATACACATTTTCAAGTCACTATCATTTTCAAGTAACTAATACACATTTCAAGTCACTACACTTAACCATTTTTAAGTAACTAATACATATTTTCAAGTCACTACCATTTTCAAGTAACTAATACACATTTCAAGTCACTACCATTTTCAAGTATCTAATACACATTTCAAGTCACTACCATTTTAAAGCAACTAATACACATTTCAAGTCACTACACTTAACCATTTTTAAGTAACTAATACATATTTTCAAGTCACTACCATTTTCAAGTATCTAATACACTTTTCAAGTCACTACACTTAACCATTTTTAAGTAACTAATACACATTTTAGAGTCACTATCATTTTCAAGTAACTAATACACATTTCAAGTTACTACACTTAACCATTTTTTAGTAACTAATACACATTTTCAAGTCACTATCATTTTCAAGTAGCTAATACACATTTCAAGATACTACACTTAACCATTTTTTAGTAACTAATACACATTTTCAAGTCACTACACTTAACCATTTTTAAGTAACTAATACACATTTTCTAGTCACTACCATTTTCAAGTAACTAATACACATTTCAAGTCACTACCATTTTCAAGTAACTAATACACATTTCAAGTCACTACACTTAACCATTTTTAAGTAACTAATACACATTTTAGAGTCACTATCATTTTCAAGTAACTAATACACATTTCAAGTTACTACACTTAACCATTTTTTAGTAACTAATACACATTTTCAAGTCACTATCATTTTCAAGTAGCTAATACACATTTCAAGATACTACACTTAACCATTTTTTAGTAACTAATACACATTTTCAAGTCACTACACTTAACCATTTTTAAGTAACTAATACACATTTTCTAGTCACTACCATTTTCAAGTAACTAATACACATTTCTAGTCACTACCATTTTCAAGTAACTAATACACATTTCAAGTCACTACACTTATCCATTTTTAAGTAACTAATACACATTTTCAAGTCACTATCATTTTCAAGTAAAAAATACACATTTCAAGTTTCTACACTTAACCATTTTTTAGTAACTAATACACATTTTCAAGTCATTACACTTAACTATTTTCAAGTAACAAATACACACTTTCAAGTCACTATTATTTTCAAGTAACTAATACACATTTCAAGTCACTACCATATTCAAGTAACTAATACACATTTCAAGTCACTACACTTAACCATTTTTAAGTAACTAATACACATTTTCAAGTCACTACCATTTTCAAATAACTAATACACATTTCTAGTCACTACCATTTTCAAGTAACTAATACACATTTCAAGTTACTACACAACACTTTTTAAGTAACTAATACACATTTTCAACTCACTATCATTTTCAAGTAACAAATACACATTTCAAGTTACTACACTTAACCATTTTTTAGTAACTAATACACAGTTTCAAGTCATTACACTTAACCATTTTCAAGTAACAAATACACACTTTCAAGTCACTACCATTTTCAAGTAACTAATACACATTTCAAGTCACTACCATTTTCAAGTAACTAATACACATTTCAAGTCACTACACTTAACCGTTTTTAAGTAACTAATACACATTTTCAAGTCACTACCATTTTCAAGTAACTAATACACATTTCAAGTCACTACCATTTTCAAGTAACTAATACACATTTCAAGTCACTACACTTAACCGTTTTTAAGTAACTAATACACATTTTCAAGTCACTACCATTTTCAAGTAACTAATACACATTTCAAGTCACTACCATTTTCAAGTAACTAATACACATTTCAAGTCACTACACTTAACCATTTTTAAGTAACTAATACACATTTTCAAGCCACTATCATTTTCAAGTAACTAATACACATTTCAAGTTACTACACTTAACCATTTTTAAGTAACTAATACACATTTTCAAGTCATTACACTTAACCATTTTCAAGTAACAAATACACACTTTCAAGTCACTACCATTTTCAAGTAACTAATACACATTTCAAGTCACTACCATTTTCAAGTAACTAATACACATTTCAAGTCACTACACTTAACCGTTTTTAAGTAACTAATACACATTTT